>CM066034.1:430758285-431958285 GCA_033557465.1 Ichthyophis bannanicus | reverse complement strand
TACTTCAACTAGTCCAGAACACAGCGGCCTGACTCATAACAGGATCAGCCAAACATGAACACATAACACCCATTCTACAACAGCTGCACTAGCTACCAATTACCTCAAGAGCCAAATACAAAGCAGCATTAACCATATTCAAAATCAAAAATTAAATATCAGCCGGATCCTTACAAGAGCTCCTAAGTGCAAAACCCAACAATAGACCCAAAAGACAAAACACACGAGAAACAATCCCAACTTTCACTAAAGCCAACAAGAGAATGTCGAAGAGGGCTTTCTCACTTGCAGCACCTAACATCTGGAACTCCTTGCCAGAGAAAATAAGGACTAAAAGGACATTTAAGATTTCAGGAAGCATCTAAAAACGTTCATGTTCTCTGAACACTTCAAAGAAGACTGCCAATAAACACAGTAACAATACACACCTAAATTAATGTTATACCCAATTACATCAACTGTAAATAAGTTATGTGTCTAGCATGTCCTGCATGCACTCCTTCCCACGTTTCTAAATTAGTTCCCTGTAATGTTTTGTTGAAATTATAATGTAAACCACTTTGAGACTACGAAAGGCGGTATAGAAATCTTGTTAAATAAAATTAATAAATAAATAAATTCTTCAACCAATGTGGTTCTAAAGTATCCTACCGATATATCCATTGTTGTTCATGTTGTAATAACAATTTACTTCTTCGTATATTCGGAAGAACATGCTTCAACACAATACATCCCAGTTCTCAAAGATATGATTAAATAATAAACAGTGCTTAACCAATGGCATCTCCACTCTTGCTTTTGACATACTGTATTTATGTTCAGCCAATCGGGTCTTCAATGGATGAGTAGTTTTCCCTATATATAATTTTAAGCATGGACATTTCAAACTATAAACCACAAACACCGCTGTACATGTTGTACTGTCCTTTAAAGCAGAACTTTTATTTTTATAATAAAAGAAAGTATTTTCTTCCACAAGAATCTCAATAAACATAAATATAAACATCACAGCGCAAAATGAACAATGTCCACATTTTATATGACCCATTGTTCTCATTGGGCATGATATTTTAGGAACTGCAGATTATAACATGTCCCTCATATTCCGGCCCCTACTAAAAGCTATATGGGGCTGACAACCTGACAATTTAGGATGAACTCTTAAAATTCTCCACCGCTTACATATAGATGAAACTATATGCTGTGATAGGCTAGAGTACTGCAGTACACACATTATCTGTGTCATTTTGGATTCAGCAGCAAGAGACTATCTGTCTTGCGGTGGTGTTAATAACCACTCACGATGATTAAAACAAGCTCCCTTATAAGCCTTTCGAAGCACAAAGTCTGGATAGCCACGATTTTTAAATTTAGCAATCATACTCTCAGCTTGTAATTTAAATTCAGTTGAGAATAAGGAAGACTTCTTTTTAGATGTTCTGGTTGATAACTTGAAAAGGTGAAATTGATGCAATTGGCATTTGATTTTAAGTATTAATTAAAAAATCGGAAAAAGTACTTTTTTTGAAATAATATTAATAAAGGTTAAATTTGAAAGGGAGTTTTTAAGACTGGTGATGTGAGTATCTCGCTTCTTCCCCTATGGTGATTTGAATCACTGCATGGTGGGATTACAGCCATCCTGAGGTCTTTTCTACCTGATTATACTCTTTCATAAAACGTTTGTTTGAGAGAGAATGTTCAGCCATTAATGAGAATGGTTGGTGATAAAGTTGAGGGGTGTTTCTAAGGAGCATTGATTTTGGTTGATGAGTAAGTTTATCCTTTAGAGCAGTGTTTTTTTTGTTTAATGTGCAAAACTAAGCCACTTGGAGAAATTGCCCAGTGGCAACTGTGAAATGACCCCTTTTGTAAGACTAGCAATCATCATGGATGGTTTAGAGGAAAGTATATGGCCGAAGGCTTAGTTTGTGAGGAGGGTGCAGAATAAGGACAGAGAGAGAAAAAGAGAGAGCAGTTATGGAGAACAATGATGGGGTGGTAGTGGAGGAGCAGAGGAAGGAAGAAAAGCGGAGGAAAGTTCTAGTACTAAATAGGGTCTTCTCTGGGTTCAGGAAACCAAGACGTGAGTGAAATATTGCTGGCATATATTCAGGACCCACACAACCATATTTATATCCCACTTTTGCATGCACAAATAAGAGTCCATCAGTAGGGTATGCTACATACAGTAAATAACGACTTTTTTTTCCTTAACATTTTATGTATGAGAGGACTTGAGTTCTTTGTTTTTCTCCTACTTATTTGGCATTTGAAAGTTGGAGATGGTGGAAGATATTGGATCCAAGCAGAGAAATCCCCTAAACCTTCCCCCAGCTCTTCATATGCCATGAGACTCCAAGGATTATTACTGACAACCAGGCAGAAAGTCATTTAGAAAGGCAAAAAGGGGAACACCCCACAAAAATTTCAAAGCAAAAGCATACAGCAGGGGAAACAGAACCCCTACAGTTCAACAAAGCTATTTTATTGAACCCTATAAAGAAGGATTTTTTAAGAACCGTGGGAGTTCTGTCATCCCTGCTTAAAGGTAATTTAGGCCTGAGCAATGTAACTTCTCTGTGAAAAGGTTTGTTATTCAATAATAGTCATCCTGATGGGATGTAGCCTAGTACAGTACATTAACTCCAACTTAAGGGGAATGAAGGGGAGAATCATTTGAAAAGACATTTTGAGGATGAAGGATTGTGAACAGTAAGTTTTCATGGAAAACCTACCGACACCAGATAGCTATGTTATTGTGTGGGGGTAATTTTGCCAGAAAAGATTTGTGCATGTAAGTTTCCTTGAATTTGCTATAACCATGAATAGAACAGACAAACAGCCCACACATTTATAAGTTCTAACTGTACTGTGCTGTTAAAAAGTAAATTTGTTAGGGTTTTGTCATACTTACTTGGACCTCTGCTGATGTGATGCTTGTCGCTTAACTGGGCATCCAGACCCCTGACCTCCCAGGCCCCAGTCAATGCACAATGCAGGCTGCAAAAGCCATTAAGTTGTGCCTTTCCTTGTTGTCCAAAGCTCTGTACCACCATGTATTGTGCCCTGGCTGCATGTGTCTTTGCCAACCCATCCCCCCACCCCCCACCACACACTTGCCTGCGATGTGCCTCCTTGCCACATCTGTAGACTCATGTCACTTGTTATCAGGCTGGGCTGGCCCAGTATAGGCTGACATAGCAGGCTGGAGCGATGAGGAAGGGGGAAGCACTGATAGGCCGGCAGCCAATAACTAACTGTGTCTGTCTGTCTCTGCAAGGCCTGACTTGCTTTTCTGTTTTTTTTAAGCTGAGTAATTCCGCATGAAAATCCCACAGCATAACAGGCATTCAGTGACATCATTCACATGAAAGAGAGGTCTATCATGGATGGCTGGATGGTACACCAGCAAACCTCAGGGGCCGGGGCTGTGTGTTCAACTATGGACAGCAGGGCAGCCGGGCCCTTGTTGTGCAGGGGATCATGGCAGCTGCCCCTTTTGCCCATAGGTAAAAGCGGCCCCCGACTGGGTTTAAAAGAGGTCTGGACAAGTTCCTTGAGGAAAAGTCATAAGAACATACTGTAAGATATGCCATACAGGGTCAGACCAAGGGTCCATCAAGCCCAGTATCCTGTTCCAAAAGTGACTATAGAAAGTCATTTAGGCCTGAGCAATGCAACCTCTCTATGAAAAGGTTTATTATTCAATAATGATCATCCTGATGGGATATAGCCTAGTACAGTACATTAAATCCAACTTAAGGGGAATGAAGGGGAGTCCATAAACCATTATTAAAGTGGACTGGGAAATCCTCTCTTTACCACTGGGATAAGCAACATAGAACCTGTCTACCTTTTGGGATTCTAGATACTTGTGACTTGGATTCGCCACTGTTGAAGAGAGGATATTGGGCTTGATGGACCTTAGGTCTGACTCAATAAGGCATATATTATGTTCTTAACCCAAAGTAAAAAGCATTGAACTAGGGGTAACCTGTCTTGAGTGGCAGTAACAAGTCAAAGAAAAAAACAGGGAAGAAAAAAAACATAGAGCAGCAGTTAACAACCCAAAGTAGAAAGCATATGGTGGGATAACCAGTAAGGAATGGCAGTTACAACCACCTTACTGGGCAGACTAGATAAGCCGTTTGTTATGTCATCATTTATTAAGTTAATATGTCACCGCTGTTCACACCCTGTCTCCACCCATAATCTGCACAATCCCGTCCCAACCAACACTAAGCACTTAGCACAGGATATTTACCATGTGACGTTTTTAATGCATGGTAGCTATTAGTGCAGGCCCACACTAATGGTTACCATACAGGACTGTACTTAGCCCTGTGCAAACGGTGCGGCCGCACAGGGCGCAAAGGCTTAAGGGGCACATTTCAGCTGTCTGCCATTGCCTGCCGCTGCCACTTTTTCTTCTCTCAGCGGCAGCAGGCAACGACAGATAGCTGAAATGCACCCCTTTAGCCTTCTTGCGGCACACTAAGCAGTTCTGGTCCCTCCTCTGATGTGGCGTCTGAGCAGGGAGGGACAAATCGGCTTAGCGTGCCAGCGACTTGCACATCGGGCATGCCTCTTCTCTCCCGCTGCCGTCCAGAAAGCGGCTGGATGGAGGTATGGGGTCGTGCGCCGGATGTGCAAATCTCACAGGGCGCAATTCACGCTCAGTACGGCCCTGTTACCATATATTAAATCCCATGCTAAGTGCTTGTTGCACTTTAATAATATGCCCCATATTAGCTGATGTTTTTCTCTTTTGCAGACATTACTCCATAAATATCAATGAAAATATCTTTCAGTGGGAAAGGTGCCATTTTAAAACTAAAGCAAAACTGTAATTCATGAACCTAAGTCATGACTCATTGTGCCAAATCCTTTGAACTCTATGCCTCCTCAACCTGGAACTCCCTCCCTATCCACATAAGAAACACCACTGACCTCCTAATCTTCTGAAAACTCCTCAAGACCCAACTCTTCACCCTCCATTTCTGACCTTCTTCCCCCAACAACATAAAGAGCATTTCTGTATAGCGTCAAGGACCAAATACTATAACATCATGTATATAGTCGTCAACCATGTACATAGTTCATTTTAACAAAGTATTCTCTGTTCCTATATTTATTGTACAAAATTGCCTGTTCCAATGTAAATGTTGTTTCAATTAATTAAAGTTCCATGTAAACTGCTTTGACATCTGTGGAAAGCGATATATAAATGATACCAACAATTTAGACAACTATCCAGAGGATTGCCATGAGTTGACATCGACTCGACGGAACTTAACAACAACAAATGATACCAAGGACTTCAGGAAAACGTTGAAGACATTCCTGTTTATTGAACATCTTGGCAGCATCACATAAAATCATGTACTATCCAATCACTCCTGCACCGGACATTGAATAATAATACCACACGACCTCAAAGCATGACCCCAAATTGTTAAAATGTTACGCCTGTAAATAAGTTATGAAAACTGTTACAATTACTTGTGAAACTTCCCGCATGATGTGAAACGTCAGCCCCTCTATGATGTTATAATGTATTCCAGTTATTGAGTTGGATGTAAACCACGTTGTTACATTGTAAACAGAGGCACATTCTGTCTTGTATGTCTCCCAGCCGTCCGGACATACAGATATCAAGACAGCCGGGAGATGCACTTGATTTTGCTCCCCTGGGGGCTAAACCTCCCTGCGGGAGCAGAATTGCAGCACAGTGGCTAGACGTCTGGGATGGGCCCTGATTCAGTCATCCCAGGCATCCAACAACTTCACTGGCTAACTCAGTAAGGCTCCTGAATGGAGTCGCTGTGCATGGCGTCCAGTTGCCATCAGGGCCGGCCCGTCCATTGAGCAAGAATGTTTTTTGCACAGGGCCCCGCGTTTCAGGGGGCACCGCGCAAAGAACATTCTGCTTTTTTTTTTTAAATTATATTTTAAAAAAAAACCTGTCTCTGGCTGCTGCCGCTGCCGCGTCCGTCGCAGCAGCGGCAGAATGGAGTGTCCTGCGGGGCCCCTTCTCCTCGTTGAGCCCTCTGCAAGGGCTTTCAGATTCGCGAAGGGAGAGTGCTCCCTCGCGTCTCTGTAAAGCCCGCAGGGGCTAATGGGAAATTTCCCATCTGCCCCTTTAGACGCGAGGGGCTGATGGGAAATTTCCCATTAGCCCCTGCGGGCTTTACAGAGACGCGAGGGAGCACTCTCCCTTCGCGAATCTGAAAGCCCTTGCAGAGGGCTCAACGAGGAGAGGGGGCCCCGCGGGACACTCCATTCTGCCGCTGCTGCGACGGACGCGGCAGCGGCAGCAGCTAGAGCCAGGTTTTTTTTTTTTAATTTGCCAGAAGGGAAGGGAAGGGGAGGGGGGTTAAGACTGGTAATGGGCTGGGGGGCTGATGGAGGCTGTCTGGAAATGGTGTGAGGGGGGTTAGGACTGGAAATGGGCTGGGGGGGTTTAGGACTGGAACTGGGCTGGGGCTGATGGAGGCTGACTGGAAATGGTCTGGGGGGGTAGGACTGGAAATGTGCTGGGGGGGTTAATTCTGGAAAAGGGCAGGGGGCTGATTGAGGCTTACTGGAAAAAGGGTGATGGGGGTTAGGACTGGAAATGGTCTGTGGGGGTAGGACTGGAAATGGGCTGGGGGGGGGTAAGACTGGTAATGGGCTGGGGGCTGATGGAGGCTGTCTGGAAATGGGGTGATGGGGGGTTAGGACTGGAAATGGGCTGGGGGGGGTTAGGACTGGAAATGGGCTGGGGGTTGATGGAGGCTGACTGGAAATGGGGTGATGGGGGGATTAGGACTGGAAATGGGCTGGGGGGGTGGTTAAGACTGGTAATGGGCTGGGGGCTGTCTGGAAATAGGGTGATGGGGGGTTAGGATTGCTAATGGGCTATGGGGGGGTTAGGACTGCTAATGGGCTATGGGGGCGCTAGGACAGGAAATGGGCTGATGGGGAGGGGTTAGGACTTGAGGTGGGCTGATGTGGTTAGGACTGGTAATGGGCTGTGGGCTGATGGGGGGGGTTAGGACTGGCAATGGGCTATGGGGGGCTGACTGGAAATGTGCTGATGGGGTTAAGACTGGAAGTGGGCTGATGGGGGGGTTAGGACTGGTAATGGGTTATAGGGGGGGCTTAAACTGAAAATGGGTTGATGGGGGGCTAGGACTGGTAATGGGTTGGGGGATTGCTATGACTGGAAATGGACTGAGTGGACGGGGAGGCTTGAACTGCAAATAGCTAATGGGGAGGGAGCTTGGAATGGAAATGGGCTGTGAGGGAAGGGAGCTAGGACTGAAAATGGGCTGATGGAGCAGCTAGGATAGGACTGGAAATGGGCTGTTGGGGGGAGCTAAGATTGGAAATGGGCTGTGGTGGGGGCTTGAATTGAAATGGACTCATGGAGGGGCTAGAACTGGAAGTAGGCTCATGGGGGGGCTTGGACTGGAATTGGGCTGCGGGGAGGGGAGCGAGGCTTTGACCTGGGCTGATGGTGGGGCTAGGAAATGACTCGAACTGGGCTGCTGGGGGGCTAGGATTGGAAATGAGCTGATGAAGGGACTCAGACTGAAAATGGATGGGGGAGCTAGGACTGGAAATGGGTTGATGGGGGGCTAGGACTGGAAATGGGCTGATGCAGGGACTAGAAGGGAATGGATGCTGGGTGAGACTGGAACTAGAAGGGAGCTGATGTTGGGGGAGGATTAGAATGGGATGGGGCTGGGAGAGTAAAATGGAGAGGGGAAAAATATTTTGTGTGGGAGGGATGAAAAATCTACAATTGGCCGGGTATTGGGAGAGTAAGTGGGGATTGAGGATGGAGGGGTAAAATTTGTGTGGATGAAAGAAGAATGAGGAAAGAGCAAAAGGAGAAAGATTAGTATGATAAAGCAGATGTAGAGAGAGAGGATGGAAAGAAAACTAGAAGAGAGAAGAAAGGACAAATGGACAGCAGACGATGGAGAGTTAGCAGAAAACATGAAGAAACCAGAAGAAAGTGGCTGGAGCAATTGCAACTGAAAAAAAATGCACAAAAGGTAGAAATATCTCTTTATTTTGAATTTATTAACTGGAATATGAAAGCTCTGGGAAATGTGCATCATTAACGTCTGCGCTTTGTTTGGTACAAGAGGAAATTGATTTATAGTTTTATTTCTACAGTGTTGTTGTATATTCCAAGTTTGGCTTTTGGGGTTCCCAGTTTAATTATTGCCTTCCTGTTTCTAAATTGCGATTCCTTGTTTGGTGATGGTCTATGTTCTGCATGTGTAACTGAGCTGAGGTATTCTGTTTATGTAATTCCTATTTGACATTGCCACTTGTTCTCTTTCCCCAGTATTCTCTGAAATGTACTGGTTTAATATTTGCAGTGTTTCCTTTTGATAGGTAGGGTCTGGTGCTTTGTGAGTCCTGGTAATGCTGTCAGGATACAGCGGGTTTGCTATGGGTTCTAAATGGGCAGCGTTTGTAGTAGTTCCTAATGTGCCTGGCGGTTGGCACTGGATTATAGTAATGTAGAAATCTTTTAGTCTTTCTTTATCCATACACTCATTAAGAGACATGTTTACTAAAAGTTAGTGTTTGGTAACATTATGCAAATATGTATGCAAATAAGGCCACTTATGCAAATGAGGCCCCGCACCGAGTCTCCGCACATGGCCCCGCACCCCCCTTGGGCCGCCCCTGGTTGCCATGGCACTGCAGCTCCATTTAGGAGCTATGATCCCCTGTCAGTGCCGAAAACCTCCTTTCCCATGATCTGGCCTCCCATGGCCAGGGTCCAGCTGTGGGGAACCTCTTGCACACTTACCACGTTTGCTCACTCCATCCGCTGCCGAAGCCTCATGTCCAGTGGGACTTATTCCACCTCTGTGGTGGAATAAGTTCCCCGTCAACCCGGCCAACCCTGGATGTACATGGCTGACCTCAGAATAGACCCTCTATGTCTGGGGAGATGACCCGCCCTTGCTCTGCCCTCATTCCAGCCTCCCTCACCCCCATCTAAGACTCCCCATATGACTTGGCTGTACATACGGGAAGCCTTTTGCCGGCAGCTGTATTTGCATAAATAGTGGGGATGTACATCCAGGCAGGACATACATCCCCATTATTCATACCACAGAATGCCCCCCTTAGAGTTCCATGTAAACCACCATGATTTAAGGAAAAGGTGGTATATAAATATTGTTAAATAAATAAAGCCAAATAAATAAATTTATAGAAACATCACTAGTGTACAGGTTATTTTGATCACCAAAATATCCAAATGGATCTAAGGTTGACCGATTCAATCAGCTTGAGTTACAATTGTGGTCAACTTTACTAGCACCTTTGATTTTAGATATGTTGTGTACAATATCTTGAGAAATAATAGGAAATATTCCAACTGTATGTCATCATAATATTTTAATAATATGTTCAAAGATATACAATAAAGAAAAGATGTCTGTGCAACTAGATATAGTAATTTCTGAGAAAAAAAACCAAAATATGACCTGGACAGGATTTACGGCACCCATCACTAATATTTGGTTGTACAACCCTTGGCAGTGACGACAGCCTCCAAATGTTTCTTGTAGCCATCTATAAGTTTCATACATCTGTCTGCTAGTAGTTTCTCCCACTCTTCAACTGTGACTTGTTCCAGCTCATGAATGTTTCCAGGATTCTTTTTACCAATGGCAGATTTCAGCCATTGGTGTGCAGGTTGAAACCACCACTCCAGTTTGCTTCAGGTCATCCTTATGCTCTTTGGATGTTGTACATGGTGTTTTTCCAACACTTCACACTACCCTTCAAAGACTTCTTAGGTTAATTTTCCTCTTCCCACCATGTCCTTGGAAGTCGTTGACAGTTCCATGAGCAGAAAACTTCTTAATAACATTGTGAACTATAGATACATGAGTCCCAAGATCTTTGGAGATGGCCTTGTACTCCTTTGAAGTTTGATGTTTGTTGATAATGGCTTTTCTGATGGTCTCAGGCAGCTCTCTTGTCTTCACCATTGTGAAAATGGAACAGGGAGTAAATTTGGTCATTTTAAACATTAGAACCATCATTTATTGGTTGATTCAAGTCATGTGAGTACTGACAATTGCTCACAGGTGCATCTAATTTTACTGCAGTGGGAATGTGGATCTTCTGTTCAAACTGATTTGAATTGTTTATACGAGTGCCAGTAATCATGTCCTCAAACAAAACTAACTAACCCCCAAACATGTTTCTCACCAGTATTCCTAATCGTATTAAGAGTAACACTTATCAAACCCTCCAATTTTTGTTGGAATGTACACAATGAAGGTCAGTAGTTAACTGCACCTCCCCACAGTGTATTATTCCTTTTTATTCTTTTTCAAAATTAAAAGGGGTGAAAACCCCATACCCACACAGGAAGAAAAACACCTCCACAGTGTGTCATACAACAGTCATGGGAAGACCAAGGAAGCACTTAGCTGATGTATTTATCGGTGATGTAGACGATGATCCACAAAGGAGTATGTGCCATTATTCCTTGTAGTCGCAACAAATCAAACACCCAGTGGATAGTCCAATGCTTCCCTCGAACGTACGCAGGTCTTTCAATCGCCAAACTTCCAAGGTACACTGTTCCAAACTTCCAAAGTATACTGTTGAATCAACTGTCCACAGATCATCTCAGACTTTTTAACCCAACGTTGTGTTTCGAGCCATTCGAACCTCTCGGCCCTTTATCAAAAAACGTTGCTCAAACCACTCTCCAACCAAATCAGTTTTTATCAAGAACCACATGACCGAAACTAGCCAATGGGATCACTGATACAGAATAAATCACAGTTGACATCCCATAAAATACACCACCAATCCAAAGAGGAATTCAGCCCATTCGGGGTAACCGAATCTAGCGTGAAAATCCAGTATTGTTCCCAGGAACGCAATAACCGGTTGCGTTCCCCTCCCCGAGGATTTTCCGGTATATGATCAAGAACTCTCCAGTTCAAAATCCAAAAATGAATGATGCATTTGCTGACAATGTAATACCATGGGGGCCGTCAATACATTCGTTGATATTTGGGACCGATGCTCCAGCAGACGTCTCTTCAACAGCCGGGAAGTCTTCCCTATGTAAAAACTTTAAACAGGGGTAGATGATCATAAAACAACAAAAGAGGACTGACAGGTAGTGTAGTGTTTACTATAAAGTATATGACGCTGAGTCGGATGTTGCCATTCAGCCCCTTCTAGGGTCTGGGAACAAAAAGCACAATTCGTACACTTAAAATGACCCCGTACGTCCAACAAAGGGGGAGACGCCATATTACGGACCACCCAATCACTAATATTGCGTCCTCTCTCAAAAGCCACCCGTAAAGGCTTAGCAAAACATGTATGGAGAGATAACATCGCCCAATGGGTCCGAAGAATTTTCAGCACTTCTATCGAATAAGGCATGTAAGTAATACACCCACATACGGTGCTATTTCCTCCTGAGCAGTAGAATCCCCCCCAGACTGCCACCACTCCGGATGATTGTATCGTGCCCTCCGATATGCCTTCATTATTACAGATTTAGGATACCCCCGTTCCAGCAGACGTGTCTTCAACACTGCTGCTTGAGATTGAAATTCTTCCAACGTGGAACAAATTCTCCGTATCCTTAAAAACTGACCTATGGGCAAACCTCTACAAAGGGGTCCTGGGTGGTAACTTCGATAATGTAGTAATGTGTTTCGTTGAATCTCTTTCCGATATAAAGTGGAAGATATTCCAGACTGTTTTTTAATTAGACAGATGTCTAAAAATTCTATAGTCTCTCTGTGATATTTCGGAGTGAATTTTAAATCGTCCGATAAGGTGTTAATCCAGACAAAAAATTCTTGGGGACTATTCCCAGTCCCCGTCCAAAAGAAAAAAATATTGTCCAAATATCTAACCCATAACCGGATCTGTTGAAACCAGAGCAAAGGGTAGATGTACAGAGATTCAAATGCTGCTACAAAAAATGAAGCGATGGAAGGAGCCACAGTGGCCCCCATCGCTATCCCATATATCTGATGGTAAATCTTCTTATCATATTGAAAAAAATGTTTCGTCAACACTATACGTAATAGTTGAAGCAAAAAATCTTTCGGTAAGCGGGAAGGTAGAACAAAAGGAATATCCGCCGCCACCTGAAGAGCTGCTTCTTGATTAATATTCGTATATAAAGATTGTATGTCCATGGTAACCAAAACCCAGTCAGTTTTATCCTCTGGTAATTGGTGAACTAAAGACAAAAAATAAAAAGAATCTTTTATATAAGAAGAAATAGTAGGCAGCAAAGGTCTAAAAAACACATCACAGAATTGTGATAACGGTTCAAGAAGAGAACCCCGACATGCCACAATCGGACGCCCCGGAGGATGTTCCAAGCTTTTATGGATCTTTGGTACCATATATACAATAGGCAAAATCTGAAATTTTTTATACAAAAAAGAGTATTCTTTTTCAGTAATCCAACCGCGATGCCGTGCCCATGTTAAACTCTCCATAATCTTATTCTGGATTATATTAGTGGGATCCTGATCCAACAGCCTATAATATTTCAGATCTGACAAATGAGACTGAGCCACTGTATTATATTGATGCCAGTCCTGGATCACTATAGCCCCTCCCTTGTCGGCCCGATGTATTTTAATATCGGGACAAGCTCGTAAAGTTCGTAATGCTTCAAACTGTCCATTAGTGATATTGGAAAAGGTTTTTTGGTCCATCCGTGTTTCCAATAAACCAATATCACGAAGAACAAGTTTTTGAAAAGTCTCTATAGTAGGATCCAGGGAACCAGGTGGCATCCATCTGGAAGGATTCTTAATCACAGAGGAATCAACCACCCCAAACTCAGGGCTGTGATGAAAAAATTGAGAAACACAGTTTCCTAAAAAAACGATGTAATGCTACACGCATCCGAAAAGGATCATATGAAGAAGAAGGTACAAAAGACAGACCCAGTTGTAATACTTGTTGTTGTTCTGCTGTCAAAGCGACCCCCGATAAATTAATTATTGCTCCTTTGTACGTGATCTGGTAGTCGGTCCCCCCCAAACCTTCTTCGTGATAATGCGGCCGGCGAGACTGAGGGCGGCCCCTGGGAAAAAAATGTTGCTGTGAGCGACCACGTGATCCCCCTGGAAGATTATCGTCAACGGGGTCTGAAGAGTCTCCACTATCCTCCGTGGATTCATCAAAGGTTACTTGACGTCTTTGACTCTTCCCCGATCGCTTGTTTTTCCGTCAGGTGTAAACCTGATTTTTATCATAATCCGCTGTGTCTCGTCGGAACTTGGCAATCTTCGTCTGTTTAACTGACTCCCTAAATTGTTGTAATTGAACCTCCGGATCTTTGCAGTCCACCTGGAATTTCTCCTGAGTTGGAGAGGTCACCAAGGAGACTTTCACTTCTTCAACTCGCTCTTTCACCACCTGCTCTTCTTCCCCAAGGCGTTCTACTAAAAGAGCAATTAGATCCAAACCACACTTGTTCAGGATACTATTCCACGTCATCAGAAATTTCTTATCATCCTGAAACATATGAGGAGGTTTTAATACTCTCAGTCCTCGAGGGATCATTCGTTGCCATAAATATTGAGCCATAGTTGCTAAATGTAATTGAATGCAAATCTGCTTTTTATGAAGATTAGTGAAATACAATCAGGAGGTAGAAGACAAACTAGCCTCATCATCTGTGGGAGTTAGCTCAAACAACACAGGCCGTTGGGCTAATTGAGCCAATTTCTCCTCCGTAAAGGCAAAAGTAGCAGTATTAGATAGAGATTCAGCTGGATCAGTGGCCATTGTAAAACCAAAGGGCACAAATTGTATCAAACAAAACTAACTAACACCCAAACGTGTTTCTCACCAGAATTCCTAATCGTATTAAGAGTAACATTTATCAAACCCTCCAATTTTTGTTGGAACGTACACAATGAAGGTCAGTAGTTAACTGCACCTCCCCACAGTGTATTATTCCTTTTTATTCTTTTTTAAAATTAAAAGGGGTGCAAACCCCATACCCACACCGGGAGAAAAACACCTCCACAGTGTGTCATACAACAGTCATGGGAAGACCAAGGAAGCACTTAGCTGATGTATTTATCGGTGATGTAGACAATGATCCACAAAGGAGTATGTGCCATTATTCCTTGTAGTCGCAACAAATCAAACACCCAGTGGATAGTCCAATGCTTCCCTCGAACGTACGCAGGTCTTTCAATCGCCAAACTTCCAAGGTACACTGTTCCAAACTTCCAAAGTATGCTTTGAAGCAACTGTCCACAGATCATCTCGGACTTTTTAACCCTACGTTGTGTTTCGAACCATTCGAACCTCTTGGCTCTTTATCAAAAAACGTTGCTCAAACCACTCTCCAACCAAATCGGTTTTTATCAAGAACCACATGACCGAAACTAGCCAATGGGATCACTGATACAGAATAAATCACAGCTGACATCTCATAAAATACTACAACAATCCAAAGAGGAATTCAGCCCATTCAGGGTAACCGAATCTAGCTTGAAAATCCAGTATTGTTCCCGGGAACACAATAACCGGTCGCGGTCCCCTCCCCGAGGATTTTCCGGTATATGATCAAGAGCTCTCCAGTTCAAATCCAAAAATGAATGATCCATTTGCTGACAATGTAATACCATGGGGGCCGTCAATACATTCGTTGAAATTTGGGACCGATGCTCCAGCAGACGTCTCTTCAACGTCCGGGAGGTCTTCCCTATGTGCAACTTTAAACAGGGACAGATGATCATATAAACAACAAAAGAGGACTGACAGGTAGTGTAGTGTTTACTATAAAGTATATGACGCTGAGTCGGATGTTGCCATTCAGCCCCTTCTAGGGTCTGGGAACAAAAAGCACAATTCGTACACTTAAAATGACCCCGTACGTCCAACAAAGGGGGAGACGCCGTATTACGGACCACCCAATCACTTATATTTCGTCCTCTCTCAAAAGCCACCCGTAAAGGCTTAGCAAAACATGTATGGAGAGATAACATCGCCCAATGGGTCCGAAGAATTTTCAGCACTTCTATCGAATAAGGCATGTAAGGTAATACACCCACATACGGTGCTATTTCCTCCTGAGCAGTAGAATCCCCCCCAGACTCCCACCACTCCAGATGATTGTATCGTGCCCTCCGATATGCCTTCATTATTACAGATTTAGGATACCCCCGTTCCAGCAGACGTGTCTTCAACACTGCTGCTTGAGATTGAAATTCTTCCAACGTGGAACAAATTCTCTGTATCCTTAAAAACTGACCTATGGGCAAACCTCTACAAAGGGGTCCTGGGTGGTAACTTCGATAATGTAGTAATGTGTTTCGTGGAATCTTTTTCCGATATAAAGTGGAAGATATTCCAGACTGTTTTTTAATTAGACAGATGTCTAAAAATTCTATAGTCTCTCGGTGATATTTCGGAGTGAATTTTAAATCGTCCAATAAGGTGTTAATCCAGACAAAAAATTCTTGGAGACTATTCTCAGTCTCCGTCCAAAAGAAAAAAATATCGTCCAAAAATCTAACCCATTACCGGATCGGTTGAAACCAGAGCGAAGGGTAGATGTACAGAGATTCAAATGCTGCTACAAAAAATGAAGTGATGGAAGGAGCCACAGTGGCCCCCATCGCTATCCCATATATCTGATGGTAAATCTTCTTATCATATTGAAAAAAATGTTTCGTCAACACTATACGTAATAGTTGAAGCAAAAAATCTTTCGGTAAGCGGGAAGGTAGAACAAAAGGAATATCCGCCGCCACCTGAAGAGCTGCTTCTTGATTAATATTCGTTTATAAAGATTGTATGTCCATGGTAACCAAAAACCAGTAAGTTTTTCCCCTGGTAATTGGTGAACTAAAGACAAAAAATGAAAAGAATCTTTTATATAAGAAGAAATAGTAGGCAGCAAAGGTCTAAAAAACACATCACAGAATTGTGATAACGGTTCAAGAAGAGAACCCCGACATGCCACAATCGGACGCCCCGGAGGATGTTCCAAGCTTTTATGGATCTTTGGTACCATATATAAAATAGGCAAAATCGGAAATTTTTTATACAAAAAAGAGTATTCTTTTTCAGTAATCCAACCGCGATGCCGTGCCCATGTTAAACTCTCCATAATCTTATTCTGGATTATATTAGTGGGATCCTGATCCAACAGCCTATAATATTTCAGATCTGACAAATGAGACTGAGCCACTGTATTATATTGATGCCAGTCCTGGATCACTATAGCCCCTCCCTTGTTGGCCCGATGTATTTTAATATCGGGACAAGCTCGTAAAGTTCGTAATGCTTCAAACTGTCCCTTAGTGATATTGGAAAAAGATTTTTGGGGCATCCATGTTTCCAATAAACCAATATCATGAAGAACAAGTTTTTGAAAAGTCTCTATAGTAGGATCCAGGGAACCAGGTGACATCCATCCGGAAGGATTCTTAATCACAGAGGAATCAACCACCCCAAACTCAGGGCGGTGATGAAAAAATTTTTGGATTTGAACTGGAGAGTTCTTGATCACATACCGGAAAATCCTCGGGGAGGGGACTGCGACCGGTTATTGCGTTCCCGGGAACAATACTGGATTTTCACGCTAGATTCGGTTACCCTGAATGGGCTGAATTCCTCTTTGGATTGGTGGAGTATTTTATGAGATGTCAGCTGTGATTTATTCTGTATCAGTGATTTATTCTGTATCAGTGATCCCATTGGCTAGTTTCGGTCATGTGGTTCTTGATAAAAACCGATTTGGTTGGAGAGTGGTTTGAGCAACATTTTTTGATAAAGGGCCGAGAGGTTCGAATGGCTCGAAACACAACGTTGGGTTAAAAAGTCCGAGATGATCTGTGGATAGTTGCTTCAACAGTATACTTTGGAAGTTTGGAAGAGTGTACCTTGGAAGTTTGGCGATTGAAAGACCTGGGTACGTTCGAGGGAACCATTGGACTATCCACTGGGTGTTTGATTTGTTGCGACTACAAGGAATAATGGCACATACTCCATTGAATATCCAGCTTTGGCACACAGAGCACGAAAGCTAACCGTGCCGCAGCAATATTCAACTACTGCCCAGTTAGCTTTGGTGGCAAAAGTTAGGACAGCTTTTGTTGCTCGCTGCTGAGGGATAACCGGGCAGCGGCTAAATATTGCCACTGCACAGTTATCCCCGAGTACTGCCCCCAGATCACCCTTGACACACCACAATCCTAAGCGGTTAGCACTGGGGTATACAGTAGCA
Source organism: Ichthyophis bannanicus (assembly GCA_033557465.1). NCBI lineage: Eukaryota > Metazoa > Chordata > Amphibia > Gymnophiona > Ichthyophiidae > Ichthyophis > Ichthyophis bannanicus. Next base: position 431,941,004 of record CM066034.1, on the reverse strand, counting down.
TTACTCTGAGATATTAAGCGGCACCAACTGTGGCCCACTTAGGGGCATTTTACATGGTTTACAGCTCTGTAAATGCCTTGCAATATCAGACCCTACAAGTCCTGCCTCAGGGGGTTCATTTACTTATCTCTAAACTGGAGCACCAGTCACTGTTATGTTGAGTGTTTCTCTTCAGTCTGGTGCACTTCCACCACTGCATCAAAAGATTATGAGGGAGGAAGTCCATACCTGTCTATTAGAGGTACGGAAAGAGCTGAATGCCCTTACAATAGAGCAAATGCCCAAAGCTATACAATTAATGAGACGCAGTAGTGTAAATTCTGCCCAAGCAGCCCCTACAATGCAGGGAGGCCTGGGCAGAAAGGGGGCCCACACAGTAGCAGTGGCAGCAGCACGCCAAACTTACTTTATCATGTTTGCTGCACTGCTCCACTCATCTAAGTTTGCTTCACCATGGGCCCAGTGGTTGTTACCAGCCAGGCCAAAATCTTGTGATAATAGCCACACCATAAGACTTCAGTCTGGCTGAGAACAGACACCGTACTGTGGTGAACTTAGAAGAGGGGAGCAGCACGTCAAACACAATAAAGTAAGTTTGCCGGCACTGCTGCTGCTACATGAAGGGGGGGGGGCTGCACGGGGGGGCACCACTGCCACAAAAATGGGGCCTCTCATTGTAACTTATGCCACTGATGAGAAGGCATTTTTATGAGCATACCAATAAGGCAAGTAAACTCCTACAATGGCAACTTAACAAAATTAGGATTAAGCGACTTACTGTCGCAATTAAGATGAGAATGAGATTCTGAATACTATCAACTGTACTCGGCTCAAGCCCCAGTGGTGCAGGATTTCCTGGAAAAATGGGTGGGAGAGAGTAAACTCCTACAACTAGATAAAGACTAGCAAGAATTTCTTGATACAGTAGATCCTTTAGAGAAAGGGAAGTTACTTGAGCCATTAGAGAATTAAAAAACAATAAAGTGGCAGGACCAGATTCCCTACCTGCAGTTATATAAATCTTTTAAGCTTCATTTTACCCCCATACTGCTAAAAACCAGGTCGTCCTCCCCTGCTTGTGTTCACAAGGGATTTGCATGTCTGAAAACATCCATTCAGATACGCCAATCATATCCATGCCCCAAGAAGCATTTCATAATGCACCAAATTTACATGTGTCTGGCACAATCACATTTAAAACTACTACTACAATCTATCATTTGTATAGCGCTACAAGGCCACACAGTGCTGTTCATAGAGATATGACACAGTCCCTGCTCATCAGAGCTTACAATCGCGTCCAGGGTGCTGATAAAAAGATCCACATGCACCTGTGATTTCAGAATGGTGCCCCATGTTTAAAGCCACTAGTGACACATCCATATCTATACCTTCCTCTTGGCACGAATAGTTATTTGAAAAATCCTCGTTCAACCAGCTTTCAACAATACAGATAACGGGCCATGCCCTCTTGTAGCCAAACTAATTGTTTTGCCTTCACAGAAGGCTAGCACATGAAAATCAAGGCTTCTTTGAATACTGCCACAGTGCTGCTTATCTCCATTTTTAAAAAGGCAGGCTAGGATCTGTACATGGCGACATATACCGTACATGTGCGAATTATGAAATACTGTTGTGGATACATCTATGTTGCCAATCGTGGTGACGTCCATATTTTGCATGTGCATGTTTCTGAAACAAGCCATCTCCCTGCACATGTCTAGGCCTTTATTCTGCAAGACACACCCCCCCCCCCCCCCATTTTCTGTATATGTTTACAGAAACAATTATCTTTTGGGGTGATGACAGGTCAATTTTAGAATGTATTTTGTCATGAAGTGGATCTAGCAGAGCCCATGGAAATAAGTAGAAATACAGATAGTGGATCTGACACTGACACTTCAGACAAGCAGATGACAGGGAGTTGCTTTAGGCAACATAAACAAACCAGGTTTCGAGCTCTGAGAACACGCCCAAGCTGCAGGAAGGCTCAGGAATCATTAGGGAATGAGGAGCAGCTGAAAAGAAGTGGAATTGAGTCACACGTGGATAAACCTCACTCACCGGGAGTTAGAGGAAAGGGCGAGTGCAAGTTCAGGTTCGGGTTAGACGGAGCTGAGAGAGCAGAAGCAACAGAAATCCTGGAAGCCAGAGAAGTCCCAGGAGTTACAGGAATTAGCAGAGAGGCAGAGAGCAGCAACTGCAGAAACTCCTGAGAAGTCAAGGAACTCTGAAAGGGCAGAGAAGCCCAGGAGCCCAGGACATTCTGCTGGAAGTCTGGGTTGGAGCGGAGCCACTGAGAGGGCTGGGAGAACCGAAAGGTTTAGCTCCAAGGCTGAGAGAGAAAACCCAGGAGTCTGCCATAGAAGGCAGTGCACAGACACCTTTGAACACAGTAACACTTATACAAAAGGTAACAGAGAAGGCAGTTTTAAAGCCAGGCTGAGACAGGCTGGAAAAGCCAATTACCCAGGCTACAGGGCAGAAAGGATAAAGTCTTCTGTCCTGAAGACAGTTTTGTACCTGGGGAAAAGCCAAAAGGGAAAACCTGTAAGGAATTGCCGTCCTGTTCCACTCCGGTTGCTTCAGCTGTGCCGAGGAACTCTAAGCTGAGAGAGCCAGAAGGTAAGCTTATTACCTCTAATAGAAAGAGAATTGAATGCAGGAACTTCCCATATGATTGGCAGCATTTGAAGGGCTCTCAAGAAAAGAACTCTAGTGAATACGGTAATTGTTTTTCACAGACGTTGACAGAGGAAGAAAAGAAGTCTCTTTGTGATAGGGAGAGACTGCTAAATAACACGTCTAGCTATTTGAAAGAGAGACCGTTTGCAACAGAGAGTGAGGACATGCAGTGTGAAGTGCAGGGGGACCAACCCACTGTTGAATACATGGATTGCACGCTCACAATTGCAGACGAGATCTCCTCTCTATGTTAAAGGAGCTGTGAAACTTTCTAACTGTGGAAATAACAGAGAAAGGGTTTATGTTTGTTGGAAGAAGGACTGTTTAAAATACCTTTTCATTTGGTGTAAAGAAGCTGGAAAAAGAAGCCGTTTTTGTTCACATTTTGTCTCTTTATTTTTGTACCCGAAGTTGGTTTATCTGCCTTGTTTTTCATTACAAAAAGAATCCTCCCGGAAGGGGAATAAATCCTGTCTTTGAGCCTTACCACGCGTCCGCAACTCATTTCTTGGCTGGTCTATAAGAACTACAACTCCCAGAGAGCATAGCAAGGCTTTCTATATCCTTTTTCTGTCCAGTTCAAGATAAGGCCTCAGTGTAGTACCCTGCCTTAACCTGTTGGGTCCCACGCTGGGTGACAGGTTGGCGTAGTCTTGAGGATTTTTTTTTCTCGTGATTTACCTAAGAAGAAGAAGAAGAAGACACGAATAAAGAGACGGCATCTCACTGGAGAAACTGCTGCCATATTGAGCGCTGTTTAACAGAACTTTTCGCTGGCAGGTCGGCCAGGTGGAAGACAGACAGAGACCTTTTCTCACAGGCCTGACTCTACCTGAAGCCTAATGTAAAGGTAACTTGGGCATAAGGGTAGAAGGATACAAAGTGAGAAAGGGGGTGCTTTGGTCCACAGACAGGGGTTAAAAGAAAAAAAACGCCGCACTTGGTGGGTTTTCTTTTCTTTTTCTACAGGTGACGCAGACTTCAGAAGGAAGATGGAACCCAGGGATGTTATGCAATGGATGCAAGCCCAATGGGACAAACAAGCGGAGCTCATCCGACACCTCCAGGAGCGGAACGCAGAAGTGATGAGAGAACAGCAACGACCTCTACTAAAGACAATGGAAGCATTTTTGAAAAAGCCACAGGAAACAGGAGCGGCTAATCCTTCCATGTTTCCAGGAGTAGGGATGAATAATTGTCATGCTTTTTCCTTGGGACAATTAACTCAGCAAGATAATCTGGATGATTATATAGACACGTTTGAAAGAATAGCAGAAACACTTAAATGGCCTACGGAGCAGTGGGCGATTCGCTTTGCGATGTTACTCACCGGTGAGGCTCTATCTGCCTTTAAGGCAATGCCTGCTAGTCTTGCCTCTGATTATACGGAGATAAAAAAGGCAGTAAAAGACAGACTAGGTCTAACTCCTAGACACTATAAGCAGATGTTTAGAGAGGCTAAGATAAAGTTTAAGGAAACTCCTAGAGCTCTGTACCAGAGATTAAAGAGTCTAGCTTGAAAGTGGCTAACTCCGGAAAGGAGGTCACTTGACTCTATTCTAGATGAGATTATACTAGAACAGTTTATGCAGGCTGTATCTCCTGAGTTAAAAACTTTTTTCACTCTACAGGATTGCCAAGCACAGAAGAAGCAGCCAATATGGCGGATAGATATTATGAGGCTAAGATGGCTGATACCTCAGGAATTGGAGTTTTAAAAGTGGCTGGGATGGCAAGTTCTGGTAAAGTGAGAAAGTTTGAAAAAGTCAGAGCACCTAAGGTAGATAATAATAATAATGATGATACTGATGATGATGTTTTATCTGTTTATAAAGGCAAATGTTATGCATGCGGAAAGGCAGGACACATCCGAAGAAACTGTAAAACACAAATGGTCCTCATATCTGGAGCGGGGAAGCAAGTCCTGGAAGGATTCCTCTTACAGGTCCAGGTAGAGGGAGTAGATGCCCTGGCGCTACTCGACTCGGGGGCCAATCAAAGTATGGTTTCTCGGAAATTTTGGGAAACCATTGAACACCATCGGTCGTCAACCCCGAGGCAAGTAGAAGGGCGGGTACTCATAAGGTGTGTACATGGGGCAGCCTCACACTATCCCCTGTAGGAGGTAGGAATAAAAGGTTTCGGGACCAAACGACAAGTATTAGTGGCCGTAGTCCCTAAGCTACCGTATGCGGTTGTCCTCGAGCGGGATTGGGCTCCCTTCAGTCAGGAAATCAAGAAAGGCCTTAAGAATGAGCTAGCCCTCAGGTCCACACAACACCAGACAGAGGTGATTGGAACCGGGGTAGAAGCTTTAGCAGCAAGAGTCCCTAGTCCTCTATTTGGGAAAACCCTTAGGACAGGCTCCCGATCTCAGCCACAGGTAAAAGTGATACCGCCAGGAAAACAGAAATTTGTGCTCCAATTCTGTAAAACCACTGATCAGGCCAGGGGCCCAAAAAGAGCCTCAGCGGCTGCTGCGGGTACGACCTCTTTAGTGTGGAGGACACAATAGTTTTAAAAGGGGGGAAAACACTAGTTGACACGGGTATTCAAGTAAAGATACCGGAAGGATGTTACGGGCGCATAGCGCCAAGATCGGGTTTGGCTGTAAAATACTCTTTGGATGTAGGGGCAGGGGTCATCGACCCAGATTATCGGGGCCTTATAAAAGTCCTACTCTTCAATTTTGGGGACAAGGATTTTAAGGTAAGTACAGGCGACCGTATCGCACAGCTAATTTGCGAGCACGTGGGGTTCTCCACGGTAGAGGAGGTACCCTCATTGTCACCCACAAGACGGGGGACAGGTGGATTTGGCTCTACGGGGGAAAGGGAGGTTAAAAACATGACGGCCCTGAGTGAAGAGAGGAACGAGGAAGACCTCGGCCCTCAAATAGCTGATTGGCGGGAACAGCCCACCCCCAGGATAGGTAACGAGCTGTCACTACAGCAACGGAAAGAGTTAACCCAGATGTTAGAGAAATTTTCCGATGTATTGACAACTAGGCCGGGTGAAACTCACCTAGTCGCTCACGAGATAGTTACTGTACCCGAACAGGTAATTAGGCAGCGTCCATATAGAATGCCTGAAACCAGGAAAAGGGAAGTAATTGAGCAGGTTAAGGAAATGCTAGCCACAGGTATAATAGAAGAGTCACGGAGCCCTTGGTCAAGCCTGATAGTGTTAGTGCCAAAACCGGACGGAACCCTCAGGTTCTGCATTGACTTCCGTCAGGTCAATGGAATTTCGCAGTTTGACGCCTATCCTATGCCCCGGAGTGATGATCTTTTAGACCGCTTGGGGCAAGCGAAATATCTGACCACCCTAGATTTAAGTAAGGGATATTGGCAAATCCCATTGACACGAGATTCAAAGCCCAAAACGGCGTTTAGTACGCCAATTGGATTATTCCAATTCCGGCGAATGCCGTTTGGCTTACATGGAACGGCTGCCACATGTCAGCGTTTAGTGGATCAAGTGTTAAGGCCACACCATGAATATGCTTTAGCATACATGGATGATGTCGTGGTATACAGTACAACATGGGCACAACATATCGCTAGGGTGGAAGCGGTACTCAGAGCACTGTGTAGGGCTGGCCTAACGCTCAATCCAGAAAAGTGTTTATTTGCCACAGAAGAGGCCAAATATTTGGGCCACATGGTGGGAAGGGGACTTGTAAAACCATTGACGAGTAAGGTAGAGAGTCTTAGGGATTTCCCCAGACCCATGACTAAAAAGCAGGTGCGAAGCTTCCTGGGGTTAATCGGCTATTATCGCCGGTTTATACCTCGATTCGCGGAAGAGAGTATTCTCTTCACAGAAATGTTAAAAAAGAACGTGCCCAACTATATAAAATGGACCCCCGAGGCTGAGGTGGCGTTTGTTGCCCTAAAAGAGAAACTCTGCAGTACCCCGGTGTTACGAGGAATAGATTTCAGTTTGCCATTTATAATCCAAACTGATGCTTCCGAGACAGGGTTGGGGGCGGTGATATCCCAAGAATTCGAGGGGGTGGAACATCCCGTTGCCTATCTTAGTAGAAAACTCTCAAAGGCAGAAAGGAATTATGTTACAATTGAAAAGGAATGCCTTGCAATAAAATGGGCCATTGAGGCTTTATGATTTTACCTTACAGGGAGGAAATTCCTTTTAATAACGGACCATGTCCCTCTAAAATGGCTAAATCAGATGAGGAACAATAATGCGCGGTTGACTAGGTGGCATCTGGCATTACAATCCTTTAACTTTATTGTGCAGCACAGAGCAGGGAAACTGCACGGGAATGCGGATGCACTCTCTAGGATTACGTGCTGTCCACCTGAAATTGCGGCAGCCCATAATATTTTAAGGGGGGGAATCTGTCACAAAGTGGATCTAGCAGAGCCCATGGAAATAAGTAGAAATACAGATAGTGGATCTGACACTGACACTTCAGACAAGCACATGCCAGGGAGTTGCTATAGGCAACATAAACAAACCAGGTCTCGAGCTCTGAGAACACGCCCAAGCTGCAGGAAGGCTCAGGAATCATTAGGGAATGAGGAGCAGCTGAAAAGAGGCGGGGTTGAGACACACGTGGATAAACCTCACTCACCGGGAGTTAGAGGAAAGGGCGAGTGCAAGTTCAGGTTCGGGTTAGACGGAGCTGAGAGAGCAGAAGCAACAGAAATCCTGGAAGCCAGAGAAGTCCCAGGAGTTACAGGAATTAGCAGAGAGGCAGAGAGAGCAGCAACTGCAGAAACTCCTGAGAAGTCAAGGAACTCTGAAAGGGCAGAGAAGCCCAGGAGCCCAGGACATTCTGCTGGAAGTCTGGGTTGGAGCGGAGCCACTGAGAGGGCTGGGAGAACCGAAAGGTTTAGCTCCAAGGCTGAGAGAGAAAACCCAGGAGTCTGCCATAGAAGGCAGTGCACAGACACCTTTGAACACAGTAACGCTTAAACAAAAGGTAACAGAGAAGGCAGTTTTAAAGCCAGGCTGAGACAGGCTGGAAAAGCCAATTACCCAGGCTACAGGGACAGAAAGGATAAAGTCTTCTGTCCTGAAGACAGTTTTGTACCTGGGGAAAAGCCAAAAGGGAAAACCTGTAAGGAATTGCCGTCCTGTTCCACTCCAGTAGCTTCAGCTGTGCCGAGGAACTCTAAGCTGAGAGAGCCAGAAGGTAAGCTTATTACCTCTAATAGAAAGAGAATTGAATGCAGGAACTTCCCATATGATTGGCAGCATTTGAAGGGCTCTCAAGAAAAGAACTCTAGTGAATACGGTAATTGTTTTTCACAGACGTTAACAGAGGAAGAAAATAAGTCTCTTTGTGATAGGGAGAGACTGCTAAATAACATGTCTAGCAATTTGAAAGAGAGACCGTTTGCAACAGAGAGTGAGGACATGCAGTGTGAAGTGCAGGGGGACCAACCCACTGTTGAATACATGGATTGCACGCTCACAATTGCAGACGAGATCTCCTCTCTATGTTAAAGGAGCTGTGAAACTTTCTAACTGTGGAAATAACAGAGAAAGGTTTTATGTTTGTTGGAAGAAGGACTGTTTAAAATACCTTTTCATTGGGTGTAAAGAAGCTGGAAAAAGAAGCAGTTTTTGTTCACATTTTGTCTCTTTATTTTTGTACCCGAAGTTGGTTTATCTGCCTTGTTTTTCATTACAAAAAGAATCCTCCCGGAAGGGGAATAAATCCTGTCTTTGAGCCTTACCACGCGTCCGCAACTCATTTCTTGGCTGGTCTATAAGAACTACAACTCCCAGAGAGCATAGCAAGGCTTTCTATATCCTTTTTCTGGCCAGTTCAAGATAAGGCCTCAGTGTAGTACCCTGCCTTAACCTGTGGGGTCCCACGCTGGGTGACAATTTACACGTGTCTACCTTCTCTATTGCCCCTCCCATGAAATTTCAAACATTTTGATTTGTATGTCCAAGGGGACACCTAAATGGCCTTTCTAAAATGTACCTCCAGTGCTTTAAATTTGGAAAGATTATTGATGCATAATGAACTAAATGTCCATTCTTATTATACTTAAATGTCAAAATCTATTTTATTTGCTTGCAGGAAACAAGAAAGTAAGCAATGTCCCCTTTTGCTGAAATTGATCTACATGTTCTAGTAGAAAGAAATATCTAAAGTGAAAACACACAATACATTTCAAATGCAGAAACAGTCTTTCTTCTGACATTGGGTGTGAATTAATATTTTGGTTTTCATGAGCAATGCTTCAAAATGTTATTCATGTTTCCTGCCAGATATATTTTAACATTCATTTGGCAGGCAGTTGACAGTAAATATGTTGAAAACAAAAAGTTGAGCATCAGGATTTAAGGTTTCAGGTTTTTATTATTATATTTGATAACCCAGCTTTTGTGTATAACCAGCAAGGTGGCTTACAAGTAGGACAGGGGTAAAAGCAAACAGACCCAAGCATCCACCACTACAGCAAAGACATGATACAAGAGGAAGAACTAATACCATATTACACTTTAAAGCCTGCCAAGACAATTTATTGATCTCCCAATGCTGCAGCAATGCCTTAAGTCTGATCTCAGATGTTGTCCCCAAAGACACAACCAAAAAGACAAGTCTTAGTGCAGACGTATATTTAGTATACTCTCACCCTGGATGTATGGTGGCAACCCATTCCAAAGAAGCCGTGCCAGGTAAACAAAAGAAGCTTTTTGCAAGTTTCAAAATAGATATTTGCTGAGAAACGTAGGTGCAGTTGGCAGATTTGGGATAATCTTATTGGTCTGGTTGAGAAGTGAGGCTAGGTAAACATAGAAGCATAGAAACATGACGGCAGAAAAAGACCACATGGCCTATCTAGTCTGCCCTTCCATATCAACTGCTACAACAGTCCACTTTTTTCCTTTAGAGATCCTCTGTGTTTGTCCTATGCTTTTTTGAATTCAGATACTGTCCTCATCTCTACCACCTCCACTGGGAGACCATTCCACGGATCCATCACTCTTTCCATAAAGAAATATTTCCGCATATTACTCCTGAGTCTATCCCCTTTCACCTTCATCCTACAGTATATCCCCTCGTCTCAGAGCTTGCTGTCCTCCTGTGCATTTATGTCATGGGGGTATTTAAATGTCTCAATCATATCACCTCTATCCCGCCTTTCCTCTAAAGTATATATATTAAGATCCTTAAGTCTGTCCTCATATGCTTTATAACAAAGACCACTAAACATTTTAGTTGCCACCCTCTGCACCGACGGTCTCCAATATTGCGCACAATACTCCAAATGAGGTTGCACCAAAGACTTATACAGATGCACTATCACCTCCTTTCCTCTGCTGGCCATTCCTCTGCTAATGCACCCAAGCATCCCTCTAGCTTTTGCCATTGACTTTTCTACCTATTTAGCTACTTTAAAATCATCAGACACAAACACGCCTAGGCCCCACTCTTCTTTTGTGGACAGAAGTACTTCACCCCCTATACTATATCCCTTGGATTGCTATAGCCTAAATGCATTACCTTGCATTTTTTAACATTACATCTCAGCTGCCAAATTCTAGACCATTCTTCAAGCTTAGCTAGATCCCTCCTCATGTTATCATGAGGTACTATGGTTGTCTGCTATGAAATGCCAGGTTAACCCCAAAGATTTTAAACTGAATTCTGGTTACATGGGTTAACCTGTTTACCCTGTATAATAATCTTATCACTGTGTTCTAGACTGTATGAATTCTCTTAAATGACAAGCCTCCTATACCAGTACAGAGCCTTCTCCATGTATGCCCCGGACCTCTGGAATGCCCTCCTTGCAAAACTCAGAAACAGTTGAACCCTCACCCTTCTGCAAATAATTAAAAATCCGTTTATTCAAGGACCACGTCAAAGATTGACACTCCATTCCTCACCCCTCAATGTGAATTATATCAATTGTATATATGTTCAGAAGTAAGAAATGCACTATTCTTATGAAATTGTTTTCATATATCTATTAGCTTATTATAACAAACATTATACAAAGTCCAAGTTCTATGAAACAAAATTCAAGTTATATTTTTTTCTGTAAACTGCTTTGATTGCTTGACTAAGCGGTATAAAAGAACAGTTAAATAAGTGAATGAATGAATAAATAGCATTATAGTCAAGTAGAGACCAGTGTACGGATCAGATACTGCGGGTCTTTTGTGTCCAACACTGACCTTACTGAACAGATATTCCATAAGCAATGAAAGGAGGACCAGGCCAAAGGTGAAACTCATTGCTCAAACTGGAAGAATAAGTCTAAGCTGATTCCTAGTATACTGTAATTACATCTTTAACTACCAGTGAGGTATGATTGTGATCAACATTATTGACACTATTGCAGTTCAACCCCTTAATGTCCAATATCTTCTAAAAAAAAAGTGGACTTGGACTATATATGTACACATATTTGATAACCAAAAGGATCAAATAAAACAAGACCAATTAAAAAAGGAAATAGTAGGAAATAGTATAAAAACTGGAAGATTGACGACATGATTATTGGCATCCTTATAAACAATTCAAATCAATATGAACAGAAAAACCACATTCCCATTGCAGAAATATCAGATGCACCTGTGATCGTCAGTACTCACATGACTTGAATCAACCAATGAAAGATGGCTCTAATGTTTAAAATGGCCACTTCCTGTTCCATTTTCACAATGGTGAAAACAAGACAGCTGCCTGAGACCAACAGAAAAGCCATTATCACCAAACATCAAACTTCAAAGGAAGACAAGCCCATCTCCAAGGATACTGGGATTCCTGTGTCTAAAGTTCGCAAAGTTATTAAGAACTTTTCTACTCATAGAACTCTCAAGAACCTCCCAGGTCGTGGTGGGAAGAGGAAAAGTAATCCAAGATGTCTTTGAAGGTTAGTGAAAACTGTTGGAAATATACCATGTGCAACATCCAAACAGTTCAAGGCTGACATGGAGCAATTTGGAATGGTGGTTTCAACCCACACCATACGCTGCGCACTAAACAAAGAAGGACTTCATCGGAGAAGGCCAAGGATCTTGCTCAAAGACATAAAAAGGCATGCCTGATCTTTGCTCAAACCCACCTTGAGAAACCACAGTCCTTCTGGGAAAATGTTCTGTGGACAGATGAAGCCAAACTTGAGCTTTTTGGCAATGCAAACCAGCGATACATTTACAAGCAAAGATATGAAACCTATAAGGAAAAAACACCCTTCCTACAGTTAAATATAGTGAAGGTTCCATAATGTTGTGGGGCTATTTTGCTGCCTCAGGAACTGGAGGCCTGGAACATATTAAAGGAATCATGAAGTCAGAGGACTACCAAGGTATTTTGGCATGAAATGTGCTACCTAGGGGTATGTTTACTAAATGGCGCTAACGGCGCAGCTGTGACGTTATCGCACGATAATGGCACTTTACCATGCAAGACCGTCACATATCGTGCGATAATGTCTGCGGCGGCATTAAGGTGTGCAGAGGGTGGAGTAAGGCTTCCCAGAGAGCGGAGTAAGGCTCCCCAGGGGCAGAGAGAAGGGGTCAATGGGCAGAGAGTGGGCGGGGAGTGGATCCATGCACACTAACGCCGTGAAATGAAGCTCTGAAAATTAGCGCCAGTGAAAACCTTGCACTAGGCACATTTGCAGGATAGAGAAATCATTTCAGTCAGCAATGTACAGCAAAGTCAGGGAGACCCTGAAAAGTGATAGTAGTGATACATGTGCAGCAACCAAAAAGGCACAAACTATAAATAATGACCAGTACCAAAACTGAAATCCAAAACACCGAGCTGGCCAATAGAACAAGTAATGAGAAGCGATAATGAACACAACCTATAAAGAGGAAAAAGGACGAGCTCACATTTGGAAGCGTCAATTCACAGTTCCCCCACAAAGTGAATGTGCCAGCATAGAAATAGTGCTGATGAGGGTTTACTGTTGTGTGCATGGGGTAGCTTGCATTTGTGGCTTACACATGTGCGGCAACAGCAGAGTGGGCACGTTGGAAAGGGCACTATGGTGATGGTGTAACTGGGGTACAGGGGTCTGCAGGTGGCACATGCAGTGGGCCAGCTGGGGCACAGTGTGGACTAAGCAGATGCCTACCTGGCAGGTGGTGCCTGGGGGATGTGCTGATGTCCATGTCAGCACCCCTACTCCAGACCCCACACCATAGGCACCCACCTAGAGGCACACTGGATGGCATGGGACTGTGCACCACCAGCATAAGAGCATGTCAACATGGTGGTGGAGGGGGTGCCAGCGCCAGAGGAGGCAATAGCAGCTGCCCACAGCAGAGCAAGGCCAAGCCCTGTATAGGTGGGTGGCATTCAGTGCAACAGATAAGGTCTGTCTGAGGAACACTCATGGGATAACCTGTCTGTGTGGTGCAGTGCACACAGCCAGTGTACCCAAAAGCAGAAGGTCACAGGTTCACATCCCAGCTGGGGCCCCTTGCAGACCATGCCCCACTATTTTACCCTACAGTGTGCAGACACCATAAACATGTCCACTGCCTAGAGCAGAGGTTCCCAACCCCAGTAATGGAGGTGCAAACACCATTCAGGTTGTCAGGATGTTCCTAAGAAATATCCCTGAGATGCATTTACATGCACTGCCCCCATTGTATGCAAATGTATCCATGCATATTCATTAGCGACATCCAGAAAACCGGAATCATGTTTGGCCCACCAGGACCAGAGTCTGAACCCTCTGCACCAGAGCTGCGGCCAACAGATGCACAAACACCCACATCCATGGGCCCCACTATACAAAGCCTCATGGAGAGTCAGGCTGTTGGGCCATGTGCGGAGCAGCAGCTACCACCACCTGCACCTGTATACCTTAGCAATGCAGTCAGATACACGGAAACATGTTCCATATATGTATAAAAAGCTTGCTATGATTAATGTGAGATCATAAAACCTAACGTAAAAAAATTTAGTAAAATAGATTCATCATATCAACCTTTCTGATATCTGTGGAGTGTGCTGCATATATGTTTACAGCACTGTCTACCACCCTGGAGAGTGGCCCTAATAGTATTGCGTACCTTCGCACTGCCTGCACAGTGCCCAGGACTAGTGTGGCGGCCAGGGCTGCCAGCCACCTCTACCATTGCACAATGCAGAAATAGGTGTTGGAGTGTGTATATATCTATCCAGTGTTTTGCGGATGCCTACTGTGGTAATGAAAGCCCTTTGGAAAACATGGAACTGGATGAAGATCCTGAATTCCCCATGGAAGTGGATGGTAGTGCACATGTGCAGGGGAATTACAACCCCAGGTCAGAAGCAAAGTCAGCTCCCTGCAAGAGTCAGACCACGCCCTAGCTCAGGGGTGGAGACAGGATTCCCTGCTGATTGGTCACATGGGGGCAGAGAGCAGGGAAGGTCCAGCAGGCAGCAGTGGTTAAAAACACGTGCAAAGCAAAGCAAGGCAGAACCACCCAGGGGATCGTGGAGAGAACCACCCAAAGAAGCACCGGGAGTCAGACAAGGAGAAGCATCCAGTGTCAGCTGGAGAGAAGCACATGGAGAGACAGAGGCAGTGGCAGTCTCAGGCTGGAGCCCGGACACAGATACAGACCGGGAAGAGGAAGAGACAGAGCCAGCAACTGAAGGCAGAGGCACGAGTGAATGGAGGAGAGCTGGACGTCAGGCAAGGAACAGGAACAGCTGTGAGAGCTGGAACGGTGCAAGAGAAAGGAAAAAGGCTGGAGCAGTGCTAGGCTGGAAGAGAAGGCCAGAGAAAATCTCTCCAGAAAGCAGCTACCTCAGAGGGACTGGAGTTGGGGAGAAGGAGCCTGCGTTTCAAAGCCTGGAGAAACCCAGGAGGAAAGAAAGCAGTGCTTATGTGAAGAAACAGCCTCAAGGTAAAGCCAACACTTTCATTTCTGATAATATAGCAGAAAGACAATTTGCTAGTTTTAAAGGGCAGGAAGTTGAGCCCTCACCTCCCACGATTAAGAAGTGGATAGAAAGCTTATCTGATGTTAAAGGCCATAACTCTGATAACAGCGAAGCCTGTGAGACCTCTAAGCTAGAGGCGTTAAGGAAGCTATTCTCTGAAGAGAGGTTTCACTCCCCTAAGTTAAAAGTGCCAACAAGGGCTGAGTTGCTGTGGAGCCAGTTTCTGGAGTTCCTAAAAGAAAGGAAGTTTGAGGAAGCTCCTAATTGTGAGAGAGACTCTATTTACCCTAACGATAGTGAGGGAATGCAAATAGATGCATCTGTGCCTAGCTCTGAATATTTGCCTATGCCCATGGATTGTTCTTTGGCACAAAGAAAGAATTCTACAGTTGTGAACAAGAACAGAGAGTCTGAAAACCCTATAGGAAAATAGGGGCAGTTCTTACCTTTATTGAAGAAAGCTAATTCTGTGTATTGAATCACTGGCTGAAGTAAAGAAGCAGTGAGGAACTGTGTGCTTGAAAAGGAAACCCAGCTGTGACAAAGTTTGTTGGAAATCTGCTAAATGACCACACGGGGCAGTCCCCGGTGAATGTGTAAGAAAGCAGAACAGCTGAGAGGTGAAAAGGTTTTTGTTTGTTATGCTCCTGGTTTAAATCCTGATTTCATCCTTTCATTTGAAGATGTATCCTACTGCCTTAGTTGTGTATGAGCCCTAGCATGTTTTGGAAATCCCCACAAATAAATTTTCTTGCATGCCTTACCACCGACTCAACTACATTATTTCCCTCGAGGAGTAAAGAGTACTACAAGACCCAGAATCCTCTGGTGTCTTTAAAAGAACTTTATTCCAAAAAGGACATACAAGGCCGTCCTCCAGGCTGTAAGCCCCTGGGCCCAGCTGGAGGCGTCGCACTACACCTTACTGAGCCTACAATGCTTGCACAGTTTGCAGCGTTAGCCTGCCATTGTGCATAATGAGGGCCAAGGTATTGTGGGTATGGGCCGGACAGGGCGGTCTGGGCAGGATGCATGTGTACAGAGCATAGGGCAATAGCTGGGATATTGTAGTGCACATCCACCACCTGCAAGGACACGGTGGCCACAGCATGTCATGCTGGGAGGTCAGTCCCACTCTGACTGAGTAGTGACCACGGCATGTCCAGGTTCCCACATAATGCTATACATGGTTTCTGTAAGTGATATATCTGGGTTCCTATTTCTGGAGCCCAATCACTGACAAACCTGCTTGGTGTGTGTGCCAGATCCCACACCTTGGTGCACAGTGTTCCTTTTAGAACATGCACTATGTATGTGCTAGCAGACTGTCTGCAGTTAGCATGTGTATGGCTGCAACACCTTGCAGGATACAGCAGGTTCACACTGACTGCCCTCTGCTGGCACATGTCAGAATTTAGTGGGGGGCAGCTGAGCTGACCAGGCACACTGCCAGTGGTCCAGTTCCATGTGCAGATCTGCATCAGCTCTCTGTTCCCCAGTTGGCCAGGGGTTGCTGGTCCCACAATCTGTCATCATTTACCTCAACTGGCCCTATTGTAAACAGTGATAGTGTAAGTCTGTTGTTTGCAGATCATGTTCCTACCCTGACCCACAGAGGGCAGGCTTGCTATGTATATGACAAGCCACTTAACCCTCCATTGCCCATGTTCCCTGTAAGTATTAGCGTATGTGTCTCATATCCCCTCGTGTTAAATGTATCCCCCAATTGACCGCTTTGACCCGGTGAAAAGCGAGATATAAATACAGCTAAATAAAAAATATATATATATATATAAATAAATAAATATCTTCATCATGTGAGTCCAGACAGACCCCTGCTCCAAAAACAGGTGCCCATGGCAACCTCACTGAATATGCATGATGTTGCTAGCATCATGGTCCACATGGGCTACACATTGCTGGTAAATAGAAATGGACATAGAAAACATACAAGGCTGTCTGCAAAGAATACCCCACCCACTGGCAGTGATGGTGAACTGCAGCAAAACCTACCACAAACAACCCGGGTATTGTGGACCTGGTGCTGTCTACACGACTTTACCCAGTAACACGCACAGTCAGTCCCTCTACCCAGTTGATGTGTTGCAGAGGTGCCAACCCCATCTGGTGAGCAGATGTAGACTGCTGTGCTGAATTGCATCATTGGTACTCTTGGTGCTAACCTATCCTGGTAGCCACACCAGTGTGTCTGGTGACCTGCACTGGTTCAGTAGCTAGCCATAGTTTAGTTGCAACCAATGTTGATGTAGGACAATGGCTAATACAATGACCTCAGTGGGCCTATATCTGGATGGATATGATATACCATATTATCATCACATCAGAGCCTTTTACCACATGATAAACTTTTTAAAAGGGTGGCCAGTCACATGCAGTGGGTATGTTGGAAGAGTGGTGTAGGCTGCAGGTTGCTAGATTAGCTGGTGAGCTATATACAAAGTACGTTCATCATTAAAACTGTTCGAGGTTACGGCCGTTTATGCCTGTAACAGTCTGACATAGATCTGAAATCAGTGTACACACCCCAAATCACCCTCAGCTCAGTTGCCCAAACTAAGGTGACCTGTAAAGTGCCCTAGCGTGTCCTTACACTATCCCGGTAAGTAGAGCAGAAAGTGTGTGCAGATGACCTGGTGTAGCTGTGTAGCCAGCCACTGTATGTTAAAAGGCATAGCACACTGGTCAATGCAATGCCTTCACAGCCAGTGGTGATGGGTTGAAGACCCCAGTGCACCAACATCAAGATAAATGCCTAAGATGTATATCATGGTAAGAAGAGTCAGACACATCTCTGCAATGTGTGTCTGCAGCATAAATCTTTTCACCGTAGCCGTGTACCCCAAGGTGCCTCACAGCATGGCGTGGCAGGAAGTACGTCATAAGGTGCCCTATGAAGCGGCCTGGACAAAGTGCAGAAAGCCTGCAGTGCTGCATATCTTGGCGGCACCACCATTCGCCGTGGCATGGGCACATAGCTAGCGTGCCATAGTGATGCGTGGCAGCGCGCTTGATGCATGGCAGCACGCGTTGATGTGCATGCATGTGTTGATATGCATGCATGCGTGCATATTTGACGTGCGTGCATACGTCAGCAAGGCATCGGAGAAAATGGCGACGTGGTCAAGGAAGCCTGTCACAGAGCACAAATTTTTCCCTGGCTCCTCCAAACGCCAGGACCTATGCCGCGTTAGGAGGGCATGGGAGCGTGTCATGAGGCGGTACAATCGTCTTGCCGACTACCCACGTGAGGTAAGTGTATGGGGACAGGTCACACAATGCAAGGTGTGCAACACATTATCCAGCAATGAACACACATCATACATGTACAACATGGTATAGACACCAGTCTTTGGGCCATCCAGTGCTGAATGTAGCTGCGTATGCTGCTGTGTGTGGGTATGCCTTATCCCCAGGAGGCTAAGGACCTGATCACAGAGGTCCAGTTGTCAGCCTGGTGTTATGGTACCTGCTGCTGTTGATGTGTTAGAATCTACCCTAACCTCAGGAGCCCTTAGATCTGCCTAAAGAGGTCTGGTAAACAGCATGCTGACATGGTAGGTTCTGCAGTTGCAGGTTCACACATCAGCCCACCCCCAGGAGTCCTGAGACCTGATTACACAGGTCTGTAATACATCCAGATATTGTGGTAGTTTATGCAGGGTCAGGTCACACATCTGCCCTACCCCCAGAAGGCCCAGACCTGATTACACAGGTCTGTAAGAAATCCTGTTAGTATGGTAGTGTATGAAGTTGCAGGTTCACACATCTGCCCACCCCCAGGAGTCCTGAGACCTGATTAAACAGGTCTGTAATACATCCAGATATTATGGTAGTTTATGCAGGGTCAGGTCACACATCTGCCCTACCCCCAGGAGGCCCAGACCTGATTACACAGGTCTGTAAGAAATCCTGTTAGTATGGAGTGTATGCAGTTGCAGGTTCACACATCTGCCCACCCCAGGAGTCCTGGGACCTGATTACACAGGTCTGTAATACATCCAGATATTGTGGTAGTTTATGCAGGGTAGACATAGGTAACATACATGGACCGTCTCCACACGCAGGTGTGGGGGCTGCCCATGTGCATAGGCATCTGTGTCCCCTGGTGCCCCTGTGATGTGCCGATGTACAGTGTGTCCTAACAGCTATGGTCACATGCATGCTACCTGTGATGTGTAGGCTGCATATCTGATGTACCATGCTTGTGGGGCAATAGGGGAAAAGGCTAGCAGCAGGTATGTGGCAGGAAGGGTAAGAGGGACTGCTGTACCCAGGAGCTGCACAAGGGGATAGCTGGTGAGGGGAAGACAGGTTGATGCAGGTCCCGAGGATGAGCGGTGGGGATCTACAAGCACTGGGGAAGAGTGATCAGCTGACTGTAGCGAGCTACCTTTGTCTGCCTATGCCGCATGCAAGCCTATGTGGGTAGACAGTCACGTAGGCCATGGTGTGGGCAGGGAGGATGGTCACACATGTGTGTATAATAATGGAGAGCATATGGGGTAGAAGAGGGTGACAGATCCTTACAACAGATATGTACCACCGTGAACATCTTGCTGGGCAACTGGTGAGGTTGGGTATACCCCCATGCATAGATAGGAGGTTGACCACTTGACACAGTCCATGGCACACAGGGCATGGTATAACCTATGTGCATTGATTGGTGGCAGTGCAGACACCACACCCCTGAGGAATATGGGTAGACACATGTGGGCAAGGTGACAACATGGGGTGCAGGGTACTCAGGGGATCACAGTGCCACACATTGGAAACAAACACATAGTTAGTAATAGGTTGTGATGTCTTTATGTATGATGTTCACATCCTCCATGGCCAGCCACAGCAACCGCGGCCCAACCCACCCCTCTGTCCCGGGATTGCTAGTGCCACCTCTGGCACCGGTGCTGGCTGCTGTGTAGGGCAGCCATGGCCTCCTGGGCATCCACAATACAGAGTAGCGCCCCTGCCATTGTGTCCACTGTGGCACACAGCTGGTGGATCTCCTGGTGAATGGCCAACAGAACCTGACGAGTGCCTGTGGGTGGGACACAAGGTGATGTGTGAGACACCTGTTACAACCCCCACTGTGACACATGCACATTTCAGGCATATCCCACCAGACCAATCTGCAGAAAAATCATGCACGCGACGACTAGCAATGCATGACCATGTTTACATCTGTGTGTCCCATGAGCCATTCTCATGCCAGGAAAGGGTCCTGATGAGGGGTCATGTGAATCATAGATCGCACACATGATACAGTGTTGCAGTTCAATGTGTGAATGCTTGACCTGCGCACTGGTCGTATGAGATAAGCCAAATGACGTGGGGAGTCATGGCACACACATACATATATCTGGGTGGCCCTGTTTTCTATAACGCTGGCGCACAGTACAGATTACGCTGACAAGCTATGCTAGGTACCAATACCCATGGTGAGGGGTCAGTCAAGTAAGCTGTCGAGGTGACCTGGGATAGGTGTTTACCACTGTGCGCTTCCTTGGGGTATATGGCCTTGAACAGTGTGCGTATGTCTGACCTCCTCAACATGCTGACACTTGACAAGCCATGCTACAAGAGGGGGGAACGCACATGGCACAGACCCCCTCCCCCCCACATAAGAAACAATCAACTATGTTGACAACATATTGTGGTGCACATGCAATCTCATTGTGGATGTTACGTCAACCCCCATGGGGATTGTTGTCTATGCTGTTACCCACCTTTAGCATCGTGCCTTGCTGAGGCACTGTGGGCCTGTTGCTCCGCCAGGATCATAGCCATGCTGGTGGGAGGGGTGGCTGATGTCCCTGGTGCTTGCACGGTGTGGTGACTCCCCTCCATCTCCGTACCCTCTACAGCCTCTGAGTTGCTGCTAGTGGCCCCCACTGTAGCATTGACATCCGGTGGCATGTCCTCTGCCTCGGGCAGCACATTGTTTCCTGTTGTGCCCTTGCCATTGCTGGCAGTGTCCCCATACATTGCGGCCTCTGGCCCCTCAGCATCCTGCGGCCCTGCCACATCTTCCTCCTCATATGCCTCCATGGTCCAGTAGTCACCTGGGGGGTGGAAAAGGGTACACAGCACAGATGAGTTTGCACAGCGCACCTATGTACACCTGTGTAGTACATCCCTTGTGTAGTACACCCCATCAATGTGCTGTCCGCCTGTGCCGGATGTTAGTGCGCCTACAATGGGGACATCACATGTGCCTACAGTGTGCTGTGCCTGGCATGGGGTGGGGGGGGAGCAGCCTCATTCCCTAGTGTAGCTGTGCCACATGGGATGTGGTGTGTGGGAGATAGTGTGCTGAGTGCCGCGCCCCCTATCTGCAGCATCAGGTTTGGACTGGCCGCTTGACCTTGGATATGGCCTCAGCAATACATGTGGCCGTGGTGCATGTGGGAGCCCTGAGTGGGATTGTGTGCCATCATTGTGTGTGTGAGCGATGTGCTTGCATTGCCCTGAGTGGTATGCACGTTAGGTGTTGCAGGATGTGTCCGTGTCAGCCCTTTGCTTTGCAAGACAGCTATCCCATACTCCGTGGGTGTGGTGGGGTGTCTCGGGGGATGGGTGGAGCACTGCTGAGCATGGGGTTGCACCGTGTGTGGGGGTATGGGAATGTGTCTGTGGCACTGTGGGACGTGTATAAGGGCTGATCCCAGGTGGTGTGGGGGTTGTGCTATGTGCAGTTGGTACGGGTGTGGCAATGTGCACACCAATGTCTGGTGAGGGTGGGTGGGGGATCGCCACTGTATGTGGGCCCCGACAGAGTGTTAAGTGTGTGACATGTGTGTGATGTGTTTGCTGGCGTTTGTTTGCGTCTACATCATCACCCCTTTGGGTTGGGCCCTTCCCTGTCAGTGGTCTGGGATATGTCCCTGGATAGGTAAGAGCATACAGATGTCATAGCTGTTTTGGTGGTGTGTGTGGGTACCCCAAAGCCAATGTGTTCTGGGCTAGATGTATGTCCCTCTTGTATGTTTCCCCCTGTCACAATGTGCTGTGTGACTGGCTGCAGAAGTATGATGAATGGTTGTAATCTATATGCCAGGTACTATTTTAGCATGTAGACCTCAGGGGGACAGAGAAATCAAGCTGATAATAATGAACACACCCCAAAAAGAGTAGGCACAAATACACAAATCAATATAAACCCTTATAAGCCATATGTGAGGAAGGAATGCTAGACCAATCTGGGTAGGATAACTCCAGTAGTAGAGGAAACAGACCTCAGTTAGTCTCCCAAACAGAAATCCTTAGGGGGAGCAGTCCTTCGAAGGGCAGACAAGACCTGTAATCACATGAACTCTGCATACATCAGTGGCCAAAATCACCTATATGAAAAGGCCAGAGGGTCCAGCAGCACAGAATCAATTCACAGCACTAGAGAACACAAATGTAATAGTAATACATGGAGGTTATCTGACTAGTGGCAAATGACATCCCAATGGGGCTCTTTACTGTTACATTGCTGCTCATGTATGCTGTGATCCTCTTTGATTACGGTGGGATATCATTAGCCACTCCTCAGATAGGTCTTTTAGATTACTATTACATTGCTGATCTGTAGTGCTGTGAATTGTTGCTGTGCAGCTTAACCCTCTGGGCTTTGCATGGAGGCTTTCTGGACCATTGATGTATACAGCGTTCAATCAAATATGGGCCTTGTCCGCCATGCCCCCTCCTTCTCCACAGCTTTGCCGTCCTCGACTACGTTCAGGACTGTGTCTATCATGCACACAGGCCAGGTATCTGTCACACACATCCTGTACCTACCCTGCCACGTTCCGCTGTTTCATCACCCCACGGTTGGCTGTGGTAGGGCCCGCATGCTCTCAGGACATGGACCCCCACCAATCCCCTCCATGGGCCACATGTGCTTGGGCATGCCCTGTACATGTGTGCATATCTACTACTACTACTACTACTAAGCATTTATAAAGCGCTACCAGGTGCATGCAGCTCTGTAAAAGTGAAAACACAAAGAACAGTCCCTGCTCAAAGGAGCTTACAATCTAAAAAGACAAAGCAAGAAAAGGTGTAGAAAAAAGTTAGGAACAAGGGCAAAGAGACAAGAGCAGGAGAGACAGGACAAAGGAAAGAGGTAGGAACAAGTGTGAGAGGAAGACAGAAAGGTGAAATAAAAGAGGGGAAGGAAGGAGAACAGCAAACTCATGAGCCAAAGGCAGAGGCGAAAAGATGAGCTGTTAACTTGAGTTAGAAGAGGGGCAAAGAAGATGCCTGACGTGTAGACAAAGGACATTTATTCCAAGCGTAAGGAGCAACAGGGTGAAAAGTGCCGACCTACCTGTCTGTGGATGGGCGGTGTCCAGCGCTTCTGGCAGTCCACGCAGTTATATGGGGCCAAGACGGTCTGCGAGCTCCTGCTCCAGGGGTGTGAGGGTTGGGGAAAAGGGGGCACCCCCACCAGTGCCCATGGCATGTTGCCTCTCCGCCACCATGTGTGCTCGGACACCACGCATAATGTCATTGAATCTCTTTCTCAGGCTGTCCAGGTCCCTGGTTTGCCCCCCTGCCTGGGCTACAGCCTCCTGCACCTCCTCCCACACATGTATACGTGTGGCCAAAGTGGTGCTCTTGCTCAGCCGGCCATAGAGCACCTCATACCACTCCAACACATTAGCCAGCAGGATGTGGTTTTCTTGCTGACTGAATCTCACAGCCCTCCTCCGTTCCTAAGCTGGCACCGGTATACGCCTCTGTTTGGCACTGGGTGGCCCCTGGGTGGGCTGCGACACACCCGATGGGCCTGCAGCCACCACCACAGGCCCAACACTCCCTGCCGGTTCTGGGTCCTGCTGAACAGGTGCCCCCTCCCCTCCTGCCATGTCCTGTTGCTCCATCTCCCTGCCTGCTGTGCCCTCTCCCTCCCTGTCACACATCCCTGCCCCTCGGCTCCTCTGCTCCACCTCCTACCTGCTCCTCACCTCCCCTCCTCTCCCTGCCGCCTGCTCCTCAACTCAGCTCCTGTCTCTCTCTCCTGCTCCTCGCTTCCCCTCCTCTCTCTCGCCTGCTTTGCAACACAACTCTCCACACCAAGCCTGCCTCTGACACTCTCCACCACCACTCACCAACCCAGCCACTGTCCACACAAAACCTGCCTCTGACACTCTCCTTGCTTCACCAACAACCAACAGCACACGCCTTGTCTCCCTCGCCTACACAAACTCCTCAAGGTGTACCAGGTGTGCATGTGTATTTTTAGTTGTTTTTATGCTGCGCCACGGAGACGCGGAAGGTGTGTGTGCAGGACACAACATTGCACATGCGCTGTGCATGAGCGTGAGACATGCACATGTGCTGCGTGCTGTTACACGCATGTGCCAAGCCTCACGCTCATGCACAGCACATGTGTAACATGGTATCACGCACACGCACCTTCCATGTCTCTGCGGCACATGCGCAATGCATGCAGCCGATGCGCTCACATCACTGTGCATTCACAATGCGTGCCGTGTAAAAAACCCACATAAATACACATGAACACCTGGTACACACTGAGGGGTTTGTGTAGGCGAGGGAGACAAGGGGTGTGCTGTTGGTTGTTGGTGAAGCAAGGAGAGTGTCAGAGGCAGGTTTCGTGTGGAGAGTGGCTGGGTTGGTGAGTGGTGGTGGGATTGTTTGGCTGGGTTGGTGTGTGGTGGAGGAGGTGACTGGCAGGGTTGGTGAGGGGTGGGGGAGGTGTGTGGCTAGGTTGGTGAGGTGAGTGTCTGAGTTTGAGTGAGTTAGAGGAGTTGAGGGGGGTGGGGTTTATGGTGGGCTTTGTGGTTGCTCCATGTGCAGTGGGAGGTGAGCATGGGCTGCGGTTGCCGATGGGGGAGATGGTGTCCATGAACCTGAGGCACAGGGCATGGGTTTAGTCCCGCTGCAACACAGACCTGCAGCTGTGGGGGCAGGCCAGGCAGGGGCTGTGCCGGCACGGCACAGGAGGCGTGCGGAGTTGCAAGCTCGCCAGCCTTGCATCTAAAGGCCCAGGGCCCAGCTCCAGGGCATACATGAGGACCAGGTTATCTCCCTCTACCGCCTGAGCACGGGGGCTATTAGGGAGCTCTATGAGGATCTATGACCTGACCTCGAGACCCTGACTGGTCGGTCACATGCCATACCGGGTTTGGTGAAGCTCCTTGGTGCCCTAAAGTTCTTTGCCTCTGACTGTTTCCAGTCATCTGTGGCCGCAGTGGGTGGCATGAGCCGTCCCACCTTCTCATGCTGTCTCCACCAGGTACTGCGTGCCATGATCAGCCGGGTGGGGAATTACATTGCCATTCCCAACACTAGGCAACAGTGGGGGACCCTGAACCAGACCTTTGAGGTGTTTGCCGGGATACCGCATGTCATGGGAGCTATTGATTGCACACATGTTGCCCTGGTCCCACCCAGAGACCGGAAGGTAGTGTTCTGCAACCGCAAACACTACCATTCCCTGAATGTTCAGGTTGTATGTGATGCAAATATGCATATTCTGAATGTGGTCCCTAGGTTTGCAGGGTCCACCCATGACTCCTATATCCTGCATCACTCGCCACTATTCAGACAATTTGAGGCAGGCCAGTATGAGGACTGTATACTGCTGGGTGTGCATTTCTCATCTCTGACATGCACCTGTTGATCCTCTGACTAACCGTATGTGCACATGTCTGTCTTTGAGGTGTATCCCTAGTTGTGTGTGTGTCTCATCTGTCTGTGTGTAATCTAACGTTGGGGGGGGAGTGCCCTCCAGCTCTACCTTGCTACGGTGCTGTGTGTTGATGGTAGAATGGAAGCTAGCATTTGTGTCATGGTTACAGATTATGTTGATTGCAATCCTTACACCTACCCCTTGTTTTGTGTGTTATAACTTCACACGCTGATGCATAGTTGTGGTGTCCCATCATGTGATGTCATATGTTTGTGTCAGGATGTTTTGTGCGTTTGGTTTGCACGTACATACTTGTGTCCATTTGGGTGGACATGAGCCCCTGCTTTAACGTTCCACATTTCTTTCTGCAGGTGATTCAGGATATGGGTGTCACCCCTGGTTGCTGACCCCTGTGCGTCAACCACGGACATGTGCAGAGAGGAATTACAATAAGGCCCATGCCACCAGCCACTCCATCATAGAGTGCACCTTTGGCGTTTTAAAGAGTCACTTCAGATGTCTGGATAGGACAGGCGGGGCCTTACAATACAAAGCACAGACTGTGGCAGAGATCATTATAGCCTGTTGCATCCTGCACAACATTGCTCTCAGGCACCATATCCCTGTCCAAATTAATAAGGATCTGGGGGATGATCCTACGTGCCCTCCTGCACGTGGCCGTGGTAACACATGTGAGGGTACAGCAGTCAGGCGACAGGTGATTGAGGAGGTCTTCTCATGTAAGTACTGCATATGTTGCCAGATACATTTGTTTAGCTATGTGTGTACTGCTACTACTAGTGAACATTTGTATCCCAATAGCAGTAAGCTGCAACACTGCACTGACATATCACAGACACCGCCTGGCCATCCGAGCTTACAATCTAGTCATGACTGAAACGCAGAAGATGTGAGCAGGGCACAACAGCGGGTGGAGGTGGATTATGTATGTCAGAATTAGTAGGCTTGGAGGAGGTGGTAAGCTGTCACACATGATTTGTGGCTGATTGGGAATGGGGCTGCTGTACAGCCACAGGTAGATAGTTTGAGGCTTTGGGTGCAGCAAGGTGAAAGGCGTGTAGTCTGGGGTCAAGAGTAGGAGAGCGGCCCATAGATGGGACCAGTTGCTTAGACGTGTATGCTTCACATTTTGGGATATGAGTTGATTGATTGGTTTGTATGCTCTAATGAGCATGGACTGTGTGTTACTTGTTTCTGTATAGCGCTACATATGACAAGCAACACTATATACATGCTCAGTAGTAGTTGTATTAGTGGTAGTTGAGATCAGTAAGGGAAGTTACTGCAACACCACAGTGTGCCTGCATGTATAGGTCAGCAGGAGAGCCTTGACATGGATGTGGAGACGGATAGGGAACCTGTGAGGTGTCCTGACAGGGTGAGTATTATTGCCATTATGTGTGTGGCTATAGATTGGCCATGCAGTGCAGTGTTGCATATTTCGTGGCAGACAGAGATGATTCAAAGGCAGATAAGCAAGGTGTAGGTTACAGTAGGCAAGCCGGGAGCTGATTAGGGGGTGGATTAGGGTTTTAGTTGTGTGTTCAGGGAGGACTTGGGAAATATAGCTGATGTCATCTAGAAAGAAACCACATGCCTCAGCTACAAGCTGGGTATGTGTGTAGAGGAGGAGAGTGGAGTCCAAGATAACACCTACATTGAGGACCCTGGAGAAAGGAAGGTATGGCCACACACACACAGATGCTCTGATGGGAGGGGAGAGTTTAGGTGCACATATGGGATATCCATGCTTTGCCATTGTCAATTTCACACAGTGGGATGACATGCAGCCATCAATGTCAAGTGGCAAGCAGACATCGGGGTGTGTTTTGGCAGACATAGCTCAGGCGTGGAGAGATATATTTGCAACTCATCAGCACACAGCTGGTAATATAAGTCAAGGGATGAGATAGCCATACCAAGGAAATGGATATCGACAGAGGATAAAGAAGAAGCCCCTGGATATTTCCTTGTGGTACAGGAACTGACAGCGGGGTAGCAGAGGACATTGAGACACCAGAACACACACTGAAGGGCAGTGGGAGCGATATGGGGGTGCAGGATAGTACTGCGGCCTTAGAGCCGAACAGGGACATGGTAGCGAGGAGACGGCTCTATTCAACAGTTTTGAAGGCAGCAGAGAGGTGAGGAAGGGGACGGACAAAGTACGGGCCCTTGCATTTTGCCATACACACTTCAGTGATAACTTTAGCATGAAGCGAGTCTGTACAGTGTGATGGGGAACAGTCAGTCTGTAAAGGATTTGGGGGGTCTGCGAGCTGAGGACGTGAAGGTGCAGTGTGTGTTGCACAGCTCCAACATGACATATGTATGTTTCTCTTGTGTTCCTCAATCCACAGGACATACTTGGTGACCCTCTTGGTGCTGTGGTGCAGTGGCAGCTGACTGTACATCATCCAACATGCAGTAGTCTGGGGTAGGTGGACCTACAGCTACTTTGTCTGTGACGACAATCATGGGGAGCACATGTCTGCAGTGATCTGTCATATTGTACATATGTTGTTGTTCACCTCTTTGCCCTGCACCCCCATACCCCATATGTTACTGTTGGCACACATATCCACATGTGTTCCTGGCCAGTTCGTCTTTCTCCAACACTGTCTCTGGGACACGTCCAACAGAGCTGCATGTGTCTGCAGGTCCTAGGAGTTCGGGTGGTGGGCTGCACATACACCCTTCCCTGACATTGTAAAATCAGCCAACAGCAGTGTATCATTGCATTTGACAAGCCTTTTTCTCCACTAATCTCCAATTGTGCACATACAGGCCATATGCTATTGCTGGCACGCTCACCTTAGCATACTGTGGGGGGGGGTGTTTTTCGGTTGGCTGTGTGAAGATACAGCATGCAGGCATTTTGCTTTATCATGTGTTGTGAGGGGTCTGTACACCTGTGGAGCGGTGGTGACTGTGCTATCTCTACCTTACTGCTGTTTACCTTGTGAACATTGTGGCCATGTGTTGTGTGTTGTGAGCTGACCTATGTCTTGTGTGCTGACAGACCACTGCGCAACAGCATTTATGTATCACAGATATCGCCATAATGTGGACATGCATCAAAAGTGGCTGGACATGGGGACATGATGATTCTACTCATTTCAATGACATCTTCTCCCTTCACTGTGATGTGTTGTGACCTTTGAGAGCCTCAGGAGATCCCGAACAGACACTTGCTGCAAACACACGGTAGGTTGCACCTTTGATCTTTTGGGAATGACATCAGCCTTTACATGTTAATGATTTACTGTTTGTTTCATGGACCTTTCATGCTGAGTCTCTGTACACCAACGCTGATGCACATGGGGTGGAGCTGTGAAATGCCTGTGTAACATGGGCATGGACATGCAGTTACAATTCCACATGTCTACAACATGCACTGTGTTCTGTGTTGTGATCATGTTATGTTTGCCTGTGTGACGTTTCATTACGCACATATTGATGTTTGACTCTGCAATTTGGGATGATGTTGCAAGCAGCATACCAATACATTGTTTATCCTCTTCTGACACAGGGCAGAGGACACACACAGCACATCTACTACAGTGCATCCAGCGTCACCATCACCCACCTGTTGGAGGACACAACAACACCATGGAACTATCTCTGGGAAATGGTGCCATAGGATGTTTGACCTCTGCGAGTAGGACACATGCCTAGGATTGACATTATTGCTGGACTGCTACTTTGAGAATGACAGGCCTGTCCAACACACCATTGCTGCCGTGCTCTGGCTGGGTGTTGTGTTCATCCCAGGAGACACACATGACCTTTCCAGTACTGTGGCATATTGAGATGTCACACTTGCCTATGCCTTCCCAGGCTTTCAAGGACAGTATTAACAGGACTTGTTGGGTTGCAGACACCATTTGCACTGTGGACACTGTGTACTGGTCCCTACATGTGCAGCAGGGACTGACATTGTCGCTGTATGTTGTACAGCCTTCTGACATTGTGTTGTTGTGTTTTGCCCATGTGTGTGACCGGAAATGCAGGATACGCTCATATGTTTAGTTCAACACGAGCATACAGCCATGCGTGTGGCACAGGGGGAACATTGGAGAGGTCCTCTTGTCCATGTCCGCCTACCCTTCACTTGGACATGACACAGTATTTGCCACCACACCACTTTACTGCACACCAACATCTTGGATTGCTGTTTGCACTCACCAAGGGTGTTACAGTGCATGTGTGGCATCACTGTATCAAGTTTCAATGTACACGGTG
The DNA here is from genome assembly GCA_033557465.1 of Ichthyophis bannanicus. Lineage (NCBI taxonomy): Eukaryota > Metazoa > Chordata > Amphibia > Gymnophiona > Ichthyophiidae > Ichthyophis > Ichthyophis bannanicus. Next base: position 431,911,500 of record CM066034.1, on the reverse strand, counting down.
CATGTGACTGACTATGTTGGTGCAACACAGCATGTGGAAATATGGCTTCTGTGTGGGTTACTGTAACATGTTTGACCTTTCTTTCCATCTCTATATACAGGTTATTGTGTTTGTTTCCTGTACAGACGTGACACTCTGCATTGATTTACAAACTTAGCATTGCATGTCTGCACAGTCCTATTTATCCCCTGAGGTTCCGGCACTCACATTGGAGTGTGGCAGTGTGGATGTCCATTTTCTTCCTTCATTTGTGCATTCCATGTACCGTGATATATGTGTACAGACACTGTATCCACACCAACCAGTGCAGAGGACCTTCTGCATAGTGTTATCTCTGCATGTTTCTGCATTTTGTTTCATTTGAATTCTCTGTGTTCATGTGCCTCTGCTACCTGTTAGCATATCCTCATTTTGCATTTGACTATTGTTTTGGGTTACATTGGTGCTGCTTTGATTCCTGTATCAGGCATTATGTGACAGCTGTAACATATATTTCGATATCTGTGTTTATACTTTCTTACTTTTAACAACATATGCTGTTTCATTTTTGTGCCTCCTGTATTGGCAGACAGATCTATTTTTATGAACAGATCATAAATGATGTGTGTTGGGCCCTCATCATGCACCGCCTACTGTCTACATGCACACATATGTAACTAACGCATTTGGTGTGTGCAGCAGCATGTGGGGGGTGGGGGGCTAATGCATACTGCACACCATGCACCTAATGCACCTTATCTCTCCTGCCCATCATCTGTTGATGGGCCAGTGACTTTTCTGTAACATGTGGGTTGCTCCCCTGCAAAATGTGTTTTCGATTTTTCCCCTGTTATCCAATCACCTTGATATTATGAAAGGCGGTATCTACGCTATCTCTGATGATTAACAAAAATAAAAATGTGTATTTGACGTACATTTGTCTCTGCTGCTGCTTGACCACACTGACACACATATTTAGTGATTTCCTGGTCATGTACATGGCCCACCTGTGCTCACATCCTTGTACGGTGCCAACTGTCTATATGCCAGCGGTCTGCCACATCACTGGGTGTTACGGGTTCCCATAAACACATTCCCTTTGAGGTAACATCTTTGCACTGTGGTTGTTTGGGATAGTGGTTATAGAATGCTATAGGTTGCAGGTTTGATTCCCACATGGGGTTTTATTATTTTATTGTGTTGTGCTAACCTGACCATGGGCTGCCTGCAGATTCATCACCTATCCACACACCCTTCCATTTCTTCACTGTACACCAAAGTGTGCCCTCTCTGCTGCCTATCCATCACATATTAGCTGTTACATTTGTCTCTTTATTTGCAGTGATCACATAGGCAGTCCACTTGGGGGATTGGCATTGCTGTGGTTCAGCTGGTCTGTGCCACACCTGTTTGCAGGTTCAATTCTCACATGCTCCTGTTCTGTTCCATATTTTGCCCTGCTCCTCAGAGCATCCCCTGCCGCCCTTTGGGTTTAGGTTCTTTCCTCTTTTGCATGCTATATCCACTGCATAACATTTCATTGTGTGTGTGCATGTAGTTATTTGTGGCTCTGGTCCCAATTACAGACTGTGATCTGAGCTGTACACACCAGATCTGCATGTGAATTCCATCATGGTTACTGTTGGAGGTTTGCCTATCCTGGCAGACAGCAGGCTTCTTGTGTGATCCCCTGCAGTATTCTTCTATGCAGCCTTTGCTAATGGCTCCATGTTGGTGGCGTAGCCTACCGGTTTGTGCATTGACATTTGTGCTAATGGTCATAGGTTTGATTCCTCTCTGTTCTCTTTCATTTGTATGCCTGTCTTGCACAGCTACTTTTCATTCCTGTAACAGGCAGATATGTGCTGTTGGCACATTGTACCCTTATCACAGTTGCCAACCATCCTTCTGTCTGTCTATGTGTGTCTGCCAGCTGTATGCCATCCTGCCCTGATGTGCAGGCTGCAACCCCATGTCCTGCACTGGTACACGTTTCTGCATTGCAGCTCTTCCTGGTTGCCTCTCCTGTGTGTGCTCTGCATGGCACTGCTACTCCTCTGTCCTCCTGTCATTGCACCTATCCTGCCACCTCTATCTCCTCTGCTGGACACGTCTTCCCATCCTTTGCCACACACTGTCATTGTCGCATGGTACATTACCATCACCCTGTGCATCGCTACAGCTGCCCCCGATATGTTTGTCCATTTTTCCAGCTGCCACATGGGCTGGATGCATATTTCTCTGGTCCATCAGCTCTGATCTACTTCCTTCCATCACTTGTGCATTGTCTTTCCTTGGTGCTCTGTGCATTGTTGGGTTACATCTGTGTTTGGCCCATACCTTTCTTGCTTTTCAACTTGAGGGACCTTACTGCCCTTGGGCAACATTTCTTGAGTCTTCTATACATCCTTGGGGCATCTTTAGCCACACCTTAGATTCAGCCAGCTTATGGGGCAGCTAATATAGTGCCTTGGGGTTTGCCAACCTTTCGTCACGCCCTCTGGGGCACATTATGACCCGCCTTGGTTGACGTGGTGGTTTATGATCTGCCTTCTGGTGCTCCCTAAAAGGTTCATTAGGCTATGGCACTGGGGTGTGGGTATTTTTAGCTTGCAGCACAGATTGTTGGAATGTTTCTGTCTATTACAAGCAGGAAAAAGAACTGCCTTGGCCACCCTTATTCATTAGGCCCACTGGGGGATTGAACTCATGACCCCTGTCTCAATAGTCATTGCATTCACCAGTGTACTACACCTCTGCTGCTGTGGCTGCAGGTCAGCACGTGAAGTTAAGGTTGACGCGCGGTAACGTGCACGGCTCCCTCTATCGCGCGATGATGGACACAGCGCACTTTATCACGTGATAACCCGCAATTGCTACCTTAAGATCAGAACGCCCACTACCTTATATGGCATTCCTCACAGTAACGCTGTAACTAGCGCCAGTAAAATTAAGACGGTTTAGTAAACATATCCCCTAGTGTCAGAAAGCTAGGTTTGGGTCACAGGTTATGGATTCTCCAGCAAGACAATGACCCAAAACATACATCCAAAAGTACAAAAGAATGGCTAAAAAGGAAAAAGTGAACTGTCTGAAACTGGCCAGCAATGTATTTATTTAACAGGTCTTCTATACTGTATTTTCTAAATTCAATGCGGTTTACGTTAACACAAAATAGATGTAAAAGGAATTCTGGAAACATTCATGAGCTGGAACAAATCACATTTGAAGAGTGGAAGAAACTACTAGCAGACAGATGTATGAAACTTAGTTTGGAGGCTGTCATTAATGCAAGGGTTGTGCAACCAAGTATTAGTGAAGGGTGTCTTTAATCCTGTCCGGGTCATATTTTGTTTTTTTTCTTAGAAATTACAACGTCTAAGTTGCACAGACAGCTTTATTTTGTTTTATACCTTTGAATATGCTATTAGAATATTATGACATACAGTTGGAATATTTTCAATTATTTCTCAAGATATATACAACTTACCTAAAATGCAAGGGTGCCAATAAAGTTTACCACAACTGTACTCTGGATTTTAGGGGCCAAGGACATTACAGATTCACCTAGGGTTGGTTCATAGAGATGAGGTACCCCTAGGCAAACTTCACCCCTTGCACTCCCCTAGAGCACCAGCCTTCCGGGGCACCCATTGCCAGGAACGACAATGGCAGCAACAGCTGCAAACAGCTCAGCTGCACTTACTTTTAAGCTTCGGTGCTGTGGGGCTGTTTGCTTCCGCCCTTCTCCGACAGCCGATACCAACTTCCACTTTGCACAGAGAGCAGTGGAAGCAAACAGTCCCATGGCACCAAAACGTGAAGGTAAGTATTGTGGGCTGTTTCAAGCCATTGCCATTACTTCCAGTTCCAGAAAGGGGTGACAGCAATGGCAATGGATGCCCCTGGAGGGCCGGCGCTCTAGGCAACCTCGTAGTTCACCTAGCAGTAGTGCCAGCCCTGGATTCACCACATGGAAACAAAATGGTTTCTGATTTATGATAGTTAAGTTTTAATCTGTGTGTCTCGAGCCAGTCAACTGGGGTCAAATCAGTAGAGTGCAGAGAGAAACTGAACCAAATCTATATTATCTGAGTATGAAGAGACGGCCACCCCAAGTCCCTGCAGAATTGTGAAGAGTAATGAAAGATAGTGTTTGAGAGAGAATAGATCCCTAGGGGCTTGAAAACACATTTTACATAAGACTTCCTAGTGCAGTCTGGGACGTCCAAGCCAGAATATCTGAAAAAAAAAAGCAGGCCCGTTCAAGTTCAGACATGATTTCACAAACATAGATGTGCCAGATATAGACGTCTATGGGGATGTCTACACAGACATCCCCAGAATAGTATGGCAGAACAAGGATGTCTAATAGCCTAATGGTTAGAGTAGTGTATTAGGAGTAGGGTGGCCAGGATTCAAATCCCAGGATGGGCTTTTGTGATCTTAGGTTAATCACTCAGGGCCCGATTTTCAAAGGCATTTACATGGGTAAGTGCCCCAGTTACCTGTGAAAATGCCTTATCCGGGACTTTCGAAAGGCACCTACACGGGTAATACCCTCTGAAAATCCAGGATAAGTCCTTAACGCGCCCAGATGCTATGCGGTTAGCATCGGGGCATGTTAGGGACATTCTGGGGCGGAGCGGGAGTGGAGGAAAGGGCTAACTGGATAGCACTGATTTTCGAAGCCACCTGCTTATCCCTCTGCGCCGCAAGAGCTAGCTACCTGGCTGGCTTCTGGGGTGTGTGGCGAGACCCAGATTTTCAATACCGGGGCCACCTATGACCCCGGCATTGAAAATCTAGGTTAGGCGGAAGGGGGTGGGCCGGCACATAGCACCACCAAGTTCAAATCGGACCCTTAATTCTCCATCTTTTCTGCACTCTCTGGATGTTTTAAGGCCAAATCAAGCACTTTCCTGATGCCTATTCATGCCTGCAGCAGGTCTAAATATAGATGTTCCTGAAGTTTCTGAAATCGAATGGGGATGTCTAAGACCATCACACCTTCCCAGACACTCCTCTGCCATGCCCCATGCTTATTTGTATGTCCCTGCACTGGAGATGATTTTAAAAGCCATTTGTAAGGTTCAAGCTATATCTATGGATGCTTTAGATATTTCTGTGTCCTAGAATCTTCAGACTCAGCTATTGCAACACCTGCAACCCTGTTAGTGACTTTTGCCTTTCTGTCGGACCGAGACTGGCTCATGCAACTCTTTTTTCACCACAAAGATGATTTGTTTCTCTCTAATAAAATAAGGATGTAACCAGATGTCTCACAAAACTAGAGGCAGAGAAGGGAGATTTTGAGGTTCAGACCTGGTGTTTGCAGCTTGGGGCTCTGTTCTTTTTTAAAATATCTCTGTAAATGTATTGTTAAGTATAAATCTGCTAGATATTTTTACTGACCTAGTTCAGTTAACTTCCTTTGTTTCAGTCCAGCGGGACCCATCTAGTTCTGCTTAATGTCTGTTAGCTTAAGAACAATATTGTATATTAAGATTGCTGCCTAGAGCTTTCATCCTTAATTTTCTGATTGATAGATTTGTATAAAAACATTTTTCTAGGTCTATTTGTCATGCCCCCCTTTTGTCATGGGCTGGTGTCCTCTTTTGGTATATATTTTTTCCTTTGTATTTTGTAATTATTATTTTTCACCAAACATGGACTTTCTCTGAACAAGTACTTTTACTTGAGAATGTTGTAAACTTCATTAAAGATAAAATTTAAAAAAAAAGCCATTTGTAAAAGGGTTCTGGGGATGTCTCTGTGATTTGGACATCTTCAGATGTCCAAATCATGGCCAAGACCTTTTTTTTCAATTACCCCAATAACCTGTAACATTGGTTTACATGTTGAGGAGTAACTACTACTACTACTACTAATCCTTTAGATAGTGCTACAAGGCATTCAGAGCACAAACACATAAGAGACAGTCCCTATTCAATAGAGCTTATAGTCTATTTAAGACAGACAAGCAGAACAAACAAGAGGTTAGAGTAGTTCAAGGGAAATGATAAAAACATATAACCTGTAAGAAATAAGTTGAACCAGTCTAGGACTAAACCTGACAAACCTAAATCTCCAAGCCTGCCTAGCAGTGGTGGTTGCGTAGGTCAAAAGCTGCCTTGAGGTCTGTGAGACCATGAATATCCTTGTCTGCATCTATATTGAGCCTGAATAATTAATTGTGGCTACCAATAGTGATTCTATGATGCATCCTAATCTAAAATTTGATTGGTATGGAGGGAGGACATTGCTTTATTTAGAAAACCAAACAGTTGCTGGTGAATTACTTTTTCAGCTGCCTTATAAAAGGCAGATTTGAAAGTGGTCGATAACTAGCTAGCTCAAAGGAGGTCAACATTACTTTTCTTGAGAAGAGTTTGAATCGATGCTGTTTTTTATGCATTTGGAAAGATACCTTGATGAACATTTGTTGACCATGGCCTGAATGAATGACTATAGGCCCAGCTTTCTTCTAGAACAGGACTGTTCAACTCCATTCTTTCAAAGACTGCAACATGTTCTATTTTTCTGAATATCAAATGCTAATATTCATCATATGTTAGGTCTGAAAGCAAGGTTGATTTGTATATTTTAGGAACGTTTTAGAAGCATCCCAGTTTTCTGCTTTGGAGGATGAGAGCTGAATACTGTTGTTCTAGAGAAAGGGCTTTATTCAACAAACTTTCATATTTTCCTCTGTATTCCTTATCCTTGCCTTCCTGCCATAAAATAATTATGTTGCTGACATAATAGCTTATGCATAGCATGTTCCTTTATTTGATGTGAGAACAAAATGAGCATATGCCTCCCTTTTATAAACCTCTACTTTTTGCCAAAATAAATATGAATCTGTCATTCTTACCTCACCCATACCATGATCTTTTTCATCTGCACGGTTCATTTTATGAAATTTAGTTGAGATAATTATACTTTGTAATGGGAGGAATAAATTATTTGAGATATATAGAGGAGCCTTATTAAATACAGGCACAGCCTGGCATGCTAGTGGATAGCTCTGAAAGAGAAGCAACATAAGAAAATAAATACCATATCTATTGAACCATGGTATTTGCCCCAAGTCTTATGATATGATGGTAAGAACTGGGAAAGTTGGAGAAACCCATCCTAGTAGCAATTGAACATGAAAGGAGGAAGCATAGATGGTTGGTGGACCTCAACACTTCAGCCACTAAAGACCAGATGAGATACCTAAGGCAGCTAGCATGAGGTGACTATAGAATATAGCAGATGGGGTCATTTTGCCTTGATCTATTATAGAGTTTCCATTGACTGGGCTTTGCTTTTCAGAACAACCAGTCTGAAATTCAGAAGCAAGTATTTGGATAATGGTGGATGTTATCTGGATATTTGCAATCAGTAGCACTCTCTGTGATATTCAATGGCACTATCTTTCCAGACTGCCTTGGCACTATATAAATAGTGCCAAAGCAGTACATGGAAAAGTATTGGCAGGGTTAGACATTATCAGTAAATATGAATCTAGAGCCCATTATCTCTGGATAACTTTAGGAGAGCAAAATGGTTGTCCTAGAGCTGACTGGATTGTTATCCAGATAGTGGACCCAGTGTCGCTGCTATCCAAATAGCATGGCTACTTGCTGCTCTATCTGCATATTCAGCACTCCTTGCAATCCCAATAGAAGCACAAAATATCTGGAATATATGTTTATCTCATTTTATTTTTATTTGAAAGGTTTTACAGAGAATGGCATGACATGGAACAATTAAGCCAGTATAACAATAAACATTTTAACTCAGACTCAATTAGCAAGGATACGGAGGGGAAGATACAAGAAAGCATTGTACAAGAACATGGTAGCTATTGTACAACACGTGCACATGGCATTGTTCAAGTTAATTTGTTGTGGGTGATGCACAGTCAGTACCTCAGGTGATACCTTTGAAGTGGTCTGTGAACAAATAGGTTTTTAGAAGCTTGCAGAAGGTTAAGAGGTCAGAGATGGTTCTGATATTTTGTGGAAGGCCATTCCAGAGGGTTGGGGCATATAGAGTGAAGGATATGACACATGTAGATTGGTTTCGCTTTGTCAGCTCTTGGGGTAGTGCAAACATATTATGGGTCGCAGCTCTTCTGAGCCTGTTTTCCAGAGGTCATTGAAGGAGCTGCTGCAGGTAGATAGAGGTGAAATTATGATAAACTTTTAAGGTTGTTAGAAGTATTTTGCACTTAACTCGGGACTGGATAGGGAGCCAATGTAAGTCTTTTAGTATGGGACTAGATCAAGGTGCACCCATAAGTATTCGAGCGGCTGCATTTTGAGCAAGTTATAGTGAGTGGCGGGAGCAATTTGGTAGTCCTTGAAGGATAGCATTGCAGAAGTCAAAATGTGTGGAAATCAGTGCTGGAATACTGTTCTAAAGTCTTGTGTTTCAAGGAGCAGCCTGAGGTACTGAAGAACTCTTATTTTCCTGCATGGTTTGAGTAATTTTTCTGATGTGTGAATAAACGGTGAAGCATTGATCAAGGATGATGCCACGGTAACATACATTCATTCATTCATTGCATTGTCAATTTTCAGTGATGCTGGTGGGGAGAAGGTGCAATCTCTGGTTATTAAGAGCACCTCTGTCTTATTATAATTGATGGTAAAGCATTGGTCGGACAGCCATTGTGAAACTGCATTGATACAGTTTATTATAGAGGAGAAGGTTGACTGTAAGGTGAAGAAAGGTGCACATATCATAAGTCATCTGCATATAAGTGGTAGAAGAGATTATGAGCTTGAATGCTGTCACTGACTGGTTAAATATATATATTAAATAACAAAGTTGATAAGGCAGATCCTTGGTGAACTCCCAGATTTTTTAAATAAGATTTATTGGTGTTGGTACCAGATTGGATGAACTGCAGATGACTACAGGTAACAGTGAAACCAGTTAAATGCAGTGTTTCAGACTCCAGTGTTCTATATGTGCTGTAGGAGAATTTCGTGACAGGTAGTATTAAGTGGTGGCAATATCCAGAAAAATCAGGATAAAGTCTTGCTTAGGGCTTTCAATACCTTTCCAGTGTGTGTCCAAAAGTGAGATTAGTAAGGTTTCAACACCATGTCCAGGTCAGAATCCATATTGGTGAGACCTGTAAACCGTGTAAATGCTGCTGAATGGGATATTCAACAGCACTAACACGTTAGTGCCGCTGAATATCCCCAATTTTCTCCCCCACACACCTCGATGCTAACCACTTAGCATTGGGGCATGTCGTTCATATTCCGGGGCAGAGCAGAGGCAGCGACAGTCTCTAACTGGGTAGCGGCAATATTGCACCGCTACACGGTTAGCGCTCTGTAGGTAAAACTAGGCGAAGCAAAAGCTGGCCTAGTTTTACCTGCAAGAGCTAACCTGGCAGCGGTGCAATATCGCCGCTACCAGGTTAGCTTCTGTGGCTCTGGGCAATGAACGGCAATCCCAGATATTCAATGCCAGGGCCGCATATGACCCTGGCAATGAATATCCAGGGTTAGAGGTCAGCAGGGACAGAATATTGTCTAGATCCTTCATAGCTGTTCTACCAAGAGCAATGCAACGTCTGATTTCTTGAATGCTTGTTGTTTCTTTAATGATTATTGATTCAAGCAAGTTAAAGATGTCTACTAATTCTATTTCTTCTCTATCAAGGATGAAATTATTGATTTTGCTAGTTGTCAGGATCTTTATCTTTTTCATGTTAAGGTGCCAGGCCCGTTTTAAGACTATGTTCCTTGATCAGCAATGTGTTATCATCAGCATAGCAAAGGCTGTTGATGAGTCTTCCAGCAATCTTTTGGATCAGTGTTGGATTTAGCTCATGCCTTTCCACAGAAATTCAAGGCAAGTTACATTCAGGTACAGTGGGTATTTTTCTGAATGTAGAAAGTTTTTACCTGAGGCAGTGGAGGGTTAAGGGACTTGCCCAAGATCACAAGGAGCCACAATGGGATTTGAATACTGGTTGCCCTAGTTATAGCTCACGGTCCTAATCATTAGGCTACTCCTCCACAATACACCTCAGTTGTCTTCATACAGTCCTACTTCTCTGATGATATGAAGGGGGAAAGTATGCAGCCTTGTCATACACCTTTGCTGCTTTTAAACCATTCTGTTTCTCCTTGTTCTGTTCTGTTGTTTCTTGATCAATGCAAAGGTTCCTTATGGGAACTATGGGCCCGATATTTGAAAGGCATTAACACGGTTTATATACCTATAAAAAGTATAAATACTGCTGAATGCTCAATATCCCTGATTATCTCCTCTACACTCCCCAATGATAACCGCTTAGCATGAGGGTGTGTCTTGGGCATTCTGAGGTGGAGCAGAGGCGGCAACAGTCGCGAACCGGGTAGCGACGATATTGCACCACTACCCAGTTAGTGACCTGCGGGTAAAACTAGGTGAAGCAAAAGCTGGCCTAGTTTTACCCACGGGAGCTAACTGGGCAGTGGTGCAATATCGTTGCTACCCAGTTAGCTTCTGCAGCTCCGGAGAATGTGCGGCGATCCCGGATAATCAATACCTGGGCCGCATATGACCCCAGCATTGAATATCTGGGGATAGAGGTCAACAAGTACAGCTATGCATCATAGCAGTGCATAGCCAGCTCAATTCAATATCAGACTCTATACACATAAGGCCCGATATTGAGTTATGCTGGCTATGCACTGTTATAACCAGACAGCATGATATTGCATGCTGCCTGGTTAGCTGCTGTGGCTAAAAGTTCTCATAATTATGTAGTCATGAGGGTGAGATAGTGAATATTTAAGCATTGGCTAGTGACGAGTGATATGATGATAGGAGAGCAGTCTTTGGGAGGGAATGTGGATGAATGGAAGCTACGGTTATGTAAGATGGGAGGGGTTAATAATGGCATGTGACTGGTCGAAAGGTAAGTTATCTTTTCGCATGCGCGGTGTTTTTGTGAAAACTGGTTTTGAGAATGTGTGCAGTTGGTTAATGAGGCTGCAGTCCAGATAACGGTAAGTTAGTTTAGGGATTTTTCTTTTTGTTATTGGTTTAGATGTAAGCATTGATAGATATACTTTTGGAGTTGAGTCACATTAATGGGTGCTAGCTGAGAACTGTGTATTGATAGTACATAGAATGTGGTTATTAAGGACATTATAAGGTCAGAATGATGTGGAAGCAATGTGTTTTGCAGAAACTGGTATAAAGAACAAGATTTGGACCCCCAAGGCTGGGTGACCCCTGAAGAAGCATCTGTAAAACGCTATTTAGACATCTAGGATAGTGTCGGGTACAAAATATAACATCAGGCAAGAAGGATACCTGATGAAAGTTAAGTTTAATGAAAATGCTTATACAATGAGGCTTATAAGTTATGAGCTCATTGATGAAATTATGAGGTCTTATATGTTTACTTTAAGAATGAATATTTTAATAATGACTGGAGGTTTTTTTAGGATTACTGATGTTCTAGAGTCAGGTCTAAAGAAGGATTGAGATATTTGGACCATATGACTCATAAGGTTCTGAGATCCTTTTTCTCCCAGTTATGTTAATGTGTGATGAAATAGCATCCAGTTTGGTTATTCAGTAGGATGAAGCTACATATTTTGGAGTATCCTTGATCTTCATTCTGATAATTGTGGACTTTAATTGTGGCTAAAGTTAGGCAAGCTTTTGCCTCCCCTATCTATTTGCTGCAGGTCGCTAACTAGGCAGTATGCAATATTGTGCTGCCCAGTTATCTACTGCATCTGAGAGGCTGTGCGGCAAAACCAGATATCGAATGCCGAGGCCTCCACCTCCGCTCCTCCCCGTCACGCCCCGATGCTAAGAGGTTAGCATCAGGGCATGTAAGGGAGAAGATCAAGAATATTCAATGACATTAACCGTGTTAGTGCCGTTGATTATCCCGGTTAAAGGCATTTACATGGTTTACAGGGTTGTAAACCATGTAAATGCCTTTCAAATATCAGGCCCATAGATTTTTGGCTCACCCAAGTTACATCCAAATGATGCCATAACATGCCCCCCTTTTAATTTCTATATATTATGGATATACAGGGTGGCCCAAAAAAAGTGAGAATATCTCGTAAATTAAAAGCTTAGTTTACTTATTTACCTTTTTTAGTTATATAACATCTTTATTTCGACAATTTCCGGTCGCCATCTTTTTTTTTTTTTAATTTGTCAGTCATTTACATTTGTCTTTTTGAATTTTTAAATAACTTATATGCTACGAGATGTTCTCACTTTTTTTGGGCCACCCTGTATACTTACATTTAGCCCTTTCCAAAATCACCAATTTGCATGTGAATGCAATTTCAATGTGTACTGTAAATGATGGATTTTCCATGAGGAAATTACAAATAAGGCTTCTAAAATAGCCTCCTTAATGTGAGATTCACTAAAATGCTAAGCAGGACAATTGCTAAATGAAATTTTCAAAATGCTCTAATGTGTATGCGAAAAGTTTGGCTTTCATGCTAGAAGCAAATTAATAATTAAACATCAACAGCTCATGGAGATGATGGACACAACACAATACATCATCTGCGGCTCTGCTTTCTCTTAGTTACTCCTGCTCTGTAAAACAATATTTAACACTGGGGGTACCAGGGGCTGCCCAAGGGTTTCTGCTGCCCCATCCCATGTGCTCAGCCATGCTGCCCGCCCCTTCCTTCAAGCCTATCAGTGTTGCTCTCTCCCCCATGCTAAGCCTACATTGCCGCCCCCGCTGCCGCTGATTCCTGTGTGGGGGTCAAGGAGGGACGGCTCAGCTTGACAGCAGGCCATGTGCTTCGGCATCCATGGCCTGCCGCTTCTGAACTCCCCTCCAAAACAACTTTGGGGGATCAGAAGTGGCAGGACATGTATGGCGAAGCACATGGCCTGCCACGGACCGCTACCACCGAGCTTAGCTGCCCCCCTCGATCCCGCAGCTGGAAGTAGCGACAGTGGGGAGGACGGTGGCACAGTTCAGTATGCAGGAGGGGCAGCAGACCATGTGTGCCAAAGCACATGGCTTGCCGCCCACAGGGCCAGTTCTGGAGGCTAGCACCTGGACAGGCACAAGGAGATGAGACACCCTAGGCAAACCTCATCCCTTGTGGCTCCCTTGGCTTCTGCCTCTACGCTCACTCCCTCCCCAGTCTCCCTTGCTGCTACTCTCTGGGACCTGCAGTGGTGGCAGTGGTCACAAACAGCCCTATAGCACCTACCTTCAAATCCAGCACTGTGAGGCTGTATGACTCCTGCCCCCACCAAGGTTCAATGCCAACTTTCTGTTTGCAAACAGGAAGTCAGCATTGGGCCTCTAGGGGGGCAGAACGTAAACAGCTTCGCAATACTGGGAGTTGAAGGCATGCACTGTGGGGCTATTTGTGACCATTGCCACTACTGAAGGTTCCAGAGGAGGGTGGCAGCAGCATCTAGACTACTGTAACTCTAGGCGGCTACCTAATTTGCCTAATGGTCACATCAGCCCTGGATACCTCATGCTGCTATATTGTATAACCATAGGCATTTCATATGCATATGTAACCCATGTGCCTACATCGGTGGGGTTGATAATAATCTAGGCTCCCCACTTGCAACAACAATGCTGATCCAGAACCACTGGGTACTAATCCTTACATAGTTTGGAGCACAAAGAAGACACCACCCCTTCACAGTGTAATTAGCAGGGCTGGCCTGTCCATTTATCGAGAATGTTGTTCACACAGTGCCCCGTGCTTCAGGGGGCCCCATGCCAACAACATCCTGCATTGAGTTCCGGCAGGCAGGGCAGCTTTAGAGGGAACCAGAAAGGCCCCAACTCACCTCTAACAGCTGCCAATATGAAGAGCGTCTTTTTTCTTCACTTCGGCAGCTGTACTGTAGTTTAGGACGCTGTCACGCTGAGTGCCAAGAAACAGGAAGTCCCCTTTGACCTCAGTGTGGCAGCATCATAAACTACAGTACAACTGCTGAAGTGAAGAAAAACGACGCTCTTCACTTTGGCAGCTGTTAGAGGTGAGCCGGGGCCTCTCCAGCTCCCTCTAAAGCATTTTAGACAGCCACGAGGCTCTTCGGGAGGGGGGTGCTAGGACTGGAAATGGGTTGCGGGGTGGGCTTGAACTGGAAATGGGCTGAGTGGTGGGGAGCTTGGACTGGAAATTGAGGGGGGGAGCTAGGACTGGAAGTGGGCTCATAGGAGGGCTTGGATTGGAAATAGCTGATGGGGATGGGGCTTAGACTGGAAATGGACTGAGTGGGGGAGCTAGAACTGGAAATGGGCTGATGGAAGGGCTAGGCTAGGACTGAAAATAGGCTGATGGGGGACTAGGATTGGAAATGGGCTGTTGGGGGGCTAGGACTGGAAATGGGCTGAGTGGAGGGGCTTAGACTGGAAATTGGCTGAGTGAGGGGAGCTAGGACTGGAAATGGACTGAGTGGGGGGGGCTTGGACTGGAAATAGCTGATGGGTAGGGGGCTTGGACTGGAAATGGGCTGAGTTGGGGGCAGCTAGAACTAGAAATGGGCTAATGGAGGAGCTAGGATTGGAAATGGGCTGTTGGGGAGCTTGAATTGGAAATGGACTGATAGAGGGGCTAGGACTGGAAATGAGCTCATACGGGGGCTTGGATTGGAAATGGGCTGAGTGGAGGGGCTTAGACTGGAAATTGGCTGAATGGTGGGAGCTAGGACTGGAAATTGGGAGGGAGCTAGGACTGGAAATGGAATGAGTGGGGGAGCTAGGACTTGAGTGGGGGGGAGCTAGGACTTGAAATGGATTGAGTGGGGGGGCTTGTACTGGAAATGGGCTGAGTGGGGGGAGCTAGGACTGGAAATGGGCTGATGGGAGACTAGGATTAGAAATGGAATGATGGAGGGGCTAGGATAGGACTGGAAATGGATTGGTGAGCTAGGACTGGAAACGAGCTCATGGGGGGGCTTGGATTGGAAATGGGCTGAGTGTGGGGGAGCTAGGACTGGAAATGGGCTGATGGGGGGCTAGGACTGGAAAGTGGCTGATGGGAGACTAGGTTTGGAAATGGACTGAAGGAGTGGCTAGGATAGGACTGGAAACGGCTGATGGGGGAGCTAGGACTGGATTGGGCTGATGGGGGGCTAGGACTGGAAATGGGCTGATGCGGGGACTAGAAGGGAGCAGATGCTGGGGGAGGGGGTGGGGTTGGAACTAGAAGGGAGCTGGGGGAGGAGGAGGACTAGAATGGGATGGGGCTGGGAGAGTGAAATGGAGAAGAGAAAAAATATTTTTTGTGGGAGGGAAGAAAAATCTACGATTGGCCAGGTTTTGAGAGGGTAAGTGGGGATTGATGATGGAGGGGTAAAATTTGAGTGAATGAAAAAGGAATAAAGAAAGAGATGGAGGAGGGGCGGAGCCTGGTGCCGAGCAGGTCAGTCGCTTAAAGCGGAGGCTCTGTGGAGATCTGCCAAGAATCCTGAAAAAACAGAATTTTGCAGTGCACCACCAAGTCAAAATATCGGGGAATAGCAAGGTGAGCCAACGGGATGGCAGGACCCAAGCCACTTCGGCTTGATTATGCCGGCGCACTGAACAGTAGCGGGAAGAGGTCTAAAACAGAACCCCACTCTCCACAAAAAATGGCGGCTGCACGTGAAGGGCCCGAGGCCTTACAGGAGCTCCTTACAGAGATCCGTGGAGTGAAGGAGTTGGTTAAAGCCAACGGGGATTCCTTAAGTATGGTGCATGAGGAAATCAGCGCGTTGCGAAGCAAGATTGAAGGGATCTCTCTCCGACAAGAGAAAGTAGAGGGAATCCTGTCCATCCACGGGGCACGTTTGGAAAAAGTGGATAAATTGGAGAGACAGCTTCGGGCGCTGCAGAGGGAAGTAGAAAATGGTAATAACCGAGCCCGTCGGAATAATGTGCGGCTGGTCGGCGTTCCGGAGGGTGCAGAGGGTAAAGACATGATTGCCTTTTTTGGGCAAGCTGATCCCCTCGGTACTCAAGCTTACCTTTGAGAAGGAGTTTGAAATTGATCGCGCCCATCGGGTTCCCTCTCAAATGACATTGCACAACAAGCAGCCGAGGCCTATCATTTTCCGGGCCCTCCGGTATCAGCAAGTAGCTCAGATTATGGAATTGGCACGTGCTCGGGCACCTTTGGCATTTGAGGGACATAAACTATCTATATACCCAGACCTGGCTAAAGTCACTGTGGACCGGTGGAAAGACTCTTGGCGTTCAGGCCGCGCCTGCAACAACTTCAAGCACACTATGGCCTTTTCTACCCAGCAAAGATGCGGGTCACATTACACAATCAGACCCAATCATTCGATGATCCTGATGCTCTCCTTGCATACTTGGAAGAAAAGGAGGCAGCACAGATGCACTGAGGGAGGCCGCTGGAAAACAAAACGAAGCATTACGCCGCGGCGGATCAACCGGCGGAATCGCTGCATTGAAAGGACTATGTACATTTTGTTGAGTAATGAAGCAAAGAAATTAATGTTGCATGGATCAAGTTTATAAATGTTGGATGATACAGAGATAGGATGTCTAAACTTGATGTGTCTCCTCTGTTAGACATGCAGGGAGTTGGAGGGATTATACTGTTGGGAGTAATTGGGCTATTTGAACCGAGGTGCATGCACTTGTACTGATATGTTGATGGCGGGTCTCCCGGGCCTACCCTGTCGGTATGAGTTCACCAGTAATTTGCATGGGTAAAGTTTCTCCTCTAGGGCACGCATGTAAAAATGGAGTGGAGGAGTAGCCTAGTGGTTGGGGCAAGGTACTTCAGGCCGGAAGGTCGGTGGTTCAAATCCCACTAGAGGACAGGAACCTTGGGCCGGAAGGACTGGGGTTTCTAGTCCCATAGGTGCTCCTTGTGGTCTTGGGCAAGCCACTTAACCCTCCATAGCCCATGTTCCCTGTAAAATAGTTATCTCCAAGTTATAATGCCCTGTTCAATGTAATTTCAGTTTGTTCAATGTAAACCGCACTGATGCAGAATAGCGCGGTATATAAGAGAATGTAAATTAAGAAGACCAAACATAGCTGTTCGAAGCCGTCAATGTTTTGAGCATGGCAACAGCGGGTCCCCCATAGACCTCTGCTCTTATTACAAGCGAGGGAGGGTGATCAGAACAGCTCCCAGGGTCTGTAAGCCAAATGCGCACAAAAATGGCCCCCTATAAAGTGTTATCATTGAATGTCAAAGGGATAAATAATCCGGTCAAGAGGAAAAAAATTATTGACTATGCGCGGCACGAGAAGGCTGACATCTTGTTACTGCAAGAAACGCACTTAAATCAAAAGGAGTCATTAAAACTTAGTATAAAGCCCTATGCTCTTGCTGCATACTCCGCGGCTTTTAAGAAAAGGAACGGGGTGGCCATACTAGTGAGAAAGTCCCTAAATGCTTCCATTCTACATAGCTGCTCGGACACAGAGGGAAGGTGGTCCAAGGCCTGGCTCAGGGTGGGGGGGCTAGAGGTGGCTGTCATGTGCCTATATGACCCTAATGGTGACAGTCCAGAAGTTTTTGCCACAATAGCAAAAGAAGTGCACATGGATGTGGGACCATCACTAATCATAGGGGGGGACTTCAATCAGACAATCGATCCACTGGTTGATAGGCAGCCGCATCGCTCCTCAAAACCCTCTAAAGGGCAACTTGTACTCGCCTCCTTGATTAAAGAGAGGGCACTGGTAGATATTTGGAGGTTACATCATCCCTCAGAGTTGGAGTTCACTTACTTCTCGGCCCCACACCTATCGCAGTCTAGAATAGATTTTTTCTTGGTGTCTAAAACACTTGTCCCAAGCATAATGGAGTCATGCATACATCCAGCGCATGTGTCCGATCATGCGGCCATCTCATTAGTGATGCAAGAGGACAGGATGTGTGATAGTCCCAAAGACTGGTTTTTTGATAGAGCCCTCCTTGACAATCCCGAATTTTGTATAGATGTAAAAGTGGCTATCAGAGAATATTTCCAATTTAATTCTCCTGTGGCCACCTCGGGATGGGTCTGGTGGGAGGGATTCAAAGCTACAGTGCGAGCAGTCATAACCAGCCTTAGTATCCGCCAGGCGAAACAGCGGAAGCAACAGCTGGCAGTCCTTGAGCAACAAATTAGAGCTGGAGAGCGTGTCCTAAGTCAGCGAACGGACCCCTGTATCTTGTTGAGGCTTCAGCGGTTGAGATTTCAATATAATGCGATTCTGGCCAATGAAGCCTCTCAAAGCATCAAAGCCCAACAAGGGGTCTACTACCGAGAAGGAAGCAAAGCTGGCAGGCTGTTGGCTAATGCGCTAAAAGGGAGACGGGAAGCCAAGAGGGTAACTGCCCTGCGAGACCCGCAAGGGCAGGGTATGGTGGTTAAAGATTCGGAGATCGCTGAAATCTTCAGAGTTTTCTACACCCAATTATATGAGTCAGAGCGAGATTTCTCACAGGACAAATTCAAGCTCCTGGTCTCTGGCATACAGCGGCTGGTCCTGAGAGAAGAGGCAAGGGAGGAGCTCGATAGGCCCTTTTCGGTGGAGGAGATTAGTCAGGCAATAGTCTCGATGGCCTCCGGCAAGGCAGCGGGCCCCGACGGCCTTCCAGCCGAATTTTTTAAAAGCTTTGTTAAGGAGTTGGCTCCCCATCTATGTCAATACTATGGTATGCTGGTAGAGGCGAAACCGCAAGTCGGTGCGTTTGCTACGGCAAATGTGGTAGTCTTTGAAAAAGCAGGCAGAGATCCGCAGCTGGCTGCTAATTACCGACCCATTTCTCTCCTAAACGTGGACTATAAGATATACGCGACCGTTTTGTCTGCCCGATTGTCGGAGAAGCTACCCTCATTAATTCATCCAGATCAGTGTGGCTTTACAGAGGGTAGATCGACTGCGGACAATGCAAGAACTTTATGTCACATTTTGGCGGGCTCAGAAAGTATGGCGAAACCTTTAGTCGGCCTCTCTCTAGATGCCGAAAAGGCTTTTGATCGGTTGGAATGGTCCTTTTTGTTTGCAGCTCTCAAGTGGTTCGGCTTCGGGGCCAGTTTCCTCCGCTCACTTGAAGTCATGTATGCCCAGCCCATAGCGAACATCTGTGTGAATGGAACAAAGTCCCAGCCAGTTAAATTAAAACGGGGCACACGGCAGGGGTGTCCCCTATCTCCCATGCTATTCAATCTTGCACTGGAACTATTAACCCTCATTGTTTGGCAATCTCCGGAGATTCGTGGGGCAGTGATTGCTGGACTAGAAGTTAAACTGTCAGCATATGCCGATGATCTCCTTTTGTTTGTCTCCCCTGTCAGTCCCTAAAGTGCTGGAAAATATTGATCAGTACTTTCTGGTTACAAAATTAATTGGACGAAATCCGTAGCCTTCCCATTAAATCATTGGGCACACAAGGAGGACATGAGTGGCTTCCCGTTTGTTTGGGAATCTTCCATGGTAAAATATTTGGGAGTCCATTATTGTTATCCCCTTGAGAAAACTGTCCACTTTAATGCTGAAGCGATAGTTGCAACCATCCGGGGAATGACCACTAAATGGTCCCCATTAGTGCTATCCTGGTGGGGGCGGCTTGAGACCATAAAAATGATGATAGTCCCTAAGGTTAACTACATCTTGGAGATGATACCCTGTCTGATGCCAGCGCAAACATATCAGCAGATAGAGCGTATTTTGAGTCGGTTCCTTTGGAAGGATAAAACACCGAGAATAGCACGACAGAAGCTTACACTTAGTCGGGAGGAGGGCGGCGTTAGGTTTCCTGATTTCCATTCATATCACAGGGCATTTCTGTTAAAGCAGGGGTCGAGGTGGTTAGAGGGTTGATCTATTGGTAGACCTGTCTGGGTGGAAATAGAAGAGAAATTAGTAGCCCCAATACCACTGCAATGTCTCCCGGGCATGCAGCTGATGCAACGTGCACAGTGCCCCTGCATAATCACTGACACACTTTTGGCCTTTTGGGCTCTTATCCGCACATGTGGTCCAGATCTGTGCTCTCCAGCCCAGCTACCAATATGGCACAATCCCCTACTCAAAATCCAGAAGAAACACATAGCATGGAGTCAATGGTACATGAGAGGTGTCTGGAACATCAATCAGCTAGTTAAAGCAAACAAATGGAAAGACTTTAGGGAATTACAGCAAGAATTTGGCCTCCCATCTAAGCTATACTTTCAATGGCTGCAACTCCAGCATTGCATTGAAAGCTCTCAGGTAGACCACAAGAACAGGATAGGACGGAGTGGGGTGGTAGAGGTTGCTCAAGAGACTGCACAAGCTGCGGGAGTGGCCTCACTTTTTTATAAGAGGTTGAGTCAGACCCGCGATTCACAATTATGGAGAATACAGAAAGTGTGGGAGCGGGATACTGAGATCGCTTTCTCCGCGCAGCAGTGGAGGAAATTTTGGTGTAAGCAAGTGAGAGTCTCGAAATCGGCCTCTATAACTCAGACTCTCTTCTTTTTTGCGCACCAATGCTACTACACACCTGCTAGGGTTACGAAATGGGACAAGAATGCTAGTAATCTTTGCTGGACATGTGGCGGTGATACTGGCACTTTTGTACATATAGCATATGAATGCCCGGGGATACAAACTTTTTGGGAGCAGGTTTGGGCACAGATACAGATAATTCTTAAGTTCAAGGAACCTCTGACCTGGAAGGTTATCGGCCTTAGATCGGCGGCGAAGCTCCCATCTCTTCCTAAAGAGGGTCGCTTCATGCTCGATTTCATGCTGGGGTTAGCCATACACCTAATTGTGCGCAACTGGAAATGTACAGCTAACCTCTGTGTGCAGGAATGGTGGAATCATGTTTGCCTATACAGCAAGTATGAGCAAATGTCTCGGAAGGCCTTGCCATCGTCAAAAAACAGTGGTCTTAAGTGGAAACTGCTAAACGATTTTGTAAATCTAGCCAAAACATGATGGGGGATAGACCCGGCTTAGATAAATACTGTTTGTGACTATGTTTAATGATGACATGATATCTAGTACAACTGGTCTGTAGTGTATGTTATTTTTTTTTACTGCGTGTGATGTGGCCTAGAGGAGAGGGCGGGGGGTGGGGGGATGGGGGGGTTTAGTTTTGTTTCCTTTCATTGGGGTTGATGTGTTGTTGAAATGTATGGTGAAAATGAAAATAAAGCTGTCAAAAAAAAAAAAGAAAGAGATGGAGGAAAGAGCAAAAGGAGGAAGATCAGTATGTTAAAGCAGATGTAGAAAGAGAATGGAAAAAAACTCGAAGAGAGAAGAAAGGACAAATGGACAGCAGACAATGGAGAGTTAGCAGAAGACACGAAGAAACCGGAAGAAAGTGACTGGAGCAATTGCAACTGAAACATAAAATGCACAGACAACAAAAGGTAGAAAAATACTTTTTTATTTTGAATTTATTTACTGGAATATGTCAGCTCTGGGAAATGTGTGTCTAACGTCTGCATTTTGTTTAGTACAAGAGGAAAGTAATTTATAGCTTTATTTCTGCAGTGTTGTTGTACATTCCAAGTTTGGCTTTTGGGGTTCCCAGTTTAATTAGTCTTCCTATTTCTAAATTGTGATCCCTTGTTCTTTGCTTGGTGATGGTCTATGTTCTGCATGAGTAATTGAGCCGAGGTATTCTGTTTATGTTGTTTCTATTTGACAGTGCCACTTGTCTTTCCCCAGTAGGAGATGTATTGGTATTCTCTGAGATGTATTGGTTTAATATTTGCAGTGTAGCCTTTTTGATAGGTAGGGTTTGGTGCTTTATGAGTCCTGGTAGTGCTGTTATGATATGGCGGGTTTGCTATGGATTCTAAATGGGCAGTGTTTGTAGTACTTCCTAATATGACTGGCGGTTGGCACTGGAGTATAGAAATGTAGAAATCTAGTCGTCTTTATTTATCCATACACTCATTAAGAGACATGTTTATTAAAAGTTAGTGCATGTTAACATTCTGCAAATATTTATGAAAATGAGGTCCCGCACCAAGTCTCCACACATGACCCTGCACCCTTCTTGGGCCCTAGTAATTAGGCACAGCCACGAATGGTTGCCCCAGAGATAGGGGGTGAGGGGCTGGCACTGTAAAAGAAAAAACACTTTAAGGGATGGAAAGAGTAGGCAATAACCAGAAAAGGATTGTCAGTTAAATATATTTTATTGAGAGACAGGACACGATAAAGGGTAGACAGGCAAGGTTGAAGAACAGAAATTCAAACAATGCAATGACAAAGAAAAGTGCAGTATTTTTTGACACTTTTTAAGTATTAATAGCAATCACAAAATTTTACACTTGTGATCATACTTTACCTTTTATCATTGACAACCACATTGTCTCATTCAAATATACTTCAATTAAATCTGCAGTGTTTCCTAGCTGTACTAGCACAGTGTCTCTATCCCAAAGGGAGAACTAACTCTGCATCTCAAATGTAATGCCAATCCTACTCCCAGAATAAAAGTGAATAGGGGCGTGTATATGACAGCTTGACCCATAGTGGTAGCATCATAAGATTACTGCTAGGGGTCATGGGTGCCATTTTGAACCTAGCGCTGGTCTGGTCAGGAGTGATTGGGGATCACTCCAGGTGCCTATCTATATAATGGTGTTAAATATACATTATTTTTTAATGAAATGGTCTGTTTCAGAAAACGCGCTCATCTCCAGCTTTGAATAATTACCTATAATTGCCTAGGTCCAGGAGGAGAAAGGGACATGCCGGGAGCATGGTCTAAAGTTAACATGATAGCATTGATATCAATCTCTGTGTGGTTAACTTATTGCTATTAAGTACTACCGGAGCACATAAATAGTTGTACTGAAGATTAGTTTAGTTTAGCTTAGCTTTAAGCTTGATAACCCACTTTTGATTGACATCTCTAAACGGCACACACTAACCATTAGCGCAACCATATGGTGCCTGCTACCGTGCATGAAAAGCAGATTGCAAGTAAAAATCTCCTGCTAACTGCTTTGAGTGCTATGGAATAGGACTGGGGCAAAGAGTGAGCGTGTTGACTGGTGATAGCTTGTGCACAGAATGGCGCCAATAGCACAGCTACTACCGTATAAGTTGGAAAATGAAATAAAGAAAGTGAAACTGAAGATCTGTCCCAAATGCCAGTGTCTGCTATTTTTTCTGTATCAGTGACAATACTTTTGTCTGATACAATACAGTATGCCCGACATACTTTACTTGGGATAGAGAGAATTGGGCAGGCCATGGTACCCTCCATGTTAAATATTTTTTTACAGAGCTGGAGGAACTAAGAGAAAACTGAGCTGCAAATGGCGTATTGTGCTAAGCGTCCATGCATGAACCGTTAATGTTTAATTACACAGGTACACTACCAAAAAACTGCCTCCAGTTTTGCAACTGATTCCTATAGATTTTGGGGTGCTGAATCCAGGAAAAATAGCCAAAATGTTCCATCACGTCACGTTTTCTTGCAAAATTAGATTTCTTACCCATATAAGGAATGTTCACATAATTTCTTTTTAGCCGACTGCAGTTTATTTTCTTGGCCCAAAATAGAGGTTGTAATGGTTAACTAACTAGAAACACTCCCTCATGATATTTTAGAGTGTTTTGTATTCATTTTATACATTAACAGGACAATTGGGAGGCGGGGGGCTAAATCCAGTACTCACGCTGGCGCATGTTCTTTCCTGTTCGCCTCGCCTCGTTCGCTCGCTCAAACACAGTGGTTGCGACATGAACGTTCCTGTCAAATTTCAGTTTCTTGCAAGTTCATTATTACCTTTTGTTTGCTCAGTCGTAATCCAGCTTTATTCCGAAGTGGTTCACTACAGTTGTAGTTTGCAGTGCTGTGTATTTGTGATGGCTCACAGAGCCAGAAGTTGCGTCAACTCTCCGGACAGTTTTTGTTTTATTTGTGGGGAATATACCGTGAAAAAGCGGCAGAGGAACATTTATGCATTTATTAAAAAAGTATATTTCGCCTATTTCGGTTTGAAGTTAGGCGATCAAGACAAACCGTGGGCTCCTCACAAAGTGTGCAAGACATGTGAGGAAGATCTACGCTTATGGATGAAAGGTAAAAAACAAGCATTTCGTTTCGGAATACTTATGATGTGGCGTGAACAAAGAGACCACAGCAGTGACTGCTATTTTTGCTCTTGCATTGTGAAGGGATACAACTTAAAAAATAAGAACGTAATAAGTTACCCCAACCTTCCCTCAGCAATTAGGCCTATGCCTCATAGCAACGAAGTACCTGTGCCTGAACCACCAAAATCTTTGGATCATATTTGTGTGGACGGTTCTGATCATGATGAGACTCATCAGATGGCTTTTCCCGATGAGTCCAGTACTTCCGAGTTTGAAACTGAACCAGATCTGAAACCTGAACTTTTCTCTCAAGCTGAATTGAATGATTTAGTCCGGGATTTAGGACTCCCAAAAGATGCTGCCCAACTGCTAGGTTCTCAGCTTAAACAGAAAAATCTATTGTCACCAGGAACAACTTTTTATTGGTACCGCAACCGCGAGACACAATTTTTGAAGTATTTCAGCAAAGAGGAAGATTTGGTATTTTGCAACGATATATACGGAGTGATGGAAAAGTTTAAACTCAAGTATGATCCTGCTGAATGGCAGCTGTTCATTGATTCGTCAAAAGACAGCATAAAAGGTGTTCTTCTTCATAATGGCAACACATTCGCTTCAGTTCCTATTGCTCACTCTGTTATTCTCCAAGAAAAATACGAGAATTTGGCCCTGATTCTTCAGAAGATTCGTTATGATGAGCATAAGTGGATGATTTGTGGAGACTTTAAAATTCTATCCATGCTATTAGGGCAGCAATCCGGTTTCACCAAATATCCCTGCTTCCTTTGCTTGTGGGATAGCCGGGCCCGCAACCTACACTGGGGGAAAAAAGACTGGCCAATTCGGGAGTATTTGAGACCCGGTGAGAAAAATGTTCTTCATGAGAGCTTGATACCTCGTGATAAAATTCTATTACCACCTCTCCACATTAAGTTGGGTCTCATTAAGCAATTCATCAAGTCCCTTCCAAAAGATGGTGAGTGCTTTCGGTACCTTTGCTCAAAGTTCCCCCGACTTTCTGAAGCAAAGCTAAAGGAAGGAGTGTTTGTTGGCCCTGATATAAGGAAACTCATTTCAGATGGAGCATTCACTGAAACGATGTCTGAGAAGGAAAAAGAAGCCTGGGATTCCTTCAAGGATGTTGTTCTCAAATTCTTGGGGAACAGGCGGGATGAGAACTATAAGGATATTGTTGCCAGGATGCTCAATGCCTTCAAAGAACAAGGCTGTAACATGAGCCTGAAAGTCCATTTCTTGCACTCCCATGTGAACTACTTTCCCGAAAACTTGGGGGCGTACAGTGAAGAACAAGGTGAAAGGTTTCACCAGGACATCAAGGACGCAGAGAGAAGGTACCAAGGAAGATGGAACACCACTATGATGGCTGATTTCTGCTGGTTGCTGCTGCGGGAAACCCCAGATGAAAAATACGCCAAGCAGCGCACCAAGAGAAGCATTCGGGGGAAGAAGAAACGGGCCCACCAGGAGATTGATTGACCCAAGAATGACTTTAAAATCTAAACTGTGTTGACAAATATCGTGTTTTTACTAAACTTTGAAATAAAAATTTGCTAGTTATTACCACAGTGTCGGATCTCATTTATTAGAATTTTATTTTCACACCATCGGGTGTTTGTCTTCATGTATTGCAATGGTGCGGTTTGCGTTTTCTATTCTTACATACATACCTGTACAACATTTTTTGCACATTTCTTTGCTTTGCTTTGTGTCTAACCTCGCTCTTATATGCTCAATGTTTGTGCACATGTATGTGGCTGTTTTAAGTGCAGACAATTTTGCTACCATCACAGTGTGTTTTGTTGACATTACTCTATTCTTATGTGCTGCCTTGTTACAATTTTCTTTATTCTTATTTGAATAACTACTAAACAATTAGTATAAAGAATTCATCCAAGAAACTTTTATCTCGATCGCACTCAATCTAAAACGTTCACCTCAAACTGCTAACCCAATGTAGCAAAAAATCTGTACGTGATGGAGCAAATTGGTTACCAGATTTGGATTCAGCGCACCAAAAAACGTAAAAATCAATCGAAACATTAGAGGCAGTTTAAAAAAATTTTTTTTTAGTGTACCTGTGTTATTAATTTGCTTCTAGCATGAAAGCTAAACTTTTAGCATATACATTAGAGCATTTTGGAAATTGCATTTAGCAATTATTTGCCCTGCTTAGCATTAAGTGCAGACATGCTACTAGAAGCCTAGGAGCATGGCACCTGCCTCAACCCTCCCCCCCCCTAAAAATAAAAATCCTTAACAGCAAGCACTGATGACATCAGGAGCTCCTCCCTTACCCCTGATTCCCAAAAGTACACATCAGTCATCCCTCCTTCTTTCCTGATTTGTTCTTTCTCCCCCATCCGATCCCCTCCCTATTGCTGAATTAGGCATTGCATGTAGCAGCAGATACCATGGGTGTACCTGTGCTGCTATTGCATGTATTGTGGGGCCCATGCAGCAGGTGTCTGCCCTGTGTGATAAATGCAGGGGAAATGCTCACCACACAGTGCTTGCTCTTCCGGAACCTTAACATTTGCAGTTAAGGTATGATAAGTGCAAAACCTTCCCACATTTTAGTAAGCAGTCCTCCCAAGCTAGGTACAATCCAATGAATAAAACACTAGAATAACCACATAACATGCATTCATTCTAAACAAATTCCCTTTAAAACAGCCACATCCTCTGCCACCAAACTATGCTGAAAAATCTGCACTTGTTAAATTGCGCTCACAGGAACTCTTAGTATATTCTAAAAGACTGAGGGAGACATGAGCCTCCTAGATGACTTAACTGTATTCAGATGGATGTTAAAAGAGCATGAGATGAGTCTGATGAAGATATCAGATAGACTGGAAGCCTAAGGGCCCAAGCAGTCCTTGCAGAAATCCAAGTCTCTCTATCCCTTGTGAAGTGTGTCAGGCATACTTTATTGGATCAGACAAGGGTATTGTCACTGATATAGATAAGATAGCAGTCAGTTGCATTTGGGACAGATCTTCAGTTTCAATTTCTTTATTAGATATTCCAACTTCCATACAATTAACATCAAAATGGTTTATATTATTTGAAAGGGAAAAAAGAGCATCACTGATGTCAACAACAACAACATACAGGGGCACTTTTACTAAAGTTTGCTGTGCAGTTCACGCATGTTTTAGTGTGTGCTGTGAGTGCGGGAGCCACGGTAACGTTTATCTTGTTTAGCATGACAGCTACTGTGCACTAAAATGCATGTTAACGGCCCACTGCGTTATGGAGCTGGAAGTGGGTAGGTTAACGGTGGAGGGTGGACATGGAAAGCCCATTGCAGATGGTGTGGGGGTACATATTGCGCCCTCATTGTCAACATGCCAATTAGTGTGATTGCACTGAACGATACCTCTTTGGGTGGCATTAGGCACGTCCACGTTATTTGTGAATGACATTGCCAGTTCTGTGTACTGTGTGGGACCTGCTGGGCATGCCCCTGACAGTTGCTCTTGCCGTGCATTACTTTCTGCTCTGAACACCTTTGCCAACACTTTAGTAAAAGCGCCCCTCAATCGGCAATTAGGCTACTTACTAGCAGATAAAAAGGAGAAGTAAAGCGGATTATGCAGTGGTGCCTCCATCCAAACGCCAAACTATAAAAATTTAGGGGTCATTTTCACCGGCAGCAGCTGTTGCCGCTTTAAATTAAAAGCAGATATTCAGTGCTGGTGCATATCTATAACTAGTGCTGAATATCCAATTTGCCCGGATTGAGGTTTTTCAATCTGGTTGGCGGTGATATTTAGCCGCAAACCAGATTGCAAAACCACATGAAGTTAGGACAGCACTTCACCTGTCCTAACTTTATGTGGTTTAACTATGGGATTAGCGGCTGAAAATGCCTCTAACTGCATAACTACTGGTGTCTCTCCTACTCCCCCCTAGAATGCCCCAGCACTAAACAGGTATTTAACCTGGTTAGCTGGGAATGTTCAGTGAGTTAGTGCTAATGGACCAATAGCCAAATTTTAAAATTAATTTGGGGAATTACCAGTAACCAATGTTCCTGTATCAACAAGGGAGTGACACGATCAAATTTCTTAGCTGAATAGAGCATTTTAACTGCAGTATTTTGTACTAATGGTAGTTGCTTTCAACTGGATAATGTGAGGCCCCAGGCAAGGGTATTACAGTAATCCAGGTGAGATAATGCAAAAGAATGAATGTGTCCTAATAGCTGCCTATCCAATAGGGATCTAAGGGAAAATAACACAATTGAACTTTGTCAATATTTGTTTATGAAACATAAGCTTTGTTTATGAAATGTAAGTTTATGTAATAGGGAGGAGATCGGATGGAAGGGGGCTTGTAATGAGGAGAGAGAACAGATCAGGAAAGCAGAAGGGATGAGTGATGTGTACTTTTAGGGTTCTGGGGCATGGGAGGGGCTACTGATGTCAGCAGTTTATTTATTTATTTATTTAACCAGTTTTGTATACCACCTTATCCTTCAGTCAAAGTGGTTAGAAACACAACATGGGGTCTACATTCAACAGGAGGGGGATGACAGGACATACATATAGACTATCAGGAGCTGGTTCTCAGTTCTCACTATGGCATGCATGCTGTTTGAAAGTTATGTTACTTGTCCATATGAATCCACGAACAGGTGTGTTTTGAGGGATTTGTGGAAGTCCTTCAGGTCATTTTGGGCTCTTAATTCTTCGGGGAGGGAGTTCTATAGATCCAGTGCCGAGAGCGAAATAGCCCTTTTGGACCTTGCTTGTTTTGTCTTATGGTAACCTGCGGGAGTGCGGAGTCTGTTGTTGCCTTGGGTTCGCCTAGGCCTGCTGCTTGTGTCTTTGGATATTATGGCCTGTAATACGTCTGCTGAGCAATGATGTATGAAATGTAAATGGCACCCCAAGATTTTTAGTGCGTCAACAAGAGTAATTTGTAATTCATGAATAGAGGGAGCCAACCCCAACTTTAAATTTCTGCCTAAGATCCACAAAGCACAAGATTTGGCTATGGTATGGTTTTTCAAGGTTAAGTTTTATTTGCTTGGTATACAGCATTGAGGCATGTATTAAGCTAAGATCTGGATTGGCAGGGTCAGTATCATCTGCATAACAGTACGCTTTATGTCAAGCGATTGAATTCATAGTGTATGTGGACTCATAAATAAATTAAAAAATATTGGTGACAAAACGGATCCTTAAGGAAATCCACTTGGGATTCTATGACTTGGTGATTGAGTGGACTTAAAGGAATCTTATATGGAACGTGAATTTAGATGAGAAGAAAACCAATCAAAGATACAGCCACAGAATTGTCTGTCCTGGAGATGCTAAAACTGCTTCTCTTATTTTGTGGCTACTAGAAGAGGTTTATCTAAAACCATTCTATGATTGCATGCCCATTAAGAGGGTAATTTTATCATAGAGTGCCTAGGTTTGCAGGGCTATTTTAGCACTATTTTATAAAAACACATAGGCGTATATGTGTCTTTATAAAATACCAGCACAAATCTAGCATACAGTAAATCATGCTGACATTGAAGGCACAAACATCACACCTGCTCTCAAGCAAACATAAATGTCCACATGTAGAATATGCAAGTATGCGTGCAGGTTAGAGTATTTTATTATCAATGTGTCTTCTTTGTAACTGTACCTGCACTCTGCCCAAACCATGCCCATGACAATTCCTACAGTAAAAGTATGCACGTAAGGGCCACTTTACACATGTATACTGTGACGTGTTAAACTGATTTTATAAAATGATCCCCTAAAAGGCCTTAGGAAGGGCTATCCATCCAAGAAAAAAGGAGGGGTTAGGATCAGTAGGGCAAGCATCGAGTACTTCAAGTCATCTGAACCCTTTGGAGCCAGTTGGATGAAGGAATGTGAAGAAACCTTTAAAAACAACATCCACTGTTTGGCAAATGCACCAGTGTTGGCATTTGCAGCCAATGGCCTTACAGATATTAGCCGGAATAGATTGGGAGCAGTTTTTCAGCAAGAGCACTCAAATGTTATAAGACCTGTTATCTTTGGTAGCAGAAAATTGTTTGAACTGGAGAAGAAATATCCAGCTGCAGGATAGTCACCTTATCCCTTCATGTTCTGCAGAGTTGCCTGTAGATGTTTGGAGTGACCCCAGAGGGAAATGCCATGGGCAAGAATTTGAAGTACATTGAGCACCTGAACAAGGAGCTGGGCAATGCTTATCAGGCTGCAGCCAAAACAACTGGAAAACCAAAATGTTAGCAATAAAGCTAGATATGATGCTCATGTCAATTCAAGAGCCAAGAGCCAAAGACTGGAGACTGTGTACTACTGAGAGCCTGAGATATCTCGAGGTAATTGATCTGTCACTGTGTCTATTCTAAGTTAAGCACTAGTGTTCACCTTAATGTGTTTGTTCAGCATCACTGTCCCTATAGGTAGAGGTGCTGAATATACAGGGTGGCCCAAAAAAAGTGAGAACATCTCGTAGCATATACAGTAAGTTATTTAAAAATTCAAAAAGACATATGTAAACAATTGACAAATTTAAAAAAACAAAGATGGCGACCGGAAATTGTCGAAATAAAGATGTTATATAGCTAAAAAAGATAAATAAGTAAACTATTTAAGCTTTTAATTTACAAGATGTTCTCATTGTTTTTGGGCCACCCTGTATATATAGTGCAGTCACCATGTCGGCATTCTTCATGTAGTGTTACGTCTCCTTTTATTTATCCAGATAGCAGGTGAGTATTGCTTCTATCCAGATAATTTTTAGCCTATCCTTTTTCCACCCAAACCAACCCTTTCTTATACAGATAGCATGAGGCCAATAGTGAAGTTATATGAGGCTGAAATTGTACAACAGATGGTTTAAGGAGCTGTATGTCATTGACTCTAAGCTACCTAACCTACCTGCCTAGGGAATGAAGTTTGAGAATGGGCAGAGAACTGAGACAACTTTGCACATAAATCATCTGCTCGCCATAGGGCAGTGGGTTCACTTGCCTTCACCAATGGAATGGTTCTGTATATAAGCAAGAGCCAGAGAGTAATAAGATACAAGAAGCAGACTTGTAAAACACCTGACAGAACTGGACATAAGCCAGACCATGCTTCAGTGGTGTCAATCTAAACACTTCCAGTCAGATCTGGGATATTCAGCTGACCCCCTTACTCTCCCCCAAATGAGAATAGAACTAGATTCAGTCAAGTTGCTACAAAAGTTCACATATGGCCCATCAGCTAAGCAAATCATTGTGAATTACACTCAGGCCACTTATTTTGCCATGTTTGCCTGACTCCAGAAACACATACTAGTGAACTTTTAGTACCCCTAGCACTAAACACACCTGGAATTGAAAGCGATAGGTCCAACATGAAAGAACATGTAAATGAGGTAGAATGTATTAATCTGTCATTATCCTGGGCTAACACTCCTGCAGGATCAGATACATTGGATCTTAACTGTGGACTCCCCCACCCCCCCACCCCCATAGAAAACTGCAAGGCTTAATTTAGGGTGTGGCCACAGTAGCAGGGAGCATGGGGACTATACAAGCATCTGCCTTGAGTGGAGCAG
The DNA here is from genome assembly GCA_033557465.1 of Ichthyophis bannanicus. Classification (NCBI taxonomy): domain Eukaryota; kingdom Metazoa; phylum Chordata; class Amphibia; order Gymnophiona; family Ichthyophiidae; genus Ichthyophis; species Ichthyophis bannanicus. The sequence goes on along the minus strand of CM066034.1, from coordinate 431,879,891 downwards.
CCTAGAGTGATTACAGTAGTAGACTGAGAACCAGGGGGCAAGTCATTTTCATCTTCCTTTGCCTCTAGTACAAATCAGAGATGGCAAGGGTAGACTGCACTAAAGACTGAAATTACAGAGGGGTCTGATGTATAAATTTTAAAAAGATTTAAGAGGTCAATATTCGAATGGGTTTATGCAGTATGCAACATCTACAAACTGCATAAATCCTGGCAATCCCAATATTCAATGGTAGTATCTGGGGTGATCTGTTGGTGGAGCAGGAAAGGTCCGAATGGATAGCTAAATCACAGAAGTTAGGACAGGTCAAGTCAGCCATTAACAGGATAGCTACTGTAAATTGCATAAAGTTGGAACAGCTTGTTATAAATACATAAAAGTTAGAAGAGCCATTAACCTGCCCTAACTTTATGCAATTTATCTATCCTGTTAATGGCCGAATATCATTGCTGATCAGATAATTACTGGCAAAAACAATATTCAGCACCAGAGGCTATATAGGCTCTGGGGCTGAATATACAGTTTTAATACTGGTGGTGACAACCAGGCACTTTAAAAGCACAGAGCGTCACCACTGAATATCGACCTCTAATTGTCAAAAGTGATTTCAAAAATTGAGGTAACAGAAAATGGTATTTAGATTTATTTTGTGCCACTGAAAGGATAATAGAGACAATATTAGGTCAGTTTTCCAAGGAATTTGCCCAGGTACTAAAAGGTACATGGGTAAATTTTCCTGGGATGCAAACGTCCTTCTATTTAGTATGAATATGGACATATTTATACTAGTAGACTTCTTCAGCCCAAATTTACAAAATGAAACTGTATTTGACAATGACTCCACCAGAGAAAGACAGAAAAAAAACACACACACATGTATGCACTCTCTCACTCTTCAGACATACACACATATACATATTTTTGGTTCTGTGTTGCTCTTTGCTACACTTGTGCTTACTCAGGGAGAACTCTCCCTCCCCCATCATCAACTCTGCCCATCATCAGATAAAATTCTTGCGGTTTTGACAACTCTCACTCAACCCCAGGGCTGGCCCATGGACTAGGTGGCTGCCTAGGAACGCAGATACTAGTGGGCAGCACACCATCATTTTTTAAAACTGCAGCTTTGCACAGCCACTTTGATGCCATTTCAGCTGGCCATGCACTTCAGCATGAAAACCATGGCCTGTTGCTCCTGCCCCCCAACGATGTAACTTCCTATCGGAGAGGGGCAGGAGTGGAAGGCCATGTGTGCGCTGAAACACATGGCCTGCCAGCACACTGAAGCAGCAGCACAAACCTGCCACTTTTAAAACAGTCATGCCACTGCCCCCCCAACAAGATGAGAAGATGGATTTGTGGGGTGCTGCGGGGGGCGCTGCTGGAGGGGACAATGTGGCATGGTAGGGGCTTCTGCCTGCAGCAGCAGAAACTCTTGGACCAGTCCAGCTCAACCCACAGACATCCCCTGGACTGTAAATGGACTGATGGGAAGGCTAGGATTGGAAATGGCTGATTGGGGGGCTTGGACTGGAAATGGGCTAATGGGGGGGGGGCTAGGATAGGAATGGAAATAGCTGATGGGGGGCTAGGACTGGAAATGTGCTGATTGGGGAGAGGCGTGGACTGGAAATGGGTTGATGGGGGGCTAGGATAGGACTGAAAATGGCTGATGGGGGCTAGGATTGGAAATGGGCTGATGGAGGGGGCTTGGATTGGAAATGGGCTGATGGGGGACTAGGATAGGACTGGAAATGCCTGATGGGGGAGATGAGAGAATGGGACTAGAAGGGAGAGGTTGCTGGGTGGGGCTGAAACTAGAAGGGAGCTGATGTTGGGGAGGACTAGAAGGGGATAGGGCTGGGGGAGTGAGGATGGAGAAAGGAGAATATATTTTGTGTGGGGGAGGGAATTAAAATCTTCGATTGGCTAGGTATTAGGAGAGTAAGTGGGGATTGAGGATGGAAGGGTGATATTTGACTAGATGAAAAAGGAATAAAGAAAGAAATGGAGGAAAGAGCAAAAGGGGAAAGATCAGTATGTTAAAGCAGATGTAGAGAGAGAATGGAAAAAAAAACCTAGAAGAGTGCAGAAAGTACAAATGGACAGCAGACAATGAAGAGTTAGCAGAAGACACCAAGAAATCACAAGAAAGTGACTGTAGCAATTGCAACTGAAAAATAAAATACCCAAATAACAAAAGGTAGATACATACTTTTTTATTTTGAATTTATTAACTGGAATATGTCAGATCTGGGAAATGTGCATCACTAACATCTTTGCATTTTGTTTAGTACAAAAGGAAATTAATTTATGGTTTTATTTCTCCAGTGTTGTTGTACATTCCAAGTTTGACATTTGGGGTTCCCAGTTTAATTATTGTCTTCCTATTTCTAAATTGTGATCCCTTGTTCTTTGTTTGGTGACAGTCTATGTTCTACATGTGTAACTGATCTGAGGTATTCTGTTCTTGTAGTTTCTGTTTGACAGTGCCACTTGTTCTCTTTCCCCAGTAGGAGATGTATTGATATTCTCTGAGATGTATTGGTTTAATATTTGCAGTGTTGCCTTTTGATAGTTAGGGTATGGTGCTTTTTGAGTCCTGGTAGTGCTGTTATGATATGGCAGGTTTGCTATGGGTTCTAAAATGGGCAGTGATTATAGTACTTCGTAATGTGCCTGGCAGTTGGCACTGGGGTATAGTAATGTAGAAATCCAGTAGTATTTCTTTATCCAGACACTCATTAAGAGGCATGTTTACTAAACGTTAATGCACGTTAACATAATGCAAATATTTATGCAAATGAGGCCCCTTATGCAAATGAGCCTGCAAATGGCCCCATACCCCCATTGGGCCGCCCCTGGTCTGGATGGAAGGGCCCAGCAGAGGATGGGGGATCTTACAAGGTTCTTAGAGAGCTCCCTGAAAGTGGTGACTGAGCAGTCGACTTTACTAGCCACCTTTGCTTTGGAATCAGATAGGAATTTGCTTCTTAGATTGTATTTCAAATACTTCAGTGAGCATTTTATGGGATCTCATGTCCGTATTTATCCTGATTTTTCTCGAGCTACCCAGTTAAGGAGGAAGGAATTCCTGGGCCTTCAGCCCAAAGTCCTCGCCCTGGGGGCTACTTTTGTGTTGAAATTTCCTTGTAAGCATTGTGCGTCATTTGAAGACAAGGTATATTTTCTTTTGGACCCTAAGAAGCTCCTTTAGTTTTTCATTGCAGGGGAAGATGTTGTGCAGTTGTAATGCTGTCCCATTTGGCTGACGTACAAGTCTCCACCTTCCTTATTGCATTAATGTTATGCTTCCTCTAATGGGACCACTTCGGGGTTTCCTCTTTTGTTTTCTTTTCCTGATACCTCTCCATGTTTCCTTATATTAGGGACTAATTAGCAATGTCATTTACATTTATATAATGGGTTTTTTTCCTTCTTTTGGCAATGACGTATTTCCTGTCATTCATGTTGTATGCTTGGATGTATCATTTGGAAATAAACAGAATGTTAAAAAAATTAATGAACATGGGCATATAATAACATGCACATCAAATTAAGATTGCAATTAGTATGATGATAATCTTTAAATTTACACCCTGTCATGGGATATTGCCATATGGGACCATCAATGGTAAATGAAAACCATCCACATGTTCCACACGCAGTATGGTCAGTGTTTATGATATAAATTCTTTGGTCCAATTTAAACGGCAAAAAATGTTCTCCAATATTCTTACTCTTATGATAAGGAATTAAAGGGATGCCTTTAAAAACTTCATGTAAGGAGAAAACATACCAATAAATGAGAAATCACAGACACCAACTGATGTGAAAAAGTTGTGTAAGGTAAAACGTACAATTTATCTACAATCTTGGGCTCTGTAATCAAGCAACAGATTATGTTGAACAAACTTCAAATGAGTATAGGCTTTTTTTAAATAATATGTCAGGGGTATCTACGTTCTTCATATCTGATGCATAGGTCCTTGGCTGTGTTTTTAAAAAGGTCAGGAGAGGAACATATTGTTCTAATATTCAAAAATTGACTTACTGGCAAGCTTTCTTTAAGCCTGAAGGATGATAGCTCGTAAATCTCATATAGTTATTACACTTAGCTGGCTTCTGAAATACTGTAGGACACAACAGGTCTCGCTCCTTTCTGATCAGAACATTAAATATGCAATTTCATAGCATGGCAATTCATATTACATTCAAGATTTACATCTAATGAATTTATCTATGTAATAAATTAATTTAATTTTTCTATACAATGAAAATAGCATCCAGATATCTCAACCATAGAGTAATATCTGTAAAAAAAAAAGAATAGCTACTGATGGGGCTAAAGTCACTCCCATTGCAACCCCATGTGTTTCTTCAAAGAATTTATCATCAAAACAAAAATAGTTCTTTTTCAATACTAGTGTTGTCAGGTCAATCAGAAAGGAAGTTTTTATACGATTAGGATGCAGTTGTTTATTCAATACATTTTCAATGATCTCTCTAATGTAATTTGAGGTCCCTTTTCAATATAAGATCTTTTTTTTTTGAGGGCTAATGTTTTGTATTCTGTAAAGCCAACATATGCACCTGCTCTGAAAGAAGTATAATTGTGTATGGTTTTTTATAAAATACCTGCATAAATATTTGCATAAATGGCAATCCCATTCCATTTATTCTCTGTTCCTGGGAATTCCAAACCGTATATCATGTAAAAGCAGGCACTATGGGCTGATGTTATGAGGGTAGCACAGAAAGTTGCATGCTATTTACGTGCATAATTTCCTATTTTGAAGGACTTAAAATGTACGAATCAGCACGTGTGTGTGCTTTGGGTGGTTACTATTCTGTAAGCACAAGCGTAAATGCCATCACATGTTTTTTCATAGGGGTGTACATGGGGGCAGTGCCTGCGCGGAAAAGGACTTTCAGGAAGGCATAGACCAGGAACACAAAAGCCTAGTGACAGATACCATAGGGGAGGCAGAGAACAGAAAAGAATTCCTAGAGTAAATGGTCATGACATTCTAGCTCCTCCAAGTACTCATCCAGATTTTCAAGGTCACTAAAGTCAGTTATCTCGAACCACTCAACAACAAGAACAACCACTGCAAGAGTGCACACTGAACCAGAAGTGGTATAGGCACATGCCCACTTTAGTAAACAAGAGGCTGCCCTGAAGTTATAGTGAATCAGAATAGAAGAAGATAAAGAGAGGGTAGCTGTAACAGCTGATGCCACATGCAAAAAAGGCTAAGCTGGATGTTGCTCTGGAAATGTTACAAGAAAGGGAGGCAGTGGCTGCAGAAGCTCAAACCAAGGCTCTTGAAGTACAAGGCAGAAGGTGAGGAGAATCAGATTAGCCAAATTGCCTCAAAAGATCCTACTTGGCTCATTGAAGACTATGTTCTAGTGTATGTCTGAAGCCATGCTAGTACACACATACAGTCAGACCCAGAAGAGGAAGCAGATCATCAGACTTAAGAAGCCAGCCTAATAAGCAGTACACCATTGACATTAATTGCCACTACAGTGATCCATATACTTGCATACATACTGTACAAATGCACCACCACTGGCTCATGCTCTAGATATCCACATAAAGGGAGACACTTCACCTCAACCTTAAATTCTGGTGCGGTACAGAGACTGAACACACAACAAAACTGGGAACTTGCTATCAGCTATCCATCACTTGCTCAAACCAAGTGCATTGGAGTAACTTCACTCCTGCCATCATTTAAGGATGACAAAGCAGGCAATGAGCAGCACAGCACACTTCACTACAGCATCCCACAAATGCCTTCTGTTATACAGACTGAGGCATCAGGTAAATCATATCTAGCAAAGTACATGATTGGCCAAGAGTGACAACCATCCTGAAAATTATAGAGCACAAAAAGATGATTTCAAGACACTATTGAAGATCTGAACCTTACCCCAAAGGAAGCGATCAATCTGATTGTGAGATGGAGGGGAAGAAGATCTTCTGATACGTGAAAAAACTAAAATCAGAACACATAAACAACCTTTCTGAGGAACTAGCTGAGATCTGGAGATGACTTGAACAGTATTATGGGAGCCCAGAGTCACTCAAGAATGCTCTGTTCAAAATGATTGAAAACTTTCCAAAATTATCAGACAAAGACAATCACAAGGGAGACTTATTCCTAGAGCTAGAAGAAGCCAGTGCTGAACCAAATTTCTCAGGAATCTGCTGCTTGAACATGTCTTTATCCTCATCATATTATATATATTCCTCCCCTTCACCCTTGAGTCTGACGATACCACTTTTGTACTTCTTCCTCTCAATAACATATCTGAAAAATGTTTGTTCCCCCATTATACTCCATTGGCTATTTTTTTCCATTTGTATCTTTGCTTTCCTGACTCCTTTCCTAGTTTCTCTTACATGTTCCAAATATTGATGTTTATCTTCCTCTTTCTGTGATATATTGTACTTTATGAAGGCTACCCTCTTTTTCTTCACCTTTTCAGCTATTTTGAGAAACATAGTGGCATATAGGGACAGACTTAAAGATCTCAATATGTATACTTTGGAGGAAAGGCAGAAGAGGGGCGATATGGTAGAGACATTTAAATACCTCCGTGGCATAAATGCACAGGGGCAGAGAATTTTTCAACTGAGAGAACTCCGCAATGAGGAAGCATAGGATGAAGGGGAAATGGGATAGACTCAGGAGTAATATGCAGAAATATTTCTTTACAGAAAAAGCGGTAGATGAGTGGAATAGTCTCCTAGTGAAGGTAGTAGAGATAAGGACCGTATCTGAATTCAAGAAAACATGGGACAGACACAAAAGATCTCTAAAGTAAAAACAGGGACTGTAGTAGTTGGTATGGAAGGGCAGACTGGATAGGCCATATGGTCTTTATCTACCATCATGTTTCTATGTTTCTTTTCTTTTTTTGTGTAAATGTATGATGTATGATAAGGCGGTATGATATGTATGATGTATGATAAGGTGGTATAGAAGACCTGTTAAATAAATTAAATAAATAAATCTTTTATCAATTTTTCAAAATATATTACAACTCCGCAAAAGAACCAGGTTGGGGAAAAACAATCATGGTAACGTGATACAGAACAGCACAGCTACCTGTAAACCTAAACACAATACCCCTGATATTGTAGATCATGTGATCATAGCTTCCCCTAAAAGTAGACAAAGACTCCCCAAACCCAAACTAACCCTCTCCCACCCCTCCCACATCTTATTTATAACCTAACCAGAGAAACCGCAGAGCATGGGAAGGAGACAGCACAGCTTCTATAGTTCCAGGCCTTGCCTATCTACCACGATTATAACATCCCTGCTTCCCAACTCCGATTGCCCTGTACTCTCCCCACGGGTAAGCTCTCATCCCCCCTCCCTTCCCAAACCCACCATCAAACCTCTGAATACTATGGGACATCAGATCCTGGCTCCATGGGACTGCTACTGAAAAAATACTGTATCCTAGAAGGAACACATACACAGCCTGTGATAAAGAACATGCTACCCTCGGACCAAGAAGCCGAGCCCTAAGATCGGCAACTACTTCCAGTTTCCCTCAAAGTTCAGCCATAGGTTTCTCCATCACATATATATCCCAGACTTTAACCATCCATTCCAAGATAGAAGGTGGCCTAGCACGCTTCCAGTACCGAGCAATAACACTCTAGGCCGCCAAGAGTAGGCAGTCAGAAAGATGCCTTACCTCCTTGTCAGCATAATCTGAAGATAAGTAACACAACACGCAAGTTTCAAATGAGAATTGGAGTGGCAGCTGCAAGGTCTTACAAATTCGGTTGTGTACCCCAGACCAGAAGATTTGGAGCTTAGGGCAACATCACCACATGTGGTCCAAATCACCCCGTCCCCTGCAATTTCGCCAACAAAATGGATCATCCCCTCTGCCCCGCTTCAAGAGGTCAATTAGGATAACCAACATATGCAATAAGATACAGAGTTGCATATCAACTAAGGACATGGAGATCGAGCAGGAGTGAGAGTACTGACACACCTCTTCCCAAAAATCTTCCGTCTTGTTGCCCAATGAAGGTTTCCATCCCCCTCTATATGCCAAACCCTGGCTGGGGCATGGCAGATCTGCAGAAACAGCCTTGTAGACCCTGGCAAATAAAAGACTTCAGTCATGTGGTTTCAAACAAGACCATTCCCAAGGCCTTATGGGGCATAGTACTTCACTTTCATCGGGGATAGACATAACTGAAATGACATAACTGAAAATATTTAGTAGAAATTCAGGGTAGTTCCCCACACCGCTTCCATCTTAGCTTTGGAGGCAAGGGCAGATCATTCAAACAGAGAGGACATCCTCGGTGCCCCCCGCAAGGCTTATTACTCCCCATCCAAAGTCTCTAACAGAGGAAAAGCTGACATCGGAGTGAATAGTGAAAGCCAGGGGGTCAATCTCCATCTCTTGCAGAGCGCGCAGCACACTTTCCACACAGGTCCCAGCAAAGGGGGTGAGGAGACCCATAACACTCACAGTCTCCTTCAAAAAGGCAATGCTTTCAAAGGAATGGGGGCCATCCACGCCTCCTCCATGCATACCCTGTTCGAACATGAAACCATCATCCAGAAAAACACCACACAAAGGCATGAACACCAATAATATAGTTCTGGGTCCAGAAAGCCTAACTCCCCACAATCTTTTGGCATTGCAAGGGTGGTCCAGCCTACCCAGGACCTCCTCCCCTATCAGAAAAAAGGACACAAGAGCCTTCCTAACTGCTTTAAAGAAGCTTCTTGGCACTTGAATAGATAGTTGCGTAAATAAAAATAAGCATTGATAGGACAAGCATCTTTATTGTATTAATGCACCTCAACCACAACACAATGCAAGGCCTCCAAGCCTCCAATTCTCTACTCAGTCCATCTAGTAGCACTTGATAGTTTAGTTGGTATAACCGGGAAAGCACACCATATTGAGGTATTTGAAAATTACCATGGAGAGCAACCTTGCTATGGCTCGCCTCTGTCAGACAGGATAGAAGGGCAGATTTATGCCTAATTACCGAGAAACCAGACAATCAGGAAAATTGCTCAAGGATAGTGACTATTATGAGTATAGTAGTGACCAGGTCACGAAGATAACTGAGCGTTTGACCAGGGTATAAGAAAACAGCATGCAGGCGCCCCCCCCATCTCCACTGCCCTCCAGCAGGGGTGGCACAAGGGAGGTGCGGGGCCATGTGCGGAGACTCAGTGCGGGGCCTCATTTGCATAAGGGGCCTCATTTGCTTAAATATTTGCATAATGTTACCATACACTAACTTTTAGTAAACATGCCTCTTAATGAGCGTATAGATAAAGAAAGACTAAAAGATTTCTACATTACTATAATCCAGTGCCAACCACCAGGCATATTAGGAACTGCTACAAACACTGCCCACTTAGAACCAATAGCAAACCCACCATATCATAACAGCACTACCAGGACTCATAAAGCACCAGACCCTACCTATCAAAAGGCAATACTGCATATATTAAACCAATACATTTCAGAGAATAACAATACATGACCTACTGGGGAAAGAGAACAAGTGGCAATGTTAAATAGGAATTACATAAACAGAATACCTCAGCTCAGTTACACATGGAGAACATAGACCATCACCAAACAAGGAATCACAATTTAGAAACAGGAAGACAATAACACAGGTACACTACCAAAAAACTGCCTCCAGTTTTGCAACTGATTCCTATAGATTTTGGGGTGCTGAATCCAGGAAAAATAGCCAAAATGTTCCATCACGTCACGTTTTCTTGAAAAATTAGATTTCTTACCCATATAAGGAATGTTCACATAATTTCTTTTTAGCCGACTGCAGTTTATTTTCTTGGCCCAAAATAGAGGTTGTAATGGTTAACTAACTAGAAACACTCCCTCATGATATTTTAGAGTGTTTTGTATTCATTTTATACATTAACAGGACAATTGGGAGGCGGGGGGCTAAATCCAGTACTCGCGCTGGCGCATGTTCTTTCCTGTTCGCCTCGCCTCGTTCGCTCGCTCAAACACGGTGGTTGCGACATGAACGTTCCTGTCAAATTTCAGTTTCTTGCAAGTTCATTATTACCTTTTGTTTGCTCAGTCGTAATCCAGCTTTATTCCGAAGTGGTTCACTACAGTTGTAGTTTGCAGTGCTGTGTATTTGTGATGGCTCACAGAGCCAGAGGTTGCGTCAACTCTCCGGACAGTTTTTGTTTTATTTGTGGGGAATATACCGTGAAAAAGCGGCAGAGGAACATTTCTGCATTTATTTAAAAAGTATATTTCGCCTATTTCGGTTTGAAGTTAGGCGATCAAGACAAACCGTGGGCTCCTCACAAAGTGTGCAAGACATGTGAGGAAGATCTACGCTTATGGATGAAAGGTAAAAAACAAGCATTTCGTTTCGGAATACCTATGATGTGGCGTGAACAAAGAGACCACAGCAGTGACTGCTATTTTTGCTCTTGCATTGTGAAGGGATACAACTTAAAAAATAAGAACGGAATAAGTTACCCCAACCTTCCCTCAGCAATTAGGCCTATGCCTCATAGCAACGAAGTACCTGTGCCTGAACCACCAAAATCTTTGGATCATATTTGTGTGGACGGTTCTGATCATGATGAGACTCATCAGATGGCTTTTCCCGATGAGTCCAGTACTTCCGAGTTTGAAACTGAACCAGATCCGAAACCTGAACTTTTCTCTCAAGCTGAATTGAATGATTTAGTCCGGGATTTAGGACTCCCAAAAGATGCTGCCCAATTGCTAGGTTCTCGGCTTAAACAGAAAAATCTATTGTCACCAGGAACAACTTTTTATTGGTACCGCAACCGCGAGACAAAATTTTTGAAGTATTTCAGCAAAGAGGAAGATTTGGTATTTTGCAACGATATATACGGAGTGATGGAAAAGTTTAAACTCAAGTATGATCCTGCTGAATGGCGGCTGTTCATTGATTCGTCAAAAGACAGCATAAAAGGTGTTCTTCTTCATAATGGCAACACATTCGCTTCAGTTCCTATTGCTCACTCTGTTATTCTCCAAGAAAAATACGAGAATTTGGCCCTGATTCTTCAGAAGATTCGTTATGATGAGCATAAGTGGATGATTTGTGGAGACTTTAAAATTCTATCCATGCTATTAGGGCAGCAATCCGGTTTCACCAAATATCCCTGCTTCCTTTGCTTGTGGGATAGCCGGGCCCGCGACCTACACTGGGGGAAAAAAGACTGGCCAATTCGGGAGTATTTGAGACCCGGTGAGAAAAATGTTCTTCATGAGAGCTTGGTACCTCGTGATAAAATTCTATTACCACCTCTCCACATTAAGTTGGGTCTCATTAAGCAATTCATCAAGTCCCTTCCAAAAGATGGTGAGTGCTTTCGGTACCTTTGCTCAAAGTTCCCCCGACTTTCTGAAGCAAAGCTAAAGGAAGGAGTGTTTGTTGGCCCTGATATAAGGAAACTCATTTCAGATGGAGCATTCGCTGAAACGATGTCTGAGAAGGAAAAAGAAGCCTGGGATTCCTTCAAGGATGTTGTTCTCAAATTCTTGGGGAACAGGCGGGATGAGAACTATAAGGATATTGTTGCCAGGATGCTCAATGCCTTCAAAGAACAAGGCTGTAACATGAGCCTGAAAGTCCATTTCTTGCACTCCCATGTGAACTACTTTCCCGAAAACTTGGGGGCGTACAGTGAAGAACAAGGTGAAAGGTTTCACCAGGACATCAAGGACGCAGAGAGAAGGTACCAAGGAAGATGGAACACCACTATGATGGCTGATTTCTGCTGGTTGCTGCTGCGGGAAACCCCAGATGAAAAATACGCCAAGCAGCGCACCAAGAGAAGCATTCGGGGGAAGAAGAAACGGGCCCACCAGGAGATTGATTGACCCAAGAATGACTTTAAAATCTAAACTGTTTTGACAAATATCGTGTTTTTACTAAACTTTGAAATAAAAATTTGCTAGTTATTACCACAGTGTCGGATCTCATTTATTAGAATTTTATTTTCACACCATCGGGTGTTTGTCTTCATGTATTGCAATGGTGCGGTTTGCGTTTTCTATTCTTACATACATACCTGTACAACATTTTTTGCACATTTCTTTGCTTTGCTTTGTGTCTAACCTCGCTCTTATATGCTCAATGTTTGTGCACATGTATGTGGCTGTTTTAAGTGCAGACAATTTTGCTACCATCACAGTGTGTTTTGTTGACATTACTCTATTCTTATGTGCTGCCTTGTTACAATTTTCTTTATTCTTATTTGAATAACTACTAAACAATTAGTATAAAGAATTCATCCAAGAAACTTTTATCTCGATCGCACTCAATCTGAAACGTTCACCTCAAACTGCTAACCCAATGTAGCAAAAAATCTGTACGTGATGGAGCAAATTGGTTACCAGATTTGGATTCAGCGCACCAAAAAACGTAAAAATCAATCGAAACATTAGAGGCAGTTTAAAAAAAATTTTTTTAGTGTACCAGTGTAATTAAACTGGGAACCCCAAAAGCCAAACTTGGAATGTACAACAACACTGTAGAAATAAAACTATAAATTAATTTCCTCTTGTACTAAATAAAGCGCAAATGTTAATAATTCACATTTCCCAGGGCTGACATATTCCAGTTAAATTCAAAATAAAGAGATATTTTTCTACCTTTTGTGCATTTTTTTTCAGTTGCAATTGCTCCAGCCACTTTCTTCTGGTTTCTTCGTGTCTTCTACTAACTCTCCATCATCTGCTGTCCATTTGTCCTTTCTTCTCTCTTCTAGCTTTTTTCCATTCTCTCTCTACATCTGCTTTAACATACTAATCTCTCTCCTTTTGCTCTTTCCTCATTCCTATTTCATCCACTCAAATTTTACCCCTCCATCCTCAATCCCCACTTACTCTCCCAATACCCGGCCAATTGAAGATTTTTCTTCCCTCCCACACAAAATATTTTTCCCCTCTCCATTACACTCTCCCAGCCCCATCCCATTCTAATCCCCCCCCCCAACATCAGCTCCCTTCTAGTTCCAGCCCCACCCAGCATCCGCTCCCTTCTAGTCCACGCATCAGCTCATTTCCAGTCCTAGCCCCCCATAAGCCCATTTCCAGTCCTAGCCCCCCCATAGGCCCATTTCCAGTCCTATCCTAGCCCCACCATCAGCCCATTTCCAGTCCTAGCTCCTCCATCTATATCCAGTCCTATCCAAGTCCCTCCATCAGCTCAATTCCAATCCCAGCCCCCATCAGCCGATTTCTAGTCCTTTCCTAGCTCCACCATCAGCCCATGTCAAATCCTAGCTCCCCTCCACTCAGCCCATTTCCAATCCAAGCCCCCAATGAGCCTTGTTCCAGTTCTAGCCCCTCCATGAGTCCATTTCATTCCAAGCCCCCACCACAGCCCATTTCCAATCTCAGCACCCCCCAACAGCCGATTTCCAGTCCTATCCTAGCACCTCCATCAGCCCATTTCCTGTCCTAGCTCCCCCCCCCCACTAAGCCCATTTCCAGTCCTAGCTCCCCCTCACAGCCCATTTCCATTCCAAGCTCCCCTCCCCATCAGCTATTTGCAGTTCAAGCCCCCTTCCACTCAGCCCATTTCCATTCCAAGCCCCCGTCCCCATCCCCATCATCTATTTGCAGTTCAAGTCCCCCCCTCCACTCAGACCATTACCAGTCCTAGCCCCCCCATAGCCCATTACCAATCCTAAGCCCTCCATTATTTATTTATTTAGACAGTTTTATAGTCGCATGTTTGCGAGATTTCTCTTACAACCTTCAATAGAGGTTAGTATTTACAATTTTTTTGATATAACTTTTAGTTTCACATTTACATCAGGTCCGGAGCATATTAGTTACACTATTTATTTATTATTTTTTTATTTTTTTATGCAATATTAATTATCTTTGTGTATTTATTATTTTATGATACCATTTTAATTTAATTTATTTGCTGTCTGTTCTTTTATGATTATCTCAAATGTTTGTATATTTATGTTTTTAGCATTGTTTGCCTGGCTAGCCCCTGACGAAGGGTGACGAAACACGGCCTGTGTCGGTCGGTCAAAGGCTTCTCAATAAACGAAATTGTCTTTCCATTTTATCACACTTTGGACTAGCCCCCCCCCCATAGCCCATTACCAGTCCTAACTCCCCATCAGCCCATTTCCAGTCCTAGCCCCCCCATAGCCCATTAACAGTCCTAACCCCCCCATCAGCCCACCTCCAGTCCTAACCCCCCATCAGCTCATTCCAAGTCTTAGCCCCCCATAGTCCATTACCGTCCTAACCCCCCCATAGCCCATTACCAGTCCTAACCCCCCATCAGCCAATTTCCACTCCTAGCCCCCATCAGTCCATTTCCAGTCCTAGCCTCCCATAGCCCATTACCAGTCCTAACCCCCCATCAGCCCACCTCCAGTCCTAACCCCACTATCAGCCCATTTCCATTCTTAGCCTCCCTCATAGCCCATTACCAGTCCTAGCCCCCCCCCATAGCCCATTACCAGTCCTAACCCCCCATCAGCCCACCTCCAGTCCTAACCCCCCATCAGCCCATTTCCAGTCTTAGCCTCCCCCATAGCCCATTACCAGTCCTAACACCCCATCAGCCCATTTACAGTCCTAGCCCTCCCCATAGCCCATTGCCAGTCCTAACCCCCCATCAACCCATTTCCAGTCCTAGACCCCCCAGGCCATTACCAGTCCTCCTAACCCCCCTCCCTCCCCTATCAGCCCAGGAAAACTATAAAAGAAAAAACTAACTTACTGCTGCTGCTGCTGCTGCTGCTGCCGCTGCCACCCTGGCAGTGGTAGAATCAAGTGTCTCCCGCGGGGCTCCCGCCCAACAGAGCCCTCCCTCGATCAATCTCCTTGGCACGGCTTTCAGAGCCGCGAAGGGAGGGTTTCCCTCTCACGGTTCTGTTAAGCCAACTGGGCTGATGGAGAAACAGGAAATGCCTGTTCCCATCAGCCCCAATGGGCTTAACAGAGCCGCGAGAGGGAAACCCTCCCTTCGCGGCTCTGAAAGCTGCGCCAAGGAGATTGATTGAGGGAGGGCTCTGTTGAGCGGGCGAGGGCCCTGCGGGAGACACTTGATTCTGCCACTGCCAGGGCGGCGGCAGCAGCAGCAGCAAGTTAGTTTTTTCTTTTAAAATTTTCCTGGGCTGATGGGCAGAATGTTGTTTGCGTGGGGCCCCCTGAAACACGGGGTCCTGTGCAAACAACATTCTTGCTCAATGGACGGGCCGGCCCTGCCCTCCAGCATATGTGGCAAATGAAAGGTTCGATGGCTAATGTGAAGAGCGGTCGCGAGAGTGGACATTCCTGCCTGGTACCACATCCCAGTCTGAAACATTTCTCAGTGAAAGCCGTTAACCAACACTGTGGCTATTGGGTTGTCATATATTGCTGCCACCCAGCTGCATATATTGGACCCAAACCCAAATTGCCTTGGCATCTCCAGCACATACGGCCATTCAATCTGCCTTTTCAGTGTCAAGCAATAGGATCGTGTATCGTTTCACCTTCCTTCGGACGCCATGCAAAACATTAATTAGCTGTCTACATTATCGAAGCTGTATCTGTGATTCATGAAACCAGTCTGGTCCGGATGGATGATCTCCTGTATCCGAAGTTCCATTTGGGCACATAACACTTCAGAAAGACTCTTATAATCAATATTTAATAGGGAAATGGGTTTATAGCTATTACACGACAACGGGTCTTTGCCTTCTTTGGGGAGAACAGTAATGGATGCCTGATAGGACACCAGAAGTGCTTCATGAGCCAGGATGTCATTAAAGACTTGAACCAACAATGGAGCGAAGTGTTCCAACATTGCCTTGTAAAGCTCATCAGGAAGCATATCTGGGCCTGGCACTTTTGATAATTTCAAACTGCGGGTAGCTAGTTGTACCTCATCCAATGAGAAGGGTCTTTCGAGCACCTCCCGCAACTCTGGTGACAACTGGGGGAGATCTGCAGCCACTAACCGGTCCTGAATCTCTGCCCCAATCAGTAATTAAATGGGATGAATATTAGTCACTATAAAACACTGCTGTTAACTCTGTGGAGTGATAAAGAGCATTCCCACTAGTTGATTTGAGGGCATGAGCCTTCCATCTCTCCATCTGCCTCTTCAGTTGCCAGAGGAGCAGTCGATTTGCCTTGTCTCCCTTTACATAAAAATGACGCCTCATAAGGAGCATGGTAGAGGCTATGGACTCTGTTTCCAAGGTCAATAACCTCTCGTTTATGCAGCAATTGTCACCAGACTCGATCCCTAGCACCCCTTCTCCGTAGTCTTTCCAGCTCATTGATCTCCCTTTGCAATTCTGTCCTCTGGGAATTCTCCTTTTTCTTGAACCAACTTGAGATGGACATTAGTTGACCACAGAGAAGTGTCTTGTCTGCCTCCCACAGCATAAAAGCAGAGACCTCAGTCATATTGTTGAAAGTCAGATACCCCTGCCACCCCTTCTGCAACTCTAGAAGGAACTTCTTGTTCTTCAGGTATCCTCTATGCAGGGCCCAGGTATGAGGAGGGAGTTCCAACTCCTCTTCCCATATTTCCAGGGTAATGATTGCATGGTCCAAGGGACCCATGGTTCCAGTGTTTGCCGAAGTAAGTATTGACAGCAAACTCTGTGAAATTAACCAAAAATCAATCTGGAAATAACCTTTATGGATCGGAGAGAAATAAGTGTAATCTCTCTACCTGCTGTGCAAAGTCCGCCAGGTATCACTTAACCCCAACTGTCTTAGTAGGAGATGGAGCTTTTCAGGCTCATAAAGGTGCATTTGTGGCCTCCTGTTCTCTCAGTGCCAGACAGGACACAATTGAAGTCCCCTCCCATCAGCACATCTCCATTCTGGTGAGACTGCACTGCCTCTAACACTGCCACTAGCGCTGAATTGATTTGAGAGGGGAGAATGTAGACATTGACAATGGTAAGCGCAACCCCATTCAGGATCCCCGTCAAGATCAGAAACCTGCCCTCAGGATCTGCCAATTGGGACCTCATCCCACAGCAGTCCCCTAACAGCCCTCCCCCCCCATCCATCTCCCATTCCTACCTCTTCACAGCACTGTCAATCCAGGACAATCACTGGCTATCTACTTAGTCAACACGGTGCTCCTTGCAGTGCTCAGTTCTCCACATTATGCACAAAACAGGAACCAAACTGACTCATCCCCTCCCTTCCTGTGACTAGAGCAGCCTTCTAGTGCTTCCAACATAATGCCTTCCCATTGGCAGGCTCCTGCCCATAGTCTTTGCTGCTGATGACACTGGAAGCAGGCAGAGAAGATTTATTCAGGCAGAGGAGGACTGGAGAGCCACAGAATGAGGTGTAAATTCTAAAAAAAAATGACCAGGCACTTTGGCCATCCTTCTGGCTTTGAAATACAACTTAAAAATCTTGTACAGTCCTTAAAAAATCAAGATGGTTAGCAAATCTAGCCTCCTGTGTCTTGAACACATCTTACAGGGCTTCCCTAAACATGTACTGTAGGCCCTAAGTATGTACCTAGTTTGCCTATCCATCCTTGATAGAGTAATTATATAACAGGGTACCTAGACAGAAAAGGCACATGGGAACTTATGCTGTGCCTATTTTATAAAAGCTATCACTACAAAGATACATGGATAGAGGGAGGAGTGGTCTAGTGGTTAGGACAAGGTACGTCAGGCCAGAGGGCTAGGGGTTCAAGTCCCACCTGGGGACAGCAATCTCAGGCCAGAGGGACTGGGATTTTGAGTCCTATAGGCACTCTTTGTGGTCTTGGGCAAGCCACTTAACCCTCCATTGCCCATGTTCCCTGTAACTATTAACATATGTGTGTCATATCCCCTCATGTTAAATGTATCCCCCAATTGACCGCTTTGACCCGGTGAAAAGTGGAATATAAATACAGCTAAATAAATAAATAAAGATACAAACGCAACCAAGGAAAAAAAATGAAAAGCATACAAACAACCTTAGCCCTCAAAAAAGATAATATTATCTTGGAAAGGGACCTCAAATCAATTTAGAGAACTATATATTGGTTCAGAGCAATATATTTATCCTGACAACTCTCATCAATGTCATCACTGGTACATCATCCCAAGAAAAGAACATCACACATTACAATTATGCAGTTCATATCATTTTGACTTGATATCATGTTTTCAAAACATGCTTTTGCATCAGGGTACATCTCCTTTTTCTCAGTCCCAAATGGATTTCCAGTCGTACATTACCTCAAATTCATTTACTACATTACTGTTAGTGTTTTTCTGTGATCCTCACTCTGTCAATATATATACATAACACGGTGTCAACATCAGACTCAGGAGAAGTCAAGTGACATTAACAGCCAATCAAAAAAGTAATTGACATTTTACCTCTAAATTCAAACCCCTCAGAGTGATAGTATTCAATTTAAATATTCAGAACTGTTCACAATAATTCAATATATGTTCTCTGTCACCTCTCCTTCCCCCATCATTGTGGTACAATCTTTATCAATCATTCACCATCTTAAATTCTTAATACTATGGGGCCTGATATTCGAAAGGCGTTTACATGGTTTGCAGCCCTGTAAACTGTGTAAATGCCGCTCAGCGGGATATTCAACAGCACTAATACGGGTGGAGCCCAATTCAGGTATGGAGACGTCCGGGCCGTCCAGACATCCCCAAAGAAGACAGGCCTGTTTGGACCTGATTCTGGACCCCAGGAACAAAACGTTCCCATGGTGCACAGAATTGGGCCTGTGAACGGCCCAGCGTGCCCCTGCCGCCTGTGGGGACATCCTCCCTGCAAGTGCCCCCAACTCCCACAGCTTCAGCCCCCGTTTTCCCCGCCACCCAACCCATGATTGGCCTGCCGGGACCTGGATCGGGTGGCAGGGACCCTCCTGCACCCAGCCCCGGTCCCAGGGGGTATCCCTGGGCACGATCGCGGGATTTGTGCTGCTTATTCCACCTTTGAGGCGAAGAATAAGCAGCATGTCCCCACGGGCCTGGCAGAATGTACAGTGCCATGACCTGAATCAGCCCTGTATGTCTTGCCAGACTGGTCCACCCCTGCTCTGCCCCTGCTCCGCCCATATCCCACCCCCCACCAATTCTCCCTGTCCTGATGCTCAGGACATACAGGGAGAGCCGGAGGGGGCATCAGGCCCGGATGGCTTGTGGGGCAACCCATGTCCCAGAATCAGGCCCCCAGTGCCACTGGATAGCCCTAATCTTCTCCCCTACAAGCCCCAATGCTAACTGCTTAGCATTGGGGCATGTCACGGGGCATTCTGATGCATGTAGCAGGCGGCGACAGAGGCTAACGGGGTAGTGGCGATATCGCATCACTATCTGGTTAGCTTCTATGGGTGAAGGATAAGTGATGCAAAAGCAATATTGTCGCTACCCAGTTAGGTGGCCATTCCAATCAGGTAATTGCGGGATTGGACATCTGGGTTGGACATCCAACCCGCTCACAGCCCCTGATCGCAATTCTGCACTCAGTACTCCCCGCACATTCTGATCAGTTGTGAAGGGAGTGCTGGCCGGGAACATCACAGAACGTCTCCCTCCTCGGAATTGTGTACACACCAAGCTGTCTAAGTGCCCTGATTCTGCAACCACCAGAATGTTTAGCTTCTGCAGTTGCGGAATCAGGTACAAAGTGGCCCATTCCATTTTTTGGGTGTCTGGATGGTCCGGACATGCACATTTCAGAATCTGTCTCCATGCCTCTGTCACTTCCAGGCATGTGTGGCAACCCCGGATATTCAATGCTAAGGCTGCATATGACCCCAGCATTGAATATCCAACATTAGATGATGGTGGTGACGGCTAAGTGCTGTACTCACACCTAGCCATCCTAACCCAATATTGGGCACATGGTTTTTAGCCAACCTGTATTCAATGAGAGGCACTGAAAAATTTTCGGTAATGATCCAACTATAGTGCTCATTTAAATTCAAACTAGTTTTGCATTTATTATGCCCCGCATAAATTAATGGATGAGTCCAACTTATGGGGGCAAGATGGCAGAAGAAAGGTTTTCCAGAGCTGCATGCTAGCTGTCAACTTACCTCAGCATCGAGCTTTGCAAAACTGTTGGGGCGCAGGAAGTGCAAATAAGCCAGCCTTCACTCGGGCTTGGCTTTTCCATCTGTACCCACACAGAGAACTCTGAAGGCATGCAGGTTCTCGGCACAAGGAGGTGGAGAGTGTCTTTGGCAGAACTGCATGAGGGGTCATTCTTGGTTCTGAGCACGTCAAGGATTTTCTTGAGCGTCGAACAGCGAACGCCTCCACTGCAACCTGGAAATGCTAGCTTTGCCGGTAATGTGCTTCCCCCCGACTTGCCGATGAACATGCCATTGAGGTTATGCCAGCAGCAATTCAACCTGAAATTGAGGTGGTAGCAGATTTTTCCAGTGGAGGAGTCTCTGCAGGTAGCTTGCAAGTTGGTGAAGCCTCAAGGGCTCGGTAGACTGGCTGTGACTACTTTAGACTCCCTGCGGGACATCATGAGAGCTTTGCACTCCTCTCTTTCATCTGTTGTGGGTTTTGTGAATGTGGAACTTTCTCAAGTTAAAACTGCTAAGGTTGAGGTATCCAAAGTACAAAGCGAGTATGGTGGGAAGATTGCCCAGCTTGAGGAACAACTGGGACTTCTTGGGATGTGAATGCAGCTCAGATTACAGATAGTTTGCTGCTTTCTAAGAAGATAGAATGTTTGAAAAATCAAGTTCAGAACAACAATTTAAGATTTTTGAATTTTCCTAAATCTATTCTGTCTCCCATAGAGATAGTGAGAAGATACTTCCGAGAAATATTAAAAAACTCTTCCTCCCCTGATCCAGTTACAGTATCTGTCACAGGACCCAGGCTCCCAGGTGCATGGTCCTGATCAGGGCCAGCCCATCCATTGTGCAAGAATGTTGTTTCCACAGAGACCCATGTGAACTTCATTCCCAAAGTTCTGTCCTCTGGGAATTCTCCTTTTTCTTGAACCAACTTGAGACGGACATTAGTTGACCCCAGAGAAGTGCCTTGCCTGCCTCCCACAGCATAAAAGCAGAGACCTCAGTTGTATTGTTGAAAGTCAGATACTCCTGCCACCCCTTCTGCAACTCTAGAAGGAACTTCTTGTTCTTCAGGTACCCTCTATGCAGCACCCAGGTATGAGAAGGGAGTTCCAACTCCTCTTCCCATATTTCCAGGGTAATGATTGCATGGTCCAAGGGACCCATGGTTCTAGTGTTTGCCAAAGTAAGTATTGACAGCAAACTCTATGAAATTAACCAAAAATCAATCTGGAAATAACCTTTATGGACTGGAGAGAAATAAGTGTATTCTCTATACCTGTACATAGCTCAAACCAATCTAGCACACAAGACAACACGCACCCAACTAAATTTTCACCCTCACTGCATGTATAACACACTCACACTACCAGATTGTTTGCTGTGATACCACCTTGATTATTATGATAAGGCGGTTTAGAAATACTGTTAAATAAAATAATAAAATAAATAAATACCTGCTGTGCAAAGTCCACTAGGTATCACTTAACCCCAACTGTCTTAGTAGGAGATGGAGCTTTTCAGGCTCATAAAGGTGTATTTGTGCCCTCCTGTTCTCTCAGTGCCAGACAGGACACAATTCAAGTCCCCTCCGATCAGCACATCTCCATTCTGGTGAGACTGCACTGCCTCTAACACTGCCACTAGCGCTGAATTGATTTGAGAGGGGGGAATGTAGACATTGACAATGGTAAGCACGATCCCATTCAGGATCCCCATCAAGATCAGAAACCTGCCCTCAGGGTCTGCCAATTGGGACCTCACCTGAAAGGTGCAATCTTTTGAAATAAGTATCAAAACTCCCCTCTTGTGAGTCAAGAAATTGGATGTAAAAATCTATGGAAACTCTCGGTGATCTTAATTGTAAATGTTCCTGACCAGACAAGTGTGTTTCCTGCAGGAGAATAATATCAGCCCGTGCCCTCTTTAATTGGTTCAGCACCCTTTTGTGCTTAATAGGTCTGTGAAGGCCCCTCACATTCCAGGATTTGAGTCTAACCATGGACCCCCTCTGATTCCAATCGCATCAACCATCCCCACCCACCAGGTGCCAGGAGCCCATATAACGGCATGTCCAATCTTTGCCATCCCATAGTATGCCACAACCCTCCTCCAGAGTTCCCTCCTCTAGCTCCCCCTACCCCCTCCTTCCCTCACAAATCCCTGATGTCCTACATACATGGGGACTGGTACTTGTGGAAACAGATTAATAACATCAGAACAAGGTAGTAATATTCTTTACTCGGGGGTGCTGATGTCGCAAATCCCGGAGCATCCCCCTCTAGCCCACACCCCTGAGTATCGGGAAGACAGATCTCAACCTCTGAGCAATCCTGTTTGGAGCAGCATGAGCAGAGCCCCCAGCCCTCAAAGTCAAGGCTTAATCCTTCTTAAACATCCGCCCCTACATGGATGGGAAGAATCATTAAAAACAACCATCTTTGTTACCCCCAAATCCCATGCAACTGCCAGCCCCTTCAACATCCTCTCTACCAAATACCACCCACCCAATCAACCTCCTCCCCTGTTTCAGAAAATGAGTCGGCCCAGATCAGAGCCCTCAGTGGGTTAATGTTTCCTCCCTTTCTAGGAAGATAGAATCCCGCATTTCCTAACAGAGCAAGAAGTAGTGAAGAAGAAAAAGTATCCATCTCTTGATCTTGTGTCTCTTCAGCTGAGCTCCTGAGTTGACAGCGGGTGCCAGGAACCTTCCGCCATTTCAGAGTAGATGCCTGCCAATCTCTTTGCTCCTTTGGCTGGCCTGAGGTGTGTTGTCCATCCTTTTGCGGGTAGTTTGCATGTCTAAGCAGTCCTCCTGTAGTAGCTGATAAGAATGCAATAAATAATACCCGGAGTCAGGCAAAGATTCAAGCCGGTTTAATGTGCACAGACTCAGATTGCAGTAGCATTCAAAATGGTCTGAGCACAGAGCTCTGAAAAATGACAGTTTATATACTTTTCTTCTCTAGTCTAATACAGGCAAAACTCCTCATTGGCCACAGTGGCCCACTTACTCTCATCCAATAGACATCTCTGACCGGGCCCAGGACTCGCTCCCCCTGCTTGGGTCTTACTAGCCACGGGTCAGCAACTAGACATAACACTAAACATAATACTTTTACTAAAGTATACAGTATATTTCGCTATTCTTGCAAGGTCAGTTAGCCACAAAGATAGTGGAAGGCATATCAGAAGCATTCTTAACAAAAGCAAAACAAAGCGAGGCCAAACATAGCAAGGTTAAGACGTATCTCTAGCCTTGGCTCAAAACACTAAACAATCTTCATAATGCTAGACAAAATATTCTTACACTGTTCAGTTTCTCTGCTATATTTTCATCCTAATTACGAGGTCAGTGCACAATCAGCAAAGATACAGTGGAGGACATTCCTACTGAAAGAGACATCTGACTTACCTAAACAATAAACAGTACCAAGGTTTAATTCTCTTATCTCCAGGAGAGCAGAACATGTTATCAAACCAGAATAGAACAGTATTTCTTTCTAACAGCTAACAGCATTCTGCAATTTTCCAAAATCAGCAATAACATTTTAAAGCAGGAGAAAAAGGGCTTTAGCAATAACATTTTAAAGCAGGAGAAAAAGGGCTTCAGACCTAGCTCTGCTACATACTAGGCCATCGCCTATCACATTCCCTCCTTTTGATTATTCATACCCGCAAGTGAGAAAGGGTGAGAATCAAATCACACAAATAGCAAAATACTTCAGACTATAGTAGAGGGATCACTGTGTGGTATAGGGTAGTAGCCCTACGTTGCTAGGATTCGTGTAGCTGCCTTACGTTAAGTTTAATATACGTAAGCATAAGGGGAGGAAACATAATACATAATCATACATAATCAAACAGCCACAATCAATAATACATTTGATACAAGTATCTTTGTCAAATCATATCGCATGCCTAGTGTATAAGCGGAGGGGCAGGAGACATAGGAGGAACAAATGACATATATACTGTTCATCATAGCAATAGGCCCGTTCTCATTGTTCCATCGCAGTTCCCATAACAGGAGAGGAAAGATTCTGGCGGGGGTTGAGACAAGTCCGGGTATTCCCTGTTGTGCAAATACTAGGTTTGCAGGCTGCACAGGGAAGTAGGGCAAGAGTCAATTCAAAGCACCCCAAGGCTGCCGCCAGAACGAAGCAATAATAAGAATTCATAAGGGGCATAGTCTCTGGAAAATTGGTGGAACTGTCGGCATCCACAACAGGTAGCAGACGTAGCGTTGATTGTAGGTCCTCAAGCTTCTGCCGTACGTAGACCTACCAGCTTTGTGGCAGGAGTAGGGCTGTAGATTCCAAAGTATCACTGTCCTCTGGGATGTCTCAGGTTCTTAAAATATCATAGTACAGTCTCTCAGGCTATTATTGCCTCCTTAGAGCAGTTCACTTTTTAAGAGATCAAAACAGTTTTTTCTTTTTCCTTTTTTTTTTCTTTCGGAGCATTTGAACACAGTCTCGTAGAAGACTCAATTTCTTAACACAACACAGTCTATTTCTGATGATTTCAGCTTTCTCCAGATGCGAGGCTTACCTTCGGATAAACAAACAGTCTTGAAATAGTGCAGTTTCCGAGGGACCAATAAGTTTTAGGTCCGTGGTTGTTGTCGTAGGGTGAGGCGCAATGGAGTCTCAGGATCATTTATGAAAGTCCACGACCAAGTTCAGAAGCGGCTGCTGGAATGCAAAACTGGAGGACGTCTGTTCTCTTGATGTCCAGGAGCAGGTTGGTAAAGTTCTTACGATGACGGATCTTTTCTTCACAGTGTGAGTCGCAATGGTGCTGCAGGATTGGCGATCGAAGTCCAGGGATGACTCTCAGGTACTGTGGCTGGTTTTACACGACTGTGGTGATTCCAGGAGTCGATCTCTGCCACTTTCACTGCTGTTGGGGTTGATAACAAGACGACATGGCCCTTTCCAATACGGCGCCAGTGGTGTCTTCTTCTACTCTGTCACCCACACCGAGGCTCCAGGCTTGAAAGGATGCAGGGGCTTGGTTGGGCTGGTCTCGTACTCACGCATGAAGACCCTGCAAAACAGAACTTAAAACCAATAGTGCTTATCTAGTAATTTCAGATCCTATCTGTCACACATCTCCTTTTACTCTCTATACAATAGGCTACAGAATCTCAGAATCTCAAAAGGGGAAACTCCTAAAGACTTAGCAGGGGCTAAGTATATCCTATGAAGGGCTATAGGAAGAACCTGGGGCCAGGGCTGAGGACTTAACTACTAGATCAAGGGTCACCACTGCATATTTAACACAACTATGTCCATTAATGATGACAAGACTGCTTTCATCCACAAAGAAAGTTTTGTCTGGGCGGTCCAAGGGGATATCAGTTGAGTCTAGGCAACTGGAGTACACAATGTCCATTACTTCCAAGCAATCATGGTCAGGAGGGCCTGGACCGACGGGCAATAGGGTGGCTGGGTTTAGAGTTTGGCTGACACTTAATTGCAAGTTAGGATTCTCACATAGCATACTTTGATATTTTAACATTCGAGCGTTGGTGAGCCAATGGCTTCCTTTGTGCTCCAGCAGGGTTAAAACAGAGTGTGGTACAGTGACTGGAAGATTTTGTCCTAAGGTGAGCTTGTCAGCTTCGCTCACTAAGAGGGCTGTGGCTGCTACAGCTCTCAGGCAAGGTGGCCATCCTTTGGCAACAGGATCCAATTGTTTCGAGAGGTAGGCCACAGGTCGCTGCCAAGACCCAAGAGGCTGGGTCAAGACTCCCAATGCATTTCCATTTGATTCATGGACATACAGACGAAATGGTTTCTGCACATCCGGTAGGCCCAAGGCTGGGGATGACATCAATGCTGTTTTCAGTGATTCGAATGCTTTATCTTGTTCTGAGCCCCATTCCAGGGGAGATTGTTCCATTCCTTGTGTGACTTGGTACAAGGGTTTTGCCATGAGCGCAAAATTTGGTATCCATATTCGGCAGTAGCCTGCAGCTCCCAAGAAAGCTCGCACCTGCTTCCTAGTAGTAGGGGTGGGATGCGGCATACTGCTTCTTTTCGCTCAAGTCCTAATTTCCGGGTTCCTTTGGACAGATGGAACCCTAAATATTTCACTTCTGTCTGGCACAGCTGCGCCTTGGCTCTGGAAACCTTGTATCCAGCTTCATTCAAAAGGTGCAAGAGATCACTTGTAGCTTGTATACAATCAGATTTGTTATTGGTGGCTATGAGCAAAATCATCTACATATTGAAGCAAAATTCTTTTTCCCAGAATCACAGAGTAGCTTGACAAATCTTGACTGAGGGCTGCACTGAAGATAGTGGGTGAGTTCTTAAATCCTTGTGGTAATCGAGTCCAAGTAAGTTGCCCTCGCCGTCCTGTGGTAGGGTTTTCCCATTCAAATGCAAACAAAAACTGACTGGCCTCTGTCAGGCGTATACAGAAAAAAAGGCATCTTTTAAGTCCAAAACAGTAAAGTGAGTGGCTTCTGCTGGAATCAGTCCTAGGAGGGTGTAAGGATTTGGTACTACTGGATGTATGGTTTCAACTGCACTGTTCACTCGACGTAGATCCTGCACTGGGCGGTAGTCACCTGTCCCAGGCTTCTTGATTGGGAGAAGGGAGGTGTTCCAGGGTGACTGGCATTCTCTGAGAAGTCCATACTGCAATAATTTCTTCAAATGGCGATGAATGCCTTCAATTGCTGGTCTCGGGAGGAGATACTGACGCATATCCACTGGTTCTGCTCCTGGCTTAAGGGTAACAAGTACAGGAGCTATATTCTTTGCTAGGCCAGGTGGATTATTCTCTGCCCATACTCCAGGTGGGGCTGCAATGCTGGTAAGTATACAGGAACTTGCTGGCCTGATTGGAGATGCACTATAGAACTGCTACTCTTCTTCTCGGGGAACAGTCAGCACTATCAATCCAGCTCCTTCGATTAGGAAAACTTCCTCCACATCATTCAACTATAGTATCAGCAAGACGAACTGCTCTCTTCGCCATCTTACATTCACTTTCTCTGTCACATTATCTCCACAATTCACAGACATTCTGAACAACTTAATCGTGCTGCTGTATTCATGCCCGCAAATCCATCCCGTTTCTGCAAGTTCTGTTTTATATCTCCCTGGGACTGACTTGACAAAAACTGCATTTACCATGCACAAATTCTCCTGGGCTGCTGGATTTCTTGGGGCATATAGTGAGGGCTGCCTGCACTATTTGGATTCCACTTCATGTTCTCGGGCGCTGACTGTGGGTGACTCTGAACTGGTAAAACGAATCCCTGCCTGCAGTGTCAGCGGTGGACTGTAGCCCCCACATGTGCTTGTCAACAGACAGAGGAACAATCTAGATAGAGTCCTTACAATAGAAAACTACACTTCTGCAACATGTTATAATAACAAATCCTAACAGAAAGAACTATAGTTCATAACATGACGACTACATAGCTGTTACGTATAACTGGAATAAAATTACTTGGCAAAAAACTAACTGCCAGCCGTAATCAGCTTGGCTTTACAAAAGAAATTACTTTCAATTTTACAGTTTTTAGGAAGCAGAGATTCAAAAAGACATTCATTCTGGATACATTTTCCATAAAGCGGGTGGACATCTAAAATACATATACACATTTTCCTTCCTAGTTCGTAGGCTTCGTAGGGCAAAGAGAAAATACAAGCATCATTTCCTATTGAAACCTGAGCCCTACAAGATTTCTGCTCACTTGATCTGCACAGGAATTCGAGTAGGAATGTAACCCTTTCCAGGCTAAGTACAATACTATCGAGATCCACAATCCTGACTAAACATTCTTATTAAATGATATATAATACATGACCATAGCAGAAGGCACATCACTATTACAAAATATTGAATAAAAACATGTATAATTCCCCTAAAATAAGCACCCATTAGCCCAGCAGCAGAACGTTGAAAACATGCCTTCATAGGGTTAAAACATTCCTCTGCACAAACACGTCTCCTGTCAGTTTCACTCTGCGCTGCAGCTGAATGAGAGAGACAGCTTCTTGCTTTTACAGTGACTCTTCTTAACTATACTTTTACTATTTCATATGCGGTAAAGTGTCACAAATTACCCAACGGAATATAATCCTACCCTTATACTAGAAGGGAAACTCGTGGTTTCAACAGATAACAAAGACAAACTCCCAACGCTTCCTCCTTTTCACAAGCACTCTTCACACAGACAAACATGCTAGCATTTTCCAAACTCCGAATTCCCGGGCTGACTGACAAACCAGAATTACTGAAACCGAAAGGGCTGATGGTTTCGCCCCGCGCACTACTTGCAGGGGTACTAGGATCGCCCATGGAAGTTGATCAGACTTCCTTTACCTGTTACTGTACCAGAAGTGTCTCGAGACTTTCCCAAAGCTATCTGACTAAGAACCAGAAAAATCAATACTCACCGGATCCGGTAGCTAATGCGCTGCGCAACCAATCCCTCCTTGGGTTGAATCCTGGACCCCCCTCGGGTTCGAGGTGTTGGCCGGCCAGAAACAGCAGCCTGCGGAGGCAAGGAGGAGTCTCCTCTGATACAAAAGGACCAGGGGCGCCAGAGACCCTCCTGCGGTCAGTCAGGCTCAGCTCCAGCCGGACCAAACCTGTGAGGCGAGATGTCGGGGCGTATTCACTTGCATACCATCCCCCACTCACACATTCCTGGCCCAACGCACCAGAAATATGTAGTAGCTGATAAGAATGCAATAAATAATACCCGGAGTCAGGCAAAGATTCAAGCCGGTTTAATGTGCACAGACTCAGATTGCAGTAGCATTCAAAATGGTCTGAGCACAGAGCTCAGAAAAATGACAGTTTATATACTTTTCTTCTCCAGTCTAATACAGGCAAAACTCCTCATTGGCCACAGTGGCCCACTTACTCTCATCCAATAGACATCTCTGACCGGGCCCAGGACTCGCTCCCCCTGCTTGGGTCTTACTAGCCACGGGTCAGCAACTAGACATAACACTAAACATAATACTTTTACTAAAGTATACAGTATATTTCGCTATTCTTGCAAGGTCAGTTAGCCACAAAGATAGTGGAAGGCATATCAGAAGCATTCTTAACAAAAGCAAAACAAAGCGAGGCCAAACATAGCAAGGTTAAGACGTATCTCTAGCCTTGGCTCAAAACACTAAACAATCTTCATAATGCTAGACAAAATATTCTTACACTGTTCAGTTTCTCTGCTATATTTTCATCCTAATTACGAGGTCAGTGCACAATCAGCAAAGATACAGTGGAGGACATTCCTACTGAAAGAGACATCTGACTTACCTAAACAATAAACAGTACCAAGGTTTAATTCTCTTATCTCCAGGAGAGCAGAACATGTTATCAAACCAGAATAGAACAGTATTTCTTTCTAACAGCTAACAGCATTCTGCAATTTTCCAAAATCAGCAATAACATTTTAAAGCAGGAGAAAAAGGGCTTTAGCAATAACATTTTAAAGCAGGAGAAAAAGGGCTTCAGACCTAGCTCTGCTACATACTAGGCCATCGCCTATCACACTCCAATTCTATGATCTTATGCTGGGTAGTGTCCCATTCAAAAATTAGTTCAAACAGGAATCCCTACTGGTAATTGATAGATTTCTCTTACAGCAGTTGTCAGAGGCTTAAAACTCTTCCTGCACTCCAGCATGTATTGAGAAAGGTCCTGATAGATCTGTAGCTCTTGTCCCTGGAACAAGATGGAACGTTTCCCCTCAGGCTTTGCAGTAGTTGCATTTTATCTTCAAAAAAATGAAAGCAAACTATTCTGTGTCGAAGGTGGGAGCTTTGTCCAGTACTGGAACCAGTTCTTCTGTGTGCCCTCTCTAGTTTGGGTGGATCTGTAGGGATGCATAAGAATAGAGTTGTTAGATCAGATCTCCAATGTCCTCTTTGTCATCGGCTGTTTCAAGGATCCCTAGAATCCTGATATTGTTGCGACACTGACAGTTTTCTAGATCATCATGTCATTCTCGTAGGTCTTTTGTAAGCATGTCTAATTTATGGAGCTTGAATTGGAAAAGTGCGGTCATATCAATCTGTTCTTTGATCTAATTTTGGGTGATTCGATCATCCAGGGTCTTGATTTCTGCTTTTATGTCCCTCACCACCTTGGTAAAGTCCAATTGAAAGAACTTAAGTTCTTGAAGGATCTTCATGAGATCCACTTTAGTGGCAGGTGAAGACAGGATGGATAGGTACCTTGTGTTGGGAGTATTCCCTTGTGGTTGGTCTGGAATCAAACAGCCAGCAGTTATGGGATCAACATTGTAGGAAAACCAAGCCAAGGCCACAGCGTAGGATTCTTTCTCAGATATGTTCTTTTACTAAAGCTCAATAACTTTAGGTGACTGCACTCTATATTTGTAGGGAGATGTAGTCCTCTCAACCAGCAGGTCCTAGAATATACATAAGTTACTTTCTAGTACAGTAGTACAGTGGGTTCACACCTTTAATATGAAATGGTACAGTCTCATTCCTCTTCTTTTTATCTCTTTTTTTTATATGTACAGTAGTTTTTCCCTTTATTATCTTTTTCCTTTCCCTTCTTTCTCTTTTTTCACTGCCCTTTTTCCTTCTTTTCCTTCCGACTTCTCCTTTTTCTCTCCCCTCTTTTCTCTCTCTCCTCTCGCTTCCACTAGATCTTATCACACAGCTCTGCAGGAAAGACAGCAGCCACACTAATAACAATGGATGGGGTAGTCAAAGCTTATGGTAAGACCCTTTCACTATGGTCTCATTAAGGGTAGCTTCACTGACCAGCAATCCGCGATTCAGACTGCCCTCTGAGTTGGAGGAGCATGGCACAGAAATCAATTACCCAGACCTCATGCGACTTTCATACTCAGCCAAAGCTGTCAGGGAAAACAAGTCTATGAATTTGCAGCTTACTGACAGGACCAACAGGCAGAGTGTTGCAGTAGCGGCGGTATGAAAGTTTACATTCTCCATGTCTGAGTGAGAGAGAGGGGTTTGATTTCCTCACTGTTGGGGCAGGCGATCACCGCAGCTTCTGTATCTCTCCTTGGGTCCTGTGATGACATGAATGTGTTGCCTCAAACTCTGTCTCCTGCTCTCTTTTGGGTGTAGAGCCACTGACAGACGTGAGATGAGGAGCCGTGGCAAGTGGCGGGTACAGTTCAGTTCAGGCCCGCAATAGTTGGATTCCGGCTACGGACTGCATCCCTTTGGCTGGGTTGGTCTTACGGCGTGCTGTAGAACAAGTGGGGACAAGAGTGAACAGACCACACAAACTTTACCAGCGGCATCCCATCAACTTTTCAGCCACGTAGCTCTCCAGTGCCCCTGCTACTCCCAATGAATTGGTGCCATCGGTAAAATATGCAGAGCCATGATATTAGGCTCGAGGGATGGAGAGCTCTGGGATTAGGCGGCCATCATGTCCCTCCCTCATGTTTCTATGTTTCTAAAAGAACTATTTTTTTTGGGTTGTAAACCCTGATGCCATTGCTGGAAGGGGGAGGGACACTTGAACTGTGGGACGTCTGTGGGCTATGAAGCCCAAAAAACTTGTGCGCTGTTTCTGGAGATACTTTGTTGCATTTAGAGGAAAAGTAGCTGTGTTTTCTTTTCCTTTGACCTTTATCTTTATCTTTGTCTTTATCTTTATTTGCAGAACGTGATATACCGCCCTTGCCAAAGCGTCAGGGCGGTGTACAAACAATAAACCAGGGGTCTCAAACTCAAATTGCTTTGAGGGCCAAAAGAGGACTTGTAAAGTAACCCGGGGGCCGCATAAGACGTGGGGCCTCATTTGCATAAGGGGCCTCATTTGCATAAATATTTGCATAATGTTACCATACACTAACTTTTAGTAAACATGCCTCTTAATGAGTATGGATAAAGAAAGACTAAAAGATTTAGAAATAGGAAGACAATAATTAAACTGGGAACCCCAAAAGCCAAACTTGGAATGTACAACAACACTGTAGAAATAAAACTATAAATTAATTTCCTCTTGTACTAAACAAAGTGCAAACATTAATGATGCACATTTCCCAGAGCTGACATATTCCAGTTAATAAATTCAAAATAAAGAGATATTTTTCTACCTTTTGTGCATTTTTTTTCAGTTGCAATTGCTCCAGCCACTTCTGGTTTCTTCGTGTCTTCTGCTATCTCCATCGTCTGCTGTCCATTTGTCCTTTCTTCTCTCTCTTCTAGTTTTTTTCCATTCTCTCTCTCTACATCTGCTTTAACATACTAATCTTTCTCCTTTTGCTCTTTCCTCATTCCTATTTCATCCACTCAAATTTTACCCCTCCATCCTCAATCCCCACTTACTCTCCCAATACCTGGCCAATTGTAGATTTGTCTTCTCTTCCAGACAAAATATTTTTCCCCTCTCCATTTCACTTTCCCAGCTCCATCCCATTCTAATCCTCCCCCAACATCAGCTCCCTTCTAGTTCCAGCCCCACCCAGCATCTGCTCCTTTCTAGTCCCTGCATCAGTCCATTTCCAGTCCTATCCTAGCCTCACCATCAGCCCATTTCCAATCCTAGCCCCCCATCAGCCCATTTCCAATCCTAGCTCCCTCCCTCACAGCCCATTTCCATTCCAAGCCCCCCTCCCCATCAGCCATTTGCAGTTCAAGCCCCCCTTCCACTCAGCCCATTTCCAGTCCTAGCAACCCCCCCAGCCCATTACCAGTCCTAGACCCCCCATAGCCCATTACCAGTCCTAACCTCCCCATAGCGCACTTCCAGTCTTACCCCCCCATCACCCCATTTTCAGTCTTACCCCCCCATAGCCCATTACCAGTCCTAGTCCCCCCATAGCCCACTTGCAGTCGTATCCCCCATCACCCCATTTTCAGTCTTACCTCCCCTCATAGGCCATTACCAGTCCTAACCCCCAATCAGCCCACCTCCAGTCCTAACCCCCATCACCCCATTTTCAGTCCTAGCCCCCACCATAGCCCATTACCAGTCATAACCCCCCCCTGCCAATAGCCCACTTCCAGTCCTAACCCCCATCTGCCCATTTCCAGTCCTAGCCCCCACCATAGCCCATTACCAGTCATAACCCCCCCCTGCCAATAGCCCACTTCCAGTCCTAACCCCCATCTGCCCATTTCCAGTCCTAGCCCCCACCATAGCCCATTACCAGTCATAACCCCCCCCTGCCAATAGCCCACTTCCAGTCCTAACCCCCATCTGCCCATTTCCAGTCCTAGCCCCCACCATAGCCCATTACCAGTCATAACCCCCCCCCCTGCCAATTGCCCACTTCCAGGCCTAACCCCCCCCGGCCCCTTTCCCGACATACCCCCCCCCCCCCCCCCGACAGAGAAAAACAAAAAAACCCCAAAACCCTGACTTCTGCCGTTGCCGCCGTGGCAGCGGCAGAATCAATTGTCAAATTGTCAAGCAGCAATATCACCTGTCCTGCGGCCCCTTCCCCTGTGCCCGGAGATCCGAATCTGCTCATCAGCGGCGTGCTTTTCAAGCCGCGAAGAGTATTCCCCTCTCGCGCGGTTTCAAGAAATTTCCCATCTGCCCCTTTAGACGCGAAGCAGAATGTTCTTTGCGCGGGGCCCCCTGAAACGCGGGGCCCTGTGCAAAAAACATTCTTGCTCAATGGACGGGCCAGCCCTGATCAAAAGACACAACACTCAGCACATCCAAATTACTCCAGCTGGTAACCCAGACACTGAAAGCATGCACCTAGAGCACACATGGGGAGAGTTCAGCATTCCCACCATTATTCAGATCTCACACGCGATAGTCAGTCTAAACACCAGCAGCTCACCAACAGACCCCTGCCAGGTCCCATGGATAAAAGCCACAAAGGACATGCTTTCCAAATACATCCACGAAATAGTTTGCTCTTCACTACTGCAGTGCTATGTGCCCCTGTCACTTAAACAAGCAACCATCCACCCAATCCTCAAGACTGCAACTTACAACAAAGATGACCCCTCAGCCTACCGTGCAATCTCAAGCCTTCCATTACTCACCAAAATTCTCGAGACAACAATCTACCCCTAGCTCCAGGACCACGTTGACGCTCACACCCCACTTGACACCAACTTGGGTTCCACTGCAACCACAGTGTGGAATCTCTGTTAACGGTACTCCTTGACAACCTAATAAGAGGGATAGATGGCCTGAAAGTGTGCTTTCTTCTCATCTTTATAGACATCTCTGCAGCCTTTGACACCGTGTCTCATAACATCCTTTTGCGAAGATTTAATGTCATCGGCCTAAAGAACACTACCATCAAGTGGTTTAACTCATACTTCTCTGATAGGCAATAACAAGTCAGAGCTGGCACAATCAGTTCATCTGCCTTCACATCATCACAAGGAGTACCGCAAAGGTCATCACAATCAGCCTACTCTTCAACCTCTATTTGCACCCCATTTGTGATGTCATCAAAAAGCTTAATATCCTATACGCCATATATACCAAAGACATTATGATTTACACACCAATCAACTTGGGATAGTGTTTGTAGACGTGCGTGGAGCCAACATAGGTTGTGGGTTTGGGTCCCACAGGTTCCTTTTCCTTTCTTTTCGTTTGTTTTGCTCTCCTTACCATACAATCAACTTAGAAACTCCAGACTACACCACAATAGCTACCTGCCTACAAGAAATGAAAAGTGGCTATCACAAAACAACCTGCGCATCCTGCCTGCATCGCAACTGCCCAATCAGAGGGCGCCAACAGCATTTGAAAAAGGAGCGCCATCGGACGCATCAGTGGCAGCCGACCATACCAGCGAGCTCCTCCGATTGATCGAGGTCAAGCTGGTACGCCCAGCAACCTCCTGCCTGCATCACAACTGCCCAATCAGAGGGCCCCAACAGCATTTGAAAAAGGAGCACCATCTGGCACAGCAGCAGCAGCCGACCACACCAGCGAGCTCCCCCGATCAATTGGAGTTGAGCCAGGACACCCAGCAACCTCTCGCCTGCATCGCAACTGCCCAATCAGAGGGTCCCAACAGCATATGAAAAAGAAGCGCCATCAGGTGCAGCAGTGGCAGCCGACCACACCAGCGAGCTCCCCCGATCGATCGGGGTTGAGCTGGGACGCCCAGCATCCTCCCCCCTGCATCACAACTGCCCAATCAGAGGGCCCCAACAGTATTTGAAAAAGGAGCACCATTGGGCACAGCAGCGGCAGCCGACCACACCAGCGAGCTCCCCCGATCGATCAGGGTCGAGCCGGGATGCCTAGCTACCTTCTGCCTGCATCGCAACTGCCCAATCAGAGGGTCCCAACAGCATTTGAAAAAGGAGCACCATTGGGCGCAGCAGCGGCTGGCGGGCCCGCACCTGAGGGCCTCACCAGAGGGCCCTTTGGCATGTCCCTTAGGCGGGAGCCTCGAAGCAGGAACCAACACACACCACAAGAAGAGCAGATCACTGCAAGATAACTCCACAATGAAGAACCGATAACTCCTACAACTAGACACCAGAACTCTCCAGACTAACAACCAAGAACACAATCCAGCAGTGAGTAGCTCACTCTACACGGAGGACACTAACATAGAATATCAACCCCCTCACGCTCTTCCCGCACACAAAAGCTACAAACTCCTATACGGACAGCAAAAGTACAAAAGAACATTCTTCCTACAAAAGTATGCTTTTATACTAATTCTTACCCTATGCTCTTACCAAACAAATGCGTTTTACTACACCACCTACTTTACAGCCTTACAAGCTCCCTCCATATTGTGACAATGAGAGCTGTGTGGAAGAGATGGAATGTGAGGAAAATGAGGAATACACCTTTAAGAGCAGATATAGCCAAGGTTTCCATAGTGACCACAAGCTAGAGGAACATGCAGTAGCTGAAGCTGAGCCCCGCCCAAGCCATGACGTAGGAGCAAGCTTGAGCCCTAGTGAGATGAGATACACGTGCAGGAAGCAGGGTGTGGTCGCTGCAAAGCACTGTTTTAAACCTGCTTCAGTGAGTTGTAGGAAAGTGTGGCTGAGAGAGAAGCCAGTAGAGCAGCTGAAGGCGTGGACGAGAGAGCAGCCGAGGAATACTGACTCAAGTTCAGGAAGAGCACTGGAACCAGAGGATTCAAAGGTGAAGCCTGGTTCAAAGCAGCTCAGAGAGGAGAAATCTGGAAAGTTTTACTCCACCGTGGGAAACAGTTCTGACAACAAGAAAAGCAGTTCTTGCTTGGAAGGTACGTCTGCTTCAGTGCTTAGCAGAACTTTGGCTGAAGACGTTGTTAGAGAACTGAAACTAAGTGCAGAACAGAATGCTCAAGGAAACCGTACAGGCAAGAGGACAGTGAAAGCTGTTACAAACAAAGGTAATCAGAGTTCAAGTAAAGACAGAGAGACAGACCTGAACGCTGTTGAGTTATTGGAGAAGCTGTTTCAGAATAGGAAGGCTCATTTCCAAAGCACTGCTGGTTGTGACCAGAGGGAGCAGTTCTTAGGAGAGCTTTACAAGTTTCTGTATAACAGTAAGCTTGAACCTATTGCCAAAAGCCTGGAGAAAGATAGGCAAAGTGCAGCTTATGAAGATATGCAAGTTGATGTCTATGAGAGAGTTCCAGAGTGTGACGAAACAGAGATGGACTGTTCTTTTTGTAAAGCAGAAAGCTTAAACATGTGCTAGCCTTGAACTGTGGAAGGAAGTTTACATAGCATATTTGTTTAGCTAATGGAGAGCTGAGAGCGTCTGTGAGAAAGAAAGAATTTCCACTGAAACCTGAGGGTTAAATGCATTAGCCTTGGATAAAAGAGAAAAATAATTTACCTGTTGTAAATACCAGCAGTAGCTGTGAAACTGTTTGTGCTGAAGAATGTTATGAACAGCTACTGTGCAAAGAGTCTAATTGAGTTCTGATGTTCCAGCCACATTTTTGTTCCTGGTGATTTTCATTTGGAGAAATAATCCTACTTTGCATAGCGTTTGTGAATTTTGATGCGAGAGGGGAAACCCAAAAATAAATA
Organism: Ichthyophis bannanicus; assembly: GCA_033557465.1. Taxonomy (NCBI): domain Eukaryota; kingdom Metazoa; phylum Chordata; class Amphibia; order Gymnophiona; family Ichthyophiidae; genus Ichthyophis; species Ichthyophis bannanicus. Next base: position 431,842,811 of record CM066034.1, on the reverse strand, counting down.
TCTTTGTTTTGCCTTAAAAACCCTGAGTGGTCATACTACTTTGTCTTCAAGTAATATAAGAACTACAAGTCCCAGCAACCCCTGCTGGAAAAAACATCTTGTGACATTACTTAAGGGCAAATAAGGCAGCCCTTTTTGCCTATCAGCCTTTGGCCTAGGCAGGGGGTCAAAACAATATATATATCATACTTCCCTACCATACACCAACCTTTACACACATCTGCTTGCTACAAACCTCACAGCAAGAGACCTACCAAATACATTCAAAAAGAACCATGGCCACAAACATCCATATCTCAATCATACTCCCCGCATACCACCCGCTTAACCATAGGCCTGATAAATGCAAGATCAATATGCAAGAAAACAAACAGTATTACCGACTACATCCATGAAAACAACAATGACATCCTATGCATTACTGAATCATGGCTCAAGAGTACAGACCAGGTAATACTGAACCAAATAACACCACCAGCATTCACAGCTTACAACTGCCCCAGAACCCACAAATGAGGAGGCAGAGTATTAATCCTTGCCTGATCAGACTTAAGGCTCAAGACGTCAACCTCCAAAAGCTCCAAACACTGTGAATTCATCAACACTGAAAACAAACATCTATCCATCTGTCTAATATATCGACCCCCCAATGCCCCAACAGAGGACACATCCAACATCCTGGATATGATATATGCAGCTAACTCACCACACAAGACTCTCATTGTACTAGGAGACCTAAACCTCACATCTGCCTCAGCAACAACTGAGTTCGCTTTTCACAAAGCAATGGAATCCATTCAACTCAAGCAAATCTTATTGGGCCCATCCCATTGCTCTGGCTCTACACTAGACCGCATATTTGTGCCAAGCAACACCCTAGATAAAGGTCTCATGACACCACCTAAAACTACACCAATACCATGGTCAGATCACCATGCTATATCATTTGAGCTCCACCACAATACTGAACAGGCAGCTCGGAAAATGGAACAGCCAACCAGACAATTCAAAGCTTTTAACAAAGAGTAATTCCTCAAAGATACCATGCAGTCCCTACCCCAAGACTTTACCAACCTGGACAAAGCCATCAACTCATGGAATACCACCATATGTGCTGCATCTCAACTCACACCTCGTATGAACTCACATCACAACAAAAACAGGACCAGATCTATACCATGGTACTCTAACACAGTACGAGAATCCAAAAGAAAATTAAGGCAACTGGAACATCGCTGGAGACGCAACAAATCAGAAACTACACTGAAACAATACCAGAAGATGCAAAAAGATTACAATAACCTAATAAACAAACATAAACAACAATACCACACAAATCTTGTACTAAAAGCCTGTAATAAACCTAAAGAATTCTTCAACATCATTCGTACCCTAACAAATGACCCAACCACGAAAGACGAAAGCAAGATGCACCCACAAACCTTTGCTGATTTTCTAATAGCCAAGAATAGTACCACCACACACCATAAGAACATCTCCCTTATGGACACACCAACAACAGATGGCTCTACAACTACCAATCAATGGAAGAACTTCAGCATTCCATCAACTAAACAATAGAACAAACCATCACTGCTCTAAACACCAACATATCTCCATCGGACCCCTGCCCGGTAACTTGGATTAAATCCACCAAAGAAGAATTCAACACATTCATCCAAAAGATAGTAAGCACCTCTCTTACCCAGGGCTACATGCCAAAAGCCGTCAAGCAATCTACTATCCGACCCATTCCTAAAACCACCTCATCCAACAGTACCCTTCAAACCTTCACCCAATATCCAGCCTCCCATTCCTGGCTAAAATAACTGAAAAAATTGTACAGAGACAACTTCAAGATCATATTGATGAATTTGCACTACTAGATCCCCACCAGCATGGATTCTGTCCAAAACATGGCATTGAGACACTACTCATACATCTATTCAATAACATAATCAAAGGAATAGACAAGATAAAGCAGGGCTTCTTACTAATATTTATTGATATATCATCAGCATTCAACACAGTTTCTCATCACATCCTTTTGAAGCACCTAACAGAGATTGGACTACAAGATACCACCATTAAATGGTTTCAATCATACCTTGAAGATAGACAGCAAAGAGTAAAATCTGGTTACCTCACCTCAGAACCCTTCAAGACTACTCAAGGAGTTCCCCAAGGCTCATCACTATCAGCTCTTCTCTTCAACATCTATATCCAGCCTATATGCAAAATATTTAACAAATACAAGATACAATACGCCATATATGCTGACGACATCATGGCATATACCCTTATACAACTGGACTCTCCAGACTATACCACTATATCAACCTGCATTCAAGAAATAACGACCTGGCTAACTAACAACAACTTAAACCAACATAAAAAAACTAAAGAAATTATCATCACGAGAGACTCCACGTTCATTCCTCCTACTGCTATCAACATATCCAATACACCGATTGCAATAAAAGATGAAGTCAGATACCTTGGAGTGATTCTAGACAAGCAACTCACCCTCCAACCGCATATCAACAAGATATCCAGAACAGCCTTCTTCAAACTCGCAACACTCCGGAGACTAAAACCTCTCCTCAATAAAGAACATTTCCATACAGTATGCCAGGCCATCATTACACCTCTGCTGGACTACTGTAATAAACTATTCCAAGGTCTGCCTAAACAAACCACCCGTCCCCTACAAATATAAATATAAATCAGCGCTCACCATCTTCAAAATTAAAAACAATATCTCAGCAGGAATACTATAGGAACTCATCAGAACCAAAATAAGCAAAAGACCAGACAGAAACAGCACCAAAAACAACATACCAACACCTACTCTATTCACAAGAACCAACAAATACACATCCATGCGAGCCTTCTCTCTTGCTGCCCCTGCTATCTGGAATGTCCTCCCAGATAATCTAAAATCAACAAAGAATTCCAGAAGCTGCTTAAAACCACCCTATTCATTGAACAATTCAATGAAGACCACCAACCACCCTAACCACTCCACAAACTGATTTACACAAGCCATGACATCCACAACATACAAACATCCTATTACTCTCAATAAGATGTATATAGTTTAGATGTTATAAGAGACTATTCAGGTTTTTGAAGTTTTTATGTTACAGTTGATATTAGCAAGTTCTTTGTATAAGTTGATATTTGCAAGTTCTCGAGCGATCGGGGTGGAGCGGAGGCAACAGAGGAGTTCCCGCCAGCTTCCTGTAAAGGAGAGAGTCATCGGGCGCACAGGAGCACCATCCAGCACCTCTCTCCAGCTCCCCCGAGCGATCGGAGTGGAGCAGAGGCAACAGAGGAGTTCCCGCCAGCTTCCTGTAAAGGAGAGTGCCATCGGGTGCACAGGAGCACCATCCGACACCTCCCTCCAGCTCCCTCCAGCTCCCCTGAGCGATCGGGGTGGAGCGGAGGCAACAGAGGAGTTCCCACCAGCTTCCTGTAAAGGAGAGCGCCATCGGGTGCACAGGAGCACCATCCAGCACCTCCCTCCAGCTCCCCCGAGTGACCGGGGTGGAGCGGAGGCAACAGAGGAGTTCCCGCCAGCTTCCTGTAAAGGAGAGCACCATCGAGCGTGCCCACGCCTGGCGGGCCTGCGCCTGAGGGCCTCGCCAGAGAGCCCTTTGGCATGGCCCAAAGGTGCGGACCGAGAACTATCCCCCACAGCGCAGAAGAACACAGAAGCAGATCACGCTAAGTAAAACAAAACAAAATACAAAGAACAAACTGCTAACCCTTTTAATACCTCATTGACTGAAAATACATATGCTGACTCGCTTGCAAAGCATTGCAAGTCATTACAATATGCTATATATCAAATAGATTCACTTACTACCTCATTGTCTGCTTTATACCTCACTGTATGTTTGCTACCTCATTAAATGTTTGCTACCTCATTGAATGTAAAAGCTAGCACATACTGTAAACAAAATGTGCAATAGTTAATATGATGCAGATAATATATACTGCATAGTCTGTAGTTCCCACCATTAGTGCATTGCTACTTCACCACTAACCTCATTGCTTGAGAAAAACATTAACCACATAACAAATCACCTCATTACTAACCTACGCCTTGTGTGCTCCCCCGGGGCTGCGAAATAACAAACTACATACATTACGGACTCTATCACGAGAGTAGAACAAAGTAAGAAGAGGAGAGAAACCATACCAAAAGAACAGGCAAATATAGAACCACAAGAGAAGGATCAAACACCTACCACCACTGGGATACAATTAAAGTCAATGCCAGGTCAATAAAGAGTAAAATGCAATCCACTCACCACTACCTCTTTGCATACCTTACACTCCTACACACCTTCATACCATGCACACAGGGCATAAGACCAAACGAACAAATCCCCTTGTTACACCTACATACCACCCAACCTGAATGGATACCAAATGCACCCCTCTCTAAAGAACACCAACATTCCAAGCCTTCAGTACACAAACCATGTAATACCACACGTACTATACCTACCCACCTCACAAATAGGGTACACACCAACTCAATCACAACAGCTAACATCAAATGTGCCCTACTAAATGCCAGATCAATCAGGAACAAACCAAATACTATCCTCGACCTCATACATGACAAAAGACTAGATATAATATGAATCACAGAAACCTGGCTAGATGACTCTGACCAGGTAATATTAAACCAAATCATCCCAGAAGGTTACACAGCATTTAATTGCATCAGGACCCAAAAGAGAGGTGGAGAAGTGCTAATACTGACCAGAAAAGAATACAGATTCAAAACAATCTCTACCGCAAACATGATAGAATCCAACAAATCACCATAGCCAACAAACACCTCAGCATCTCCCTCACCTACAAACCTCCCGGAAACACAACGGAATATCTCTCTACAGTTCTTGAAGCAATATGTGCATACAGCAAAAAGCTCAAACCCCTCATCACACTAGGAGACTGCAACCTAACCTCCACATCCACCAAAGAAGCTGCATCATTCCTAAAAGCCATGGAGTCACTAAAATACTACCAAACTATCAACACCCCAACACCAATACGGTACAACTCCGGATATGGTGTTTATCTCAAAGCACTTGGTGGATCAGGGCAAGACCACAACACCAACAATCACACCGGTTCCTTGGTCTGATCACCATCTAATTGAATTCACATTAACCCTAAATGACCTCATCCAACACAAGGAAAATGTGACCATAACCAGGAGATTTAGAGCCTTCAATAAAGAAGCATTCATAGATGAAATCAAACCACAACTTCAGCAAGATTATGAAAACATAGAGAAATGGAACTCCATAATATCAAATGCAGCATCAGCACCTACAAGTACAGAAGCACAAAAACATAGGAGACCCAATGCCCCCTGGTACTCAACTGATATTAGAGATGCAAAATGCACCCTCTGAAAACTGGAGAGAAAATGGAGGAGAAACAAGTCACAAGACTCCCTAATTCAATACAGAGACAAGCAAATAGAATACAACAATCTAATAAATGAACGTAAACAGCAACACCATACTACCCTAATCATGAATTCTGTCAACAAACCAAGAGAACTATTTAGAATTGTCCAAACACTAACTAAGGACACTACAAAGCATGATACCCATCATCTTAACCCGCAGGAATATGCAGACTACATAAAATCGAAAAACAACATCCTGACATGCTCCACCACACCCCAAACAGATGACCATGAAATGATAGAGGAGCATCAAACATGGGAAGACTTTGGATACCATCAAAACAACAAATTGAGGACATAATGAGTGGCCTCAACACAACTACTTCACCATCAGACCCATGCCCAGTAGCTTGGATCAAAGCCACTAAAACCCATCTCTCCCATCACATTCACAAAATCGTCAAAGATTCACTCCAACAAGGATACATGCCGCAAACTCTGAAGCATGCCATGATAAGACCGATACTTAAAGACAACAACCTCAGCCTCTCTGAACCAAATCCATACCGTCCGATCCCCCGCTTACCTTTCCTTGCAAAAATCATTGAAAAAACTGTACAACGCCAACTACAAGACCATATTGACATCAATGCCCCACTGGACATCCATCAGCACCGTTTCAAACCCCAACACAGAGTTGACACACTACTTACTTCCCTCTTTGATAATCTCTTAAAAGGCATAGACAACATAAAGAATGGATTCCTGCTTGTATTCATGGACATATCGGCAGCCTTTGACACCGTGTCACACGAAAAAACTACTGCAGCACCTGCAGCAAATAGGATTATGCAAAAATACTCTAAAATGGTTTACTTCATACTTGGAGAATAGAACGCAACAAGTCAAATGCGCACAAAAGAAATTGTCACATTTCCCCGTCATGCAGGGAATACCACAAGGCTCAGCCCTATCATCAATGCTCATTAATATTTACATCCAGCCCATATGTAACATCATCAAAAGTCACAAGCTCCAATATCACATTTACGCTGACGATATCATGCTGTATGCCCCGGTCAACCTACTAGCACTCAACATCACAACTATAACCAGATGCCTTGAAGATATGAACACTTGGCTCGCAGCCAGTAACATGACAGTCAACTATGATAAAACTGAGGCAATGTTCATCACCAGGAACATTACCTTCACTCCACCACAAACCATCAGCATTTTTGATAAGATTATAGTAGTTAAAGAGGTTAAATATCTGGGCATCACAATGGACGAGCACTAAACATGAAATCCCACATCACAAAAACTGCAAACAAGGCCTATCAACACTTAAGGATCATCAGAAAACTCAAGCCATTACTCTGCCAGGATCACTTCCGCACAGTATGCCAAGCACTCATCACAACTTTGCTTGACTACGGAAACTCGTTATATCAGGGCCTACCTCCAAATGGTACAAAATTCAATTGAAAACATTGTGGCACGCATCATTACTGACACTCCAAGATCTGAGCACATCACCCCAGTCTTATAGCAACTACACTGGCTACCCATGATGGCCAGAGCAAAATTCAAAATAATCCTAATCATCTTTAAAATCATCCACCAGCTCTCAGCAGAGGCACTCCAATACATAATAACAAAGGATACCTGCAACAGACCGAGAAGAACCAATAAAGACAACATGATAGGCACACCTGCAGGATTCCACAAGACTAAACAAACTACTTCAAAAAGAGCTCCCTCCTTACTAGCACCCACACTCTGGAATTCCCTCCCAACAAGCCTGAGAGCATTAGATGACCTAATAGATTTCCGAAAGGAGCTCAAAACTTATCTATTTATTGAAACTTATCAGCAGACAAAAATCAGTCCCCACCCAAACGGTAATGTATCTACTGCAGATAACTGATACACACTCATCCCAAATAGGCATACAGGGTAATGACATAACACCAACTCAATACCCACTCACCACAAACACTCACCTAATCAAACATAATATAATGTTGTTAATTACCTCATACTGTCTAAATGTTACCCTTATGATAAATGTAACTCTCCAATTGTACTGTCTTGATGTTGTTAAGTTCCCCTATGTTAAATGTAACCCTCCAATTGTGATGTGACCACTTTGATTGTAGGATAAGGTGGTATACAAATCTGTTTAAATAAATAAATAAATAAAATAAGTTGAAGTTTACTGTAAACCACCTTGATTGAACGAAGAGGCGGTAGAGAAAAATTGTTAAATAAATAAAGAAACTACAACAAGGCAGAAGCCCTCATCATTACATGCAATACTACCTGTAACCTCCCCGCCCCAAGCAATTAGCATCCGTGATTACTCCATACACATAAAGAAAGAAGTACACTACCTTGGAGTCACCTTGGATTGCAACTTTAATTTCCAACCTCATATCAACCGGACCACCAGAAACGCTTACTATAAAATGATCATAATAAGAAGACTTAAACCTCTCCTCAGTCACGAACACTTCCAGATAATCTTCCAAGCCATCATAACGCCCATACTGGTCTATAACTCCATCTACCTTGGCCTTCCCAAGCACACCATCCGACCCCTACAGATGGTGCAAAACACCGCTGCTCGCATAATTCTGGGCTCCACTAGGTATGACCATATCACCCTCCTTCTTGACCAACTTCACTGGCTGCCAATCACAACTCACATCTGCTACAAGGCCATACTAAACATCTTCAAAATAAAGCATAACTTATCAGCCCACAGCCTCCAGAACCTCATCATGAACAATGCCAGCTTGAGACCCAGGAGAAGTAGCACGATCGGTAACTACAAACACCTGCTTCATTCCTTAAGATAATCCAAGCTACATCTGCAAGGGTGTTCTCCCTAGCAGCAACTACCCTCTGGAACAGCCTACCAAATGAAATAAGAGCCGTCTCAGATATAAAGGACTTTCAGAAGCAGTTAAAGACTTTACAGAGAAAGCCTTGAAAAAAAATCACACAAGGCTCCCCCAACAATCTCACACCTAACACTACCTGCTGTACATATTGTATATAGTCAAAATGTAGCTTACCCCTACTGAATTCCCCTGCATGTCTCCCTTCCCCTCTACTACCTTTGTACACTCTTGTAGTTCCATGTAAGCCACTTTGATTGTAGGAAAAGGAGGTATAGAAACCTGTTAAATAAATAAGAACATAAGATATGCCATACTGGGTCAGACCAAGGTCCATCAAGCCCAGTATCCTGTTTCCAACAGTGGCCAATCTAGGCCAAAGTACCTAGTAGTATCCCCAAAAGACACTGGTTCCCCAATGCTTTTATTGGGACAAGCAGTGATATCCTGGGTCCCTTTTAATAATGGTTTGTAGGCCTTCAGGAACTTGTCCAAACCTATTTTAACTCAGCTACACTAACAGCTTTTATTACATCCTCCGGTAACAAATTCCAGAGTTTGATTAAATGTTGAGTAAAAAAATATTTTCTCTTATTAGTCTTAAATAGGTTACCCTATAGCTTCATTGCATGTCCCCTAGTCTTTTTATATTCTAATGACGTAAACAATCGATCTATGTTTACCTGTTCCACTCCATTCATTAATTTATAGACCCCTATCATATCTCCCCTCAGCCGTCTCTTTTCCAAGTGGAAGAGCTCTAACCTTTTTAGCCTCTCTTCATACTTCCATCACCTTTACCATTTTGGTGGCTCTTCTCTATACCTTTTCTAATAATGCCATATCCTTTTTAAGATACGGCGACCAGAATCGCACACAATATTCAAGGTGCGGTAGCATCATGGAACGATACAGAGGCATTATAAAATCCTTTGTTTTATTTTCCATTCCTTTCCTAGCATGACACCTAGCATTCTATTTGCTCTCATGGCCACTGCTGCACACTGGGCAGAGGGTTTTAACATGTTATCCACGAAGACGCCTAAATCTTTTTCCTGGGTGGTGGTTTCCAATGCATCATGGAACCATAGTTTGGGTTGTTCTTTCCTAGGTGCATAACTTTGCATTTGTCCACATTAAATTTCATCTGCCATTTGGATGCCTATTCCAATTTATCAAGATCCTCTTGCAATTTTGCACAATCCTCTTGGGTTTTAACAACTTCAAATAGTTTTGTGTCATCTGCAAATTTGATAACCTCACTTGTTATTCCCTTTTCCAGGTCATTTATGAATATGCTAAAAAGCAGCGGACACAGCACAGATCCCTGCGGTACTCCACTATTCACCCTTTTCCATTGTGAAAAATGGCCATTTACCTCTGCCCTCTGCTTTCAATCTTTTAACCAGTTCCTGATCCACATTAGTACACTGCCTTCTATCCCATGACTTTTTAGTTTTGCCATAAATCTCTGATGAGGGACCTTGTCAAAGGATTTCTGTAAGTCCAGATACACTATATCAACTGACTCACCTTTGTCTACCTGTTTATTCACACCTTCAAAAAAACATAACAGATTAGTAAGAACATAAGAACATAACATATGCCATACTGGGTCAGACCAAGGTCCATCAAGCCCAGTATTCTGTTTCCAACAGTGGCCAATCTAGGTCATATGTACCTAGCAGTTTCCCCAAGGGACACAGGTTCCACAATGCTTGTATTGGTTCAAGCATTGATATCCTGGGTCCCTATTTAATAATGGCTTATGGACCTTTCCTCCAGGAACTTGTCCAAACCTTTTTTAAACCCAGCTACACTAACAGCCTTTACTACATCCTCCGGTAACAAATTCCAGAGTTTGATTACACGTTGAGTGAAAAAATATTTTCTTTTATTAGTCTTAAATAGTTTACCCTGTAGCTTCATTGCATGTCCCCTAGTCTTTCTATATTCTGATAAGGTAAACAATCGATCTACGTTTACCCGTTCCACTCCGCTCATTAATTTATAGACTTCTATCATATCTCCCCTCAGCCGTCTCTTTTCCAGGTTAAAGAGCCCTAACCTTTTTAGCCTTTCTTCATAGGAGTATCCTTCCATCCCCTTTACCATTTTGGTGGCTCTTCTCTGAACCTTTTCTAATAACTCTATATCCTTTTTAAGATACGGCGACCAGAATTGCACACAATATTCAAGGTGCGGTCTCACCATGGAACGATATAGAGGCATTATAATATCCTTTGTTTTATTTTCCATTCCTTTCCTTATCATACCTAGCATTCTATTTGCTCTCTTGGCCGCCGCTGCACACTGGGCCGAGGGTTTAACATGGTATCCACAATGACGCCTAAATCTTTTTCCTGGGTGGTGGTTCCTAATGTGGAACCTTGCATCGTGTAACCATAGTTTGGGTTGTTCTTCCCTAGGTGCATAACCTTGCACTTGTCCACATTAAATTTCATCTGCCATTTTGATGCCCAGTCTTCCAATTTATCAAGATCCTCTTGCAATTTTCCACAATCCTCTTGGGTTTTAACAACTTTAAATAGTTTTGTGTCATCTGCAAATTTGATAACCTCACTCGTTATTCCACTTTCCAGGTCATTTATGAATATGTCAAAAAGCAGCGGACCCAGCACAGATCCCTGGGGTACACCACTATTCACCTTTCTCCATTGGGAAAATTGGCCATTTAGCCCTACCCTCTGCTTTCTATCTTTTAACCAGTTCCTGATCCACAATAGTACACTGCCTCCTATCCCATGACTCTTTAGTTTTGCCAAAAGTCTCTCATGAGGGACCTTGTCAAAGGCTTTCTGAAAGTCCAGATACACAATATCAACCGACTCACCTTTGTCCACCTGATTATTCACTCCTTCAAAAAAACATAACAGATTAGTAAGACAAGATCTTCCTTGTCTAAAGCCATGTTGGCTGTCTCTCATTAGTTCATGACTATCTACATGCTGAGTAATTTTATTCTTTATGATGGTTTCTATCATTTTTCCCGGTATTGACGTCAGGCTCACCGGTCTGTAGTTTCCCGGATCACCCCTGGAACCCTTTTTAAAAATTGGTGTTACATTGGCGATCCTCCAATCTTCAGGTATTAGAGATGATTTTAATGATAGTTCACAGATTACTAATAGCAGGTCTGCAATCTCATATTTCAGTTCTTTCAATACCCTTGGATGTATACCATCCGGCCCAGGTGATTTGCTACTCTTCAGCTTATCTAATAGTTGTAATACATCTTCTCGATGTATCGATATTTCCTTCAATTCTTCTGCACCTTTAAATACCACTTCAGTCATGGGTAACATCCCTACATCTTCCTCAGTAAAGACTGAAGCAAAGAATTCGTTCAGTCTCTCCGCTATCACCTTGTCGCCTCTTAGTGCTCCTTTAACCCATTTATCATCTAATGGACCAACTGACTCTCTCACAGGTTTTTTGCTACGAATGTACTTGAAAAGGTCTTTACTTCGCGTTTTTGCTTCTGCAGCAAGCTTTTTCTCAAATTCTCCCTTTGCCTGCCTTATCAATGCCTTGCATTTGACTTGCCAGTGCTTGTGCTGTTTCCAGGTTTCGTCGTTTGGCTCTTTTTTCCATTTCCTGAAAGATGCTTTTTTGGCAACAACAGCCTCTCTGACCTCAACTTTAAACTATGCTGGCAGTTTTTTGGACTTCTTTCCACTTTTCTTAAAGCGTGGAATACAACTGGTCTGGGCTTCCAAGATAGTATTTTTCAACAACAGCCAAGCCTGATGTACGTCTTTAACCTTTGCAACTGCTCCTTTTAGTTTTTTCTTGACTGTTTTCCTCATTTTATCATAGTCTCCCTTTTGAAAGTTAGAAGGTAGTACTTTGGATTTCCTTACTATCCCTCCTACACTAATTTAATCAAAGGCGATCATGCTATGATCACTATTGCCAAGTGGCCCCAACAACCTTATCTTTTGCACTAGATCTGGTGTTCCACTAAGGATTAGGTCTAATATGGCTTCCCCTCTGGTCGGTTCATGAACCAGCTGCTCCAAGAAGCAGTCATTTATTTCATCTAGGAACTTTATCTCCCTAGCATGTCCTGACGTGACACTGACCCAGTCGATACCGGGGTAGTTGAAATCACCCATTATTATTACTCTGCTGTAACTTTTGTTAGCTTCCTTGATTTCTTTGAGCATTTCATCATCCATTTGGTCATTCTGGCCAGGCGCTCGATAGTACACCCCCACTGCCATTGCCTTCCCCCTTTTACATGGAATTTCAATCCATATAGATTCTACAGCAGATTTTGTTTCCTGCAAATCTTTAATCCTTTCTGACTCAATGCCCTCTCTAACATAGAGAGCAACCCCTCCACCAATTTGATCAGCTCTATCATTACGATATAGTTTGTACCCAGGTATCACAGTGTCCCACTGGTTGTCGTCCTTCCACCATGTCTCTGATATTCCAATCATATCTAACCTTTCATTTAGTACTATATATTCTAACTCTCCCATCTTATTTTTTAGACATCTAGCATTTGCATACAAGCATTTTAGAGAATGTATTTTATCCATATTAATTTGTCTGTTAGACATGAGTAATTTGGGATCTTTAAGCTCTGCCTGCTCCATACTTGAGGGCATTTGGGCTACTTTACTCTTTTGTGGAACCTCTCTGCTTTTGGTAGTATCCTTCAAAGATACATTCTTCCAAACCATCTGCTCTTGGGCGACTGTCGGCTTTCCCCTAATATCTAGTTTAAAAGCTGCTCTATCTCCTTTTTAAAGGTTAATGCCAGCAGCCTGGTTCCATCCCGGTTAAGGTGAAGCCCATCCCTTCGGAAGAGCCCCTCCTTTCCCCAGAATGTTCCCCAGTTCCTAACAAATCCAAACCCCTCATCTCTGCACCATTGTCTCATCCACGCATTGAGACTCCGGAGCTCTGTCTGCCTTTTGGGTCCTGCGCGTGGAACAGGAAGCATTTCGGAGAATGCTACCCTAGAAAGACAAATCTTCTTTGTCTAAAGCCATGTGTCTTTCTCAAATGAAGCCATGACTATGTATATGTTCAGTAATTTTGTTCTTTATGATGGTTTCTATCGTTTTTCCCAATAATGACGTCAAGCTCACTGGTCTGCAGTTTTCCGGATCATCCCTTGAACCTTTTTTAAATATTGGCGTTACATTGATGATCCTCCAATCTTCAGGTATTACAGATGATTTTAATGACAGTTCACAGATTACTAATAGCAGGTCTGCAATCTCACATTTTAGTTCTTTCAACACCCTTGGCTGTGTACCATCTGGTCCAGGAGATTTGCTATTCTTCAGTTTATCAAATAGTTGCAATACATCTTCCCAGTTTATCGATATTTTTTTCAATTCTTCCACAGTATCGCCTTTAAATACCACTTCACTCATGGGTAACATCCCTACATCTTCCTCAGTAAAGACCGAAGCAAAGAATTCATTCAGTCTCTCCGCTATAGCCTTGTCCCCTCTTAGTCCCTTTTACCCCTCTATCATCTTGAAAAAGTCTTTATTATGCGTTTTTGCTTCCACAGCAAGTTTCTTTTCAAATTCTCTCTTTAACTGCCTTATCAATGCCTTGTATTTAACTTGCTGGTGCTTGTGCTGTTTCCAGTTTTCATTATTTGGCTCCATTTTCCATTTCCTGAAAGATGCTTTTTTGGCAAGAACAGCCTCTCTGGCCTCACCTTTAAACCATGCTGGCAGTTTTTTGGACTTCCTTCCACTTTTCTTAAAGTGTGGAATACAGCAGGTGTGGGCTTCCAAGATAGTATTTTTAAACAACACCAAAGCTTGATGTAAGTCTTTAACCTTTGCAACTGCTCCTTTTAGTTTTTTATTAATGATTTTCCTCATTTTATCATAGTCTTTCTTTTGAAAGTTAAAAGGTAGCACTATGGATTTCCTTACCATCCCTCCTTCATTAATTAAATCAAATGTGATCATGCTATGATCACTATTGCCAAGTGGCCCCAACACCCTTATCTCTTGCACCAGATCTGGTGTTCCACTAAGGACTAAGTCCAAAATGGTTTCCCCTCTGGTCAGTTCATGAACCAGCTGCTCCAAGAAACAGTCATTTATGTCATCTAGAAACTTTATCTCTCTAGCATATCCTGCTATGACACTGACCCAGTCAATAGAGGGGTAATTGAAATCACCCATTATTATTACTGTTCTGTAAATTTTGTTAGCTTCCCTGATTTCTTTGAGCACTTCATCATCCAGTTCTTCATTCTGGCCAGGTGGTCGATAGTACAACCCCACTACCATTGCCTTCCCCTTTTTACATGGAATTTCAATCCATAGAGGTTCTACAGCAAATTTTGTTTCCTGCAAAACTTTAATCCTTTGTGACTCAATGCCCTCTCTAACATAGAGCACAACCCCTCCACCAATTTGATCAGTTCTATCATTACAATATAGTTTGTACCCAGGTATCACAGTGTCCCACTGGTTGTCCTGCTTCCACTATGTCTCTGAGATACCAATCATATCTACCTTCTCATTTAGTGCTATATATTCTAACTCTTTCATCTTATTTTTTAGACTTCTAGCATTTGCATATAACCATTTTAGAGACTGTATTTTATTCATCTTAATCTGGTTATCGGTAGGCAGGGGTAATTTGGAATCTTTAAGCTCTGTTCTGTACTCAAGGGCATTTGGGCTACCTTTGTCTTATTGGAAACTCTCTGCTGATGTGCCCTAACTTCATTTTTTTGGTAGTATCCTTCAAGGATACATTGTTCCGAACCATGCGCTCTAGGGCGATTGTCGGCTGTCCCCTATTATCTAGTTTAAAAGCTGCTCTATCTCCTTTTTAAAGGTTAATGCCAGCAGCCTGGTTCCATTCCAGTTAAGGTGAAGCCCATCCCTTCGGAAGAGCCCCTCCTTTCCCCAGAATGTTCCCCAGTTCCTAACAAATCCAAAACCCTCATCCTTGCACCATTGTCTCATTCACGCATTGAGACTCCGGAGCTCTGCCTGCCTTTTGGGTCCTGTGCATGGAACAGGAAGTATTTTGTAGATCGCTACCCTGGAACTTCTGGATTTCAACTTCCTACCTGAAAGCCTAAATTTAGACTCCAGAACCCCTCTACTACATTTTCCTATGTCATTGGTACCGACATCTACCAAGACAGCAGACTTCTCCCCAGCACTATCTAAGACCTTGTCTAGGTGGCACGTGAGGTCCACTACTTTCGCACCAGGCAGGCATGTTACCAGGCGATCCTCACGTCCACCAGCCACCCAGCTATCTAGAAGCCTAATGATTGAATCACCAACTATAACGGCTGTCCTAACCCTTCCCTCATGGGCACATGGCCCTGGAGAAACTTCTTTGGTGCAAGAGGGTTTTACGTCACCTGGAGGACAGGTCCTAGCTATAGGATCACTTCCTGCCACACCAGGGTGATGCTCTCATGTGTTTAGATATTTAAGTTCTTTACTTACTAAGGGTTGTTGGGGATACTTATACTAATAAAACTATACTTAATACGTTTAATGTACTTTGTTCACCTGAAGTTTAATTAATCTCAAGTCCTTAATGTATGCTCTGTGTTTTAAATTTAAACTGAAAACTCTTTGCTGCTGAAAACTCTTTGCAGGCCGTGGCTTTAACAAATACACTGGGTTCACAGATTAATCAGCTTTAATCTAAAGAATTATTTTTTTCTCCAAGATTTAGAAAAATTCCCAGAAGTAAATACTTACAATTGCAGATCTCTCACCAGAAGTAGCAGTCCCCTTTGTAGCTCTTCAAATACAAGTAAAATAAAAGCATAGCTGAAATAAAAAGAAGTACTGAGAAATACATTTTAAACATCATATGAACAAACTGTGATAGCAAAGGGTTAATGTTATCAAAACAAATACGATCAGTGTGTTTATTATTTAACCTAAAAGAGTTCTACAGAGGTAACAACCACTTTGCTTTTCCTGTCTCTTTTTCTACCTGTTATTGTTGCCACAGATATTATCACCACTCTCTCTGCATCCACAGTTGTACAGCTTTTTTATAAATCCAACAAAGAAGGAGGAGGTGATAAAAGCAGTTAATGTAGCTGGAATGGAAAAGTAGCCTTGTGGTTAGGACAGCAAGCTAGAACTCAAAAGACCAAGGTTCAAATCCCACTGACACTTCTTATGGCCTTGGGCAAGCCACTTAACCCTCCATTTCCTCAAGTACAAACCTAGAGTGTAAGCCCTCTGGAGACAGGGAAATGCCTACAGTATTGGAAAGGTGTGAGCTAGATACTAATGAATAAAAAGAAATAAAAAAGAGTTGGGCCCGTTCCTGGAGAAAAAGTTAATAGACTGTTAAGATAAACCTGGTGAAAGCCACTGCTATCCCTGGATGTAACCACATAGAAACCACTGTGAGCACTGAGAGGCAGGGCTCAATCCCAGAGTTGATGTTGGCAGTCCCCACAGTCAACAGTAGCAGCATCAATATGAGAAAAACTACTTGGCTGAGCTTTGAAATCACTGCTTCGTAGCTGCAACGGTGAAACATGCAGAGACTTTGCTGGCATTGCAGCTAGGCTGCTGTAGCCTCCCAAGAGAGCCAGTCAGTGGTGGTGCTCCTTATAGTGCACTGGCAGTTATGCTAACCATAAGCTTCATGCCCTTCACTGTGGCACATGTGTGTCTGATTCCAACTGACCAATGTGCTACACTAGAGGCCCCCCTAAAACGTCTGTTCTCTGTGAAATAAAGGTAAATATCACATTAGCAGAATGCCACAAGAGAGAAGGAGGGAAGTCTAGCATCTTTGGTACCCTGCAGCAAAGCTGAAACAAGTTAAAAAGTTCACACTTTACAATGTGAAACAATGGTGTGTTTTCCTCACTCACAGGATCAGACATTCAGGGGCTTCATCTCTGTGTGTCATAGGAAGTGTGTGTGGGGGGGGTCCTTTCATGTGCGAGTGTCAGTGGCCCATGTGTTCAGTCTTTCTGTGTATCATGGAGACTGCCAGAGGCTGCACACACAACATGTGCGTGCCATGGGGACTATCAGGTGCTACACAATGTGCGTGAATGTCTCTGTGTGTGTGCATGTGTGTCATGGGACTTATTGGGGGCAACATGTGTGTCTGTGTCATGAAGAATGTGAAAGCCTCCTGGTAAGTGAAACATTAAATATCTTTTAAGCAATGGGTAAAAGAGGCAACAGCTGGAAAGTGCTGTGTATAGTAACATAGTAGCATAGTAAATGACGGCAGATAAAGACTAGTATGGTCCATCTAGTCTGCCCAGTAAGATGGCAAGAGTAGGTGCACCTGCCGCTCTGTGCAGGCCACCCCTCCCCATGTCTTTGTTTAGGGGTGAACCCACCGCTCCATGTAGGACACCCCTATTTGTTGAGAAATTAGATGGTTCAGTTTATTTTGATTTTATCCTGTTGCTGTAAAGGCATCCACTGAGTCTGTCCCATGCCATTTTAAATTTCGTCACTGTGTTTGCCCCCACCACTTCCATTGGGAGGGCATTCCAAGCATCCACCACCCTTTCAGTGAAAAAGTATTTCCTGACATTGCCTTTCAATTTACCACCTTGCAGCTTCATGTTATGCCCTCTAGTTTTACAGCTTCCATGTCTTTGGAAGAGGTTTGTTTGTTCATTATTTATCTTTAAGGATTTAAAAGTCTGAATCATATCTCCCCTATCCCTCCTCTCCTCCAAAGTGTACATATTTAGGTCTTCAAGTCTCTTCTCATAAGGCTTCTGATGCAGGCTCCAAATCATTTTGGTCGCTTTCCTCTGAACAGTTTCCAGTCTTTTTACATCCTTTGCAAGATATGGTCTCCAAAACTGAACACAGTATTCCAAGTGAGGCCTCACCAGTGACTTATACAATGGCATAAGTACCTCTTTCTTTCTGCTGGTGATTCCTCTTTGTATGCAGCCCAACATCCTCCTGGCTTTTGCCACCGCCTTGTCGCACTATTTTGCCACCTTGAGATCTTCAGAAATAATCACACCAAGGTCTTTCTCCTGATCCGTACACACCAACCTCTCGCCCCCTATCGCATACATTTCCCTTGGATTTCTGCTACCCAAGTGCATAACACTGCACTTCTTCGCATTAAATCTTAATTGCCAAGCATTAGACCATTCTTCCAGCTTTTGTAGATCTTTCCTCATGTTAATCACTCCCTCGGGGGAGTCTGTAGCAAATTTTTGTGTCATCTGCAAAAAGACAGACTTTTCAATTCACTCCTTCAGCAATATCACTCACAAATACATTGAACAGTGCTGGGCCCAGGACCAAACCCTGGGGCACCCCACTAATCACCTTCCTTTCATCTGAGTGAGCTCCATTTACCATCACCTTCTGTCTTTTGTCAGTCAACCAATTTCTGATCCAGTTTACCACCTTCAGACACATCCCCAAACTACTGAGTATATTGGTAAGCCTACTATGAGGAACAGTATCAAAGGCTTTGCTGAAATCTAGGTAGATGACGTCCATCGCATGCCCCTGATCTAGTTCTCTGGTCACCCAGTCAAAGAACTCAATCAGATTTGTTTGGCAAGATCGTCGTTCGGTAAAACCATGTTGCCTCGTATCTTGCAACCTGTTGGTTTTGAGAAAGTCCACTATTCGCTCTTTCAGGAGCACCTCCATTACTTTTTCCACCACCGAGGTAAGGGTTACGGGCCTGTAGTTTGTCACTTCTTCCCTGTCACCACTTTTGTGAAGAGGTACCACATCAGCCATTCTCCAGTCCTGAGGAACTTCTCCTGTTTCCAAGGATCTGTTGAAAACATCCTTTAACGGCCCTGCAAGAACCTCTCTGAGCTCTTTCAGTATCCTGGTATGTATTCCATCCGGTCCCATGGCCTTGTCCACTTTCAGTGTTGCAAGTTGTTCTAACACATCATCTTCTGTGAATGGTGTGGTATCTACTTCATTCCCATTTTTATATTTGGGAGTCATAGGTGGTCCTTCTCCAGGATTTTCTTTAGTAAAAACAGAGCAGAAGTATTTGTTTAGCAATTTCTCTTTTTCAATGTCACTTGCCATGAGTCCGTTCCCAGCACTTTTGAGTCCTGCAATTCCACCTCTGATCTTCTTCCTTTCCCGAATATACCTGAAGAAAGTTTGTCGCCACACTTCACATATTTAGCCATCTTTTCCTCTGCCTTTGATTTTGCTTTCAAGAGGAAGTGTTAAGGGCACCCTTGCTAACTATACGATTGAGAATGCATGGTAAGAACATAAGATATGCCATACTGGGTCAGACCAAGGTCCATTGAGCCCAGTATCCTGTTTTCAACAGTGGCCAATCTAGGTCAAACGTACCTAGCAGTTTCCCCAAAAGACACAGGTTCTGCAATGCTTGTATTGGGTCAACCAGTGATATCCTGGGTCCCTTTTTAATAATGGTCTATGGACCTTTCCTCCAGGAACTTGTCCAAACCTTTTTAAAACCCAGCTACACTAATAGCTTTTACTACATCCTGCAGTAACAAATTCCAGAGTTTGATTACACATTGAGTGAAAAAATATTTTCTCTTATTAGTCTTAAATAGTTTACCCTGTAGCTTCATTGCATGTCCCCTAGTCTTCTTATATTCTGATAACGTAAACAATCGATCTACGTTTACCCGTTCCACTCCGTTCATTAATCTATAGACTTCTATCATATCTCCCCTCAGCCGTCTCTTTTCCAGGTTAAAGAGCCCTAACCTTTTTAGCCTTTCTTCATAGGGGTATCCTTCCATCCCCTTTACCATTTTGGTAGCTCTTCTCTCAACCTTTTCTAATAATGCTATATCCTTTTTAAGGTACGGTGACTAGAATTGCACACAATATTCAAGGTGCGGTCGCACCATGGAACGATACAGAGGCATTATAATATCCTTTGATTTATTTTCCATTCCTTTCCTTATGATACTTAGCATTCTATTTGCTCTCTTGGCTGCCGCTGCACACTGGGCCGAGGGTTTTAACATGTTATCTACAATGACACCTAAATCTTTTTCCTGGGTGGTGGTTCCTAATGTGGAACCTTGCATCGTGTCACCATAGTTTGGGTTATTCTTCCGTAGGTGCATAACTTTGCACTTCTCCACATTAAATTTCATCTGCCATTTTGATGCCCAGTCTTCCAATTTATCAAGATCCTCTTGCAAATCTCCACAATCCTCATGGTTTTTAACAACTTTAAGTCGTTTTGTGTCATCTGCAAATTTGATAACCTCACTCGTTATTTCCTTTTCCAGGTCATTTATGAATATGTCAAAAAGCAGTGGACCCAGCACAGATCCCTGGGTTACACCACTATTCACCTTTCTCCATTTGGAAAACTGGCCATTTAGCCCTACCCTCTGCTTTCTATCTTTTAACCAGTTCCTGATCCACAATAGTACACTGCCTCCTATCCCATGACTCTTTAGTTTTGCCAAAAGTCTCTGATGATGGTAAAGTACCATGAGCTAACATAATGTGTAGTCCCTGCCCATTCTTTGCCCATAAGTGCCCAGTTCCTGCCCCATAACATGACATACAGTTAGAATGCAAATTAGCGTGTCATAATTATGCCAGTACATTAACAGTTATTGCACTCATTAACTAACAATGCATACTGCTGAAATTCACAAACTAACTGCTTGGCACAGTATCATCAATGTATCATTAAGAAAGAAAAAGATTACCTAAAGATTCACTATAGGCCCAATTCAGAGATGCAAAAGTGGGACAGCACATCTGTGATGTGCATTCGGGGCTCCTGCTGGGCGTCCCAGTGCCATGGCAATAGGACGCCACAGAACCAGCACACCACCAGGAGCATGGGGTGGGCTGGCCATGTTGCCGTGAGGATGTCACCCATGGGGATTCAGGGGCACGCTGGACCGAATCTGTGCCATATCTCTATGGGTATTTTTAGGCACAATCAACTTAATTACAGTGTACGTTATTGTTTTCAGTCGCGTGTTAACTGCTAGGAACATGCTGGTCACATCCCTAACAGATACCAGGATTTAGGAAAAGGATCTTTTGTCTCCACTTTACAAGGCCCATATCAGCTGGCAGTCCCTGCAGAGGAGAGATCCAGGAATGAGTGACCTGGGACCTAAATCATCTCTCACAAAGGATTAGTAGGTCAGTGACAGTGAGAGCCTGAAGATGGCTAACTTTCCATTTGCCTTAGTAAAATGATTTCAGATGTAGCACATTAACAATGTGCATACATGTTCCCCACTAGAATACACATTTAAGGAGTCAGTTATTCCCATACAAATAGTGGCTTTTTTTATATACAAATAACATGTCAAAGGCAGAAGGTCTGACATGGTTTAATAAAAGCTCATCCTATCTCAGGTGGTATGTTAATCATTTTAATGAACACAACCTAGTTAAGAATATTCGTATAAAGTCATTCATTCCAGATATGAATCATATTTAGCTCAGTACAGTGAGTGTTCCATCATGTCTAATTAAAGCAAGAATGGTTGGAAAATCGCTGCTGTTTTTCAGCCATTGATTCCAGCTCTCCCTCCCACCCTCTCTTTCCCCTCCCCCTCCCACAGTTTTGCTTCTTCCTTTCTTCCTTTCTTTCTTTTTTCTACCATGCCTGAGGCTAAGGTTGGCTTTCTCAGTGCACTTCCTCTTCCTGAACAGGCTTTGATTGCATCTCCTATTACTAAAGAAAAAAAACAGCCAGGGGTAGAGGCAGCCTTGTTTTTACTTTGTGCTCTTTCACAGAAATGAAAGTCATTAAATAAAACAACATCAAGAGGCTGCATCTCCTGTAGAAACCATTGCATGGCAGCTGAGTGCATCTGCTTTTTCTCACCTCTAAAGGGAATCAATATGGCTTTAAATGATTTCCCTGATGTCTAGTTTTCTTGTGCTGCTCTGCTGTCATCCCAGGCTTTCTAGCAGTTGATCATTCCTACCGCCTTTCTCCCCACTGTTTCTCTCTCTCTCACCAGTCACTTATTTCTTTCCCCTCCTATCTCATTCTCTTTTGTTTTTATTCTCCTATTCAGCTAATTCCCCCTGCTCAGTCTTCTCGCTTTCCCCTCCCCCATCTTACTATCTCAATTCCATTTCTGTTTCCTTTTCAACCTGTCTACTTATCGCTTTGGCCATTCAGACCCACTTGCAAAATATCTGCTTAGCAGGACTCTTCTTCCTGTGTTCCTTGCTAAGGACAAAGTGCTCGTGTTTCCTGCTGTTACATGGTGGCATTATTCTCTAATTGCGTAATGATTGATCCGGGGAACTATGGGTTTGTTTTTCATATGGTTTTGCTTTATTTGTTTTAACAATAAGCCATCGTTAAAGATCTGCCCAAAATTCTCAGTGTGCATATGTTGGGGTTATCAGAAAATGTAAAGTGAAGAATATGCTGATGCTGTAATCTTAAACTTAGAGAGTCTCGAAAAATAAATTATGATCATCTGCATATAAGTTTCCTGCAATAGTGAAGGTAGAAGGAGAAGGTTTCCCACAAAGTGTCCTTGTATAATAACAATTAGTGTAAGGGTTTGGTAAAAGCTATGAACACAAAGGGCATGTATGTGCATCGCACATTCCCCCAGCCATCCTCAGAGACCTTTTAACTAAACGCTGGTAACAGTTAACATGCGTTTTAGCGAGCGGGAACTGGCTGCTGTGAACCCTAATGCCCGGGCATGCTGCTGAAATGTATGTTAACTGGCACTTGCTCACTAATGTGGGCAGTGAGTGGGTTAGAGGTGAAGGGTAGGAGTGGCAGGCACATTAGCATGCAAGTGAAGTTAACGTGGCACTTAATGCGGATTTTCCTAACAGCACCTCTGTGGGTGCCGTTAGGAGCACTCACATTACCTTGCTGCTCATTACGGTACCCAGTCATGTATTAGCTGCAGGTAATATGCCAATCATGTCCACGACAGCTAATGCACTCAATGTACTTTTGTAACTCTCAAGTGTGACATCTTAGTGATGTTTACTAAAAGGGCCTTTATATCTCAGCCACAGATTGGAAACCCATGTACCTTTTCCAGCAGTTAAAGGTACATGCACTGTTTTACAGGCAAAACTCGAGCATATTTTATCCACATGCCAAAGTCCTGAGGAGTAGCCTAGTTGTTAGAATACTGGCTTGGTAACCAAGCAACTCAGGGTTCAATTCCCACTAGCACTCCTTGTGGCCTTGGCCAAGTCACTTAACCTTCCATTACCTTGGAAGAAAGGCCTGGCAATCTGCCTCTGGTGACACTGCCAAGAAAACCCAGGAGCTTCTGGGTCACCAAGAGTCAGGACTGACTCAAAGGCACACATTGCATTGCATTTTTGCGCAAGTCCTCACCTGTGGGAAATAAACCCTACACAGCATTGCAGAATAGAAACTGCTCTGAAAGCCAGCAGTAGCCTGGTCTTCCTCACTATAAAGTAATCTCCTGTTTTCAGTCTCCCTCCTGCTCTCATACCACTCACAATCTCCCTTCAGCTCAGTATAACAATTGATTTCCACCCTGCTCTTAGCATCACTTCAAGCACATGGGCTAAAATCAAATGTAAGGTTTGAGAAGAGCATATGATGGTTCCTTCTTAATCATTTGGCTGAGATTGAGAACATGCACAATATTGGAAGGTTGATTTTAGATCCTTGCTAAGTGGGGGAACTAAACATCCTATTAAAAAAATTGGTGCGAATAAGACACCAAACAAAAACGTTATTAGGGAGACACACAATCACACACTAGGCTAGTCATATGAATGCATTTTGGAAAAAGGACAAGCTTCAAGATCTGGTCACTTTCAGAGACAGGATGCTGAGTTCGATGGACCTTTAGTCTGAGCCAGAATGGAACCTCCTCTGTGTACTTTTAATGCACGTACTTAACACACATTTCCAAATGAAAAGAACCCGTCTAGTCTCCCTTTCAAAATTAGCAGTCACAAAGTACATACATCAAAAGAATTTGAATACTATGTACCTGTTATTTGTGGTGGTGGTGTCAAGCGGGGGCAAAATTATTTTATTTAACAGGCTTTTTATACTGCTTTATCATTTCAGTCAAAGCGGTTTACATTGTAACTTAAACTTCATAATGTACATTAAACAGGGACATTGATGACTTGCATTTTTCTGAGACAATGGAGGGTTAAGTGACTTGCCCAAGGCCAGAAGGAGTACTAGTGGCAATTGAATCCTGGTCTCCTGATTCTTAAGCCAGTGCTCTAACCATTAGGCTATACCTCCACCAAAATGATGCAAGTACTTTTGAAGAACAGTGGTGCGAGTTAGGCAGTCTAGGTGATCACTTAGGGCAGCAAGCTGTAGAGGTGGGGCAGCGAAAGAGTAAGCTGCAGTCGAAACAAAGCAAGTGGTCCTAATAGGCAGACACATTAAGATTCTGCAGCACATAATTTTGCCTGCCAAAACTAAAACCATAAAACATGAATGATATATACAATATATAACCAAAACTAACATTTTAAAATAAAATGCGGTAATAATACTTATGATTTATTCAGGAATAAGCCTGTCTAAGCAGATAAAGAGTTCAACTGTTTCCTAAAATCTAGGGGACCAATATTCCAAAGCAGTTGCATAGCTTACGGCATGGTTAGCGCTGCTGAACACGCCTGGATACCGCCGCTATATGCCCTGCTGCTACACGGTTAGCATCGGGGCGTTCCAGGGGCAGTACCCAGGGATAACTGGTCAGTGGCGATATTCAACTGCTGCCCGGTTATCTCAGCAGTGAAAGTTAGGCGCAGCAAAAGCTGCCCTAACTTTTGCCACCAAAGCTAACTAGGCAGCAGCTAAATATTGCCGCTGCCCAGTTCACTTCCATGCCGTGCGGTGCTGTGACAGACCCTGATATTCAATTCCAGTGTCTGGATATGGTCCCGGCATTGAATATCCATGTTAACTCTTTAGGGGCAACAGCTAGGTGCTGTATTCACGCTAGCGAATGCCGTTGACTATCGAGCCCTAAACAATCTTCTATCATCCTAAATTCCAAGGAAAGTCGATTCCGCAAACATGGATAGAGGCTAAACAATTTACTGTCCTCACTCCATGAATCTAAAATATCATCGGGCACTGTAACAATCTCTCCCGTTCTGATCTAAGCCTCCACTTAGGTTGGTAATACTGCCAAGGATATAATAAAGGGATAGCAAAATCCATATCTAAAATGTTAAAAAACAAAAGTAAGTGACCAAAACTGCATCCTTGTCCTTTTTTAGGATTATTCTGAGAGGGGTGGTTTGGGATAATCTTGATTGTTGAGTTTAATAATCACAATCTCAAAGGGGATGTCTGGGGCAAATTTACTTCACTGTCCTAAACACACCCACAGGAAAGGCCTCTTTTTAATGTGGTTAAAAGTATTACACACTGGTAAAACCACTTGTACTTTGCAGTTATCACTCAGGCCATGGTACTCAGGTAAATGCCTTTGAAAATTGCCTTCTATATTTTTAAATAAAGCAATGCGTAAACTGAATCTGTACTTTAAGGGCTTTTCCAACAGAAGCCAGCACCACAAGGCTCAGTGGTTGGGACAGGTTACCTCAGACTGGAGGGTCAGGGGTTCAATTCCCATGTAGGGACCTCAGGCCAGAGGGACTGGAGTCTCTAGTCCCATGGCCACTCCTTGTGGCCTTGAGCAAGCCACTTAACCCTCCATTGCCTCAGGTACACTTAGAATGTGAACCCTTCAGGGACAAGGGAATAAAAAGTGCCTGTTAGCATATATCTGTAAACTATTTTGACCCAGTGAAAAGCAGTATATAAGCACAGCTAAATAAAATAAATAAGCAAACACATTAAAAGAGAAAGATCTTTTAGTATAAGTCAAAAGAATACTATTGTTGGGTTCTTCATGCACTATTGTTCGCGTTTATAAGTGGATAGTAGTTGGCCTTCTATTAGTACAGAATAATCTTTCACTTAGAGGTAGGTCCTTTTACTAAAGGCCACTATCTGGTTAACATGCTTTTTAGTGTACAGTAACTAGTAATTGAGAATGCTAATGTGTGTGTATGCTAGTTACTAGTGTTCTCGTTAGCATGGAGAGTGGGGGGTTGGAGCAGAGTATGGACATGGAGAGCATATTGCCGCACGTGCGAGGGTAATTGCCATGTGCTCAGTGACAAGGTGGCAATTAGCATGAGTGCACATAACTATGCCTCTATGGGTGTCATTAGGTCCACCCTCATTAATTGTACCACACATTCAGGTGTGTACTGTAATTGTGCGCTGCCGGGAACTTGCTGAGCATGCGCCTCCCCCTCCCCCCCCCCAACAGTACACAGTGGTAGCATTACTTACAATAGTAAGTAGTGCATGTATTCTGCTGTATTTTTCCTAAACTACCTTCACATTTCCTCCTGTCACGTCCACTCATTCTTTTTTCCATTTTTTCCCACTTTCTATTTTCTTTCCTCCTCCATTTTTCCTTTTCTTTTTTCTTCCTCCTGCTAACCTTCCCCCATTTACCTTCTCTCTCTCTCTCTCTCTCTCTCTCTCGCTCTCTCTACTTCTTCCTGTCTCTTCCTACCACCCTACCCGCCTCCCTTTCCCTTTTTCTTCTCTCCTTTCTTTCATCTCACCTCCCCCTCTCCTCTCTAGTCTCTTCTGTCTCCTCCTCTACCTTAATCTTCATTGGTAGGCACGAAAAGGAGAAAGCTTTTCCCATAATGCTGCTTTTACAGGTTATATGCATTTAGTTCAGATTAAATTCTAGTTACATGCATCATTTGCAGTTAGTGTATGCTAATTGCTTTGGTGTGTGTCATTTAGTGCATGGTATTTCCATTTAAGGGTATGTTTACAAAGCAGAGGTAGCGGCCTCCGTGCGATATCAGAGCTATTGAATTCAATGGGGCCGCGGCTCTGATATTGCAAGGAGGCCGCTACCTCTGCTTTGTAAACATACCCTTAAATGGAAATACCATGCACTAAATGACACACACCAGAGCAATACCCCTTAGTGTGCATTATTTGAAGTTTGTATGTTCTGATTCTTTTAGCATACTTTAATTGTGATTAGAATGTGCTAATCCCAGGAAACACCAAAGGCAGCAGTACCAGCAGTGATCATAAGATGTTAATATCGTCTGTTAAAATAATAGCATGGACAAACATACAATCACTACAAACTCAAGCTGACATCCTTCTTAAATGATTCTTTGCAGTACAGCCTTCAGGAGAGCAGTGCATTGGTTTACAGTCCTGCATAGTTCTGCAGTGAATTGAAGGTGAAATGCTATGCTTTGGTCTTCTATAGGTTTTTCAGAAGATACTGTACATTAGTTGTTGAGATGCCAGCAAAATATTTCTCATCAGAAACTATTTATTTATTTATTGTCCTAATTTATGCTCTGCCCAGGATTACGAAAAAAACAACATATGAAACATCCAGACCACTAAAATTAACAACTGTTTAACTCCCTGTAGTTTTGTAATCATTCCCCTCTAGCACTACCCTAGTCCTCTGTTTGTTCTGTTTCTGTGTCTTGAATAGACTGTAAGCTCTCTTTATCAGAGACTGCCTCTTTATGTGTATGTGTACAGTGCTACATAAACATTGTAGTGCTATGCAAATGAAAAGTAATAGAAGTAATAACATTACAGTATATATTAAAAACTAATAACAAAATAAGAATGAAAGATTAGCTTAGAAGTATATTATGAACCCAGGAAGCCAGGATTCAAATTTTACTTCTCCCACTGACACTCTTTGTGACGTTGGACAAGTCACTTCACCCTCCATTGCCTCAGGTACAATTCAGATTGTGAACCCATTTGGTCACGGAAATAACTCATGTACCTGGAAAAGGAGAGTAATAAATCCAGATCCATCATCCATTATGACTAGAAAGGCTACTGAAAAGAAAAATGTTTTAGTTTGCTTTCAAATATATTAGCCTCCAGGCATAATCTGGCCTGTAATGTATTCCACAGAGTAGGCTCAGCGACAGATATAGGCATGATGATGCATCTCTAATTTGCAGCTTCCATAAGTAAGTGAGCTGTGTTTCATATGTGTTTTTCCCAGCCAAATCCACATTACAAGATCCAAATCAACTGGCAATCCCTGCAGATGAGAGATCTAGGAATGAATATCCTGAGAACCTAAATCATCTCTCATTCATGTGAGGCCAATGATAGCAAGATCCTGAACAAGGCTAACTTTCCATCTCCCCTAGTAAAAAAATGTTCAAATATCACACTCTAAAAGATGCATTCATGTTCCCTGCTAACATATACATTTAAGGAGTCAGTTAGGCTTATACTAATGACAATTTTTTATATGCAACGAGTGAAAGGCAGAAGGTTTGAGATTATTTAATGAAAACTCATGCTATCTTGGGTGGTATGTTACTGATTTAATAAACACAACCCTAGTAGGTGGTATCTTTAGATATCCTTGATTAGTTGAACACAGGATGTGACCTGCAAGCCAAAACATTTTTGATAAGCTGCAGTGTATGTACGAGAAATTAGATTTAGTTTACAATGGTAATAAGATAAAGAAAGTTACAGTAATCTAAGAAAATCATGACCGATGCATAATGTACCAGGAGAAAACTTGTCCAAGAGAAGAGGCTTTAGGTGTCATAACAACCAATTCTTATGGAAGGAGCTCTTGACAACATTTCTGATCTGAGGGCAAAGCATTAGATGTGAATCCAAGATGACGTCCAAAGAACTTCAGGCTGTCCAACTATAGCCGTTTAAAGTGGATTAACCATGGAGTTTCAACTAACAACAAGGATCTCAGTTTTCATGGGATTTAACACTAGTTTCATGGGATTTAACTGTTCTCCATTGGTTCCATTCCTTCCTTTTTGGTCGATCTTTCTCAGTCTCTACTGGTTCTCTCTCTTCCCCCTCCACTCCCCTTCCCTGTGGTGTCCCCCAGGGCTCTGTCCTTGCTCACCTTCTTTTTAACATCTTCCTGGCTCCTCTCGCCCTCTTGGTTCAACAACACGGTGTCTCCGCTCACTATTACGCCAACAATATCTTTCTTCTCTACCACACCGATTCAGTTTCCCACGATATCACTCCCTTTAATAACTAACTGTCTCTCCTCAGTGGCATCTTGGCTCTCTTCTAATTTCATACATGTCAATCTTTCTAAAACTTCAGCCATTTGGTTTACTGACAGTAGCCCCGCCCCCTCCCTCACTCCCCTGCTCTCTTCTGCCCCTATCCCCATCGTTACCTCTCTGCGCTACCTCAGTGTGACCCTCGACTCCTCCCTATCCTTCAAAGCCCATATCTCATCTGTAGTTCAGCGCTGCTTTCTCACCTTAAGACAACTCCGATCTGTTCGTCCCTTCCTCTCTTTCACCGCCATGACCACCCTCCTCATTTCCCTTGTTGTCTCACGCCTCGATTATTGCAATGTTTCTTTAGCCGGTCTCCCCCAGTCCCAACTTCAACGTCTGCAACGAGTTCACAACACGGCTGTCCGTATCCTCACCTGCTCTTCCCGCTTCGATCATATCACCCCCCTTCTCATTCGTCTGCATTGGCTTCTGATTTCCTTCCGTATTCAGTGCAAATTCCTTATCTTTGTTCACAGGTCCATTCACACTGCCACTCCCCTTTACCTTGCCAATTTGGTCCGCCTCCATACTCCCCACCGTTCTCGCCACACTATCCACATGAACCGCCTAACCTTACCCTCCCCCTCCCAAGCCCATTTAGAATCCACCCGCTCCTCTGCCTTCTATTTCTTTGGTCCCCGCCTATGGAACTCGCTCCCCCCAGACCTCCGCCTAGAGCCCTCATTTAAAACCTTCAAAGCAAACCTAAAAACTCACCTCTTCTGTCTAGCCTTTGGCCTCTCTCCTCCTCCATGCCCTCCTTCACCACCCCCACGATGATGTTCCCTGAATCTGCTTCTATAATCTAGCTGCAATCCTTACTCCTCACTGTCCTTTCCTGTCGTATTATGGCGTTCCTTTCCTAATTTTTCTTCAGCAACCTTTTATTGTATTTTGTAAACCGCTCAGATGCTGTTGTGATGGGCAGTCTATTAAGCACCTCAATAAACATAAACATAAACAAACTAGGTTATTAGTGGCCAGCCACTCAATGGCAGAATCAACAGGCCTTCTATTTAACAATAACTTCATTCAAGTCCTTCACAAAAGAGCAACGATCAAAATGTCATCTGTGTAGATTTAATTTAATTTCAATTTTTACATTCCATTTTCTTTCCAGATTGTCTTGAACAAATTACAGAATGAATTCCATCACAAAATCAAATTACTGAAGAACATCAATTTGATAAGATGCAAAATACATAGAATTTAGCATATAACATGTGTTCATCAAGCTAGAATCTAAATTAATACAGATAGTACCCATAAAACCCATAAAATTCAATAATATCTTAATATCTCATTTCATATTTATGAATCACAATTTTTTTAAAAAATAGCTTTAATCAAGCAACAGAAAAATAAATAACAAACAGATTCCCTTATTTCTATTTTCTGCCTGGAATTCATCTAATAGCCTGCTGTGATGGATATTTCTAACCATAAGATATGCCATACTGGATCATAACACCATAGCGCTTCTAGTTAAGATCACAAGTTTCATAATCTTTGCCCATTCGCATGCTAAGCAGTTAGCACAGGATGTTTACCTCACACCAACCATTAATACATTTTACTAAGCATGCCCCTCAATGAGATCAGATGAATGTTATTACCTCTAATTGAATAATTATCTTTTGGAATATCATCAGTAGAATTACTTCCATTCATTTGTAAACAATGGGAAGGAGTGCCGAGACAGGACCTACTACTGCTGGGAAGCAATCTGCACTTGTGAGTATTTGCCTGCAGGGAAGTTGCTATGAACCCTGGGGAAAAGGAGATTTTGAGTTAAATTGAGATTGTGTGTCTATTTAAAATCCTGGGTTTATTAAAAACTGTTGAGGCCTGGTTTAGATTAAAATTTTTGGTTAGTATGTATATATAAATTAAGCTAAGGTCCAGTTTAGAGGAAAACATTTTGTTAGTATTTGATCCCCGCCCCTCCTCCCCTACCCAGCTCCCACCTACCCCAGGATCAAAGGGATTTTTTTTCTTAACTTTAAGGTTTAATTGGCTATCTTCATCAGTAAGTTTTATAGCCCTTAGGAACAGATTAGTTTTAGGTTCTTCACTTCATCTTGAAACAAACATTAAAAGTGGCATTTTAAAAGGGACGTCTAGGAAAAATCTGGGCTGTCCGAAGCAGAATGTCCATAAACCAGAGGAGTGGCAGCCATGTCTTCTGAAATCAATCCAAATCCACCCCAAAAAATGAATGTCCCAGTAACCATTTCTGGAGTTGGGCCTCACACAGCTAGCTTGGCCGAATATGTGCAGGGTGAAATTAATCAGAGATAAAGTTCCACACAAGTCATCTTACAAGTAATCTGAATACCACTGGTGTAAGTGACTAACTAGGTTACACACTGGTTGAGGGAAAAGAGACAAAGGGTAGCGGCAAATGGAATTCACTTTGAAGAATGGGGCATAACCACTGGTGTGCTGCAAGAATCAATCTTTGATTCAATTCTTTTCACATTTTTGTAAGCAATATCCTGAAAGAATGTTGATAAGGAATCTGCACGAGAATATTTACCTGCTGGGAAAATGTATCTTAAAATATGGGGAAAAGATAGATTGTGGGTTAAACAGATTCATTTAATTTAATTTACAAAATGTATATTCTTCCTGCTATCAAATAGAGTTCAAGATGGATTACACAGGATTCTAGATAGTTAAAAATAAGGATTAGAATTATATAAATAGATCAATCAAAAGATACAAATTACAATCCTAAAATATTTTAATATCATTTAATAATACAAAAAATTAAGAGCTTTCACTCATAACTGCCATTTACTGCTAAAAACAAGCCCTATAATTTAATAATATTTAGGGGCATATTTACTAAAGTCCGCATCAGTATTGCATGTTTGCAGAGCAAAATTAGCGCAGAGGCCTGCACTAATTTCTGGAAGCATACGCATCAGTCCCACTGCCATTAGCACATTGCTAACAGGTACTCAGGCACTCTTAACACTGCCCACTAACTGCAACTTGCCATCAATGCCCACGTTATGCCCCTAATCCACCCTATCCCCACCCACTCACGTGCTGACTGGCTACATGGGATTTTTAGCACAGGACCCAGTGCTAATTGTTAGCATGGTGCGCTTAGCATGAAGCAAAGCCCACTAACAGTTAGCTTACTTTAGTAAACATACCCCTTAGTGAATAAACAGGTCTTCAAGATTCTGTAGAACCTAAAATAAGACTCTTCTAATTTTACTGGGATGAGAAAGAATTCCAGTATCTTGAAGTAGCGCCCTCTCCTGGGGGACCTCCGATCCCTGGCAGCCCAGGAGGCTGAACATCCCCCCTCTGATCCCTGGCATTGGGAAAAATTGTCATATGCCGGCAACCCCCTGTTCCCCCCAAAGCCCTACCACTCTGTCAGTAAGGGTCAACCTGACTTGCCTCATCCCTCCTGAAGTACTCCTGTCTCCCACAGGAAACTGACTCACTCCAACGTGTCCGGAGGCAATGGAAGCATGAGTGATCTCCACTCAGTCCTGCTCTGTCTGATGCCTTCTTCAAAATGGCACCTCTGCCTCCTAGCAATAGTTTTGTGGTACTACTGCTAGGGGTCAGCCTTTTTTTTTGTATGCTTGTTTTCACTTCACTTTCTTCTCATTAAATAGCTCCTTTGTAAAGTGTTCTTTGTGTGAACTTTTACTGCAGTAAAGTCATTTGTACATGTTCAGTAGTGATGATGATATGATTATGTTTTTCAGTTCTGGACGGAAGACAGTAAAAAAAGTGGTTATCAGGGTCAAAGGTTTGCATGAAGTCTTGACATTGTTTAAAAGACCATTTTGGAAGTCCAGATGAAATATATTTTACACATTAAAAAAGGACAACAGAAAGCCAAATGCTGTCCAGCATGGTTTAATGGTGAGGCAGAAAAGTTGGTCAAGGTAAAAGGGCATCTTTCAGAAAATGGAAAGCAGGCCATAATAAAGAAAATAGGGCGAGCACAAATACTAAGAAGTTAAATATAAAAAAGTAATGGGGAGACACTGTGAGCAGCAGGCTCTGGGCAGGATTGCCCCGACAACAGCTGGGGCTTGAAAAGCACGTCTCTTCCAGGCGCATGACCGGGGTGAGTTACAAGGGGCAGATAGGCCTCTTGGAAGACCCTTGTAGCCCTGCAGGTGCCCTGAACTTGTTCTGAGCCTCTTGTTTGGTCCATGGGAAAGAGAAAAATGAAGGTTTTGGCTGCTTTGGATCCAGTAGTTGGTCCAATGGATAAACATGTGGTGGCTAAGGACATGACAATTCCTTTTCCAGGTACTGTCTCTCCACCCTCTCTCCTTCTGGGGGTCTCTTTGAACTCCACTGTAGTGACTCCATCTGATGCAGTCCAGGCACGATCACTTGGCTCGGCAGAGCACTCCTGTTTGTTCTGCTGATATCTACCAGCCGGTGACTTGGTCTCCACCAATGATGCTGGGATGGATCCTGAATCCCAGGTCTCCTTGGTGGACATTTGGGTGGTGGTTACCAGAACAGAGAAGATCTTGGTTGCCACCCTCTCTCAGCTTTGCAGGTTTTCCCAAGAAACTGTTGTGAAGTTGGGTCAGACAGTGACGTCCGTAGAATCTCTCTCTGTTCAGGTGTTGAAGTGTGAAAATCAATGTGTTTCTTTATAAGCAGCGAGTGTATCCAGCATGAAGGATAATTTAATGATTCATAAAAAGTTAGAATCTTTTGAGAATGTGCTCAGGTGGAAAAATATTTGTTTTATTAATTTTCTCTTGTGTCATTTATCGTCATTCAAAATTCTTCTTCATAAATATCTTAAAGAAATTTTGTTTCTTTCTAATTCGGATTCAATGGCTTTCTCAAATTTGTATTATCTAACGGGTAAGAAAATTGCAGATGATCCCAATGGAGAATTAGATATTTTGCAATCAGTTTCTGTTTCAAATTTAACTCCATTTTTGGAGGATTCGTCTGACAATATTTCCTCCCGTGCAACATTGGTTATTTCATTTGTTTCTGAGCAGGATAGGTCTTCTGTATTTAAAAGTTACTTTAAGAATAAGGATGCTTTATTCTGTGGTGCAAAAGTTCAGGTGATTCCTGATGTCTCCAGAGCCATTCAACTTCACAGGAAAGCTTTTTTGGCTCCCAGGCCTAGAGTTTTGGATCTTGGGGCTTTGTTCTTTCTTCGATATCCATGTAAATGCCTAGTTACTTTCAGGGTAGGTACTTTCTAGGTATATACTCTTTGATTCCTTACAGCTGGAAACCTTTTTGCAAAGTAAAGAATCTTAGAGTGTATTGGGTGGGGGTTAGTTTGGTGGATTATGGTGATATGGCTGTTTGATATTGGGAAGGGTTTTGTTTCCCTTATATTCTTGGGTTTGTATTGTTTTTTGTTTTCTCCCCGAAATGTGGGATAACAGATGTGTATTTAATTATGTTATTGTTATTATTTCTTTTTTCTTATTGATTTTCTTATTTATGCTTTGTAAGTATAATTGCAAAATTTCAATAAATAAATAAGTAAATAAGTAATAAGATAAACCAAGAGAGACTTTGACAAGAAGCTTGCTGTAGAGGCAAGAACTACCATATCTCACTATAAGTTAGATTGGTGAACCTGACATTGGTGCTGGGCAAAATGGTTAAAGCTATACTAAAAAACAAAATTACTAACCATATACAGTAGATAGAAGCAGCTTAAAAGCAATGAGTCAGCATGGGTTCAGCGAAGGCAAGTCCTACCATACTAATTTATTAGATTTTTTGAAGGCATAAACCAATGGTTCTCAACCCAGTCCTCTAGGACCCCCAGGTCAGTCAGGTTTTCAGAGTATCCACAATGAATATGCATGAGATAGATCTGCATACAATGGAAGCAGTGCATGCAGATCTATCTCAATCATATTCATTGTGGATATCCTGAAATCCTGGATGGCCTGAGGATCCCAGAGGACTGGGTTGAGAACCACTGGAATAAACAAGTAGGTAAGACTGAGCCAGTTGATGTAGAGGTCCATTCTGTTTGGGGCATGTTCGGGCTGTCTGGACATCCAAAATCTGGACGGCCCTGATCTGGCCCCAATTCCTTACCCGCAGAAGCTAGACATTCCCGCGGGAGCAGAATTGGGACACTTGGATGGGCCAGATGGGCCCTGATTCTGCGGGCCCAGTCATGTAGTGGCGTCCCTGCCTAATCCTCCCATGCTCCTACTAGAGCTCCAGTGCAGGAGCCCCACTGCTCTGCAATACTTTAAATCTGCTTTTCCCCACTGCACAACTGCCAGAGAGATCTGCCAAGGCCGTGATCAGGTGGCAGTGAACTCCCTGCTGCTGCTGCTCACCTGGACGGGAGGGTGTCTTCCATAGCAGGCTGCCAGCATCATGGGGACTTATTTCACCTCCGAGATGGAATAAGTTCCCCAGCTATCTCCACCATGCTGGATGTATAGGGCTGTGACCTGGATAGGCCCTGTATGTCTGGAGTCGTAGGCCTGCCTCGACCTGCCCACTCACTTCCCTGTCGCTGCCACTGTCCAGAGCTCCCTGCACATCAGCACATCTGTGGGGGAGATTTGGGAGCAGAATAGGCCCCAAGAGATTAGCAGGGGATGTACGTCTAAACCAGATATAAGCCCACTAATCGCTGTTCTGGATGACCCCCTATAGTGTATTTGGATTTTCAGAGGGCATTTGACAAAGTCCCTCATGAGATACGCCTTAGGAAGTCAAAGGGTCATGCAATAGGAGTCAATGCCCTTATTTATTTATTTATTTAATTGATTTCAGTATACCATTTTTCTACCAGTCCAAATGATGAACTATATTGTAAACTGGTTAATAGATTGAAAACAGAGAGAAGGACTAAATAGTCAGTTATGCACATGGAAAGGGTCAGTAGTGGAGTGTTCCAAAGATCTGTACTGGAACTTTGGCTGTTTAACATATTCATAAATGATCTGGAGTTAGAAATGAGGAGCGAGGTGATCAAATTTGTGGATTACACAAAAATATTCAAAGTCATTAAAATGGCAGAAGACTACGGAGATCATTCCAAAATATGAATAAGGGGTTTGTACGTGTGGTGGGGACATTTATGTGCCAAAAACGTCCCTGACCATATTCTGAAACACTACTATCATGCATGTCCGATGGCGCTAGCATGGGGATCTCAGAATATGCTCAGAAGGGGTGGAATGGGGGTGTGGTCAGCCATGGAGATGTATAAAGCGTACATATTAAGTGTTTCCCAGAAACATCCATGTTATTCCTGCTGAAATGTGGAGCAAGGCCAGTACTTAGAAAAAATTCTGTTCTTTTCTGCAAAAATGATTGTGGCGAGTATGTTTTGAACTGGTGTGGCTGCAGTCTGGAAAAACACAAGGTACAGAGAGCAGAAGTGAGGGAATGTTGTAAGGTATAGACACATTAATAAACACCCATACAGAAATAGTAAGAAGAGCAGTAGTGTTTATTCTGGCTATTTTTAAATGTGCTGATAGTATGGGCATGAGCAGGGAAAGGAGTCTTGTTTGGGTGAGTAACAGAGATCCATACATAATTAGTCCTGGTACCCCATTCTATTAAGTTATGCCATAGCTGTTATGTATAGATTAGGGCATCTTTTTGGCAGAATTATGATTTTGTGATTGAAAGTGAGAGCGTGGAGACATGAAAGTGTGGCCAGTACCTGGACTGTATGGATGACCGCAGCATCACCAGGTGCCAGTGTGATCTGGCTGTCAAAAGCAGAAAGGGTTCACTATAGCTAAATGTAAAAACATATCCCTGTCAATAATAAGGGATCCTCAAAATAAGGGCATTCAACAGTGAAAACAGCATTAATGCATGCCCATAATGCACATTTTGTGGGACTAATGGTGTTGCTTTTGAGCATGTATTAATGCTGTTTGCAATGCCAAATGCTCTTATTCTGAGGGTTTCTTATTATTTGCTGGGATATGTTTTGCTGATTCCTTCTGGATTATTTTTCATAGCGTACTCTAATAAGAACAGATATTGTTGGCAGCCATACATCTGCTGTGCCAGACACTGGGAGACACAATTGATGTAGAGCCAACATTCCCCGGATTGTCCCATGCGGCCTACATCCCTACCCAGGCCAGGATCAATGAGAGCTATGTGAGTGGTGATATATCTGGTGTTTGACTACTTGGTGTGATGACACAGGAATCTCCCCTCCCATGCCGACACAGGCCTGACCAGGGGAGCAATGCCACAAAGCAGACTGTGGGAAGACAAACAGGGTTGCCCCACAGATAGCAGATGTATACAAATCAACATATCCCATGATGGGACAGGTGTAGTTGCTGTGAGAAATGCCAGTACCCAGATAGGCGGGCCTCAGATGCCATAGCCAGAAAACTCTATTACTACTACTACTACTACAAGATTTACGCAGTGCTGCACAGACACACATAAAAGATGGTCCCTCCTCAGCGGAGCTTACAATCTAGTCAAGACAGATAACACAGCAGCTTTGGACAGGATACATCCAGGGAGAATGGTCAGGAAACATAAGGGAGCTTAGGTAGATCAGATCCAACAGCAGCAATGAAGAGGTGAGCTCTCAGCCTGGATTTGAGAGGGGTCAGAGACCAAGCCCGATGTATAGACTCAGGTAGTTTGTTCCAGGCGTAAGGAGCAGCAAGATGAAAGGAGCGACATCTGGATTTGGCAGTAGAAGAGAAGGGCACAGAGGGTAGCAATCTGATTGAAGAGCAGAGTTCCCAGGGAGGGGTGTAGGGAGAGGTAAGAGGGGACTGGCAGTGCGGAGCAGCAGAATGAGTATACATTTGTTGCTCAGCAATATTGTGCACCCTTTGGAGAACTGCAATGTTAGTTCTGGGTTGTGTGCACTTGGTAGAGGTGACCAGGGCAGGAATCACTGAGTCCAGTTCCTGATGGCATGTACCATTTGATGCAAGGTATGCCCTAATATACATATTCATATGTATATTATGGTATACCATATTGGGGTGCACTGGGATTACCTAGCACTTGTCAGGATATGAGGAGGGCTTGCATATGGTCTAGGTTGCAGCAGCTGTCATTGCTCATTGTTATTTATGTCTAGTTTGCATCAGCAAACTACTGTCTGTGATGAGCATCTTAGGAAATGCACATTTTTTCAAAAGGGTGTGGCATCCGCATATACATGGCAGGGATGGGCAGGATCCAAAATGTGTAACTTTTCAGAATACGGTGGGGGTAGGGACATCCACAACGTTTACCCGCGTCCAATAATATTGATGGGGACATGTTTCTCCATATTTTGCATGGCCCATGCCTGCACTGGTCGTGGGCCACGCCCCAGATGCATGCATGGGCCAGCTGAATAGCGCTTTGCTGTCCCATGCCGAACACGTCTATCTCCCCAATTCTAGACCCACAGGCACATCCAGACCCATAGTTATGGAATTAGGTTCAAACGGGGCCCATTTTTAATTTGAATGTGTCTGCAGGCTGGGTGTGTACATTATGGGATCAGGCTCCACGTCTGTGTATCATGGGAATGTCAACTGGAGTGTATGTGTATGTAAGTATGTGTGTCATAGAGGTGTCACATGAGTATGTGTGTGTGATGAAGATGTCAGGGGTTTGTGACATAGGGATGTGTGTGTGTAAGAGGTGTACTGGGGTATATAGGGCTGTGTGGATGGTATATGTGTGTGTGTGTGTCATGGAGGTATTGGATGGTGTGCATGTATTTGTGTGGCATAGGGATGTCAGGTGGTATGCATGTACATTATGGTGGGTGTCGAGTTGTGTGTTTGTGGAAATGAAGGCTTCTCTGCTCCTTGTACTTTTCCCTGTTCCCCTGCAATCATGCCATCTACCTCTGACCCTTGTGCATTAGTTCTTCTCCCTACCTTTTCCCACTATTCCTCCTTCACTGCCACTCACCAATGTACTCTCCTTTCCCTGCTCCCACTTTTATATCACTTTGCAATTCTTAGATATTACTATGTAATTTACTCACACACGCAGCATTTGCAATATATATGACGGAATCAAACTGACTCTAAAGCTGCTAATCCTAAAATTCTAGGTCTAGAGTGTTCCTGTGGTATGGGTTGGATCATGACCTTCTCTGTCTCAAAATGTTCTGCACGGTGGCAATGGCATAGTTTATATGTACTTTTAACGACTATTGTGTATCAGGGGAACCTGTATCAGAAAGGTTAAAACATTTCTGTAAAACACAAGGACTTTCTGTGTAACAATTTGTGCCTTGGTAATCAGAAATCCAGGCATACCATTATCATGCCAGATGCCCTCAAGCTCACTTCCATCCGCCCCATCCTAAAAAATAATACACTGGATCCAAAAGACCCAAACTCATACAGGCCCATAGCCAGTATACTGCTAAGTTAATAGAAAAAATCATTCAACTCCAATTGCAAGACTATATTGACCTCAATGCCCCTCTAGACTCCCACCAATTCAGGTTCCGCCCCTTCCACGGCATTGAAACCTTGTTAATAACACTGATGGACAACCTCATTAGAGGTACAGATAACAATAAACAAGGATTCATCCTCCTTTTCATAGATATAGCCTCTGCATTCGATAACATCAACAATAACACACTAATCAAAAAGATGGCAAATATGGGAATAGGAGGCACTGTCCTTAAATGGTTTATGTCATATATATCACACCGTATGCTATGTGTCCAATTAGGCCAAGATACCTCAGAAACATTCCCCAAAGGACAGGGAATTCCACAAGACCCGGCCCTCTCAGCCCTTCTTTTTAAACTATACCTACAGCCCATCACGATTATATTTAGAAAATTCAAAATTAACCATTACATTTATGTCAACGACATCATGCTCGCTATCCTCATAAACACAAGCAACCTCTCATACCACAATCTATCTGAATGCATCAGAGATGCTGAATCCTGGATAGGGACCAACTACCTCAGCATTAACTTCAAAAAAACTGAAGCTATGTTCGTATCGAGAAACCACGATGCAATCCATCCAAAAACAATCACACACAGCCATCCCTGTTAAACAAGAGGTAAAATACCTAGGGATAATATTAGATCACACACTCAGTATGCTCCCCCACATAAAGCAAACAGTAAAAACTGCATTCTTTAAACTAAAAACCGTACAGCACCTAAGACCTCTTCTCGATACCCATGATTTCAAGTCTGTAGTCAACCAGTCAGCAACATCTTTAAACGTCATGGCGTCCATTATCATATCTACGCCGACGATATAATGTTTTACCTACCATTTAAAATCCCACACCCTCCACTACAACAAATAACAGATTGTTTTAAAGAACTAACAATATGGCTCAGCGATCAGAACCTACACATTAACTTCTCAAAAACTGATGTACTATATATTACTAAAAACCAAACATACACACCTCCAAGCACCATCACACTTGATAACCATGAGATCAACATAAAACAAGAAATAAAATACCTAGGTGTGATACTTGACAATAAGATTAACATGGATTCACACATAAAACATCTAACAAAAAACATACACTACAAACTTAAGACCTTGAGACAACTAAGACCTTTAATTCACTTACAAGACTTCATAACCATAATTCAAGCTATCATAACCCCACATTTTGATTTTGCAAATTTAATCCTTAATGGCATCACAAAGCAAAACATTAAAAAGATACAACTAACTCAGAACATAGCAGCAAGGATAATAATGAATATAAGTTCAATCGAACATATCACACCGATCTTGGCTGAACTCCATTGGCTACCTATTCACAGCAGAATAAAATACAAGATTCTACTAACTACATTTAAACTAATAAATAACTTAGCACCATCAGTACTCAATACACTCATCAATTTAGAAATAGATAAAAGATCACAAAGGAGTAGATACACAAACACTATTACAGTACCAAAAGACTACACAAAAGCTAGAAAACAAACCAACATGAGAGCCTTCTCTCATTCAGCACCTATCCTCTGGAATAACCTTCCTGACAACATTCGCCTACTATCAGACATAAAGGAATTTAGAAAAAAACTGAAAACCCATTTATTCTCATTACACTATAACAAAGGAGCAGAAACTAGCCAGACTACACAAAGAGACACAGGTTAACTAGCAAATACAACCATTATATAACTACGTGCCTTGAAGATTAAATTAATGTTTACACCTACAAGCGATATATGATAACTGTAAATATCTACTATGTACATATGTTCTAATAGTTTAACGTTCTAATAATTTACTGTTTAAATATTATACTGTTACCTGTACCTAGTTCACCTGTTCTATGTAAAATGACTTGGTATGATACTACCCATACCATATAACATAATGTTCATTGTAAACCGCACTTGATACTTGTGAAAGAGCGGTATAGAAATAATTGTTAAATAAATAAATAAATAAATAACTCATTAATTACCCCCCACTTCGACTATTGTAATAGTCTACTGAATGGCTTGCCACTTAAAAACACAAATATACTACAAAGAGCCCAGAACATCACTGCCAGGGTGGTCGCAAAAGCTCGTCTAGCTGATCACCTTACCCCCATTCTACATGAACTACACTGGCTCCCAATAAACAGCTACATAAAATATAAAATACTCCTTACAACATTCAAACTGCTCAATGACATCTTCCCCTCCTACCTAACCACCTTCCTACCAATGTTCCCTCTAATTTTCTGTGTGCGCATAGAATATCAGCTGTGCAGCTTTTGAAGGAAGGTTAAATTTTTGTGCGCCACATAACGACGCTCGGAGTTATATACTTTAAAATTTGACTACACGTCAGAATACAGTATGTACACCACACAGATTTTAATCTAATTAAATGAAAATAGACGATTACTAAATGAAGCGGAAAATTTCTAGTAATTACAATCATTTAAGATGTCTGTGTTGTTTTCTATCAGAATCAGAACCATAATTTTTGTGCGCTCTGTTGTAAAGTATGTGCGCTCGCTCGGCAAGGTGTGTGCGCGCGCAAACGCGCACAGCTTAGAGGGAACAGTGCTTCCTACACTCCCCACCAGAATCCAGATCAGGCAGGCAAAATGCAAGTCACTCACTTGTCATACCCAAAACCATCTGCAGGACAAAGAAAACCACAAGCTCCAGAGCCTTTTCATTTGCTGCCCCTACCCTCTGTAATGAACTTCCACTAACTCTCCGCATGACAAAAGACCTCCAACTATTCAGAAAAGGATTCAAAGCACTCCTTTTCACTGAACACTTTGAAAACCCAACTGAAACCCCTCACCTCCCACGACCAATCTCTCAACAAATACAGAACCAACCTACTAACTTCCCCCTCCCTCGACCCCTACTTAAACAACCCCAGTGCCTTGCCCCACCCATCCAAACAAAAAGCTAAGTTTAAAATAGGCTGACTCCTGTATATATGTAAATAGAAAGTTGACACACAAGTTTGTTTGTACAA
Organism: Ichthyophis bannanicus; assembly: GCA_033557465.1. Taxonomy (NCBI): domain Eukaryota; kingdom Metazoa; phylum Chordata; class Amphibia; order Gymnophiona; family Ichthyophiidae; genus Ichthyophis; species Ichthyophis bannanicus. Next base: position 431,799,904 of record CM066034.1, on the reverse strand, counting down.
TATGTTCCCTGTAAATAGTTAATACCACTGTTCCATGTAAAAGTTGTTCAATTGTTAATTGTAAACTGCCCTTGATCTCTGGAAGGGGCGGTATAGAAGAAATGTATAAATAAATAAATAAATAAATAAAATCCTGTCATATGACACCAAAGGTGGACCGAGCTTGACCAATTTGGCAATTTCGGATCCTACGAACAAGAATCAGGAACAGGACCTTTGTGGTTCGGTGTCCATCTGCAGAATAAAACAGTCTACCTTATTCAAGTATTAATATTATTCATGTAAACAGTACCATATTTTGGTAAATCTGTACATCATACTGTATACATGACATAACAATTTAGCAAATCTAAATTTTTGTGCAAGTTCTGCATCTGTCCTGTTTCACAGGAAGTAAATAGATCTTCTGTGGTATCATGTTTGATACCAGACAGTGCTTGCAATTTTTTGGAGTGAATCCATATTCCAAGAAACTCTCTTTTTTTATTTGCCATACGTATGGTAATACCAATAGAATCTGATTTCTTTGAACTTCTTTTTTTTTTTGTTAAGTGCCATCGAGTCAATGCTGATTCCTGATAACCCAGCAGCCCCTGGGTTTTCTTGGCAAGGTATGACTGGAAATAGGTTGCCAGGCCTTTTCTTCTGAGGCAATGGAGAGTAATATGAGTTTCCCAAGGTCACAAGGACTGCCAGTAGGAATCAAACCCAGATATTTTGGGAGATGTTTTTCACTTATAACTTCACAAACTTAAAAAAATTTGGTTAATATAAGAGAAATGACGTTGCTTAGGCCTAGAAGCTATTCCCTCTATGACGCCAAAAACTTCTGTTTCTTCACTGAATCTCAAGATGCTCTGGACTCGATTCCATTCAGCACATAGATCCCCTCTGTGCATCCGGTCTGAACCAAGGGATCAGAATCATGAACAGTCCTGCACGTGCAGGCTGGGACTGTGATTCACTCTAGCCTGCACATGCAGGACTGCCCACAGCTAAGTCAATCAAGGCTCCTCAATGGAGCCACGACGCCATGGCATCATGTTGCCATGGCACCACGGCTCCATTGAAGAGCCGCGATTCTGGCCACCTGAAAAAGGGGTTTATTCCCCACAGCCCGACCCCCGATCTGGCCTCCTAAGGCCAGGGTCGGGTTGTGAGAAGTGTTCCTTGGCTGACCCTGCCCTATCTGCGCCCCGACATTGAAATTAAGACATGTCCAGGGAAGATATTCCACCTCAGAGGTAGAATAACTTTCCCGCACATGTCGCTGGCCCTGGACGTTCAGGGCCGATATTAGATTTGACTCTGTACGTCCAGGGCCAGCGACCGCCCACTGCCCGCCCAGACACCGCCTCCAGGCTGCCCATTCCCCACCCCATCTAACTTCCCCGCACTACTGGCAGGGAAGTTATTAAGGGGAAGGAGCCGGCATGAATAGCGGGAATAGACATCCCATAGGGCCATCCATTCCCGCCATTGGTAGCACAGAATAACCCCCTCTGTGTCTGTTATTCTGTGCTATGAATAGCGGGGATGGATGGTCCACACCTGCAATTCGTGCTGGCTCCTGCCCCTGACTAACTTCCCTGCCAGTTGTGCAGGGAAGTTAGACGGGGGAGGGGGGATTGGGTGGCCTGGGGGCGGTGTCTGGGCAGGCAATGGGCAGTCGCTGGCCCTGGACATACAGGGCCGATTCTAATGTTGAGATAGAATAATTTCACTGGAGTGTCTTAATTTTAATGCCGGGGCATGGATGGGGCAATGGGGGCCAGGAGACATTCCTCACAGCCTGACTCTGGCCTTAGGAGGCCAGATCCGGGGTCGGGCTGCGGAGAATAAACCCCTTTTTCAGGTGGCTGGCATCACAGCTCTTCAATAGAGCCGCAGTGCCATGGCAACATGATGCCATGGTGCCGCAGCTCTATTGAGGAGCTTTGACTGAGTTAGCCAGGGGCAGTCCTGCATGTGCAGGCTGGACTGAATCTCAGTCTCAGCCTGCACGTGCAGGACTGTTCGCAATTCTGATCCTGTGGGGCTAGACATGCCCCGCAGGATCATCATCACTATCCCCTCTGTGCGTCCGGTTCAGATCAGACGCACAGAGGGGATCTACATGCAGGACGGAATGGGGCCCAATCTGAGCAGAGATAAAAGTAAATCAAAATCTTTTAAAGAGAAAATTGAATATTAGGCTAAAATTTACTTTAATGAGACTGAAGACTTGACTCAGAATTTCTTTTCTTGTCTAGGCATCTTCAGAAAGGTATTATTTTATTTTGCTGATGCAAGTCACTTGTCACTTGTCACTTCTGTGTAACAAGAACAACTAGGTTCTGTTTCACATCAACTGCATGTAGGAAATAAATTGAACTACTTGAATGGGAAATATGAATTCTGATGTAGATTAATAATTACAAATTCCAAAATATCTTCATCTCCCCCGTCAGGTGTAGGTAGACAGAGGGCTTACCTAGGAAATAGATTCACAACCAGCACATAACAGTTAGGCTGAATATTATCAGCACAACATTATCACCACATTCTTTATAGTTCCTTCTCATTAAGGGCCCGGAGAAAGGCAGCTGAACTTGGAAAATTCCTTGCATATGAGTCCCTGTGTTTTATAGAACCAGAACCTCTTAACCTTTCTCAGTTCTGTCTATATATAAATTCCCAGTTCTGTCTATTTCTACATAAAAAATAGAAATCGTAGAAAAACAGTAACAGATACAAGCATGAGATAGATATGTTTCCGTGGCAGCTAATTTGTAGCAAAGCTGTTACCATATACAAACTATAAATTTCCCCTAACAAGACCTAAGAACCCAAATGACACGTGGTCTGGCTCAAACTATAAATAAAGTAAATCTCTCTATCTGAGTCCAGGCCAAGAGGAAATAAATACAGTAAGACCAGAGCTTTACAATCTGTGGAGACACCGAAAAATGCCAAGCTTCAAGGCTGATTCCAGGAAGTGGCACAGGTCCATGGAAGTGGCAGGGAATATTTATTAAGCTGGCTGCAGCCCTGTGAATTTAGTCCATGGGCAAGCTACATGCAAGCCTAAGGGTAAGGCCTTTCTGCCATTCGGAAGGGTAGCTGAAATTAAAATGCACAACATAAAGACTGTCCTAAGTTATCAGATAGTCAATCCGCTTTCAGAATAGACTATCGCCACCATCCGGATATCTCCAGCACTAACTGCACTACATGTATATTCAGCTTTGGCTGAATATATATTTTTTATTTAACTTCTATGGCCAGAATTTTAAAAAACGATGACCGCAGTGGCTGAATATGGACTCAATAGTGTCAAATCACTAATAGAAAGGTTTGTTGAACCAGCTGTGTGCTTCTACTAAATATCTAAACATCATGCACCCAATAATCAGTCAGAGGAGCCTCTTTATAAGTTAAGCTTCAGTCCCAGAGCTTAGCTTTATATGTATATTCAGTGGCACTATCCATTTACTTAGTGCCACTGAATATACATTGAAGCACTGACCATTGCCTGCAGTTATTCTTTAATTTAGGCCTGCTATTTAATTTAGTCCCAACTTAAATGGATATCGCTGCTACACAGTTTCCAGTGTTGCCTCTGCTGCTCTCCTAAGGCAATCCCTTTTGTATGGATAATGTCTGGCCATTTAGGAAGCAAGTTACTGACATGTGCTAATGCTGATGCGTGTTCATTCAGCTCGTTATTTTAGCGCATGTCTCATTTTATTCAATGGGATCTACAGTAGTTACTAATAATGCACATTAATAGAGAATGAGCATGCAGTAACATTAACTCACCTTAGTAGCTAGCCCCTTATTGAGCTAAACAGCCTGATATTATCCATATGACTTCTACAAATTTATGGATAGGAGACTTATGTGTTTGCCACCTGCTAGTGAATACGTAACTCGCTCTGAAATTTGACCCTCATAGGTTTCAGCATAGCATGCCTCTCTTTTCAAGATTCCATGGATCCATGGCTGTATTAAAAAAAATTCTAATTATCAGTTACTAATAATCAAACTTCTTTTTCCAAATATAACCTCAAACAGGCTTTATTTTTAGACACTTGTTTATATGATGACACGTATAGGGGGTAACTTTATAAAGAGGTAGAGCAGTTTTTAAACTAGATAAAAGGGGAAAGCTGACAGTCACCCAAGACCGCATGGTTCGGAAGGATGTATCCTTGAAGGGAATATAGACAAAGATTCCAATAAAGACAAAAGTAACTCAAATACCCTTAAGCATGGAGCAGACAGAACTTAAAGATAGAAATATAGAAACATGACAACAAAAAAAGACCACATGGCCTATCTAGTCTGTCCTTCCATATCAACCACTACAACAGTCCCCTTTTTTCCTTTAGAGATCCTCTGTGTTTGTCCTATGCTTCTTAGAATTCAGATACTATCCCCATCTCTACCACCTCCACTGGGAGACTATTCCACAGATCCACCACTCTTTCCGTAAAGAAATATTTCCGCATATCACTCCTGAATCTATCCCCTTTCACCCTCATCCCATGCCCGCTCATAGCAGAGCTTGCTTTCAATCGAAAGTGGCTCTCCTCCTGTGCATTTATGCCACAGAGGTATTTAAACATCTCAATCATATCACCTCTATCCCTCCCTTCCTCTAAGGTGTACATATTAAGATCCCTAAGTCTGTCCTCATATGCTTTATAATGAAGACCACTAACCATTTAAGTAGCCACCCTCTGTATTGACTCCAGCCTGTTTATATCCTTTTGAAGGTGCAGTCTCCAGAATTGCACACAATACTCCAAATGTGGTCGCACCAAAGACTTATACAGAGGCACTATCACCTCCTTTCTTCTGCTGGCCATTCTTCCCCTATGCACCCAAGCATCCTTCTAGCTTTTGCCATCGCCTTTTCTACCTGTTTAGCTACTTTAAGATCATCAGACACAACCACGCCTAGGTCCCGCTCTTCTTTAGTGCACAAAAGTACTTCACCCCCTATACTATATTGCTCCCTTGGATTGCTGCAGCCCAAATGCATGCCCTTGCATTTTTTAACATTAAATCTCAGCTGCCAAATTCTAAACCATTCTTCAAGCTTAGCTAGATCCCTTCTCATGTTATCTACACCTTCCTGGGTGAACATAAAAACATAAGATATGCCATACTGGGTCAGACCAAGGTCCATCAAGCCCAGTATCCTGTTTTCAACAGTGCCCAATCTAGGTCATACGTATCTAGCAGTTTCCCCAAAAGACACAGGTTCCACAATGCTTGTACTGGGTCAAGCATTGATATCCTGGGTCCCTTCTTAATAATGGTTTATGGACCTTTCCTCCAGGAACTTGTCCAAACCTTTTTTAAACCCAACTACACTAACAGCCTTTACTTCATCCTCCGGTAACAAATTCCAGAGTTTGATTACACGTTGAGTAAAAAAATATTCTCTTTTGTTAGTCTAATTTACCCTGTAGCTTCATTGCATGTCCTCTAGTCTTTCTATATTCTGATAACATAAACAATAGATCTACGTTTACCCGTTCCACTCCGTTCATTAATTTATAGACTTCTATCATATCTCCCCTCAGCCGTCTCTTTTCCAGGTTAAAGAGCCCTAACCTTTATAGCCTTTCTTCATAGGAGTATCCTTCCATCCCCTTTACCATTTTGGTGACTCTTCTCTGAACCTTTTTTAATAACGCTATATCCCTTTTAAGATACGGTGACCAGAATTACACACAATATTCAAGATGCAGTCTCACCATAGAACGATATAGAGGCATTATAATATCTTTTGTTTTATTTTCCATTCCTTTCCTTATGATACCTAGCATTCTATTTGCTCTCTTGGCCGCCGCTGCACACTGGGCCGAGGGTTTTAACATGTTATCCACAATGACGCCTAAATCTTTTTCCTGAGTGATGGTTCCTAATGTTGTTGGGAAATTTGGCTTAGGTCTGCTTATATATTGGCTTTATATGACTGCACCCTTACCTGGTGAAACTACACAGCATATGGAAGGCACAGAAGACAAGCATGTGGGTATAAAGGAGTAGATGCGGCCTGCTATGGAGGAGTCTGGGTAACCATGTTCTGCATAGGAGTATGCAAAATATTGGGCCTAGCAGTATTGTAGCCTAACAAGAAAATACAGGCCCAGCTAAGAATTCAAAGAATTCAAACTAATGAGCACGAGCACTCCTGCCCTGAAGGTTTCAATTAGTGCCAAGAAGGAAAAACACAGGAAGGGGCAGAAGTTACAGGCCATGCATAGATAGGCAGACCTTGATAAGTAGATCCAGACGTATAAACGTAAAAGGGATCCTCCCCTGCGTAAAAGTGTTACAGGAAGCCTGGGGCCTTGCTAACACCTAAGAATTTATGATGAATTCACTGAAACTAATTTGAAGCAGACATTTGAGGCAAAGAGAAATGTATATAAACCAGCCATTTTAAAGAATCGTGGGCAGTACTTTCTCCCCTTACAGAGAGAAGTTGCTGTCCGTCATCTCTAGACAGGCTCTGCTGTTCTGCATGACACTATTATTTTGCTATGCTAGAATAAAAGTCTTTGTAGCTAAAGCAACTGCCGTCTAAGTAATTCATTGGTAATTGGTGATATTTGGGGAACTGTTTGTGGGAACCAGGCCACAATGTGGAACCCTGCATTGTGTAACCATGGGTGTCTACTCTATTGAAGATTTTGGTATCATCCGCAAAGAGGCAAATCTTACCTGATAGCCATTCCGCTATATCACTAACAAAGATTTTAAAAATAATCGGACAAAGGACAGATCCCTGGGGCACACCACTGGTAACCTCCTTCTCCGCAGAGTGAGCTCCACTTACCTGTACCATTTGCCGCCTCCCAATCAACAAATTTCTAATCCAAGAAGTAACTTTAGGGTCCATCCCTAGGATGCTCAATTTGTTTATAAGTCGCCTGTGAGGAGCGGTGTCAAAGGCTTTACTGAAATCTAAATACACCACATCTAGGGCTCTGCTTTGGTCCAACTCCCTGGTCACCCAGTCAAAGAAATCAATCAGATTTGTCTGACAGGATCTGCCTCTGGTGAATCCATGCTGCCTCGGATCCTGTAATCCACTGACTCCAGAAACCTCACTATTTTCTCTTTCAGCAGCGCTTCCAATAATTTACTAACCACCAAAGTTAAACTAACCGGCCTGTAGTTATCAACCACATCCTTACTTCTGCTTTTGTGCAAAGGGACGACATGTGCCTCTCTCCAGTCCTTTGGCACCACTCCCAACTCCAACGAGGCATTAAAAAGGTCAGTCAGTGGAGCTGCTAGAACATCCCCAAGTTCCCTTAGTATTCTAGGGTGTATCCCATCTGGTCCCATCACTTTGTCTACTTTGTTTAGCTAGTTTCTCACGAACACAGTCTTCTGAAAATTGTTCAAGATGCCCCGTGCTTCTTTCCCTGTTTGTGGGTGTTTTCTGAGGTCCTGCTCCTCGTTCTTCATCTGTGAACACAGAACAGAAATATTTGTTAAGCAATTCCGCTTTATCCTCATCAGCTTCTACATATTCCTTTCCTTCACCCTTGAATCTGACAATACCACTTTTGCCCTTCCTATTCTCACTAACATATCTGAAAAATGTCTTATCCCCTCATTTTACTGCATTGACTATTTCCTCCTCTTTTTGAATCTTTGCTTTCCTGACTACTTTGCTAGCTTCTCTAAGTTGTTCCAAATATAGATGCCTGTCTTCCTCTCTCTGTGATCTCTTATATTTCATGAAGGCCTCCCTCTTTTTCTTTACCTTTTCAGCAACTTTTTTTGAAAACCAAAGCGGTCTCCTTTTCCTTTTACCTTTATTTACCATTCTAACAAAAAGATTGGGTGCCCTTAAAATATCCCCTGTCAGTGTTGCCCACTGTTTTTCTGCATCCCCTAGCTGTTCCCATCCCGCTAATGACTCCCTGAGACATTGGCCCATCTTGGCAAAGTTAGTTTTCCTAAAGTCTAAGATCCTCGCTTTTGAATGGATTTTAAGAGCCCTAGTCCTAATACTTAACTACACCATCTGGTGATCATTGGATGCAAAATGATTTCCCTCTGTAACATCAGAAACACTTTCATCACTGGTAAGCACCAAGTCCAATATGGCCCCTTCACATGTGGGTTCTGTTACCAGTTGCCTGAATAGTTCTCCCTGTAGAGAATCCATGATCTCCTTACTTCTAGATGATACTGCAGCAGGAATGTGCTAATCAACATTTGGCAGATTCCAAATAAACCATGTCTACTGGTAACCAGATTAATATGAATAAAATACAGCCTCTAAAATGCTTTTATGCAAATGCTAGAAGTCTAAAAAATAAGATGGGAGAGTTAGAATATATAGCATTAAATGAGAAGTTAGATATGATTGGTACCTCAGAGACATGGTGGAAGGAGGATACCCATTGGGACATTGTGATATCTGGGTACAAATTATATCACAATGATAGAGTAGATCAAATTGGTGGAGGGGTTGTGCTCTATGTTAGAGAGGGCATTGAATCACACAGTATTAAAGTTTTGCAGGAAACAACATATACTGTAGAATCTCTATGGATTGAAATTCCATGTAAAAAGGGTTAGGCAAAGGGAGTGGGAGTGTACTATCGACCGCCTGGCCAGAATGAACAAATGGATGATGAAATGCTCAAAGAAATCTGGTACGCTAACAATATTTACAGCACAGTAAAAATAATAATGTGTGATTTCAATTACCCTTATATCAAATGGGTCAGTGTCACTGTAGGACATGTTAGGGAGATAAAGTTTCTAGATGAAATAAATCACTGCTTCTTGGAACAGCCGGTTCATGAACTGACAAGAAGGGAAGCCATCTTGGATCTAGTCCTTAGTTGAACACAAGATCTGGTGCAAGAGATAAGGGTGTTGGGGACACTTGGCAATAGTGATCAAAGCATGATTTCCATCAAACATAGGTGTTGTTTAAAAATACTATCTTGGAAGCTAAGACCAGCTGTATTGCACACTTTAAGAAAAGTGGCGGAAGTCCAAAACATTGCCAGCATGGTTTAAAGGTGAAGTCAGAAAGGTTGTTGTAGCCAAAAAGCATCTTTCAGGAAATGGAAAAAGGAGCCAAAAGATGAAAACTGGAAAAACATAAGCACTGGCAAATTAAATGCAAGGCATTGATAAGGAAGGAAAGAGAGAATTTGAAAAAAAAGCTTGCTGTGGAAGCAAAAATGCATAATAAAAACTTTTTCAAGTACATTCATAGCAAAAAACCTGTGAGAGAGTTAGTTGGACCATTGGATGACAGAGGGGTAAAAGGGGGATTAAGACCATAGCGGAGAGACTGAATGAATTTTTTCCTTCTGTCTTTACTGAAGAAGATGTAGGGAAGTTACCCATGCCTGAAATGGTATTTAAAGCTGATGGAGCAGAAGAATTAAAGAAACATCGATAAACAGGGAAGATGTATTACAACTGCACAGAGTGTTAGGTATACCCTTATTAAGGCATGGGGGAGGGTAACCTGCACGGAGCAGTGGGCGCTTTGCTGGACAGAATAGATGGACCATGCTGGTCTTTATCTGCCATCATAGGCTAGCCATGAATTCTGCAGCAAGAATACTCACCGGAACATCTAGATCGGACCACATAACTCCACTACTGATGAGCCTACACTGGCTGCCTCTACACGCTAGAATCATATACAAAGCCCTCGTTCTAACTTTCAAGGCCTCAAAAAATCAGCCCCCCACCCTGCTCACCACGCTCATCCAACCTATGCCACCCAACAGAAGCAGACGCTCGTCATGTTTGAACAAACTAGAAATGCCTAAAACACTCACGAAATGTTCAAAGACAACATCCAATAGAGCCTTCTCACTATTTGTACCAGGAGCATGGAACTCTCTCCCCCCAGAAATTCGTTTCATCACTAATATCATTTCATTCAGAAAGGCTACACAGGTACACTACCAAAAAACTGCCTCCAGTTTTGCAACTGATTCCTATAGATTTTGGGGTGCTGAATCCAGGAAAAATAGCCAAAATGTACCATCACGTCATGTTTTCTTGCAAAATTAGATTTCTTACCCATATAAGGAATGTTCACATAATTTCTTTTTAGCCGACTGCAGTGTATTTTCTTGGCCCAAAATAGAGGTTGTAATGGTTAACTAACTAGAAACACTCCCTCATGATATTTTAGAGTGTTTTGTATTCATTTTATACATTAACAGGACAATTGGGAGGCGGAGGGGCTAAATCCAGTACTCGCGCTGGCGCATGTTCTTTCCTGTTCGATTTGGTATTTTGCAACGATATATACGGAGTGATGGAAAAGTTTAAACTCAAGTATGATCCTGCTGAATGGTGGCTGTTCATTGATTCATCAAAAGACAGCATAAAAGGTGTTCTTCTTCATAATGGCAACACATTCGCTTCAGTTCCTATTGCTCACTCTGTTATTCTCCAAGAAAAATACGAGAATTTGGCCCTGATTCTTCAGAAGATTCGTTATGATGAGCATATTATGTTACTATGTTACTATGTACTATGTTACATAAGTGGATGATTACTATGTTACTATATGTTACTATGTTACATAAGTGGATGATTTGTGGAGACTTTAAAATTCTATCCATGCTATTAGGGCAGCAATCCGGTTTCACCAAATATCCCTGCTTCCTTTGCTTGTGGGATAGCCGGGCCCGCGACCTACACTGGGGGAAAAAAGACTGGCCAATTCGGGAGTATTTGAGACCCGGTGAGAAAAATGTTCTTCATGAGAGCTTGGTACCTCGTGATAAAATTCTATTACCACCTCTCCACATTAAGTTGGGTCTCATTAAGCAATTCATCAAGTCCCTTCCAAAAGATGGTGAGTGCTTTCGGTACCTTTGCTCAAAGTTCCCCCGACTTTCTGAAGCAAAGCTAAAGGAAGGAGTGTTTGTTGGCCCTGATATAAGGAAACTCATTTCAGATGGAGCATTCGCTGAAACGATGTCTGAGAAGGAAAAAGAAGCCTGGGATTCCTTCAAGGATGTTGTTCTCAAATTCTTGGGGAACAGGCGGGATGAGAACTATAAGGATATTGTTGCCAGGATGCTCAATGCCTTCAAAGAACAAGGCTGTAACATGAGCCTGAAAGTCCATTTCTTGCACTCCCATGTGAACTACTTTCCCGAAAACTTGGGGGCGTACAGTGAAGAACAAGGTGAAAGGTTTCACCAGGACATCAAGGACGCAGAGAGAAGGTACCAAGGAAGATGGAACACCACTATGATAGCTGATTTCTGCTGGTTGCTGCTGCGGGAAACCCCAGATGAAAAATACGCCAAGCAGCACACCAAGAGAAGCATTCGGGGGAAGAAGAAACGGGCCCACCAGGAGATTGATTGACCCAAGAATGACTTTAAAATCTAAACTGTGTTGACAAATATCGTGTTTTTACTAAACTTTGAAATAAAAATTTGCTAGTTATTACCACAGTGTCGGATCTCATTTATTAGAATTTTATTTTCACACCATCGGGTGTTTGTCTTCATGTATTGCAATGGTGCGGTTTGCGTTTTCTTTTCTTACATACATACCTGTACAACATTTTTTGCACATTTCTTTGCTTTGCTTTGTGTCTAACCTCGCTCTTATATGCTCAATGTTTGTGCACATGTATGTGACTGTTTTAAGTGCAGACAATTTTGCTGCCATCACAGTGTGTTTTGTTGACATTACTCTATTCTTATGTGCTGCCTTGTTACAATTTTCTTTATTCTTATTTGAATAACTACTAAACAATTAGTATAAAGAATTCATCCAAGAAACTTTTATCTCGATCGCACTCAATCTGAAACGTTCACCTCAAACTGCTAACCCAATGTAGCAAGAAATCTGTACGTGATGGAGCAAATTGGTTACCAGATTTGGATTCAGCGCACCAAAAAACATAAAAATCAATCGAAACATTAGAGGCAGTTTAAAAAAAATTTTTTTTAGTGTACCTGTCAAACATCAACATAGCTATCAAACATCATCTGTTCCTAAAATACTATTCCAATCTCATTCCCCCCAGCCAATCCCAACATAATACACATCCTCACCAAAGCTCACACTTAACACATCCCCAACTAGAAAATTTGTTAGCCTGACACTCCTCCTGTTACTTATCCGTTTTTCACAATACAATGCCTAACCATGCCCTTCATATGATGTTTAAACCTCTACTTACATAACACTGTACATAGTTCTTCTCCCCTGTTTCATCCAAGTTTGTATCCCCTGTTTATTGTAAACTCAGTGTAATATGTTACATTGTTGTATACTTTGTTCAAATGTAAACCGCACTGATTGTAATAGCGCAGTACAGTCAAACCTCGGTTTTCATGATTAATCCGTTCTAAGAAGTCTGACTAAAACCGAAACGTACGAAAACCGAAGCAATATTTCCCATAGGAAATAATGTAAATTCAATTAATCCGTTCCAGACACCCAGCTCCTGTCACTTCTCTCACCTGCCCGATCGTCCACAGGACAGCAAACACACAGATATTGTACTGTACGACACTGTAATCTGATCGCTGACTCCGTCTCAACAGCAATTTGCAAGCGTACCCTGCAAGAGAAAGAACTGCCTCCCACATTCATGCAACATCTCCTGCTTACATTGACAGCTACCCTGCTACCTCCGAGCCTGAGGGGGCGCTCCAGAGAACAGGCAGGCAGTGGAGAGATCGGGGCCTTCCTCTCTGTGCAATCCTTGCATCTCTGACTCTGGCTCGAGGATGTTGCTCAGCTGACTTTCGCTTCTCAACACGCGATCGGTGAGTCCGGGGGGTAGTGCTGCCGGGACTTCCGGGGGGTAGTGCTGCCGGGACTGGGCGGGCAGTGTATACAGACCAGCGCCATTCTTTACGAAAACCGAGGCGATATCCGATAACCGAGACAAAATCTCAGTCAGAAAAGACGTCGAAAAACGAAACGTACGAAAACCAGGGCAAACGAAAACCGAGGTTTGACTGTATATAAGAAATGCAAATAAATAATAAATAAATAAATATACCATGTTACTATGTAACTATTTCACTGAACTGCGCAGAGGAAAGGCCCGGCAATCTACTTCTGTATCTTGCCATGAAAACCCAATGGATAGTTACAACAAAACAAATTGTGCTATACTGCTGGAAGATAAGACCCCCAGGTCAGAAGGCACTCAACTAGCTACTGGGGAAGAGCTGAAGACTTTTCAGAGTAAAGCCAGCATTTATGATGTGGTTGGATCAAAGCCCTAGGGATGTCTGACTGCTGATGTAGCTGCACATGAAATGAGAGTCAGAAGCTGTAAAGATGTCTTACACATTGGAACATGGAACATACGAAGCATGAACCAAGGGAAGTTGGAGGTGGTCAAGAATGAAATGGAACGTGTACAACTTGATCAGCGAACTGAAATGGACTGGCATCGGGCACTTTACATCAGATGATCACATGGTCTACTATGCTGGAAATGAAAGACAAAGAAGAAATGGTGTTGCATTTATAATAAAGAAGAAACTTGCAAGAACTGTAATGAAATACAATGCAGTCAGTGAACGCTTAATCTCTATTCGTCTACGAGGAATGCCTATCAACACAACTATAATTCAAGTATATGCCCCAACAACAGCTGCAGAAGAGAATGAAATTGAAGAGTTCTATGAACAAGTACAAGCTGAAATTGACAGAACATGCAAACAGGATATCCTGATAGTCATGGGTGACTGGAACACAAAGAAGAAGGCAAAGTAGTTGGAAAATATGGACTTGGCAACAGAAATAAAGCTGGAGAAAGACTGATAGACTTCTGCAAGATCAACGATCTATTCATCTCAAACACCTTCTTCCAGCAACACAAGCAGTGACTTTACACATGGACTTCACCCAATGGATTGTATAAAAATCTAATTGACTACATCTGTGAAAGTCAACAATGGAAAAGCTCTGTAACATCAACAAAGACAAAACCTGGAGCTGACTGTGGTACAGATCATCAACTACTAGTATGCAAACTCAAGCTAAAGTTGAAAAAGAGCAAACCACTCATGAATGCAGCAAAATATGACCTTGAGAATATACCTTAAAGACTGCCTGCAAAATCGATTTGCTGCTTTAGATACAAATGACAGAGCTCCAGAAGAGCTATGGAATGACATCAAGAAGGTTGTGCTGGAAGAAAGCGAGAAGTCTCTACAAAAGGTGAAAAAGCAAAAATGGCCAAAATGGATGATGGAAGAAACTCTGAAAATTGCCTAGAAACGCAGAGAAGCTAAAGCCAGAGGAGAAAGAAAGACAATTGCAGAACTCAACAGAGATTTCCAACGTGCAGCAAGAAAGGACAAGGAAAAGTACTACAATGACGCATGCAAGGAAATAGAAGCAGAAACTATTAGAGGAAGAACAAGATCGGTTTTCCTAAAGCTACGAGAGTTAAAGAAAAATGTCCAACCTTGAATTGGAATGTTACAAGATGCTCCAGGTTCTATGTTGAATGATGCTGAGAAGATCAAGAAAAGGTGGAAGGAATATATAGAGCTTTTATATGATAAAGACCAACTGGACCAACAGCTGTTTCAACCTGTACCTTATGATCGGGAACCATTGGTGATGAAAGAAGAAGTTGAAGCAGCATTGAAAGCCTTATCAAAGAACAAAGCACCAGGCATTGATAGCATTCCCATAGAAGTATTACAGCAATCTGATGCAGCTGTTACCGTACTTACAAGACCCCCCACCAAGAAATATGGAAGACAACATCATGGCCAACTGACTGGAAAAGATCTGTGTTTATACCAATACTAAAGAAAGGTGATCCAACTGACTGTGAAAATTATCGCATAATCGCTCTGATCCCACATGCTAGCAAGAATCTACTGAAGATTATTCAAAAGAGACTACAACCATACCTGGAACAAGAACTACCTGAAGTGCAAGCAGGGTTCAGGAAAGGGCGAGGAATGAGAGACATCATTGCGGATGTGAGATGGATCCTTGAAAAGACTAAAGAATACCAAAAGGATATCTATTTGTGCTTTATTGACTATAGCAAGGCTTTTGACTGTGTAAACCATGAGAAACTCTGGGCCACATTAAGAAGCATGGGTATACCAGAACATCTGATAGTTCTCTTGCACGTTTACATTGATCAAGAAGCAACAGTTCGAATGGAACAAGGAGAAACAGAATGGTTTAAAATAAGCAAAGGTGTAAGACAAGGCTGCATACTTTCCCCCTACCTGTTTAATTTATATGCAGAATAAATCATCAGAGAAGCAGGATTGTATGAAGACAACAGAGGTGTGAAGATTGGTGGAAGACTCATCAACAACCTTCGCTATGCTGATGATATCACATTACTGGCTGAAAGTGAAGATGATCTGAAGCATTTGCTTCTCACAATCAAAAAACAGTCTCAAAATGGGCCTGCACCTTAATGTAAAGAAGACAAAGATCATGACAACTGGCATAATCAACAGGTTCATTGTTGAAGGAGAAGAAATTGAAATCGTGAACAACTTTAACCTACTTGGATCAACTATCAATAAAGAAGCAACAAGCAATCAAGAAATCAGACAACGCATTGCTCTTGGCAGAATGGCTATGAAAGACCTAGATAAGATTCTCAAGAGCAGAGGTGTCTCTCTCCATACAAAGATTCAACTTCTTCAAGCCATGGTATTTTCAATAACATCATATGGATGTGAAAGCTGGATAGTGAAAAAGATAGACAGGAAGAAAATTGATGCCTTTGAATTATGGTGCTGGTGGCGAATACTGTGTATACCATGGACTGCCCGAAGAACAAACCAGTTGGTATTAGAGGATATCAAACTTAAGCTTTCTTTAGAAGCTCAGATGATAAGACTTCAACTTTCATACTTTGGACACATCATGCGAAGAAAGAGATCATTAGAGAAAGACATCATGCTTGGCAAGATAGAAGGTCAACGCAAAAGAGGAAGGCCGGCAATGAGATGGATCGATACAATAACAGCAGCTTCGATACCAGTCTGTCAACAATGAGCCGCCTGACTGAAGACCGAACACAATTTAGAATAGCTATCCAGAGGGTCGCCATGAGTCGACTCTGACTTGACGGTACTTCATAACAACATGTAACTATTTGATAAACTGAAGCGTGGCAAATCACCTGAACCGGATGGTATAAATCCAAGTGTGTTGAAAGAACTGAAATATAAGATTGCAAACCTACTATTACTAATCTGTGAACTATCATTAAAATCATCAGTAAAACCTGATGATTGGAGGATGGCCAATGTAATGCCAGTTTTTAAAAAGGGTTCTAGGGGTGATCCGGGAAACTTCATACCGGTGAGGTAGAAATCAGTACCAGAAAAAATATTAGAAATCATTATTAAAAACAAAATTTCTGAACATATAGGTAGTCGTAGTTTAATGGGAGACAGCCAACATGGCTTTAGCCAGGGAAGGTCTTGTCTTACTACATAGTAACATAGTAACATAGTGTATGACGGTGACCAGTCTGGTCCATCTAGTTTTCCTAACAATGCGGCAAGAGTAGGTGCTCCTACCATTCTGTGCAGGTCACCTCTCCCCATGCCCTTCTTTAGGGGTGTACCCACCGCTCCGTGTAGGTCACCCCTATTTGTTCAGATATAAGAGATGGTTATGTTTATTTTTATATTATCCTGTTGCTATTAAGGAATCCACTATGTCTGTCCCATGCCATTTTGAATTCTGTCTCTGTATTTGCCACCACCACTTCCATCAGAGGGCATTCCAAGCATCTACCAGCCTTTCAGTGAAAAAGTATTTCCTGACATTGCCTTTCAGTTTACCCACTTGCAGCTTCCTGTTATGCCCTCTAGTTTTATAATGTCCCCGTCTTTGGAAGAATTTTGTTTCTTCATTAATACTCTTTAAGTATTTAAAGGTCTGAATCATATCTCCCCTGTCCCTCCTCTCCTCCAGAGTGTACATATTTAGGTCTTCAAGTCTCTTCTCATAAGTCTTCTGACGCAGGATCCAAATCATTTTGGTCGCCTTCCTCTGAGCTGCTTCCAGTCTTTTTATATACTTTGCGAGATATGGTCTCCAAAACTGAACGAAAATTCCAAGTGAGGCCTCACCAGTGACTTGTACAGTGGCATTAGTACCTCTTCCTTTCTGCTGGTAATTCCTCTCTGTATGCAACCCAGCATCCTTCTGGCTTTTGCCACCGCCTTGTCACACTGTTTCGCCACCTTGAGATCCTCAGAAACAATCACTCCGAGGTCCTTTTCCTGGTCCGTGCACACCAATCTCTCGCCCCTTATCACATACAATTCCCTTGGATTTCTGCTTCCCAAGTGCATGACATTGCACTTCTTCACATTAAATCTTAACTGCTAAGCACTAGACCATTCTTCCAGCTTTTGTAGATCTTTCCTCATGCTATCCACTCCCTCAGGGGAGTTCACTCTGTTGCAAATTTTGATGTCATCTGCAAAGAGACAGACTTTTCCATTCAGCCCTTCAGCAATATCACTCAAAAATACATTGAACAGTACTGGTCCCAGGACCAAACCCTGGGGCACACTGCTGATCACCTTCCTTTCATCTGAGTGAGTTCTATTTACCGTCACCTTCTGTCGTCTGTCAGTCAAC
This sequence comes from Ichthyophis bannanicus, assembly GCA_033557465.1. Classification (NCBI taxonomy): domain Eukaryota; kingdom Metazoa; phylum Chordata; class Amphibia; order Gymnophiona; family Ichthyophiidae; genus Ichthyophis; species Ichthyophis bannanicus. Next base: position 431,782,261 of record CM066034.1, on the reverse strand, counting down.
CAATTTCTAATCCAGTTCACCACCTTGGGATCCATCCCCAAGCTTTTGAGTTTATTGATAAGCCTCCTATGAGGAACAGTATCAAAGGCTTTGCTAAAATCTAGGTAGATCACATCCATCGCATGTCCTTGATCTAGTTCTCTGGTCACCCAGTCAAATAACTCAATCAGATTTGTTTGGCAAGATCGTTCTTTGGTAAAACCATGTTGTCTTGGATCCCGCAACCTGTTGGTTTTGAGGAAGTCCACTATTCACTCTTTCAGGAGTGCCTCCATTACTTTTCCCGCCACCGAGGTAAGTCTTATTGGCCTGTAGTTTGTCACTTCTTCCAAACTACCACTTTTCTGGAGAGGTACCACATCAGCCCTTCTCATCATGTGGAACTTCTCTTGTCTCCAATGATCTATTAAAAACATCTTTGAAAGGCCCTGCAAGAACCTCTCTGAGCTTTTTCAGTATCCTGGGATGTATCCCATCTGGTCCCTTAGCCTTGTCAACTTTCAGTTTTGCAAGCTGTTCTAACACATCATCTTTAGTGAATTGTGTGGTATCTACTCCATTCCCATTTATTTGTCAATCACAGGTGGTCCTTCTCCAGGATTTTCTTTAATAAAAACAGAAATATTTGTTTAGCATTTTCACTTTTTCAATGTCACTTTCCACGAATTTCCCAGCATTTTTGAGTCCTGCAATTCCACCTCTGATTTTCCTCCTCTCCCGAATATACCTGAAAAGTTTTGTCGCCACATTTCACATTTTTAGCCATCTTTTCTTCTGCCTTTGATTTTGCTATCCTTATGTCTCTTTTTGTCTCTTTTAGTTTGATCCTGTATTCTTTTCTGTGTTCCTCTGTTTGCGAGCTTCTGAATTTTGTGAAAGCTGTGGTTTTTGCCTTTATTTGTGCAGCCACTTCTTTGGAGAACCAAATAGGCTTCCTTTTCCTCTTGTTTTTATTTACTTTCCTTACGTATGTATCTGTTGCACCTTTTATTGCAGCCTTTAGTTTAGCCCATTGCAATTCCTCTTCCCCTATCCCCTCCCACCCTGCTAACTCCTCCTTCGGGTACTTGGCCATTTTACTGAAGTCTGTGTTTTTGAAGTCTAGGACTTTGAGCTTACTGTGATTGGATTCTCCCTTGTTTTTTATCTCAAACTGTACCGTGTGATGATCGCTGCTGCTCACATGGGCACCCACCCAGATATCTGACACGCTATCTCAGTTGGTGAACACTAAATCCAGCATGGAGCTCTCCCTGGTCGGTTCCATCACCATTTATTTAAGTAATGCATCTTGGATAGTATCCACAATTTTTTTTACTTCTTTCCAGATTTGCAGAAGGAACACTCCAGTCCACATCGGGTAGATTAAAGTCACCCAATATGATCACTTCACCCTTCATGGCTATCTTTGCAATATTGCAATCAATTCGCTATCCATTTCTTCAGTTTGAGTTGGAGGCCTGTAGACCACACCATTATGGATGACAGTGCCATCTGCTCTTTCCAACACAATCCATAGCGCTTCTTCTTTTCCCACGTCCCATGCATTTCAACAGCTTTAATATTGCTTTTGACTTATAGGACTACTCCTCATCCTTTTCTACCCTCTTTATCTCTTCAAAATAGATTATAGCCAGCTATGGCTGTATCCCATTCATGTGATTCGTTAAAAAGCATGTTTCTGTAATGGCCACAATGTCCAAGTCTATTGCCACCATTAGGGCTTCCAGATCAGGAACTTTGTTGGCTAGACTTTGAGTATTTGTACTCATTATTTTCCAGCATTTGTTGAATGGCTTGCCTGCGTTTTTCATGGATTTTGTTCTACATGCCCCTTCCTGCTTGCCATTGATGTGGTGTTCAAAAGTGTAGCTGTTTCCAATGTTGTTTTGCTTTTGCTGGGAGTGATGTACTGACTGTGTCCTTCTCCATCCATCACCCTCTTTCCCTAGTTTAAATGCCTGTCCACATACTGCCTGAAATTTTCACTTAGGATCCTTTTCCATGCGGCAGAGAGATGTGCTAATCTGTTACAGGTAGATAAAGGTGGGTCAGTCGATGTAATGTATTTGGATTTTCAGAAAGCCTTTGACAAGGTCCTTCATGAGAGACTCTTGCAAAATTAAAGTCATGGGATAGGAGGCAGTGTACTATTGTGGATCAGGAACTGGTTAAAAGATGGGCAGAGGGTAGGGCTAAATGGCTAATTTTCCCAATGGGGAAAGGTGAATAGTGGAGTACCCCAGGGATCTGTGCTGGGTCCGCTGCTTTAAAACATATTCATAAATGACCTGGAAATGGGAATAATGAGTAAGGTAATCAAATTTGCAGATGATACAAAGTTATTCAAAGTTGTTAAAACTCAAGAGGATTGTGAAAAATTACAAGAGGTCCTTAATAAATTTAAAGACTAGACGTTCAAATGGCAGATGAAATTTAATATGGACAAGTGCAAAGTTTTGCACCTAGGAAAGAACAACCCAAACTATGGTTACATGTTGCAAGGTTCCACATTAGGAACCACCACCCAGGAAAAAGATGTAGGCATTATTATGGATAACAATTGAAATCCTCTGCCCAGTGTGTACAGGCAGCGAAGAAAACAAATAGAATGCTAGGAATCATAAGGAAAGGAAGGGAAAATAATAGAAAGAATATTATAATGCCTCTGTATCGTTCCATGGTGTGACTGCACCTCGAATATTGTGTGCAATTCCAGTCGCCGTATCTTAAAAAGGATATAGAGTTATTAGAAAAGGTACAGAGAAGAGACACCAAAATGGTAAAGGGGATGGAAGGATACCCCTATAAGGAGAAGCTAAAAAAGGTTAGGGCTCTTCAACCTGGAAAAGAGACGGCTGAGCGGAGATATGATAGTGGTCTATAAATTAATGAATGGAATATAGTGGTAGATCAATTATTTACGCCATCAAAATGTAGAAAGAATAGGGGACATGCAATGAAGCTGCAGAGTAACTCATATAAGACAAAATATTTTTTCACGCAACACATAATCAAACTTTGGAATTCATTGCTGTCCCCAGGTGGGGCTTGAACCCCTGGCCCTCTGGCCTGAAGTACCTTGTCCTAACCACTAGGCCACTCCTCTTGTATCTCTTACAGGAACCTGCAAGCACCCAACTGACGTGTTACACAGGAGCCCGGAAGTACCTGTCATCCAGCATGCATAGAGCTATTTTGTAACGTAGGGTCATCTTGGATAAAAGTGTCCAGGGGTTGATAGGCCAGACCACAATCATAGCACAATATCTGCTGTTACTGCAGCTGTATCTGCAGGCATCCAAATAATTAATTTCTGGAAGCAGGTATATGGACATCCATCTGCTATGCACATTTACACAAAAGGCTATTTTGAACGTTGAGATGTACATTGCCAGGACATGCAGATGCAACACATCTGGACAGAGATAAAAGTGCCAATTATATGCAAATGGTTGATTTTGAAAAGTCATCCAGCAGGATATGCCACTGTTCTATCTCCATGGTACTGAAAGGCAAGACATCCTCCAGGAAGGAAGACCTCTGTCCTGGAGAAGTGGAACTGATGCTCCGAGAGGTTCTAGCGCAACACCACATCCTGTTTGGTAATGCTGCCATTAACTACAACAGGCATCAGAAGGAGCAACTCTGGAATTCATATGTATAAAACTCAATGCCATCTACCACCATAACCATAACATGGGGAACATCAAGAGAAAGTGAAGGGCGATGAAGTGCAGGGCAAAGGCCAAGGCAGCCACTCGTGGTCCAGATGGGAGATCACCCATGTTGAGCAAGTTGGAGGAACGTATTCTAGGAAGCACGGTTGAGGATGCAGTGACAAGGCTGGCAGCCTGGATAGTTCATGATCCTCACAGAAAACAGGTCAGTAGTGCTCTCCTGAAAAATAGCAAATGTGTTGTAAGTCATGATGGTAGCAGTATCACCTGAACTGTTAGCATGGTCATTCAAATCATGCCCATCAGTGTCCACAACACCAATTTGCTTAGTGAATGCATGTCCACCTCACCCCAACCCTCAGGGGATCCTGGAACTCACTGCACATCTCAATAGCTATATCAGCAGATCTTTCCCCCCCCCCTCCTCAAATCTGGATGGTGTTAGACTAGTGCTACAAGATTAGTGTGGCCAGCTACCTTGACAGCACAGACTTTTCTGTAGCCTTCACACAGCCATGTCATGGCTAAGGAGTGGTAAGTGCACGTAGCAGTATTGTGGACATACTTGCACCATACAAGTGTGCGAGGGGTGGTGACAGCGGGCCACCTGGGATTTCTGCATGCCACAGGGCGGTGTCAGAGCTACAGTAGTGCATCTCACCCATCACCTTTTCCCTCTGCCCCCCCCCCTCCCGTGTCTCCATGCACTTCACATTGCTCACCATCCTGTGCACATCCAGACCCTGAATCTTGGCATTTGGTCTTCCCTTCATCTGCCATATGCCATTGGCCACTGTATTCACTGCTTTATCTACATACACAACTGGAATGTGCATGCCACTCCAGGGTGCCAAACAGAACAACACATTTATCAGCGACATATGGCAACAAACTGGACATTCTTTCCCCACCTGCAGGTGCTGGTGATGGTCTGCAAGCCTACATTTATTTATTTATTTATTTAACACTTTTTTTTTTATATCACCTTCTCGTACAATCAAAGCAGTTTACATTAAAACTCAAACATTACAGAGAACTCAAGGTGCAAACTTAGGTAGGGGTGACATGCAGGGTCTGCTCAGAGGCAAAACCTATATACATTGCAACATATGTACAAGGGTTATATATTGTTAAGGCATGTGAAATGAGGAAGAAGGGCTACATAGATGAAAGTCACCAGAGTGAGGAGCAGAACGGCCCTGATCCACTTTCTGACACATCAGCAGCAAACATGGAGACTAGCCAGAAGGCAGAAGAGCATGGCAATCCTGAGCAGAGGTCAACAGATGATGCAATGCTGCATGGCCAAGAAGAAAGGACCGGGGAGGAAATGTTTTCTGACCACATAGCACTGCCACCAGCGCCTGATGTTGCCACCGACTCACTTGACAAGAAGGTACCACTGGATTCACCAGGAAAGAGCCGACAGATGGAAAGCATAAAGCAGCATCTGATACACTGTGGGGAATGACTCCTACAGCAGAATGCAGAGTATCTGGAACTCACGACCTTTCACACTTCACATAATTAGGAGAAACCTCAAAACATACCTCTTTTCTACTCATTACAGAAACTCAGATTTGAACCCAAATATAGACATGTCCTCACAAACACTGACCACACACACCTGAAATTTTGTACATAGTTTATTATTGTCCTGTAATAGCTAAGTTTGTAAAAGTGCAATGTGTGCCTTTGAGTCAGTCCTGACTCCTAGTGACCCAGAAGCTCCTGGGTTTTCTTGGCAGTGTCACTGGAAGTAGATTGCCAGGCCTTTCTTCTGAGGCAATGGAGGGTTAAAGTGACTTGCCCAAGGTGTGCTAGTGGGAATTGAACCCTGGTTGCTTGGTTACCAAGCCAGTGTTCTAACCACTAGGCTACTCCTCCACTCCAGCTAAGCTTGTAGCTAAATGTATATCCTAAACTGTTATGTTACTCCCAAAAAGTTACTATGTAAAACGTTATACTATTGTTCTATGTAAAATGTTCTGTTATCTGTAAACTGCCCCTGATCTTTGAAAAATCAAATACATAAATAAATAAAATCTGGCAATGAAGAGGGAGTGCAATGAGATACTGCGAAACATCCAGCAAGTGCAGAGGGCAGAGGGAAAGAAGGGGGCAGTTTGTCAGTATCTGCAGGAGTTGCAACACATTAATTAGTAACTGGACACATTCCTGTTGCAGTTTGACCATCTAGACTCCCAAGGACCCCAACCAGCTCCTGTCTCTTCCAATGCTCCCCCTGCCTCTGCATCAACTGCTTCAGGCCCCACATCCAACAGTAGTGATGGAAGAGGTGCTAGGGTCATCCAGGGCTGGCCCGTCCAATGAGCAAGAATGTTTTTTGCACAGGGCCCCGTGTTTCAGGGGGCCCCGCGCAAAAAAGATTCTGCATCAGCCCAGATAGATTAAAAAAACACAAATCAGCTGCTGCTGCTGCCACTGCCGCCGTGGCAGCGGCAGAATCAAGCATCCCGCGGGCACCCCCCCCCCCTGCACGCAGAGCCCTCCCTGCAGCATCAGCTCCCTCAGCATCAGCTTTCAGAGCTGCAAAGGGAAAGCTTCTCTCTCGTAACTCTGTTAAGCCCCACCAGGAAGTCTCCCATCAGCCCTGGCGGGGCTCAACAGAGCCGCGAGAAAGGGAAAGTCTCCCTTCACAGCTCTGAAAAACCCACGCTTTGGGAGCTGATGCTGCCGGGAGGGCTCTGCGGGCAGTGGGGGCCCTGCGGGACGCTTGATTCTGCCGCTGCCACTGTGGCAATGGGAGCAGCAGCTGTTTTTTTTGTTTTTTATCTACCTGGGCTGATGGGGGAGAGGGGGGGTTAGGACTGGTAATGGGCTGATGGGGGGGATTAGGACTAGTAATGGGCTATGGGGAACTAAGACTGAAAATGGGCTGATGGGGGGTTAGGACTGGAAGTGAGCTGATGGAGGTTAGGACTGGTAATGGGCTATGGGCAGCTAAGACTGAAAATGGGGTGATGGGGGGTTAGGACTGGAAGTGGGCTGATGAGGGGCTTAGGACTGGTAATGGGTTATTGGGGTGCTTAGGACTGGTAATGGGCTATGGGGGGGCTAGGACTGGTAATGGGCTAAGTGGAAGGGGGCTTGAAGTGCAAATAGCTGATGGGGACGGGGCTTGGAATGGAAATGGAAATGGGCTGAGTGGAAGGGGGGCTTGAACTGCAAATAGCTGATGGGGAAGGGGGCTTGGAATGGAAATGGGCTGTGTGGGGAGGGAGCTCCGCCTGGCACTGGGCTGAGTGGGGGGGCTAGGACAGGAAATTGGCTGATGGAGGGGCTAGGATAGGACTGGAAATGGGCTGTTGGGGGGTGCTAAGATTGGAAATGGGCTGTAGTGGGGGCTTGGATTGAAATGGAATCATGGAGGGGCTAGAACTGGAAACAGGCTCATGGGGGGGCTTGGAATGGAAATGGGCTGAGTGGAGGGGAGCTAGGATTTGACATGGGCTGATGGTGGGGCTAGGAAAGGACTAGAAATGGGCTGAAGCTGATGGAGGGACTCGGGTAGGACTGCAAAATGGATGGGGGAGCTAGAACTGGAAATGGGCTGATGGTGGGGCTAGGATAGGATTGGAAATGGGCTGATGGGGGCTAGGACTGGAAATGGGTGGATGCGGGGACTAGAAGGGAGCGGATGCTGGGTAGGGCTGGAATTAGAAGGGAGCTGATGTTGGGGGAGGATTAGAATGGGATGGAGCTGGGAGAGTGAAAAGGAGAGGGAAAAAATATTTTGTGTGGGAGGGAAGACAAATCTACAATTGGCCGGATATTGGGAGAGTAAGTGGGTAGGGGTAAAATTTGAGTGGATGAATGAGGAAAGAGCAAAAGGAGAAAGATTAGTTTGTTAAAGCAGATGTAGAGAGAGAATGGAAAAAAACTAGACGAGAGAAGAAAGGACAAATGGACATCAGACGATGGAGAGTTAGCAGAAGACACAAAGTAACCAGAAGAAAGTGACTGGAGCAATTGCAACTGAAAAAAATGCACAAAAGGTAGAAAAATATCTCTTTGTTTTGAATTGATTAACTGGAATATGTCAGCTCTGGGAAATGTGCATCATTAACGTCTTCGCTTTGTTTAGTACAAGAGGAAATTAATTTATATTTTTATTTCTACAGTGTTGTTGTACATTCCAAGTTTGGCTTTTGGGGTTCCCAGTTTAATTATTGTCTTCCTGTTTCTAAATTGTGATTCCTTGTTTGGTGATGGTCAATGTTCTGCATGTGTAACTGAGCTGAGGTATTCTGTTTATGTAATTCCTATTTGACATTACCACTTGTTCTCTTTCCCCAGTAGGTCATGTATTGTTATTCTCTGAAATGTATAGGTTTAATATTTGCAGTGTTGCCTTTTGATAGGTAGGGTATGGTGCTTTGTGAGTCCTGGTAGGGGGTGAGTTGATGGGGGAAGGCTGGATGCCTGTAGGAGTCTCTTAAAGGCTGTGTGTTGCTGCAGAATTGTGTAACTGGGCCAGAGGTAGATTGTAGTGCTATCCCCTTGGGGCGGGAGGGGAGAGAGTTACAGGGTAGTGTTGGTGGTATGTGGCATGAGGATTTGAGCTTTCTATGTGTGGAGACAGGTGGGTAAGCAGAAGGGAGTGGGTATATCATCACTGTATGGTTGGTTACTTGACAATAAAAACATACCTCACATACAGTGATTCTGTCTGTAGGACTGCTTCTGTTCATCTGTGTTGTTATCATTGTCTTTCTCCATGTTGGCTTCCTCCAGTGGGTTCTCCGGGGGGGCATGCACCTCCTCTTGGCAAGGTTATGTAGCATGCAACATGCTATGAAGATTTTGCATACTTCTGGAATGTTCACTCAATGATGGACCACATGGTCTGATGAGCCTGGCTGTAGCACTCCTCTGCCTCACTGTGGGGTGAAACAATGAGGGTCATGAGACAGCTCCTCTGTCTCCTGGAGGACAAGAAGGATGGGTGGGAAGAGAGGGGACCTTATTGAGTAGCCTATGTCACAGACTGTGCTATCCTGGTCATTGCTACAGGTCACATCCATTCCTATACCTCTATCCCTCTCTCCATGAACTTTAGCCAGTTGATGGACAGCTGGTGACTGTCATGTGATTCCACTGTTCCCAACATCCCAGGATGCTGAAGCTGTCATCCTGCCCTGTACCCAGGTATGCCCTGTGCCTCCAGGAGGTAAATTCTGCCAATCCCCATCCCTCCTCTTCTCCTTCCTCCATGGGCACCTGAGTTACACAAATCCCTCCAACACCCCGCCATGGCTGAGCACTATTCGGGTCTGTGCCTCCCACTAAGCACACCCCCACCCCCTTGCCTTTATGTAGCATGCTTTCTGTGGAGTTCCCTACATTCCTAACAGGGGCTGTACAGGTCAAACAACGGTAAGGATTTGAGAGTTTATTGTTCCTAAATTGCTAGCTCTGTGACTGGGAGCTCTTAAAAAAGGTTTTTGTATATTTTTAAAGCAAAGTTACTTTCTTTTTGGTGCTTTAGTATAAATATTTCCTTGAGCAGAGTAGGTTGTTGTACTCTAGTAACCTTCTCAGCTTTTGGGAACTGCTGACACCTAATCAGTGGTTAGTGGGCCTGATTACCTGAGAGCAGCTGAGGCCTGCATAAAAGGATCCAGAGCCCTGCCCTGTTGAGGCATTCCTAACAGGGGCTCTACAGGTCAAACAACGGTAAGGATTTGAGGGTTTATTTTTATTAAATTGCTAGCTCTCTGACTGGGAGCGCTTAAAAGGATTTTTGTATATTTTTAAAGCAAAGTTACTTTCTTTTTGGTGCTTTAGTAGAAATATTTCCTTGAGCAGAGTAGGTTGTTGAACTCTAGTAACCTTCTCAGCTTTTGGAAACTGCTGACACTTAATCAGGAGTTAGTTCCCTCCCTACCCACCCCGACTCTCACCCACCCCTAGTGAGCAGTCTTGCTTTATAGGGCACCTCCCCATTTAAAAAAGCACAGAGACTTGGAGCAGCATATTTTGAATATAATTAAAGAGATTTAACTGATTTTTCTCTGAAAGGACAGCTGGGAAACCAGCTGGTACTTGGTAGATCTCTCTGTTTTGCTTTAACAGATGCCTAAGCTCCACGAACAGAACAATCGCTGGGAAAATTTGTATCGCTAAAGCTGTTGCCCCCATTATAGCTTCTGCCTCTGTCCAGAAAGAGGTCCTAATGCCAGTTGAAGGACCGTTTCCATGTGCAGGGTGCCTGCATGCTGAAGCTCTGAGGAAACAAGTGGAGGAACTCAGAGAGGAGGTGGTGAGGCTGAGGAGCATTCAAGACAGTGAGAAGTACATTGATGAGATGCTTCTTGCAGAAACCAAGCTCTCCAGCAGAGGAGAAGATGGGTGCCAACAGAATGTCGATGGTTGGACACAAGTCACCAGGGCATGCAGAATCACCAATCCAACTTCTCCAGCCCTTGAATTGAAGAACCATTATGCAGCGCTGGAAGTGGAGGAGATGAAAGCATCCCTGGAAAGGGAAGAACCAGAGCTCAAGTACCCCAAAGTTGCAGAATCAGTGACCACAAGGAAGCGAAGGGTAGTGGTGGTTGGAGACTCTCTTTTGAGGGGTACTGAGGCATCCATCTGCCAACCAGACTTGATGTCCAAGAGGTATGCTGTCTGCCTGGTGCCAAAATCCAAGATGTTACAGAGAGTTTGCTGAGACTCATCAAGTCCACTGACTATTACCCAATGTTGCTAATCCATGTTGGAACAAATTATACTGCCAGGTATCCCTCGGAACGTATCAAAAGCGACTTCATAGCTCTGGGACAGAGGGTGAAGCAGTTAGGTGCACAGGTGGTGTTCTCTTCAATCCTCCCTGTTGAGAGTAAAGGCCAAGGCAGAGAGACTTGCATCCTGGAGAGAAATGCATGCCTGCGCGGATGGTGTCATCGAGAGCATTTTGGTTTCCTAGACCATGGGATGCTGTTCCAAGGGTTGCAGAGCAGAGATGGCATCCATCTGTCCAAGAAAGGTCAACGCGTCTTCGGTAGTAGACTGGCTAATCTACTGAAGAAGACTTTAAACTAAATTCATTGGAGATGGGTGAAGAAAGCCCCAGGTAAGTGAAAGCCCCCAGGTAAGTAATATATTAAATACTTTTATGGAAATGGGTAACAGGGGTAACATATGGAAAGCAGTGTGTATAAATGCCCGTAGCATGGGAAATAAGATCCATGATGTTGAAGCTTTGGTGGGAGTGGCTGGCTTGGATTTAGTGGCAGTTACAGAAACATAGTTCACAGAAAACCATGACTGGGATGTAACTATACCTGGCTATACTTTATTCAGAAAGGACAGGGTAGGAAGAAGGGGAGGAGGAGTGACACTATATGTAAAAACTACTATTAAAGCTTTGGAATTACAGAGCTTAAAAGGGAGAGAGGAGGCATTGTGGGTTAAACTAGAAAGAGGGAAAGAGAAATCTATTTGCATTGGTGTGATATACAGACCTCCCTCACAAGAGGAAGAGGTGGACAGAGAGTTAATTGAAGACATATGCAGCATTGCTAGGAAATGGGAAGTGCTACTGATAGGGGATTTCAATACGCCAGATGTTGTTTGGCACATTCCAGCTGCAGTATCATCTAGAAGAAAGGAGATCCTGGAATCTCTACAGGGAGAACTAGTCAGGCAATTGGTAACAGACCCCACACGTGAAGGGGCCATACTGGACTTGGTGCTTACCAATGGTGAAAGTGTTTCTGATGTTATAGTGGGAGATCATTTTGCATCAGTGATCACCAGATGGTGTGGTTCAGTATTAGGACTAGGGCTGTTAGAATACATTCAAAGGTGAAGGTCTTAGACTTTAGGAAGACTAACTTTGCCAAAGATGGGCAAATACCTCAGAGAGTCGTTAGTGGGATGGGAACAGCTGGGGGATGTAGAAAAACAGTGGGCAAAACTGAAAGGGGGTATTTTAAGGGCAACCATCTTTTTTGTTAAAATGGTAAATAAAGGTAAAAGGAAGAGGAAACCGCTATGGCTTTCGAAAGAAGTAGCTGAAAAAGTGAAGAAAAAGAGGGAGGCCTTCATGAAATACAAGAGATCACAGGCATCTATATTTGGAAAAACTTAGAGAAGCTAGCAAAGTAGTCAGGAAAGCAAAGATTCAAAAGGAGGAGGAAATAGCCAATGTAATAAAATGGGGGGATAAGATATTTTTCAGATATGTTAGTGAGAAGAGGAAGGGCAAAAGTGGTATTGTCAGACTCAAGGGTGCAGGGGAGGAATATGTAGAAGCTGATGAGGATAAAGCAGAATTGCTTAACAAATATTTCTGTTCTGTGTTCACAGATGAAGAACCAGGAGCAGGACCTCAGAAAACACACACAAGCAGGAACAGAAGCGAGGGACATCTTGAACAATTTTCAGAAGACTGTGTTCATGAGAACTAGCTCAACTTAAAGAAGACAAAGAGATGGGACCGGAAGGAATACACCCTAGAATACTGAGGGAACTTGGGGACGTTCTAGCAGCTCCACTGACTGACCTTTTCAATGCCTCGTTGTAGTCGGGAGTGGTGCCAAAGAACTGGAGAGAGGCTCATGTGGTGCCTCTACACAAAAGCGGAAGTAAGGATGCGGTTGAAAACTACAGGCCGGTTAGTTTAAGCTTAAAGAATGGTCTAGAATTTGGCAGCTGGGTTTTAATGTTAAAAAATGTAAGGTCATGCATTTAGGCTGCAGCAATCCAAGGGAGCAATATAGTATAGGGGTGAAGTACTTTTGTGCACTAAAGAAGAGCGGGACCTAGGCGTGGTTGTGTCTGATGATCTTAAAGTAGCTAAACAGGTAGAAAAGGCAACAGCAAAAGCTAGAAGGATGCTTGGGTGCATACAGAGAGGAATGGCTAGCAGAAAAAAGGAGGTGATAATGCCTCTGTATAAGTCTTTGGTGCGACCTCATTTGGAGTATAGTGTGCAATTCTGGAGACCGCACCTTCAAAAGGATGTGAACAGGATGGAGTCGGTGCAGAGGGTGGCTCCTAAAATGGTTAGTGGTCTTCATCATAAAGCATATGAGGACAGACTTAAGGATCTTAATATGTACACCTTAGAGGAAAGGCGGGATAGAGGTGATATGATTTAGATGTTTAAATACCTCCATGGCATAAATGTTCACGGAGTGAGCTTCTTTCAATTGAAAGCAAGTTCTGCTACGAGGGGCCATGGCATGAGGATGAAGGGCGATAGATTCAGGAGTGATATGGAGAAATATTTCTTTACGGAAAGAGTAGTGGATCCGTGGAATAGTCTCCCAGTGGAGGTAGCAGAGATGAGGACAGTAACTAAATTCAAAAAAGTATGGGAAAAACACAGAGGATCTCTAAAGGTAAAAAGCAGACTGTTGTAGTTGTTGATATGGAAGGACAGACTATCAAATTAACAATGCACTACTGCCTATCCCATTCAGGCTGTGCACTTCCAATGGCTGCTGATGTCTTCCTTGCTTCCTTACAAGTACTTGGAATGAGATTTGCATTCTGATCCTTGGCATATCAACCTGTGGGCACACACCCCCACACTGCCATTTCAATCCAGATAGCCTGATTTTCTGCCAGCATACGGTTCTCCATGCAGTCACCAACCTCTGGCTGCCATTTCATTTAGATTTAGCAGGATATAGAGGAGTTGTACACTTACCAAGGAACCAGCCACCCATGATGTCACCACTGCTGAATTGTTCACGAATGCCTGATTGCACCAAAATTATAGACATTGTGGCACGACCCTGGAAAGCGAGGAAAACCATCCATTATTTCTCCTTTGGCACTGCAGACCACCTGTATGTCCATGGAGTGTTAGGCCTTTCTATTCCTGTAGGTGACTTTCCATGCCCTCAGGGGCCATAGGACCACATGTGTGCAATCTACAACACCCAGCACCATAGGAAAGTTTGCTATCTGGTGGAATTGAAATTTGGTCTCTTGTCACTACTGTACTGAGCTCGGGAAGCTTATATACTGTGCAATCCTGGGGAGGAATGCTGCTAGGAACTGTTAAATGTATCAGTACTGCTGACTGTCTGATGCCCGCTGTAGCAGCGAGCATGGTCTGAAAACTGTTATTGGCCAGGAATGCGAGGGCAGTCATAATCTTGAGGTGAACAGGGATGGATACAAGGCATTGATAAGGCAGGCAAAGGGAGAATTCGAGAAGAAGCTTGCCGCAGAAGCAAAAACGCAAAGTAAAGACATTTTCAAGTACATTCATAGCAAAAAACCTGTGAGAAAGTCAGTTGGTCCATTAGATGATAAAGGGGTTAAAGGAGCACTAGGAGGCGACAAGGCGATAGCGGAGAGACTGAATGAATTCTTTGCTTCAGTCTTTACTGTGGAAGATGTAGGGATGTTACCCATGACTGAAGTGGTATTTAAAGGTGCGGAAGAATTGAAGGAAATATCGATACATCGGGAAGATGTATTACAACTATTAGATAAGCTGAAGAGTAGCAAATCACCTGGGCCGGATGGTATACATCCAAGGGTGTTGAAAGAACTGAAATACGAGATTTCAGACCTGCTATTAGTAAGCTGTGAACTATCATTAAAATCATCTCTAATACCTGAAGATTGGAGGATCGCCAATGTGACACCAATTTTTAAAAAGGGTTCCAGGGGTGATCCGGGAAACTACAGACCGGTGAGCCTGACATCAGTACCAGGAAAAATGGTAGAAACCATCATAAAGAATAAAATTACTCAGCATGTAGATAGTCATGACCTAATGGGAGACAGCCAACATGGCTTTAGACAAGGAAGATCTTGTCTTACTAATCTGTTATGTTTTATTGAAGGAGTGAATAATCAGGTGGACAAAGGTGAGTCGGTTGATATTGTGTATCTGGGCTTTCAGAAAGCCTTTGACAAGGTCCCTCATGAGAGACTTTTGGCAAAACTAAAGAGTCATGGGATAGGAGGCAGTGTACTATTGTGGATCAGGGACTGGTTAAAAGATAGAAAGCAGAGGGTAGGGCTAAATGGCCAATTTTCCCAATGGAGAAAGGTGAATAGCGCTGGGTCCGCTGCTTTTTGACATATTCATAAATGACCTGGAAAGTGGAATAATGAGTGAGGTTATCAAATTTGCAGATGACACAAAACTATTTAAAGTTGTTAAAACCCAAGAAGATTGTGGAAAATTGCAAGAGGATCTTGATAAATTGGAAGACTGGGCATCAAAATGGCAGATGAAATTTAATGTGGACAAGTGCAAGGTTATGCACCTAGGGAAGAACAACCCAAACTATGGTTACATGATGCAAGGTTCCACATTAGGAACCACCACCCAGGAAAAAGATTTAGGCGTCATTGTGGATACCATGTTAAAACCCTCGGCCCAGTGTGCAGCGGCGGCCAAGAGAGCAAATAGAATGCTAGGTATGATAAGGAAAGGAATGGAAAATAAAACAAAAGATATTATAATGCCTCTATATCGTTCCATGGTGAGACCGCACCTTGAATATTGTGTGCAATTCTGGTCGCCGTATCTTAAAAAGGATATAGCGATTTTAGAAAAGGTTCAGAGAGCATAAGAACATAAGATATGCCATACTGGGTCAAACCAAGGTCCATCAAGCCCAGTATCCTGTTTCCAACAGTGGCCAATCTAGGTCACAAGTACCTAGCAGTTTCCCCAAAAGACACAGGTTCCACAATGCTTGTACTGGGTCAAGCATTGATATCCTGAGAAGAGCCACCAAAATGGTAAAGGGGATGGAAGGATACTCCTATGAAGAAAGGTTGAAAAGGTTAGGGCTCTTTAACCTGGAAAAGAGACGGCTGAGGGGAGATATGATAGAAGTCTATAAATTAATGAACGGAGTGGAACGGGTAAACGTAGATCGATTGTTTACCTTATCAGAATATAGAAAGACTAGGGGACATGCAATGAGGCTACAGGGTAAACTATTTAAGACTAATAAAAGAAAATATTTTTTCACTCAACGTGTAATCAAACTCTGGAATTTGTTACCAGAGGATGTAGTAAAGGCTGTTAGTGTAGCTGGGTTTAAAAAAGGTTTGGACAAGTTCCTGGAGGAAAGGTCCATAAACCATTATTAAGAAGGGACCCAGGATATTAATGCTTGAACCAATACAAGCATTGTGGAACCTGTGTCCCTTGGGGAAACTGCTAGGTACATATGACCTAGATTGGCTACTGTTGGAAACAGAATACTGGGCTTGATGGACCTTGGTCTGACCCAGTATGGCATATCTTATGTTCTTAGTTTTTATGGAATTGCCTCTCTGTGTAGCGGTGCTGAGGTCTTATTCCAGCTCTTGACATAGCTAATGTATGGCGGCTTTGTCAAACCAGAACTACGTCAGGCACTGGTCATCTGTGAGCCCCATGTACTGGGCCCTTGCCTAGTTTACCCTCTGATAGATCTGCCCTCCTCACATTCTCCTGCACTCCCTGTCCAGCTCCTCCTCAATAAATATTGCAAACCACCCCTTCATGCTCTGCATTACAGTTACCATCCACCTACAGCCATGGGAACCACCACTTACACCCCCTCACACCCACAACTGGCACCCTTGTGCTACCTCCACCAACATGCATTGCTCTGTGCTGTGTGAGACATCAATATATACAGATACGGACACTAATGCACTGTTGCATGGACATCAATACCTGCATCCATATCGATTTTTCTTGCACCCTCCTCAGCTTCTTCACACCTAAGAATGCATGCCCACTGCATTTGTGGGTGGTAAGTTGGGTGGCGGGACATGGGGGAGAAGGGTCCAGTGTAAGTGGTGCTGGGTAGTAGAGAGGTGCAGTTGAGGGCCTGTGACCACGTTTTTGGGGGAGCTATCAGTGATGAAGCCACAGTGATGGATGCACAGGGATGCAGTTGAGACACAGGGGGTCGCACAACATCATACACAGCAAACAGAAATGGAAGACAGACTCTTCTCTCTCAACTTCATAGCCCTCCTAACACAACCACATTCACGGTTAGTATGGACAACAAAATCCCATACCTGTTCATGCTTTAGAGCTAGTCTTGGCTAGGTCGTCTGGCTGCCACACCTGGCGTATCCCAAATGCTCTACGAAATATGTCTTGGATGTCTGCACCCTCGCTCCACCATGGCAACACTTCAGAATGCACCTATACACGCCCATATTGGGACTCCTAGATTTGGACGTTCCGTCCATGGAAATGTTCAGATCTGCCAGTTATGTAATCGCTCTTTGTACATTCCTGCCGCTCAGACATCCATATTGCACATCTCTTTTAAAATGGCTCCCATAGAGTACAGGCACATATTTATATCTTTCTCAGAGCAAGTGTAAATTTTTTCATGGGCATTTTCCCGCCACTGGGGCTGGTTCTGGGAAACTAGGTTGCCTTTATGAAATAGGCTTTAAATGGGTACTTTTTTGGGCTTTATGCATAAGTGTCTTTGTACAAAAATTATGTGAGGTGGAATTCTAGATTAACTATAACTTCTGAAAGCCATTTGTAGAAGACATTAATATGGACTGATTCAGTGATTGATCTGTGATATTATGGTAGCATGGTTTAATGTTACCAAGTGCTTCTTTTCACGTAGAGGACAGAGTTATTGAAGTTTCTTTAGATATCCAAAAACAATCTGAGCATCTATAGACAAACTATCATCTATAATAATGCCAGCCAAGACTTTGCACCTGGCTTTTTAAAAGGAAGCATCACACCATCAATTTCAACTGTAAAATCAGCAGTTAAATTGTGATTTTTTTATGTATCCATAGCAATTCAGATTTGGTTGGATTTAATTTTAATCTATTTAAAGGAAGCCAAGATATAATTGCTTCAATACAAGCTTTATATCTATCTAAGGATTCTGTTCCAGTAGAGCCTGGGGAAATATATAGTCGAATATCATCAACATATAGCTGATTTTTAATTCCAAATCCCAAACTGAGATTACCCAGTGGATATAAGTAAATATTAAACAACAGGGGGGGAAGCCCTGAGCCCTGAATCATGCCACATATCAGATCCCAAGGCAAGGAAGTCATCTACATGTGCATTGTGAACTCTGCCATCTAAAAAAGACCATATCCATTACAGCGCAAGGCCACCAGTGCCTTACACAGTCAGATTTTGTAGAGTTAATAGAAAATACAATAACATCATAAGTATCCAGTACTGTACTACTTCTACATGACCAATAAACTAATTATCCTTCTATACACTCGTGGTCAACTTTATTGGCACCCTTGCAGTTCAATTCCTTAATATCCAATACCTCCTAAAAAAAAGTGGCCAGTAAAATGGCTTTGGACTATATATGCAGACATGTTTGACACATAAAATAATCAAATAAAACAAGTCCAATTAAAAAAGGAAATAGCAGAAAACAGTATAAAAACTGGAACATTGTCAGGACATGATTATTGGCACCCTTATAAACAATTCAAATGAGTTTGAACAGAAGAACCACATTCTCATTGCAGTAAAATTATGCACACCTGTGATCAATTGTCAGTGCTCACATGACTTGAATTAACCAATGAATGATGGCTCTAATGTATAAAATGGCCACATTCACTCCCTGTTCCATTTTCACAATGGTGAAGACAAGAGAACTGCCTGAGATAGTCAGAAAAGCCATTATCATCAAACTTCAAAGGGGTACAAGGCTATCTCCAAAGACCTTGGGATTCCTATGTCTTCAGTTTGCAATGTTATTAAAAAGTTTTCTGCTCATAGAACTGTTAAGAACCTCCCAGGATATGGAAGAAAAAGAAAATTAATCCAAGAAGTCTTTGAAGGTTATGCAAACTGTTGGAAAAACACCATGTACAAGATCCAAAAAGCTTAAGACTGACCTGGAACAATCTGGACTGATGGATTCAACCCACACCATACGCCATACACTAAACAAAGAAGGACCTCATGGGGGAAGGCCAAAGAGGATCCCACTACTCAAAGACAGACATAACAAGGCATGACTGGTCTTTGCCCAAACCCACCTTGAGAAACCATAATCCTTCTGGGAAAATGTTCTGTGGACAGATAAAACCAAACTTAAGCCCTTTGGCAATGCAGACCAATGATATATTTGCAGACAAAGAAATGAAGCTTACAAGGAAAAAAACACTTTCCCTACAGTTAAATATGGTGAAGGTTCCATAACGTTGTGGGACTGTTTTGCTGCCTCGGGAATTGGAGGCCTGGAGCATATTAAAGGAATCATGAAGTCAGAGGGCAACCAAGGTATTTTGGAGTGAAATGTGCTACCGAATGTCAGAAAGCTAAGTCTGGGGTGAAGGTCATGGGTTCTCCAACAGGACAATGATCCAAAACATAGATCCAAAAGTGCAAAATAATGGTTAAAAAGGGAAAAATTGACTGTTTTAAACTGGCCAGTGATGAGTCCTGATCTCAATCTAATCAAGAACATTTGGAAAAAGCTGAAATCTGCCATTGGTAAAAGGAATCCTGGAAACATTCCTGAGTTGGAACAAATCACACTTAAAGAGTGGGAGAAACTACTAGCAGACAGATGTATGAAACATATAAATGGCTACAAGAAATGTTTGAAGGCTTTCATTGCTATCAAGAGCTGTGCAGTCAAGTATTGCAATGGTTAGAGCACTGGCTTGGGAACCAAGAGACCAGAGTACAATTCTCAATAGCCCTTCTTTTGGCCTTGGGCAAGTCACTTAACCCTCCATTGCCTCTGACAAATCCAAGCTATCAATATCCCTGTTTAATGCACATTGCCAAGTTTAAGTTACAATGTAAACTGCTTTGATTGAAATGATAAAGCAGTATAAAATACCTGTTAAATAAATATTAATGAAGATGCCATTAATCCTGTCCAAGTCATATTTTGTTTTTTTCTCAGAAATTACTACATCTTAGTTGCATAGACATCTTTTTTATTTTGTTGTATACCTGTGAACATACTATTAAAATATTATAATGACATACAGTTGGAATATTTCCATTATTATTTCTCAAGATATTGTATACAGCAAACCTAAATTGCAAAGGCGCCAATTATGTTGACCATACCTGTAATTTGCTTAGAAATCTTTATATTAAAAAATAATACTGGGGCTGGCTCAGTGGCAGATCTGAGCACTGCCATGCAGAGGACCTCATTCAGCTCCCAGGTTGGATTCTACCAGACTTAGAGGGGCATTTTAGAAAGCACGTCCAGGTGAAGATATGATTTTACAAATGTGGACATGCCCAATATGGACGACTGTGGGGGCATCTACATAGACATCTCGAGAATAGTATTTCAGAACTTGGCCATCTAGGAATAGCCTAATGATTATAGTAAAGGGCTAAGACCATAGAAGCCAGGGGCCATTTCCCATTGCTGCTGTCGTTGTGATTGTGCTGAATACTGGGCAGTGCATTTTTCCTAGAAAGTAAAATGCTGGTAATCATATGCAGCTGCAGGTCTCTTTCATTAATACATTATGAACATGAGTCAATTTTAGTAGACAATGAAAAAGATGCCTGTACTCCATACCACCATCTAACCCCTCAAAAAAAGCCCTGGTACTTGGTATGATGGAATGCTATCTTCCCTACACCCTCTGGATGTTTTTCAGCTAAAACAACCACTTTCTTGATGCTTATTCATGCCTGCCTGGATGTTTCTGAGATCAGGCAGTGACATCCAGGTTCCTGGGAATGCGCCAACCACGCCTCCATTCACACTTGGATTTCCCCTTAGGGAGTTATTTTGGAAGCCCTATTCATCTTTTGGACATCTAAAAATGGGCTTAGAGGCATCCAAAGCACAGAGACGTCTCCAGAGACATTTTAGAAGCCAGATCTGTGGACATCCCCAGCATGAGGACCTCCAAGTCTGAACAGGAACATGGTAGAGTCGTGGTTGGGTGCGTTCTCAGGAACCTGAACATCACTGCCTAATCTTAGAAAGATCTGAAGTCCCATTTAAGTTTAGACCTCCTGCAGGCACAAATAAGCATCAGGAAAGTGCTTGTTTTGACTGAAAAGCATCTAGAGGGTGTAAAGAAGATAGCACTCCATCATCCGAAGTACTCAACACAATCACAATGATGGCAGTGAACTCTGGCTTCACTGGTCCTAGCCCACTACTCTATTAGGCTATTCCTAAATGCCCAGCATGAGGATGCCTATGTAGACACCCCCACAGATATTCATACCGGGCATCCACGTTTGTGAAATCGTGTCTGCACCTGGATGTGCCTGCTTTTTTTTTTCAGATGTTCTGGCTTAGATGTTCCAGATTGCACTTGGACATCCTTTCTAAATTGCCTTTCTATGGGTCCATATTTGTAGTGATCTCCAGGAAGCCCTGGTAAATGGACTCCTGCCATATATCATCACTCCAAAGACTAGGCCAAATTAGTTCGGAGGGTTACAAAAAGGGGAGGGGGTGGAGCCTCTAAGTGGTTGTAAATGAAGGCTCTGTTTCCATTCTCCCAGAGCCCCAAAGAAGCAGGAGGATACTCACAGGCCAGTAATAAAATGTCGGCTGTATTTTCTGCCAGCAAAGTGACCAGAATAAATTACATATCAGCCATGGCCTTTAACTTCACCCATATATTCAGTTCATCTGTCTGTATAGGCAGTAGTGCTGAATCTATGGATGTTACGGTCCCTGTGTTATGTTCAGCGGGCCTAAACATATAAATGTTCAATTTAGCAGCTGAATATCATAATTAAATAGAACATTTTTAGCACACTCTCAACCTGCTTCATCCCAGACCTCCAGGTCCAGATATGGCCCCTTCTTATATGGATAGTATCAAGCTAAATGGATAATGAATATGTGACCCTTTCTTAAATGGATAATATTGGGCTATTCAATGAGATGTTCAGTCCTAGGCATATTCGAAAATATATGGATACTGAGATTATACAATCACTGGCTATTGGCAAAGGTATAATTTATTTTGAATATCAACTTGAAGATTGCTAATAATTTTAAAAAGCATTGACAATAATACTAAATACTTTTGCTGCTTTGTCTTCTTCAGAAAGAGTATATCCATCTATATTTATAGGCTTTTCTATTCTGCTTTTCTATTTGCACGCATCAGAATGCAACACAATAACCAAATCAGAAGGAAGACAGGAAATATAGCCACAAAGTTTTATACTTTTAAAAATACATCTTTTTTTATTGAGAAGCAAACAAACCTACGTGCAACACAATAGCAGCTTTATAGATGGTATTTGTGAAGTAGAAGGGGGACAATATGAAGAGCCAATTCAGCATTCTGAACTTCATCACTAATTTTCTTTCTACTGGTAGGGGTTTAGTCTTTATCAGATTTATATTTGAACATATTCAGAGGGCTAGCTTTACTAATATGTGCCATTGCCTTAGCATGCCCTAACGTCTATTAATGCACATTATCAGCAAATAGCTTCCATTGCATAAATTGAAACGTGCGGTAAATAACTTCTGTTAATGCCTGCTGGTGCATGCTAATATGGTAATGCGCTTTCATAATTCTAACCCTTGCAGGGTAATTTCATAACAGGGTGGCTTGGTCGTTAGCTGTATGGTGCCTCTTTTGCACCTATTTTTTAAAGACAAATAGACGTTTTATTTGTCTTTATGAAATGCTAGCATAAATCCTGCAAAGATTGTGCCTCCATTGCAGGTGTGAACATTAAGCCTGCTGAAGAGCAGATGTAAATGTCTGTGCATAGATCAATGATGTATGTAGGTAATTTAATAAATTTTATAATGTACATGTGTACTTGACTACTCTACCCAAACTATGCACGTAGTCTATAAATGAGTGGAGTGGAACAAGTGAACGTAGATCGGTTGTTTACCCCCTTCAAAAAGTAGAACGACTAGGGGGCATGCAATGAAGCTACAATGTAGTACATTTAAGACTAATCAGAGATAATATTTTTTCACTCAACGCATAATCAAACTCTGGAATTCGTTGATGGAGGATGTAGTAAAAGTTGTTAGTGTAACTGGGTTTAAAAGACATTTGGATGTATGGAGGAAAAGTCCATAAATCATTATTAAAGTGGACTGGAGAAATCCACTGCTTACCCCTGGAATAAGCAGCATATAATCTGCCAATCTTGTGGAACCTTGACAGGTTCTTGTGACCTGGATTGGCCACTGTTGAAAATGACTTGATGGACCTTTGGTCTGACTCATTATGGCATCTCTTATGTTCTTATGTAATGCCTGTATCTCATCAAGTGTACTCTTAGCACGATTTTGTAAGATACTAACACCTCCAAATAGATCTCCACCTAATTCACAAAACAATTTCCAGTACTGAGTTCACCTCAAAATTTTAAGGAAAATGTTCTGAGTTTTGTGAATCAGGAGGAGACTTTTTAGAGGTATTAGTATTTTTAAAATCTCCTAAGTACTCTAATAATTTTTTCACTGTTGGTCACAATTTCATAAGAGCCATTTTGCAATGCTTATGTTGTCACTAACTGTGAACAAGATCAAGCAAATGAATAATAGGTTGTTGCAGCCTTAAGGGGTTCAGACATTCTAAAGCATGCAAACCATTGCAACACCCATCATCTAATGCCAGTTGTAGCATAACTGTTGTAAGTGCCTTTATGCTCTGCACGGGTTTCATTGCTCTTGGATCATAAATGAAAGCTATCTAATTGTAAAGACCATGGTGCCCACCCTAATCAGACTTTGGAGATATCAATAAAAGTAATTTGTCATGTGACTGCATTTAAACCAGCTGCTTTCAAGACCTTTGATCAGCATTATAAAAGACATGCATTTACAAATTATTAGGCCTGAGCACATAAGCACCATATACTGTGGGGAGTACTTTTGTAGCACTTTAAATTTATTTATTATTATTCATTCCAGCTGTCTGTGATGTAAACCTTTGGCTATAAATTTATACCATCATCCAACACATCATTTAACTAGAGTGGTGCCCGTGCTAGCGCCTACAATAAAACACATGAACATGATTTCTTTACGCAACTGACACAGGAAAAGTCAAATAACATGGCCAGTCTGTGCCTGTATCTTCATAAAATAGAGCTGGAAAACGTTTTTGATTTATATGCTTATTTCATTTTGTCTTCTATGTGTGTGTTCTGTTACTAGGTTATTTGAATTCCTCCTCCTCAAATTTACAGCAAGGACTTTTGGCTGAATCCCTCATGATGTCATTGACTAATAATGTCAGAGGCTTTCGTCCGACCCAAACCCTTCAGCAGTGGAAACAGCTTCTGACCACTGAATCAGAGCTTAACAAGAGCACAGCAGTTATAGCTTCTGCCTCTCCCTCGGAAAGAGCATTCCTCCTTTTCCAGATCATCAAGAAGGAGAGATCCTTCTGTCTGGCAGAATGTCTTCCAGAAAGTTAGGATGTTGAATGGCCACTTTGTTTTCTCCAGGTCCATCTTTCAGAGAGATGGTACTTTACAAAGCATTCTTCGCTTCCATAATGTGATCACATTTGTATTGTTTTGTATGAGTAAATTATTTTTCAACACATGCCATTGATTTTTATAAAGAAAATATTCTATACCATCAGTGGATTTTTAGAATCTATATGGGCCCTGCCAGTGGCGTAAGTTACAATGAGGGGCTCCCAAGCAAACTTTTGCTGAGGGTCCCCTGTTGTCACGGCAGTGGCATAACCTCCCCATGTAGATTCCCGTTCAGGCAGTGGGACTCCCATGCGGCAGGGGCAGCAGCGCAGCAAACTTACTTTATCATGTTTGCTGCACTGCTACGCTCTTGTAAGTTCACCACAGGGAACATGCAAGAGCAGAGCAGTGCTGCAAACGTTAAAATAAGTTTGCCACACTGCTGCCACTGCTGCTGCTGTATGGGCCCCCTCTCTTCCCAAAACCCCCTTTATTTCTGGGGCTGCTTAGATGGAATTTACACCAGTAGGTCCTGCATATTCAGCATCTTTTTCTTGTTACACTTTGATATTTGTCGTTTGCCCCCAGTTGCTTGCTATGATGCCGGTAGCTTTAGGTAAGTTTCTGGAGTGCTGCGATTATAAAGTGCCTGGGGATCTTATTCTTGCGAAGGGCATTTATGTGAAACCAAATATAACTTCACCCTGGAGCATGGCTTGTATAGTCATGAAGTCCTCCTCTGTGAATAGACTAGTGAGTAGAATTGTCCCTGAAGTGAGTATTCTAACAATGTACCTAACCCCCTTATTCATGAGCCAGTAAGCACATGAAAGTAAAACAAGAAAATGTATCATTTCAGTCACCAGGATTTCTACTACTACTACTACTACTACTGAACATTTGTATAGTGCTACAAGTCATACGCAGCGCTGCACAGACATGTAAAAGACAGTCCCTGCTCATAGAGCTTACAATCTAGTCAAGACAGACAACACAGAAGGTGTAGGCTGGGATAAAACAAGGGGGAAAGGAAAAGAAAAAGAAAAGAAAAAGGAGATCAGGTGAGTCAAGATCCAAAACCAGCAGCGAAGAGGTGGGTTTTCAGCCTGGATTTGAAGAGGGTCAGAGAAGGTGCCTAGCGTACAGACACAGGTAGTTTGTTCCAGGCGTAAGGTGCAGCAAGGTGAAAGGAGCGCAGTCTGGAGTTAGCAATAGAAGAGAAGGGCACAGATAGAAGGAGTTTGCCAAAAGAGCGGAGTTCCTGAGGGGGATTGTAAGGAGAGATAAGAGAAACAAGGTAGTGAGGAGCTGCAGAGTGAATGCATTTATAGGTCAATAGGAGAAGTCTGAACTGGATGCAGAAATGGATAGGGAGCCAGTGAAGTGACTTGAGAAGAGGAGTAATGTGGGCATGACGAGACTGGCAGAAGATTAGCTGCGCAGCAGAGTGCTGAACAGATTGAAGGGGAGAGAGATGATTCAAAGGGAGACCAGAAAGGAGTAGGTTACAGTAGTCAAGGCGGGAGGTGATTAAGGAGTGGATAAGTGTCTTAGTAGTATGTTCAGAAAGGAAAGGATGGATTTTTCTGATGTTATAGAGAAAGAAATGGCAGGTCTTAGCTATCAGATGAATGTGTGTGGAGAAGGAGAGAGAAGAGTCAAAGACAACCCCAAGATTACGAGCCGAGGAAACAGGAAGGAGTACAGAGTTATCCACAGAGACTGAGAAAGGAGGAAGAGGAGGGGAAGTTTTAGGGGGAAAGATAAGAAGTTCAGTCTTGGCCATGTTCAATTTCAAGCAGCGGTGAGACATCCAGGCCGCAATTTCAGAAAGGCAGGCAGAGATCTGGGTCTGGATAGCCGGAGAGATTTCAGGCATAGAGAGGTAGATCTGGGAATCATCAGCATAAAGATGGTACTGAAAACCATGGGAAGAGATAAGCGCACCAAGGGACTGGGTATAGAGAGAGAAAAGGAGCAGACCCAAGACCGATCCTTGGGGTACACCAACTGGGAGTGAGATAGCAGAGGAGGAGGAGCCACCAGAACACACACTAAAAGAGCGATGGGAGAAATAGGAGGAGAACCAGGATAGTACAGAGCCCTTAAAACCAAGCGAGGACAGGATATCGAGGAGAGGTTTGTAGTCAACAGTGTCAAAAGCAGCAGAGAGATCAAGAAGGATGAGGACAGAGTAAAGGCCCTTGGATTTTGCCAGGAACAAGTCACTGGAGACTTTGGCAAGAGCCGTTTCAGTAGAGTGTAAAAGATGAAAGCCAGACTGTAAAGGATCCAGGAGGGCATGAGAGAAGAGGAAGTCGATAAAAGAGCTGCACATGACAGGTTAATCACATACAAATATACCCATACATACACAAGTAGACTTGTTCTAGTAATACTCTGCCCATAGAAGAGAAAATTACAAATAGAAGGTAATTTTGTAGAACTGTTTCTATGGGATATGTTTACTAAACGGTCCTAATGTTACCGGCGCTAGTTGCAGCGATAACTTGAGGAATGCCATATAAGGTGGTGGACGTTCCGGTGTAAAGTAAGCAATGGCGGGGTATCGCACGATAGAGGGTGCCCTGGCCAACATCGCGCGATAGACGCGCCGTGGCACATCATCGCGAGGTAACCTTAAGTTTGCACGCTGAGCTGCAACCACAGGGCTAGAGGTGTAGCACACTGGTTAAAACAATGACTGCTGATACAGTAGTCATGAGTTCAATTCTACAGTGGTGACATGTAATTAGGCTGTCTGAGCCAATTCTTTTTCCTGCCTGTAACAGTCAGACACATCTCAACAATCTGCACTGTCCCCCAAAAAATCGCTCATCCCTGTGCCCTAACCTAAAGCACCTTTTAGGGCGCACCATAAGGCACATCATTAAGTGCCACGTCAACCTAGGCGGGTCAGAATGTAGCCCAGAGAGCAGCACAAATGGGTGGTACCCTCCAAGGCATCATATAAGGCGCCCCAGAGGCTGGCTGAACCCAAGGTGGTGCTAAAGATGCCCCAAGGATGTTAAGGTGACCAAAGAAATGTTGGCCAAGGGCAGTAAGGTGCACCAACCTCATAAGCATGAAATATATGGGTCAAACACAGATGTAACCCTAACACTGCATAGAGCAGCAACGAAAGCCAATGTAGAAGTGATGTAAGGAAGTAGATGTCTGAGGTGATGGACCTGCCAAATCTGCGAGCAGCCCATGTGCCAGCTGGTAAAGTGGACAAATATAACAGGGGCAGCTGTACCGATGCACAGGGTGATGGTACTGTAAAGTGCAACAATGACAATGTGTGGCAGAGGATGGGAATACATGTCCAGCAGAGAAGCCAGAGGTGGCAGGAGAAGTGCAATGACAGGAGGACAGAGGAGTAGCAGTGCCATGCAGAGCAGACACCGGAGAGGCAAGAATGAAGAGCAGCAATGCAGAAAAGGGTGCCACTGCAGGTCATGGGGTAGCAGCCTGCACAGTAGGGCAGGACGCCACAGAGCTTGCAGACACAGATAGACTGACAGAAGGATGGTTGGCAACAGTGATGAGGGTATAATGTACCAACAGCACAGACCGTCACAGATAGGACTGTGACAGGAATGCAAAGTACATGTACGAGAGGCATAAAATAATTAGAACAGAGAGGAATCAAACCCATGACCACTAGCACAGATGGTAATGCACAAACCAGTAGGCTACAACACCAACATGAGTGCCACAGCAAAGGCTGCATACAAGAACACTGGAGGGCAGCACACCAAAACACAGCTGGCTGCCAGGATAGGGCAACCCCAACAGTAATGAAGATGCAATGCACATGCAGAACCGGTGTGTACAGCTCATATCAAAGTCAGTAATTGGGACGACAGCCACATATAAACACATGAACACACACAATTAAATGTTATGCAGTGGACACAGCATGTAAAAGAGCAAAGAACCTAAACACAATGGGCGGCAGGGGATGCTCTGTGGAACAGGGCAAAATGGGGAACAGAACGGAAAAGGAGAAAGTGAGACATAAACCTACAAACAGACATGGACCAGATCACATCAACAACAGCAATGCCAATCCCCCAAGCCGACATGGACAGTACAAAGAAAGAGCCATATGTAACAGCTAATATGCGACGGATAGGCTGCATCAAGGGCATACTGTGGTGTACAGTGAAGAGAAGGAAGGGTGTGTGGAGAGGTGACCAATCGTCAGGCAGTTCCTGGTCAGGTTAGCACAAAGCAAGGAACATGTGGGACTTGAACCTACAATACTACAACACATATCTGCAACCACTATTCCAAACAACCACAGCAAGCACAATGCAAATATGTCCCCTCAAAGGGAATGTCAGTATGGAAACCTTAGCACCCTGTGATGTGTCAGATGGCTGCCACATAGCCAGCTGCCACCATACAAGGACGTGAGCACAGGTGGGCCATGTACATTACCAGAACATAACGAAAGACTTGTGGCAGTGTGGTCAAGCAGCAGCAGAGAGAAATGTGGGTCCAACACATAATTTTATTGTGGTCAATCAGTCGACATATTGTATATACCACCTGTCAGCATATCAAGGTGGTTGGTTTACAGAGAACAAACTGAAAACACATTGAGCATGCCAGCTACCCACATGTCACCCCAAAGCCACTGGCACATCTACAGATGATGGCAAGAGAGATAATGTGCCATAGCTGTGTGGTGTTCTCCATGCAGTACCCCCCACCCCCCACATGCTGCTGCACGTCCCAGATGCCCTAGTCGCATGTAGACACTAGGCAGTGCATGATGAGGGACCAACACACATCAGTCATGAATTGTCCCCCAAAACATATCCATCTGCCAATACAGGTGGCAAAAGCCTGAAAAAACATGAGTAGCAAAATGTAAGCAAGTGTACACACAGATATAGATTTATATGTCACAGCTGCCCCATAATGTCTGCTATAGCAATGAAAGTGTCACCAATGTGACCCAAAACAAAGGCCGACTGGAAAATGAGGTTATGGTAACAGGTACAAGAGGCACATGATCCCAGAGAAGACCAAAAAAGGAACCTCACAGACATGCAGAGATATCACCATGCAGCAGGTCCCCTGCAATGGGTGGTGTGGATACATGAACCGTACACAGAGATCACGGTACATGGCATGCACAAATGAAGGACAAAAACGGACAATCACACTGCCACACTGCAAATGTCATGGGCAAAGGTAAGTGGCGGAATGTCAGGGGATAAATAGGACTGTGTAGACATGCAATGCTATGTTTGTAAATCAATGTACAGCAGCACATCTGTACAGTAACCAAACACAATGACCTGTATATGGAGTTTGAAAGAAAGGTTGAACATGGGCCAGTACCCCACACAGAAGCCACACTGCCACATGTTCTGGTGTACCAACATATTCAGTCACATGCACCTGCACATGCACCGTGTACATTGAACCATGACACAGTGATGCCCCAGATGCACTGTAACGCCCTTGGTGAGGGCAAACATCAATCCAAAATGTTGGCGGCCATTAAACTGGTGTGGTGGTAACAACTGTGTCATGTCCAAGTGCAGGGTAGGCCGACATATACAAGAGTACGCATACAATGTTGCCCCTGTGCCACACGCATGGCTGTATGCTCCCGTGACCTCAACAGATGAGGATATCTTGCGGTGCATGTTACACACATGGCCAACACACACTAACACAATGTCAGATGGATGTAGAACATACAGCGACTATTTCAGTCAGTGATGCATGCGTAGGGACCAGTACAAAGTGTCCACAGTGCAAAGGGTGTCTGCAACCCAACATGTCCTGTTAAGATTGTCCGTGAATCACTGGTAATGCATAGTCAAGTGTGATATCTCAATGTGCCACAGTACTCGAAAGGTCATGTGTGTCTCGCGCAATCAACAGGACACCCAGCCAGACCACAGTAGCAACGGTGTGTTGGACAGGCCTGTTATATTCAAAGTAGCGGTCCAACAGTAATGTTCATCATAGGCATGTGTCCCACTTGCAGAGGTCAAACATCCTATGGCACCATCTCCCAGGGATAGTTGAATGGTGTTTGTGTGTCCTCCAACAGATGGGTGATTTCGCCCGCAGATGCACCTAAGTAGATGTGCTGTGTGTGTTCACTGACCTGTGTCAGAATAAGGACAAACACTGTCTTGGTATGCTGGACACAACATCAGGGCACATTGCAGGGAGTCAAACATCAGTATCGACATAATTAAATGTCACACAGGCAAACATAAGATGATCACAACACATAACACTGTGCATGTTGTGGACATTTGGAAATGCAACCGCAGACAAGCATGTCCCATGGATATGGTCATGTCCATGCCCATGTAACACAGGCATATCACAGCTGCACCCCATGTCCATCAGCGTTGGTGCACAGAGACCCAACAGGAAAGGTCCATGAAACAAACAGCACAACACAAACATATAAAGGCAGATGTCACACCCAAACGATCAAAGGTGCAATCTACTCTGTGTCTGCAGCAAATGTCTGTTTGGGATCCTCAGAGGCAGGCACAGTCTACAACACGTCACAGTAAAGGCAGAAGATGTCATAAAAATGTGTCAAATTACCATGTAGCCATGTCCAGCTGACGCCACATGTCCAAATTATAGAAACATAGAAATATGACGACAGAAAAAGACCACATGGCCTATCTAGTCTGTCCTTCCATAACAACTACAACAGTCCACTTTTTGCCTTTAGAGATCTTCTGTGTTGGTCCCATGCTTTCTTGAATTCAGTTACTGTCCTCATCTCTACCACCTCCACTGGGAGACTATTCCACGGATCCACTACTCTTTCCGTAAAGAAATATTTCCGCATATCACTCCTGAATCTATCTCCCTTCACCCTCATCCCATGTCCCCTCGTAGCAGAACTTGCTTTCAATTGAAAGAGGCTCTCTCCCTGAACATTTATGCCACAGAGGTATTTAAACATCTCAATCATATCACCTCTATCCCGCCTTTCCTCTAAGGTGTACATATTAAGATCCTTAAGTCTGTCCTCATATGCTTTATAATGAAGCCCATTAATCATTTTGGTAGCAACCCTCTGCACCGACTCCATCCTGTTCACATCCTTTTGAAGGTGCGGTCTCCAGAATTGCACACCATACTCCAAATGAGGTCGCACCAAAGACTTATACAGAGGCATTATCACCTCCTTTTTTCTGCTAGCCATTCCTCTCCGTATGCACCCAAGCATCCTTCTAGCTTTTGCTGTCGCCTTTTCCACCTGTTTAGCTACTTTAAGATCATCAGACACAACCACGCCTAGGTCCCGCTCTTCTTTAGTGGACAAAAGTACTTCACCTCCTATACTGTATTGCTCCCTTGGATTGCTGCAGCCCAAATGCATGACCTTACATTTTTTAACATTAAATCCCAGCTGCCAAATTCTAGACCATTCTTCAAGCTTAGCTAGATCCCTCCTCATGTTATCTACCCCTTCCTGGGTGTCTACTCTATTGCAGATTTTGGTATCATCCGCAAAGAGGCAAACCTTACCCGACAGCCCTTCCGCTATATCACTAACAAAGATGTTAAAAAGAATCGGACCAAGGACAGATCCCTGGGGCACACCACTGGCAACATCCTTCTCCTCAGAGTGAGCTCCATTTACCTGTACTCTTTGTCGCCTCCCACCCAACCAACTTCTAACCCAAGCAGTAACTTTAGGGTCCATCCCTAGGGTGCTCAGTTTGTTTATAAGTCGCCTGTGAGGAACAGTGTCAAAGGCTTTACGGAAATCTAAATACACCACATCTAGAGCTCTCCCTTGGTCCAACTCCCTGGTCACCCAGTCAAAAAAATCAATCAGATTTGTCTGACAAGACCTGCCTCTGGTGAATCCATGCTGCCTCGGATCCTGTAATCCGCTGGACTCCAGAAACCTCACTATTTTCTCTTTCAGCAGCGTTTCCAATAATTTACTCACCACCGAAGTTAAACTAACCGGCCTGTAGTTTTCAACCACATCCTTACTTCCGCTTTTGTGTAAAGGCACCACATAAGCCTCTCTCCAGTCCTTTGGCACCACTCCCGACTCCAACGAGGCATTGAAAAGGTCAGTCAGTGGAGCTGCTAGAACGTCCCCAAGTTCCCTCAGTATTCTAGGGTGTATCCCATCCGGTCCCATTGCTTTGTCTACTTTAAGTTGAGCTAGTTTCTCACGAACACAGTCTTCTGAAAATAGTTCAAGATGTCCCTCGCTTCTGTTCTTATTTGTGGGTGTTTTCTGAGGTCCTGCTCCTGGTTCTTCATCTGTGAACACAGAACAAAAATATTTGTTAAGCAATTCCGCTTTATCCTTATCAGCTTCTACATATTCCCCCCCTGCACCCTTGAGTCTGACAATACCACTTTTGCTCTTCCTCTTCTCACTAATATATCTGAAAAATGTCTTATCCCCCCATTTTATTGCATTGGCTATTTCCTCCTCCTTTTGAATCTTTGCCTTCTTGACTACTTTGCTAGCTTCTCTAAGTTTTTCCAAATACAGATGCCTGTCTCCTGCTCTCTGTGATCTCTTGTATTTCATGAAGGCCTCCCTCTTTTTCTTCACTTTTTCAGCTACTTCCTTCGAAAACCATAGCGGTCTCCTGTTCCTTTTGCCTTTATTTACCATTTTAACAAAAAGGTTGGTTGCCCTTAAAATACCCCCTTTCAGTTTTGCCCACTGTTTTTCTACATCCCCCAGCTGTTCCCATCCCACTAACGACTCCCTGAGGTATTGGCCCATCTTCGCAAAGTTAGTCTTCCTAAAGTCTAAGATCCTCACCTTGGAATGGATTCTAACAGCCCTAGTCCTAATACTGAACCACACCATCTGGTGATCACTGGATGCAAAATGATCTCCCACTACAACATCAGAAACTCTTTCACCATTGGTAAGCACCAAGTCCAGTATGGCCCCTTCACATGTGGGGTCTGTTACCAATTGCCTGAATAGTTCTCCCTGTAGAGAATCCAGGATCTCCTTACTTCTAGATGATACTGCAGCAGGAATGTGCCAATCAACATCTGGCATATTGAAATCTCCTATCAGTAGCACTTCCCCTTTCCTAGCAATGCTGCGTATGTCTTCAATTAACTCTCTGTCCACCTCTTCCTCTTGTGAGGGAGGTCTGTATATCACTCCAATGCAAATAGATTTCTCTTTCCCTCTTTCTAGTTTAACCCACAATGCCTCCTCTCTCCCTTTTAAGCTCTGTAATTCCAAAGCTTTAATAGTAGTTTTTACATATAGTGCCACTCCTCCTCCTCTTCTTCCTACCCTGTCCTTCCTGAATAAAGTATAGCCAGGTATAGTTACATCCCAGTCATTGTTTTCTGTGAACCATGTTTCTGTAACTGCCACTAAATCCAAGTCAGCCACTCCCACCAAAGCTTCAACCTCAGGGATCTTATTTCCCATGCTACGGGCATTAATACACACTGCTTTCCATATGTTACCCCTGTTACCCATTTCCATAAAGGTATTTAATGTATCACCTACCTGGGGGCTTTCACTTACCTGGGGGCTTTCTTCACCCATCCCCAAGGAATCTAGTTTAAAGCCCTTTTCAGTAGATTAGCCAGTCTACTACCAAAGATGCGTTGACCTCTCTTGGACAGATGGTGATATCTGGGATACATAAATGCTGTTGTGCAGTGGTCTGTCAACACACATGAGATAGGTTAACCCACAACACGCAACACATGCGCACACTGTGCACAAGGTAACATCAGTAAGGTAGAGATGGCACACACACCACCGCTCCACAGGTGTGCAGACTCTGTCCACCACATGATAATGCAAACTGCATGCACACTATATCATAACAGAGCCACCCCCAAACACACACACACAGTATGAGAAGGTGAGCGTGCCACCAGTAACATATGGCCTGTATGTGCACAATTGGAGAATAGTGGAGCTAAAGATCTTGCAAATGCTATGATACACTGCTGTTGGCCGATGCTACAATGTCAGGGAAGGGTGTAAGTGCAGCCCATCACCAGAACACCTAGGACATGTAGACACACGCAGCTCTGTTGGATGTGTCCCAGAGACAGTGCTGGAGAAGACAAACTTGGCACAAACACATGTGGATATGTGTGGCCAACATCAACATATGGGGTACAGGAGAGCACGCTAAATAGGTCATCCACAGCATATGTGCATTAGACAGATAACCTCTGATATGTGCTGCTCCTGACTGTCCACACAGACGAATTACCTGTATGTCCACCTGCCCAAGTGTCCTGCACATTGAATGAGGTACACACAGCTGCCACTGCACTACAGCACCAGGAACGTCACCAAGCATGTCCTGTGGATTGAGAAACACAAGGGAAACATACATATGTCATGTTGGAGCTGTGCAACAAACACACCAGCTTCACGTCCTCAGCTCTCATAACCCCCTAGATCCGTCACAGTCTGGCAGTTCGTCATGACACTATACCTAATTGCCCCAACCAAACCCGCCACTGACGTGTTCCTGGCCAAATACAAGGGCCTGTAGTCTGTCCGTCCCCTTTGTGACTTCTCTGCTGCCCTCGAGACCATTGACCACAACCGTCACCTCTCTACCCTGTATGTGCCCGGCCCAAAGGTCCCGGTACAATCCTGCTTCCCCCATATGTCTCCCATAGCACCTTCAGGGTGTGTTCCTGTGGGTCCACCTCCCCTGCTAACCCGCTCCAAGGTGCTGTATGAAAGGGATATATACAGGGGCTGCTACATTCCCCTGGCCCCATATCCAGTTCCCTGGTGCAGCAGGCACATCTCCTGGCTATCAGTAGCAGCTGTACGCTGATGTATCCCAAAGATATCTCTCCACGCCTGAACTATGTTTGGCAATCCACACCCCGATCTCAGCTTGCTCCCTGACATTGCTGGCTGCAGGTTTCCCCGCTGCATGAATTGAGCATGGACAAGACCGGACATCTGGTCATCGCCCCTAAACCCTCCCCAACCTTTACAGTATCTGTGTATAGGTTGATACACCTTCTGTCGACGTGGTCTTCAAGGTAGCAGTTCTCTATGACCCCTCGCTCCCCTTCTCCACACATACCCATCATGTAGCTAAGGCCTGCGGTGTCCTCCTAGATAACATCAGCAAGATTCCTGCCATCACCCCAGAACACACAAATAAAATGCTAATGGCTCCCTTCATCACCTGCCATCCTGGTCACTGTAACCTACACCTTGCTGGTCTGCCTCAAAATCATCTCTGTCCGCCGCAATGTATGCAACACTGCACTGCATGGCTAAGCTACCGGCAGCCTCAGCATGGCAATAATACTCCACCTGTCAGGACACCTCACAGGCTCCAGGCGAGGTCAAGATGCACCTGCTGATCTATACATGGAGTCACACTGTGGTTGCCCTGTACCTTGACTTGCATAACTCAAGTACTACAAATACTACTACTACTGAGCATGTAAACAGTGCTAACACCTGTATGCATCGCCATACCAAAACATGTAACACACAGTCCCTGCTCATCAGAGCATACTATCCAATCAATCCCCTCATATCCCCCAAATGTGATCCCCACACATCAAGGCAACTGATCCTTTCTATGGGCCACTCCCCCACTGTTAATGCGGGACCACACACCTGTCACCTTGCAGCACCCAATGCCGGGAACTAACTACCTGTGGCTGCAGGGCAGCCACCCTCTCCAACCATCTCAAAACCCTGTGTGACAGCCTACCAGATCACCTACGCCTAATAATCCTGACTACATTAATCACCTCCACCCGCTGTTGTCCCCTGCCCACACCTTCTGTGTTAGCGGTTGGACTACATTGTAAGCTCAGTTGGCCAGGCATTGTGTCAGCAATGTCAGTGCAGTGCTGCGTATGACTGGTAGTGCGATACCAATGCTCAGTAGTAGTAGTAGTACATATATCTATCCAAATGTTATTTCCAAAATATCCAGTACTCACAAGAGAATAGCTCTTCAATCAGCTGCCGCCTGAGTGCTGCGCCCTCACGTGTGTCACCATGGGCACGTACAGGAGGGCACATTGGATCGTCTTCCAGATCCTCATTAATTTGGACATCAATATCGTGCCTCAGAGCAATGTTGTGCAGGATGCAACAGGCAATAATGATCTCTGCCACTGTCACGGGTTGGTATTGTAAGGATCTGCCGGTCCTATCCAGACACCTGAAGTGACTTTTCAAAACGCCAAAGATGCGCTCGATGACGGAGCGATGGAGGAATGGGCCTCATTGTACCTCATCTCTGCACGTGTCTGTGGTAGATGCACAGGGGTTAGCAAACAGGGCCGACATCCATATCCTGCATCACCTGCAGAAAGAAATGTTGAACGTTAAACCAGGAGCTGATATTCACACACATGCACACATGAATGTACGTGCAAACCCACAGCACTTACAGGTCAGACAGAAACATAGGGGAACACATGATGGGACACAACAACTACGTGCAAGTGTCTGGAGGTGTGAGATACAGAGCATGGGGGGAGGTAGAAGGAGTGCAAACAACATTAACCTGAACCACAGCAGACACATCGGCAGAAACCAGAGGCCGAAAGGTAGTAGCGCCAGCCCTGAACACATCAGAGACACACATGCAATGCACCCTGGACAAGGGCAGAGATGCACAAATGTGCAAGCATGTGATGGTCATGCTACTGTCCACACACAGATGGTGCAACAGGAAAAGGTACCCCACCGTGGCAGGCAGGATGGCATAGACAACACCACACTATTGATAAACATGAAGCATACATGTGTGTCGTACTGTGCCAACCCAAACACACAATGTCAAATGGCGTGAAACGTCAAAAGTCAGTGTGCCACCAACACACAGCACCGCAGCACAGAAGACCTGGAGTGATCCTCCCACCCCGCATCAGCTCTCACACACACAGATGACACACACACAACTCGGGACACATGTCAAAGACAGACATGTGTGCAGACGGCTAGTCAGGGGTACACGATGTGCATGTCAGAGATGAGAAATACCCACCCAGCAGTATACAGTCCTCAAATTGACCAGCCTAAAATTGTCGGTACAGTGCCGAGTGACGCAGGATATAGGAGTCATGGGTGGACACTGCAAACCGCGGGACCACATTCAGAAAATGCATACCTGCATCACATAAAACCTGAACATTCAGGGAATGGTAGTGTTTGCGGTTGCGGAACACTGTCTCCCTGTCTCTGGGTGGGACCAGGGCAACATGTGTGCAATCAATAGCTCCCATCACGTGTGGTAACCTGGCAAATGCCTCAAAGGCCTGGTTCAGGGTCCCCCACTGTTGCCTAGTATTGGGAAATGCAATGTAATTCCCAACCCGGCTGATCATGGCATGCAGTACTTTGTGGAGACATCGTGAGAAGGTGGGGCGGCTCATGCCACCCACTGCGGCCACAGATGACTGGAAACAGCCAGAGGCAAAGAAATGTAGGGCACCAAGGAGCTTGACCAAACCCGGTATGGCATGTGACCGACCAGTCAGGGGCTCAAGGTCAGGTTGTAGATCCTCATAGAGCTCCCTAATAGCCCCTGTGCTCAGGTGGTAGAGGGAGATTACCTGGTCCTCATGCATGTACTGGAGCCAGGCCCTGGGCCTGTAGAGGCAAGGCTGGCGAGCCTGCAACTCAGCACTCCTCCTGCGGCGTGCTGGCACAGACCCTGCCTGGCCTGCCCCCACAGCTACAGGTCGATGTTACAGCAGGACTGCACCCCTGCCCCATGCCCCAGCCCCATGGATACCATCTCCCCCGTCAGGCAACCGCAAGCCCTGCACATCCCCCAGTGCAATGCAGCAACCACAAAGCCCTCCATAGTGGACACTATAAACACAACCCCCCTCACCTCCTCTACC
This sequence comes from Ichthyophis bannanicus, assembly GCA_033557465.1. Lineage (NCBI taxonomy): Eukaryota > Metazoa > Chordata > Amphibia > Gymnophiona > Ichthyophiidae > Ichthyophis > Ichthyophis bannanicus. Next base: position 431,744,299 of record CM066034.1, on the reverse strand, counting down.
TCACGCTAACCCTGACTCACCTCCCCACCACACACCTACCCCGCTGCTCAACTCCCCCACCAGCGACCAACCTTGCCACCCACCTCCCCCACCACATACCAACCCTGCCACCTACCTCCCCACTACCAGGCAACCGTGTCACCTACCTCCCCACCACACACCAACCCTGCCACCTACCTCACCCACCACCCACCGTGTCACCTACCTCCCCAACCACTCACCAACCCAGCCACATACCTCCCCCAGCACTCACCAAGCCTGCCGCTCACCTCCCCCACCACTCACCAACCCAGCCACACACCACACCCACCACCAACCAACCTTGCCACCCACCTCCCCACCACATACCAACCGTGTCACCTACCTCCCCCACCACCCACCAACCATGCCACCTACCTCCCCCACCACACACCAACCCTGCCACCTACCTCACCCACCACTCACCAACCGTGTTACCTACCTCCCTTACCACTCACCAACCCAGCCACTCAACTCCCCCACCGCTCACCAACCCTGCCACTCCCCACGCCTAACCTGCCTCTGACCCTCTGTTCGCTTCACCATCAACAACGCATGTCTTCAAACTCACTCACCTGCACTAACCCCTCAGCGTGTACCAGGTGTTCACATTAATTTATGGTATGTTTTGCCATCTGCGTGTGTGTGCGCGTGTTGCGCATGCGCAGAGGTGATGTGTAGGGTGCATATGTGGAACCTTGTGCTGTACATGCACGGACACATACACCGCTTGTGCATGTGCGGTGCATGGTTCCGCTACGCCCTGTCGCCTGTGGGATGCACATGGAGCCAGGCACTGCAGATGCGCAGATATGTACAACACAAGTGCATGTGCAGCGCCTGTTGCCGTGCACGTCCCACAGGCAACAGGGCATAGCAGAACCGTGCGCCGCACATGCGCAAGAGGTGTACATGTCTGCACATCTGTGGTGCCAGGATACATGCAAGCCATAACAGATGGTGTGGTGGGAGCTGCCACCGCATATGCATACGTCTCCCACGCAAATAGGTAGCCTGCATGCACATGTGTGGCACCTGGTTCCACACCCATCCCACACGTGACAGGGCTTAGCAGAACCGTGTACCACACATGTGCAAGAGGTGTATGTGTCTGTGCATGTGCAGCACACGGTTCCACATACACACCCTATGCATTGCCTCTGCGCATGCGCAACACGTGCACACACATGCAGACAGCAAAACATACCATAAATTAACGTGAACACCTGGTACACGCTGACGGTTTAGTGCAGGCAAGAGAGTTTGAAGGCGTGCATTGTTGATGGTGAAGAGAATAGAGGGTCAGAGGCAGGTTAAGCAAGGAGAGTGGCAGGGTTGGTGTGTGGTGGGGGAGGTGAGTGGCAAGGTCGGTCGGTGGTGGTGGTGGTGAGTGGCTGGGTTGGTGCATGGTGGGGGTGATAAGAGGCAGGGCTGGTGAGTGGCTTAGGTGGTGAGGGCTGGTGAAGGTGATGGGGGAGGGGTCAAGGGCTACAGGAGGTCAGACAGGTCCAAGATGCAGAGGGAGGACAGTGAGAGCAAGGACATGCTGCGACTGGACATGACAGGTGGGATGTCTGGGGAAATGCCAGGGCCGCAGTCCCCAGAGATGGGAGGGATGAGTCAGCCAGAGTCTGAGGTTGAGGGCCCATTGGGTATGTCCGACCCCACCCAGGAGCAGCCTGAGGGGCAGAACACAGGCAAGCGTAGGCAGACGCCTGTGCCGTATGGGGAGAGGAAGAGGGCCATAAGATTCAGCCAGCAGGAAAATCACAACCTGCTGGCAAGTGTCCTCAAACACTATGAGGAGCTGTATGGGCACATGAGCTCACGCACAACTGTGAGCGCAAGTACCCAGGTGTGGGAGGAGGTGCAGGGGGCCATGGCATAGGCTGGTGGGCCACCAAGGGACCTTGACAGCCTCCGTAAGAGGTTCAATGATATCAGGCAGGGAGATCCATGCACACATGACTTCAGAACGCCGACATGCTAGCGGCACTGGCGGGGCGGCCCCTTCATCCCAAGCCTCACGCCCCTGGAGCAGCAGCTTGCTGAGCACCTAGGCCCAATCTACATACATGGCCTCTCCCCGGCACTGGACACGGCTGACCCACAAGCAGGTATGTTTGAGACATGCAGCACACATACAGTTATCTACCACGCACACACTGGGCATGCCACGGGGTGGTGTGGGCCCATGTCCTGGGAGAAGGTGTGGCCGAACAGATGCAGAGGAGGACACCAGGGCAGCAATGGGTTGCAACATGTCCCCAAGGGAGCCACGACAGGTACCTGGGGGCATGTACCAGACATGCACAGTGGTGGATATGATACAGCACTGAACAGGTGTCCCGAACGAGGGTGGGCACACAGTCGTCCAGGTGGAATGACACCCCTCCCCCACCATGCACATGTCAACACACTGCTCCCAAGAAAGAGACGGCCTACCACCCCCACCAGAAACATAACAGCCCATGTTGGGTGTACCCCTACAAGCCACATATGTCACACACATCTGACGCACGCATGGATGCAGCATCACGAAGCCTTGTCACAGAGGCAAACACACACAACATGCCAACCAAGCGACAGCGAAACCGAGTGCCCTGGGGGATCCACTCCACATCAGCCGATCAGAGCCAAACAACATCAAGATATGTCCTGTCCATGGACAGATCACAGCACATTGACAAGGGATATACACAGCCGAGCCCTGAGATGAGCTGGGGTGTATATCACACAGACATTGCACATGTACGACACACAACACTGCTGGCATACTGTGGGAATCTGCAGATCAACATCTTGAGGGCATGAGGTGTACAGCACAAGCACAGTAACAGACCTGTCATGTTACATTGTGACAATTCGCAACAGACCCATTGTATCCCCTGCCATGCATCTGCCATTCACACTCACACATCCTTTTGCCCCGTCAGTTCTGCACACCTGTAAGCTGCAGATCTGTGGTCCCTTATGGCCCTGTGTATACACTGTAATGCACGCCATCAATGATCTATAACCTGTCAGCTGACCATCTACCCTACCAACCACCGTCACACCTTGGCTGTGTTTCCAGTAACTATCTCCATGGAACAGCGGGTATAGATGTTGTATTGGCCTCCAGAGCATATATGAGTGACACGTGACCCTCATACCCATGGGGCCTCCAACTACATGATGTTGCTAGGTGCGGACTATAGATATTGCATTGTTCCAGGCCTGGGCAGTGAGAGGCGTACATGTCCAGAGATAGGTGTGTGACACCACGGAGTATGTTGTACATCTTGTATCTAACAGTGAGGGATATGTCATGTCACCATGCCATGTGCAATGTACTGTGCACATGCACAGGTGAACCACACACACCAGGCCCACCCACCTCGTGCCACCACCACCAGCATAGGTGTGGCCTCAGTCAGCCAGGCCTTGTACTGACCACCCCAGGACACCCAACCCATGGCCATATGTGCAGACACACCCCCACAGACACAGTGTACACACCCTCCTGCCCCCATGTCATGTCCCAGCACCAGTCCCAGAGACCTCTGTAACAGATGCACCTACCCCAACACTGACACCACTCGAGGTCAAACCCCGAACATGCCGGGTGACGCTGTTCCAAGCCCACCCCCCCCCCCCAGTGCGACCTCATGCATGCCAGGGCCCCCCCCCCATCCCCCGGAACCTGCACCATAGGGTGCACAGTCCCACATAGCTCCCCACACATGACACACATTGGACAGCACTGCACCAGTCCCCACACATGTCTGGCTGACCGCCACACCCGCAGCAACATCTACCATCCACACTGTACCCCACAGTGCATACATGTCGCTCACACACACTGTGACAGGCCCCACACTCCTTGCAAGGCCTCACACACACACACACATGCACCGGCCACAGGTAGCTCTGTGGTCGGAGCCCGTGTCTCACACACAGTGCGCACCTGGTGCTGCGTATTGTGTGTGCAGCACTCACCACACCGACCCCCAGGTCAGACATGACAATGTGGTGCTGCACCCCACGCACCGCAATGTGCTGCCCCCTCCCAGGTACAGCACAGCTGACACACATGTGTTGCCCCAGTGTAGGCGCTGTGACATCATGTACAGGCGGTACACACATTGCCCATGGTGGTGACGTTACAATGTGCTCTATGTATGTGTCTGTGTCCACCCCATATCTACTGTGTACCTTGTTCCACCCCCCCCCCCCCCCAAGTAACATCCAGGCCATCAAAGTGGCCGAGGAGGACAATGGCGGTGAGTCTGAGCCAGTGGAGGTTGAAGAGGTGCCGCATGCAGAGGATGCCGCCAGCAATGCCCCAGACACCCCATGGGCCGATGTGATGTCTGAGGAGGTGGCTGCCCAAAAGGATGAACAGACACCACAGCAGAACAGGTACACAGGCACCACAGTGGCTGGGGAGGGGCCCAAGGATGTGGGAGTCAGCCCCACATTGCCACCGTCAGGGCCATCGACTGCAACAATGGGTGCTATGCATGTCGTCCTCCAGGAGCTGCAGGCATGTATGGCATCAGCACACAGGGATGCTGCAGGTAGACAACTGGCAGGATGGTTGCATGTGCTGGTGTGGCACACCAACCCCCAGACACAGTGGTGGGGCCACACACATGCACAATGACAGTGGGCCTCCACACATACGTATGGCCCCCTGGCCATGTCTGGGGTGGGTGGTGTGTCATGGTGGGGAATGGGCAAGTAATACCTGTTAGGGTGTGGGCAACAGATGTCTCACAGGTCATACTGTTCCCCACCTACAGGCTCTCACCAGGCACTAATAGCTATATGGGCGGAAATGCATGGCCAGCAGCAGGTACAGCATGCCCAATGCCAGGCAGTGCGGACCCTCATGCAGGCAGTGTGTGGGCTCCACAGGAATGTCAGGGAGCACAACCTGGAGACACAGCAGCTGCGAGGGACTGCCATAGAGATGGCAGCTGGTATAGCCCGGGTGTCAGATGCCCTCGAGGCTGTGGTGGGATGTATCCTACAGCCAGCAGTGGTGTCAAAGGCAGCAGCAGCGGCAAGGGGTGTGGGGGGTCATGGGAGGGGGCAGGGGCATGGGCGTGGGCGGTCACTCAGGCTGTAGATCTGTGATTGTACGTTGGACTGACCACCACATTAAATAATGCATTACCTTTGGTTACTGATGTGCACTTGTCCATTGTTTGTGTCGGGGGTTCCATGAGTGGGCTGTCACAATTGGGGTTACCATGGTCACATGTGCCCTACCATGTCACAGAGTGGCGGGGTGTCTGCACCAGCAGCAGTCATGACAGAGAGGTCCACACATGCCCTGTGTGCCATGCACCGTGCCATGTGTTCACGGCCATACATATGCCTGGCATTACACCCTCCCTCCCTCTGCCACCTGCTATATATGTCTGCTTGTTCACCAACATTGTGAGGTTTATCTCCCCATATGGTGTGGGTGCCATATATCATCCACATCAGGCTATCTACATGGGTGACCCGTCTGTCAGACACACACCAGGGTCACCGTGGCATACCAACTGCACATGCTTGGCTGACAGACATGACTTACAGATATACCTAGCTGCTGTCAGTTGTTTACCCCCTTCAGCACTTGTAGTGAGCCACTGCTCCTCCACCCCACCAGACCCCATCTTAGTGAGCCACACTGACTAACACCCTGTCAGACATGTCGATCCCCGCATACATCACATCTAGGTTGCATCATGGGTACCACATCTGCACCTCCTCACCATCCTATCATGCGGTGCATCCCTGCTACAGACTATCCATGACAACGTGAATGTGTCCATGTCTGCTGGATGGTACAGCACATGGTTACATCACAATGTCATCAGGGGATACATCCAGCAGCACACATGGCGCTCCACACAACCTGTTGTGGGGCAGGGGCAATGTATGTGGCACACATACACACTGGGACATGCACACAGGTGTCACACTCACCGCTACAGCATGTATGTACAGAGGATACATGACCATTGCAAGAGTTGGCTGCCTACACAATGTTTTAATACAAATATGTGTCAGTAGGTGCCATACAAACTTTAAAAGGTACAACAGAACAACACCCTCCCATAGGCGGGTTAACTTTACAACTAGTTTACATTTGGCATTAGCCCAGCATGTACATCCATCTCACACGTTAGTGGGGATACATTTGGCTATTAGGGTTGCCACCTTTGCCATCTGTGCATCCAATTTAACTACCTTGCAGACACTGGGAGATGGCCACAGCTATTTATGTGGATCATGCATCCAAACTGGTCCTCGATTATCCAATATGCACACGTCATTTCTGCCAATGAGGAGGAAGGTTACACCAACCTATCACATTGCAGATATCTGGTAAATGGTGCAGCTATACTCATGCACAGACACTTTGATTGCCATATGCCTACTGGATAGGGCATGAGGATGACTCAGACCCTGATGTTCAGGGAGCATGTCTGTGGCCCCATCATGGGCGGGGACAGGATTGCATGCCACCAGATAGCCAGAGACATTGGCTGCCATCTGGGCACTGTTGTTACATTTGTACAGATGATGTGGGAAATGGGTTCAGTGATGGACATGCCCCGTTCAGGTCCCCCACGTGCATCAGCATCACGCCATGACCGCCCACTTCACCGCATTTCACTGACTGATCGCAGGTTGACCTCTCCTTAGCTACATCGGGGCTGGTCAGACAGGAGTGAGGTTTGTGTCAGCCCCTCAGCAGTCCGTCGCCAGTGCCAGCAATTTTGTCTCAGGGTGTGGCAGGCACCAAATGAGCCACTGCTGACTGACATACCAGTGCACAACAGGATTGTGTGGGCGTGGAGGCCCTCAGACTGGTCGACTATGATGTGGGATACGTTGCTCTTCAGCACTTAATGCACCGTGAGCCTGGTTGTTAACCGGGCCCACACATATGTGTAGGGGGTCCCCGAGTTGTTTTCCCAGTTAGGGTGTCTCAACCTCAGTGTGCGCCATCCTCTGCCAGTCACGGTCTGGGGCTGCATGGTTGCCAGTGGCATTGTACGGCCACATATCAAGGATGGGGTGCTCAATGGGGCCCTGTACATCACCATACAGCATATGTGCATGTTGCTATCAGCACACCAGCTGGCTCCTGGACATTTCCTCCTCCTAGTTGACAATGCACCCTGCCAGTGCTCCAGATAGGTGATCAGCTGGACACTGCGGGAGACCATCACATCAATGGACTGCCCTGGCCAGTCCCCAGATCGGAATACAGCCACAATCCTGTGTCACATGGTGGCGTGGGGAATATCCAGGGGGCATCCATCATCACAGCATCAGCTGATAGTATCATGCACTGCAGCTTGGAACAGCATTGTCACCAATGACGGCAAGGTGCACTCTGGTGAACAGATACAATAGGTGTCGCATCAGATACGGAGCCATCACTGACGCATACATGTGGACATTTGCAAGGTAACATACATTCGTATGAGGGAGACCTGGCGTGCGTCCATGATATGTGGGAGCATATCTACCGTACTGTATCATTGCCCAACAATGTACATCACGCGGTATACACATAATACCTATCAACAGGCCAACTATGGAGAACCAACCCTGTATTCTGGGCCACACACGCACTGGCGGTTAACCCTAATAGCCAAATGTATTGCCTATCATGGTATGCACAGAGACAGCCACTGGGTAGACCATGACATCAAGCTGCACGGACACATGACTGCGGACACATCTATCTACAGGGTGTCATAGATCTTTTGACACAACTGTGGGTCACATGTGGCCAATTCCCAGTGGACTCCATGTGCTGGTCCCAGGTCTCGGGACAGCACAGGGCAGGTATGCCATGTGCACATGTGTGCCTCACACACTATGGTGTTCCTTTCCTAATTTTCTAAGCAGCCTTTTGTATATTGTAAACCACTCAGACGCTATTGTGATGGGTGGTCTGTTAAGTTCCCAATAAACAAATAGTGCCCTTTCGTACTTGGGCACTATCTGGTGCTGCTGTACATGTATCACTACTATCACTGTTCTTGGTCTCCCTGCCTTTGCTGTACATTGCTGACTGAAATGGTTTCTCTCTCCTTCATGTCTGCCTCTAATGCCAGGTTTTCACTGGCACTTTTTTTCGGACCTTCATTTCACAGCGATAGTGTGCCTGGAGCCTCTTCCCGCCCACCCCCTGCCCATTGACCCCTTCTCTCCACCCTCTGGGGAGCCTTACTCCACCTTTTCTGTGTCTTAGCACCGTCAGGGACGTTGTCGGGCGAAATGGCACGTTATCGCATGAAAAAGTTAATTTATCGCACGATAATGTCACGTATCGCATGATAACATTACGTATCGCTCGATAATTGCACTGCTGCTATGTTATCGCCATTTAGTAAACATACCCCTATGTGTAAACCTTGCTATACATGCAGAAAATGGCTTTTATAAAATTAGGTGACCACATACAGTATGTCCATTAAAAGTACATGCATAGAAATTGTGGACCTATTTTTACATGTCCTGTGCATAGGCTTTCCAAAGGGCAACTGGGCAGGGTGGAAGAGGGGTTAAGTATATAAGAAGAACCATGCTGAGTCAGGCCAAGGTCCATCAGGCTCAGCATCCAGTCTCCAGCAGTAGTCTTTTGGGTCACAAGGACATTGCGGATTGATAATTAGACCTATTTCTTCTAGCTCATTTCCAAGGATGACGAACAGCTCTCCCAAGTCGTCAGCTAATCATTTTTATGGACTTTTCCTCCAGGAACTTGTCCAAAATTCTTTTGAAGCCTGATATGTTAGTCTCCTTGATCACATCTGCCCACAACGGATTTCCATAGCTTAATTATGTGCAGCATGGAAATAAAGCTTTCTAAGGTTTGTGTTCTATCTGCTGGTCATTAGTTTCATGGAGTGTTGCTTGAAAAGTTAAAGAATTGTTACCTTTTCAGCCATTCCGCCCTACTCGTGATTTATAAGCATCTATCATATGCCCTCTCAGTCTTCTTTTCTCCAAGCTGTTTAGCTTTCTGTTTTATTATTAAGGGAGTTGTTCTGTCCTCTTTATCATTTCTGTCAACCTTCTCTGAAACGTTTCTAGTTTATATCATTTTTGAGATAGGTTGACTAGAACTGTACACAAAAGGTAGTTGCATCAGGGGACTTATACAGAGACATAATAATATTCTAAGCATCGTTCTCCATCCCCTTTTCAAATAATCCTTAATACTCTATTTGCATTTTTAACAGCCGCTGTACACAAGGCTGAAAATTTCAATGTATTGTATAAAATGAGTCTCAAATATTTTTCTTGTGCTGTTACTCCCAACTGAAAAGCCAGCATTTTGTACCTCTAGTTCAGCTTATTTTTCCCTATGTGCATTACCTTGCACATCTGAATTGAAGGGGTACTTTTATAAGGATTGCCTAGGTTTACGCAGCAAGAACATGCATAATTGGCAGTATTTATGCATGACCTCTTACAAAACACCAACTAGTGTGGAAGTACACATATTATTTGCATCACACATACTTTTCACCATGGGCATGCAAATAGGTGGGGTTAGGGCAAAGCGTGGATGATTCGAGCAAGTATATGCATAGATTATAAATTTCCTTAATTTATGTGCATACTTGCAAAAAGTAGGCACAACTATTTATGCCAGTTCTAGGGCTCATGCAAGTGATCACGCCTTAATGTACATACATACTTTTTACATTTACATCTTATTTTATAAAGTCAAGTGTATGCATATTTTGTAAAATAGGCATAAAGTATGCATGTGAAAATGTGTTTTTACTAGATGTGACTTTATAAAATTGCCCTCTAAATTTCATCTGCCATTTAGCTAGTCAGTCTCCTAGGGGTATGTTTACTAAACAGTGCTAACATCGCAGCGGCGATGTTATCATGTGATAAGTGATGTTATCACACGATAATGGCACAGTACCGTACGATAATGTCACGTATCGCGCGATAACGTCTCCGGCTGCGTTAAGGTGCACAGAGGGTGGAGTAAGGCTCCCCAGAGGGTGGAGATAAGGGGTCAGTGGGCGGAGAGTGGGCGGGAAGAGGCCCCAGGCACACTAACGCTGTGAAATCAGGTCTGAAAATTATCGCCAGTGAAAACCTTGCGTTAGAGCAGAGGTTCTCAACCCTGTCCTCGGGACCCACCTAGCCAGTCGGGTTTTCAGGATAACCACAATGAATATGCATGGGAGAGATTTGCATATAATGGAGGAAGTGTATGCAAATCTCTCTCATAAATATTCATTGTGGTTATCCTGAAAACCCGACTGGCTAGGTGGGTCCCGAGGACAGGGTTGAGAACCCCTGCGTTAGAGGCACATTTGCAGGAGAGAGAAACCAGTTCAGTCAGCAATGTACAGCAAAGGCAGGGAGACCCAGATAAGTGATAGTAGTGATACATGTGCAATAATAAAACATGCAAAAACCACAGAGATAATGAACAGAACCAAAATAGAAATACAAAAAACCGAGCTGGCCAATAGAAAAAACAATGATAAATGGTAATCAACACTATCCATAAAGAATAAAAAGGAAGATGTCACTTTTCGAAGAGTAAATTCTGATTCCCCCTACAAAGTGAATATCCCAACATTGATAGTGTTGATGAGGGTTTGCTGTGGTGTATACTGGGCAGCTTGCTTATGTGGCTGTTACATGTGCAGCAACAGCATAGTGCCCAAGTATGAAAGGGCACTACAGTGAGGCTGCAAATGGGGCACAGGGGGCTGCAGGCGGGACATGTAGTGGGGCAGCTGGGGCACAGGGTAGACTAGGCAGATGCCTAGGTGACACATAGGAATGTAGAAATGGAAATCCAGCAAGACAGCAAATGACCAAGGGCAAACATGTCCACGAGTGTGTGTCCCACAGTGTCCCAGGGGACAGTACGCAGCAAGTACCCCAAAGGGCACATAACATAGGTTTAAATAGGTGAAGGGAGAAACTGGAAAGGGACACGTTTTCTTTTTGGTTTTTATTTATAGATTAGTGTACGGTCCCCTGAAGAAACATCATAGTGAAACGTCTAGGTACCGGGGAGTTGGCGTTGGGATCACAGCTGAGAGTCGTATGATAGCTCACTATTGAAGGAATACATTCCCTTGTGGTTTGCGAGCAACATTGTGAACGAAGATTTTTCACTCACAGGTTTTTAACTATAGGTTCACAAAACAAAGAGTGTTTCCAAGTTTTAAAAGGGCTATCATAGACTCTGGTAACGAGGTCATTGATGTGAGCAGAGCATGGGTCCTCGCTAAGACGGAAGTCTAAGAGGCCCAGCTAAAGTTTTTACTGAGACCTCATTTGTATAAGAAGAGCTATTTCTTTTATGAGTTTGAGAAATGGTGTATTATAAACCACGGACTGGCTAGTTTTTGATCCAGTTTCAGATATCGTTGAACGACATATTTGATTTATTGCTACTGAATCTATTCGTTCAAGATTTGGGCCATTGGTTATTTTGTGTTTACATAACATTGGCAGGCAGTGCCGGGGGGAAGCGCGGATGTCTATGCAGGCACCCCTACCCCATATCATGCACCATAGGCAGCCGCCAACCAGCACATTGGATGGCCTGGGACTGCGTACCACCAGCACCACCGGCACAAGGGCATGTCAGAATGGTGGCAGAGGGGTGCTGGTGGTGGAGGGGGCACTGGCATCTGCCCACAGCACACCAAGGCCAACCCCTGTTTAGCTGGGTGCCGTGCACTGCAACAGACAAGGTCTGTCTGACAAACAGTCATGGTATCCCCAGGGAATGATCTGCCTCTTCGACAACAATTTGGTGCAGTACACACAGCCAGTATATTCAGGGGCAGAAGGTCACAGTTTCAAGTTCCAGCTGTGGCTCCTGCAGACCATGTCCCTATATTTTACCCAGTACTTAACTGTGGTAACAAAGACAGAACCTTTATTGCAGATAAAATAAACACGCCATAAATGCCTATATTTTACCCTACAGAGCACATACACCATAAACATGTGCAATCCCTAGAGCAGAGTTTCCCAACTGCAGTCCTGGAGGGCCAAACACCATTCAGGTTTCATGCTGTCCCTAATAAATATGCCTGTGATGCATTTGTATGCACCACCCCCATTGTATTCCAATGTATCCATGCATATTCACTAGGGACAGCATGAAAACCCGAACCGTGTTTGGCCCACCAGGACCGAAGTTGGGAACCTCTGCCCTAGAGCAGTGGCCAATAGGGGCACAAACACCCACACCCACAGGCTCCACTATCCAATGGCTCATGGAGAGTCAGGCTGTTTGGCCCTGCGCGAAGCAGCATCTACGAATACTAGCACCTGCATACCTTAGCAATGCCGTCGTAAACTTGGGAACACATTCCACATATATCAAAAGGTTGCTATGATTAATGTCAGATAACAAATCCTAAGTTAAACACAATTTGTTGACAGAGATTCATCATAGCAACCTTTCTGATATCTGTGGAGTGTGTTTCAGTGTTTGTTTCTGACAGTGTTTATCACCCCAGGGAGTGACCCTAACAGTACTGAGTACCATAGCAATGCCTGCACTGTGTCCAGGACTGGTGTGGCGGCCAGGACTGCCAACCACCTCTATCTTTGCACAATGCTCAAATAAGTGTGGGAGTGTGTGTATGTCTATCCAGTGTTTTGTGGCTGCCTACATCTTACTGAGCCCACAATGCTTGCACTGTTTCCAGTGTTAGCCTGCCAATGTGCATAATAAGGAGCAAGGTACTGTGGGTATGGCCCGGACAGTGCCCGACCACCACCTGCATGGACAGGGTGGCCACAGCATGTCATGCTGGGAGGCCACTCTCACCCTGACTGAGCAGTGACCATGGCATGGCTAGGTTCCCCCATAGTGCAATACAGTATTTCTTTCAAGCAATGTCTATGGGTTCCCTTTTCTGAGGCCCAGTTAATAACATATCTGCTTGGTGTGGGTGCTCACATCCCATTTTTTGGGTGCACACAGTTCCTTCAGGAACATGTACTAGCTAGCAGACTCTCTGCAGTTAGTATATATATGGCTGGAACACCTTGCAGGGTGCAGTGGGAAGAGACTGATTATGCCCTCTGCTGGTGAATGTCAGATAGTGGTGGGGGGCAGCAGGGCTTTTCCAGGCCTACTGCCTGTGCCCTATGTGATATGTACAGATCTGCATTGATTGCTCTGTAGAGTGCCTATTCCCTAGCAGGATTGGTGTTGTTGGTCCCCTCTACTGCCACCATTGCAGAGATGTAGACTGTGGATCTGTTGGTGGGAGATCCTGTCCCCCAGCCTGATCCACTGAGGGCGGGTTGGGTGGTGCTACATTATCTGCTTTTGGGTCCCAACACCACCCTTCTCTTATAACATGTGATTATGGCAACCACACAGGACATGCACTATTCTGGGTGCATCATAGTCCACTAGGGCTCGATGTGACTGGAAATACAGATGGACATGGGCATATCCTAGGTGTGTCTGCAAGGACTACCTATCAAACATTGGCACTGATGGGAACCTGCAGCACAGCCTCTCAGTCAAGTCAAGTGCTGCATACCTGGTGCTAGGCGCCCCACCTCACCCTCAGGGTGAGCACAGGAACCGCATAATGTCACGGTCTGTAGTTACTCTGTGCCAGTAACACACACGGTCAGTTTCCCCTACCAGGATGGGGTGCTATAGAGGCGCATACACCATCTTGTGATCAGATGTAGGCTGCTGATCTGCATGTGCAGTGCATCATGGGTTGTGGGTGGGTCTACCCTATCCTGGTAACCACAGCAGACAGTTTGTGTGGTGACCTGCAGTCTTTCTGTAGCCAGCCAGCAGTGCACTAGATACTATAGAGGTGTAGCCCACTGGTTACTTCAATGACTGTAGAGGCAGAGGTCATGGGTTTGATCCCACAATGGTGTTATCTAATAAGGCTGTCTGAGGCTTTTCCTTTTAATTTGACTCAGTGCTGCCAGAAAAAACACCCTCACAGTGCCATAGCCTACAGTGCCTCATAAGGCGCCCTATAGGGCACATTATAAGGTGCCTTGGCGGACAGGGCACTTTATAATGTGCCCCATGGAGTGCCTTATAGGGTACCTTAGGTTATGGCACTGTGAGGGTGTTTTTGTTGGCAGCACTGGTTTAAATTAAAAGGACATGCCTCAGACAGCCTTCTTACATAACACCACTGCAGGATCAAACCCATGACCTCTGCCTCCACAGTCATTACAGTAACCAGTGGGCTACATCTTTATAGTTTCTAACACTGCGCTGGCATGAACTTAGGGTTAACGCGCGTTAACGTGCCATGGCGCCCACTATTGCGCGATACAGATTCTTGCTACCTTGCCGCCAGAACGCCCACTACCTTATATGGCATTCTTCACATTAACACTGCAACTAGCGCCGGTAACTTTAAGACGGTTTAGTAAACATACCCCCTAGTCTCACAAGGTTCTTTTCCAAAATCTGGTACTCCTTTGAATAATTTTGTGTCATCTGTAAAGTTGATCACCTCTCTCATCATTCCTACCTCCAAATCATATATGAATATGTTAAACAACACAAGTCTGTTACAGCACTCAACTACTGATTCTCTTCCATGTGGATAACTGCCCACTTAACCCCATTCTACCTTTCCTATCCTTTCGTCAGTTTGCAATCCACTAAAGAGTAGGCCTACTATCCCATAACTCTTTAATTTCCGAAGGTGCATCTCATGAGGTACTTTTTCAAGCACCTTCAGAAAATCCAAATAGACTACATCAACCATTATCCACTTGTTTGTTTATGCTTTCAAAATAATGTAATAAATTGGTAAGGCAAGACTTGCCTTTGCTGAACCCATGCTGACTCATTGCCATTAAGCCATTTCTATATCTATGGTCAGCAGTTTTTTTCCTTAGAGTTACAGTTTTATTTGGCTTGATATACCGCTTATAGCGACACAACTAGGCAGTTTACAAAAGAAAATAATAAGAGGCAGAACAAACAAAACAACAAAACACGGTACAGGAGAGGAAGCGAGAACCACAGTGGAAAAGAAAGGGAGGAGGGCCTAAGGAGCAGTATGAGCACAATATGTAAGAAACATAAGGGAAAAAGGAGAAGGCAAATT
Organism: Ichthyophis bannanicus; assembly: GCA_033557465.1. NCBI lineage: Eukaryota > Metazoa > Chordata > Amphibia > Gymnophiona > Ichthyophiidae > Ichthyophis > Ichthyophis bannanicus. Next base: position 431,729,153 of record CM066034.1, on the reverse strand, counting down.
GGCTGGAGCTGCAAAGGGAGCGGGGGGGGGGGGGGGTGCAGGATAAGTAGCCATAGATCAATGAATTTCAACTGGAGGAAAAGCAAGAATGAAAAGGTCAGCCTTGGCATAGTTTCAACCATTTTGCCTGATAATGGCATCAGGCTCACTAGGAAGATTGCCAAAATGAGCATTTTTTGGTGTTATTTGTGCCTAGGAGCAGGTATAACTTTGGACAAGTCCACCAGCAATTTCAGATGTGCAGCACTATTCTAAAATTATGTGCACACATTTATATTTGTGGGAATGCCCCCAGCATACCTTTGCCATGCCCTGTGTGACCTGGACATGATCATGCCAGCCACGTGTAATTCAGGCCTTTCTAAAACGGCTCTGGGGACGTCCATGTGATTTCCACATCTGAATGGACATTTTCAGATGTAGAAATCACAAACAGGGCTTCTAAAATGACCCCCATAATGATGTGGTCTAGTTGCTTCAAGTATCACCATCAGAGAAGGTCTCTGATGTGGATATGACCCCAAAGTCCTCCTCCAAAAAAACTGAGGCAATTAAATAATTTAGTATTTCAGCTATTAATTTATCTCCCTGAGCACTCCTTGTATTTCTTGGCCATCCAACAGTTCAACCAACTCTCTCACAGATTTTTTGCTTCAGATGTACTTGAAAAACACTTTAGGCCCAATATTCAGCAATAGCAGGTAGCGGAATTACAGCAGCTAGCCTTTGCCACTAAACCCTAGACCTGGATATTTTATGCCGGGAGCATATCCGGCCACCAGCCAGATAGCCAGGAAGCTAACCAGGCAGCAGGGACATTCAGCCACTTCTCAATTAGCTTTGGTGGTGAAAGTTAGGCCAGCCTTTACTGCACCTGACTTTCACCACCAAGTGATAACTGGGCAGTGGATGAATATTGCCATTGTCTGGTTATTTCTGGGTGCCACCCCTGCTCCTTCCCCGGAATGCCCCGATGCTAGTTGGTTAGTGCCCCTAAATAGCCTGGCTAGAGCGATTAATGTGTTTAGCAGGTCTACTAACCGTGTTAATCATTTTCAATATTGGGCCCTTTAGAAATAGTTTTTACCTCTATAGCAAGCTTCATTTCAAAGCCTCTCTTGGCCTGCCCTATTATTTTTTTACATCTAACTTGCCAATGCTTGTGCTCATCCCTATTTTCTGTAAGATGCTCTTTTTGGCTTTGTACACTTCTTCCATCTCACCATTAAACCATACTGGCCATTGTCTGGCCTACCTTTGACCATGTTTAATGGGTGGAATATATTTTATCTAGACTTCCAAATTAATCTTTTTTAATAATATCCACACCTCATATAAACATTTAACCCTGGCAACCATTCTTTTTATGCTCTTTTGTTTTGGGGGTTTTTTTGTGATTTTGTAATTTCCTTATTTTATCATGGTCTCTCTTTTTGAAATTAAGTGCTACAGCAGTAGGTTTTTTTAACATCTTCCTTCCAGTAATGAAAAATTTGATTGCATTGTGGCCACTATTATCCATTGCACCAGGTCATGTGTATCAGTGAGGACTAAATCTAAACTACTTTCTCCTCTGGCTGGATCTTGGATCAACTGTCCATGAAGCAGTCCTGGAGGTTTCAGATTCAATTTTTACCTAAAAGCTGAAATTTAGCATCCACACCCTTCCTCCTGCTCTCACACATTCCTATGTCATTGGTACCTATATGTACTAAGGCAACCAGCTCCTCACCAGCATTGTCTAAACTCCTAACTAAGTGGTGCATGAAGTCCACCAAGTTAGTAAACAACCCTCATGCTCACCAGTCACCCAACTATCTATATTCCTAATGATTAAATCACCAGCTACAATGGCCATCCTAATCCTTCCCTCCTGTGCACATGCTCCTGGAGACACATCCTCAATGTGAGAGTATAATGCATCACCTCCTGCCACTCACAAACAACTCCTCACCAAAATGGGAGTTGATCATACATGTAGCACTTGGTGCATAAGAATTGATAGTCCCCATATTACTGCTGGACTGCTTTCTGCATCTTAGCACTGGTGAGTTTGGTTATTTAAAATTGCTAAATGAATAGGGATACTTAAAGTAAACTAAACTTCCTTAGGTCTATTAGGTATATTTCATGCTATAACGTTTTGCTTCTCACTAAATTTCCCTGGCCACTTAAAGGCATTTGGGGAAGAGGGAGAGTGAGGGTCAGTGTGGGTGTTGTTGATGACATGAGTGGTAGTTGTCTGGATAATTGTCCTCTTTCCTGGTTTATGTTCAAAGGGGGCCATGGGGGTGGGAGGATAGCGTTGGGTTGGGGCCACCTTTTCATGAAGGTTACTGTAAGCATTGCATTTGTTTTGTACGATATGCAGAGTAATTCTACAACATGATTAATAAAAAGGCATTATTAAATCACCAATTAAGCCATGTGATGAAAAATGTTTCTTTATCTTTTTAAATGGATTAAAAGTCTATAAAATAAAGGGGTATGTTTACTAAAGGGCGCTATTTCCGCTGCTGAGAAGTTATCGTGCGATAAGGTATGTTATCGCACGATAAAGGGCGGAGGAAGGCTCCCCAGGGGCGGAGAGAGAGGTTCAATGGGTGGAGAGTGGGAGGGGAGAGGCTCCCTGCACACTAACGCTGTGGAAGCCGGGTCTGAAAACTAACACCAGTGAAACCCTGGCATTAGGACAGATTTGAAGGAAAGAGAAACCATTTACGTCAGCAATGTACAGCAAAGCCAGGGAAACCAAAATTAGTGATAAGTGTGATACATGTGCACGGAACAAAAGGGCAAATAAACATTGAAAATGACCTGAACAAAATGTAAAAAAAACATAACCAAGCTAAGCAATAGTGATATTAATGGGAAACATCAAAAAACACTACAGCGAAAGCTCCAAAAATAAAGATATTAATTCTGGAAGGGTTTATGCTCTGTCCCCCTACAAGATGAATGATCCCACAGTGCAATAGTGCTGATCAGGGTTTTCCCTTTTTATTGGACAGGTGCCCTATGGCATGCACATGTTCCACAACAGCAGGGTGGGCATGTCGGAATGGGCAACTGGACAGATTCTGGAAAATGGGATACAGAGGGCTGCAGGTGACACATGCTGTGGTGCAGCTGGTCCACAGTGCGGACTAGGGTGATGCCTAGGTGGCCCATAGGAATGCTGAAACTATACAGAAGCCAGACAGCAACTGATGAGGGCCCAACATGGGCATGAGTGTGTTTCCCACAGTGTCACAGGGGATAGTACCCAGCAGGTACCCCCAGGGGCACAGAACATTGGCAGGCGGTGGTGGGGGGAAGTGTGGACATCTATGCAGGCACCCCTACCCCAGAACCCGCACCATAGGCAGCCGCCTACCGGCACACTGGATGGCCTGAGACTGCGCACCACCAGCACCACCAGCATAAGGGCATGTCAGCATGGTGGCGGAGGGGTACTGGTGGTGGAGGGGGCAGTGGCAGCTGCCCACAGCAGACCATGGCCTAGCCCTGTTTAGGTGGGTGCCATGCACTGCAACAGACAGGCTCTGTCTGACGAACAGTCATGCTATCCCCAGGGAATGAACCATCCCCGTGGCAACAGGGTGCTGCAGTACACACAGGCAGTGTATTCAGAAGCAGAAGGTTATAGGTTCAAGTCCCAGCTGTGGCTTCCGTCAACCCAGTCCCCATATTTTACCCACTACTAAACCGTGGTAATAAAGAGGGAACCTTTATTGCAGATAACATAAACATGCCTGAAACACCTATATTTTACCCTACCGAGCACAGACACCATAAACATGTGCAATACCTAGAGCAGAATTTCCCAAATGCAGTCCTGGAGGGCCAAAAAAACATTCAGGTTTCATGCTGTCTCTAATAAAGATGCCTGTGCTGCATTTCTATGCGCCGCCCCCATGGTACGCAAATGTATCACATGCATATTCATTAGGGACAGCATGAAAACCCAAACAGTGTTTGGCCCACCAGGACCGGAGTTGGGAACCTCTGCCCCAGAACAGTGGCCAACAGGGGCAGAAATACCCGCACCCACAGGCTCCAATATCCACAGCCTCATGGAGAGGCATGATGTTGGGCCCTGCGTGCAGCAGCATCTCCCAATACTAGCACTTGCATACCTTAGCAATGCCACCCTAAACCTGGGAATATGTTACACATATATAAAAAGAACATGAGAACATAAGATATGCCATACTGGGTCAGACCAAGGTCCATCTAGCCCAGTATCCTGTTTCCAACAGTGGCCAATCTAGGTCATACGTACCTAGCAGTTTCCCCAAAAGACACAGGTTCCACAATGCTTGTACTGAGTCAAGCATTGATATCCTGGCTCCCTTCTTAATAATGGTTTATGGACCTTTCCTCCAGGAACTTGTCCAAACCTTTTTTAAACCCAGCTACACTAACAGCCTTTACTACATCCTCCGGTAACAAATTCCAGAGTTTGATTACACGTTGAGTGAAAAAAATATTTTCTCTTATTAGTCTTAAATAGTTTACCCTGTAGCTTCATTGCATGTCCCCTAGTCTTCTTATATTCTGATGACGTAAATAATCGATCTACGTTTACCCGTTCCACTCCGTTCATTAATTTATAGACTTCTATCATATCTCCCCTCAGCCGTCTCTTTTCCAGGTTAAAGAGCCCTAACCTTTTTAGCCTTTCTTCATAGGAGTATCCTTCCATCCCCTTTACCATTTTGGTGGCTCTTCTCTGAACCTTTTCTAATAACTCTATATCCTTTTTAAGATACGGCGACCAGAATTGCACACAATATTCAAGGTGCGGTCTCACTATGGAACGATATAGAGGCATTATAATATCTTTTGTTTTATTTACCATTCCTTTCCTTATGATACCTAGCATTCTATTTGCTCTCTTGGCTGCCGCTGCACACTGGGCCGAGGTTTTTAACATGTTATCCACAATGACGCCTAAATCTTTTTCCTGGGTGGTGGTTCCTAATGTGGAACCTTGCATTGTGTAACCATAGTTTGGGTTGTTCCTCCCTAGGTGCATAACTTTGCTCTTGTTCACATTAAATTTCATCTGCCATTTTGATGCCCAGTCTTCTACTTTATCAAGATCCTCTTGCAATTTTCCACAATCCTCTTGGGTTTTAACAACTTTAAATAGTTTTGTGTCATCTGCAAATTTGATAATCTCACTCGTTATTCCACTTTCCAGGTCATTTATGAATATGTCAAAAAGCAGTGGACCCAGCACAGATCCCTGGGGTACACTATTCACCTTTCTCCATTGGGAAAATTGGCCATTTAGCCCAACCCTGTGCTTTCTATCTTTTAACCAGTTCTTGATCCACAGTAGTACACTGCCTCCTATCCCATGACTGGCATAGAGAGAACAAGATTGTGTGAGCTGAATGCAGAGAGAGGAGAAGAGATGCTACAAGAGGTGGGAGCAATGCTCCCTCTAATTTTCTGTAGGCTGTGTGCGCATAAAATATCAGCTGTGTGCAGCTTTTGAAGGAAGGTTAAATTTTTGTGCGCCACATAACGACACTCGGAGTTATATACTTTAAAATTTGACTACACATCAGAATACAGTATGCACACCACATTGATTTTAATCAAATTAAATGAAAATAGACGATTACTAAATGAAGCAGGAAATTTCTAGTCATTACAATCATAACTTTTACATTTTAAGATGTCTGTGTTGTTTTCTATCAGAATCAGAGCCGTAATTTTTGTGCGCTCTGTTGTAAAGTATGTGCGCTTGCTCGGCGAGGTGTGTGCGTGCGCACACGCGCACAGCTTAGAGGGAACAGTGGGTGGGAGCCCATTGAAGAGTACAAAGGCAGAGCCAGTGAGAGCCCAGGCCAGCGAAAGAGAGGGATCAGCTCCAGATAACTTGAGCCTTCTAGTAATGAAGCAGCTCCGCAAAAGTTAATTTATTTATTTACATTTCATTAAATCTTTTTATGGGACTCAAGACATGGTGCATAATTGTATTGTATAAATTTATCACCCTTCCTTTCCCTCCTTCCCAATAATTAACCAATACAGTAAAAGCCCAGCTGCAACTGCTTCAAAATTTCATGAACAATGACCAAAAAATTACGAGTTATTATAATCATTGCATAAAAAGCTATGTGTTATTCATTTTATGGAATCTCATGCAATTAGTTTCAGAACATCATGGGCAACATATTCCATAAACATCAGCCTGCATAAGTAAAGGATCTAAACCTGGTTTGTTGCAATTCGAGCTTGTGTGACAGATATTTGCAAGTTACCCTCCTCCCTTGTAGCTTAGGTAGGGATGCTGAACTGTTCTTCTTTTGATAGCTAGATCACCAGTGTCCCCAGGACTGCACAGAGTTAAACAGAGCAAAATGATATTGCCACGCAATTGAATGCTTGATGTGATGAAGTTCATTCACTTTTTATTGCACTAAGCTAGGCTAATATGTACCCAAAGTAAGTCCTGCCTTGTTTTGGGTACTCTAGGAAGCACATTTTATAAATGACATCTAAGTGCAATCTGGGACATTCAAGCTAAAATGTCTGAAAAAAAGCAGGCACGTTCAAGTTCAGGCACGATTTCACAAATGTGGACATGCCTGATATGGATATCTGCGAGGCATTTATATCGACATCTCTGGAATAGTATTTAAGCATGGGGACAGCTAGTAATAGCCTACTGGTTAGAGTAGTGAGTTAGGACCAGGGAAGCCAGGACTTAAATCCCACTACTACAATCATTGTGATTTTGGAGAGTACTAGAGATGGTGAAGTACCATCTCTCTACACCTTCTGGATGTTTTATGGCCAAAACAAGCACTTTCCCAATGCCTATTTGTGTCTGGAGCCAGTCTAAACTTGGCCAGTGTTGCAGATGTCCCTGAAGTTTCTGAAATATAGTGGGGACATCTTGTACCATCCAAGATACACCTCAGCCATGCCCCTTGCTTACTTGGCCATCCTTGTACTGGAGACATCTTTAAAAGCCATTTGTAAAATGGCTCTGAGGACATCTCTGTGATATGGATATCCAAATCGCGACTAAGGTTTTTAAAATGACCCCTGATTTTTTTATTTTATTTCTTAGAATTTTACAGTATTTATACAAGCAAGCAAAATAGGAAAATACAGGTTCCAGAAGAAACAAAAATCCAAGTGATTTTAGCAAAGGCATATCCTACATAAAAAGAAAAGAAATACAACCTGCCACCCAGACCATGTCCACAATAGATCTACCTGTAATTTGGATGTGATCAAGACAGACATGTGCTAAATTGGGCACTTCTAAAATGGCTATTTGCACATAGATATAGTTTGCACTTGTGAGTTCAGGTAGATCCACGTGCAAAACACGGAATAAGGCTTATAAAATAACACCCTTAATATTTACTATAAAATAAATATGGTAATAAATTCAGAAAAGCCTCACTTTATTTAAATCATTTGCATAAGTAGCATCATTCAGCAGCCTTAAAAAATGTAATTAGTGCACATGAAGATGACTTACGGTCAATATTCAAATGCCACGGTTAGCGTATTTTTAAAAAACCCACTCTATGATAGTAAGTGATAATCCTTTATCCATATAGCTTAGCGGTTTAATTAAGGACAGCCTTTTTTTGTCCTAAACTAAACCCTTACTTATATAGATTGTGGTTGAATATCAACAACTGCCCATAGAATTAAGCGGAACGTCCATGCTATCCCCTCACTCTTCCCCATCACCCCCAGGAAAGTCTGTAAGAGTTTTCAGCAGCACTGTCTGTATAGTCCCACTAAAAATTCAGGGATAGGGGTCTTATCCATATAGCACTGGTTGCAAAATGGATAAGTCCTTTCGAATACTGACCTATACATTTTTACTGGATCAGGCACAAGACGTCCTGCTTATGATAGAGCAGCTGTCTGTAGGCCTCAGAGACTTCTATTCTAAATCCAGCAATCCTTAGTGCAACAAACACTCAGTGGATGGGACAGATCTTCTAAACTGCCTCAGCACAGTATGGCCAGATACCTGAGGAATATAATAATATGTGACTTGTAAAACTCATCAGACTGCAGTTTGTTGACAGTACAGATAATCTTTAGAAGAGAAAGAAAATGCTAAACTTTGTGTACTTTCCAATGAAAATAAGTGATATTTTTTGTTAATAACACTAGTCTGTGCACAGCATAGAATTTTCAGACACTGAGTTTCAATGAAATTGCAAATGGAACAAAAGCAGAATTGATATTTGATATGTAAATGTGAAACAGCAGCATGAATCAAACACCTGCAAACCAGCACTTCTTATTTTAGAGGAAAGAAAAGGTTTATACTTAGTAGACTTATCAAGGCTAACACACTGAAGTGCAATAATTTGCTAGATTAGCATGGCTGACTGTGGTAGTGTGGCATGCGGTGGGAAGGGGTTTTCTGTTCAAACACCAAACAGATAGCTATTTAGGGAAACAAAACTTGTTTTTATTCAGATCCAGTTTGTTGCTCATTCACAAAGCTGGTCTCTCGGCTCTTCCTCCAGCCTAGTTAAAGTTCCTTCCTTGCCCAGTTAAAGTTCCTACTTTGTACAGCTTGCCTTGAAAGGATTCCTGGCTCCATGGGCCTCTCTCCCTCTTGCAACTTGCTGGATTTTAAGCTCTCCCAGCCTTGAATTCCAGGCTGTAGGGACTCTTAAAAGAGCTTGTCTCTGGAGGGGGACGGGCAACACTCTAAAGACCTCATCACAGTGACTTTATGAAATTATTGCATGAAACAAATGTGTTATCATAGTAATTGGATAATATTTCTTTATTGGGTAGTAAAATCTCAGTATTATGGAGTATTGTATGTTCTGCCCACACAATTTCTGTTTGCATGTTTTATATTGTGCTAACAGCCAATAAGCTAGTGCATCAGAGGTTCTTCCTTGCAAGAAACCACCATCTATAGACTTCACAGAGAACTTCTCTGTCAGACATGGGAGAACACTTGGGGAGCTCAGTGATCCATGTGGCATGAGAGGATTATAAAACCACCTTTTCCGTGGAAGACAAGGAATTCCTGAGACTCATGGACAAAGATGAATCAAATACCTAGGTAGCACCTCGTCCATTCCACACGTCCAAATACCAACTTCACAGCATCAAAAACCATGCTCCCTCATGGCCTGTCTAACTTGCAGAAGAAAACCATAAACAAGACAGCATTTTGTAAACTTCATGAAGCCATGTAGAACCAGCTCTGTCTTTGAAAGAGAACAAAGAATATTGGTATCTTCCTTATTTCAGTGTATATCTCCCACAGAAATCAGAAGTGATCAAAATCATATTTTATTCAAGCACTCACTTCCAAGGAATGTTCCTGAACAATGTAGTCTTCACTGTGATTAACTCAACCAACAACCTATTGGGGGTTTTGATCCACTTCAGAAAAGTGCCCATCACTGTAACAGCCAACTTCCAGCAAATGTTCTACTGTTTGTTGCTCCAAGAAACTACAGAAATTGCCTAAGATTCCTATGGTACCATAACAAATGGCATCAACAAGATCATAGAATACAGAATGTGAGCCCACATTTATGACAATAGTCCATGGACTGCAATGGCCATTTACGGATCCAGGAGAATAGAACTAAAAGGAGAAAAGAAGTATGGCACAGATACCAGATGTTTTGTAGAAAGATAATTTTTTATGTGGATAATGTATTGAAGTCCTTGGGGTATGTTTACTAATCTGCAGTAGCGGCTTCTGTGCAATATTGGAGCCATGGATCCGATATTGCACAGAAGCCACTACCGCCGACGAGTAAACATACCTCCTTGTCTCTGGAAGAAGAATCCATTGATCTACTGAAAAAAACACAATGTTAGCAAAGGACAATTTCAGGTACCACAAAATAGCCTCTAATAGTGCAGAGGTGATGAAAGAATTCTCCTTGGAAGACCGTGCTAAAGAACTTAGAGTTGAGAATAGGTACCTCGTACATATTCAGTTCAATGTATCTTCGGTTTAATTTAGGTGTCTAAAAAGAGGCACCTTCACTTTCCAGGTCTCAACCCAAATTAACTCGAGATAGTCATTGAGGTATTTTCTCAACAGTGAAGAACATGTATGACCTGTTTTTACTAAAGAAAATCCTGGAGAAGGACCACCTGTAACTCCCAAATATAAAAGTGTGAATGAGGTAGATACCACACCATTCAGAGAGGATGATGTTTTAGAACAACTTGCAAAACTGAAAGTGGACAAGGCCATGGGACCGGATGGGATACATCCCAGGATACTGAAAGAGCTCAGAGAGGTTCTTGCAGGGCCGTTAAAGGATGTTTTCAACAGATCCTTGGAAACAGGAGAGGTTCCTCAGTACTGGAGAATGGCTGACGTCGTACCTCTACACAAAAGTGGTGACAGGGAAGAAGTGTCAAACTACAGGCCCGTGAGCCTTACCTCGGTGGCAGGAAAAGTAATCGAGACGCTCCTGAAACAGCGATAGTGAACTTTCTCAAAATCAGTGGGTTACAGGATCCAAGGCAACATGGTTTTACTGAGGGACGATCTTGTCAGACAAATCTCATTGAGTTCATTGAATGGGTGACCAGAGAACTGGATCAAGGACATGCGATGGATGTCATCTACCTGGATTTCAGCAAAGCCTGTGATACTGTCCCTCATAGTAGGCTTATCAATAAACTCAGTAGTTTGGGGATGGGTCCCAAGGTGGTAAATTGGATCAGAAATTGGTTGATAGACGACAGAAGGTGATGATAAATGGAGCTCACTCGGATGAAAGGAAGGTGATTCCATCTTCGCAGGATTAGGGCTGTTTGTTCTCTCCTTCCACCTGCGTCCCTTACCACTCTTGTTCTTTCATTGGTGATTACACGACTTGACTATTGTAACTCGCTATTCACAGGTCTCCCCCAATATCAACTCCGAAGATTACAACTAATCCAAAACACAGCCGCACGTCTCCTTACTTTCTCCTCCCACCGGGCTCACATCACCCCCTGCCTTCTCTCCCTCCACTGGCTTCCTATCAAGGTCCAATTTTTGTATAAGTTACTCACTATCACTCATAAGGTCCTCCATACTAACACTCCCCAGTACTTAGCCGATCTTATCTATCTTCAACCCACCCCCCGTCTGCTCCGCTCGGCACATGGCAACCGCCTCTTCCTGCCATCTCCCACACAGGCCCACCTCGAATCCACCCGTCATGCTGCCTTTTTCTTTGCAAGTCCCGCCCTCTGGAATTCTCTCCCGCATCCTCTTCGCACTGAAACATCTTTTCCTCAGTTTAAGGCCCTTCTCAAAACATATTTCTTCTGCCAGGCTTTCGACCTTCCTACTCCCTCCAGCCATTCATAATCTGTTCACTATGCTCTCTGCCACCAACTACTCAACACTACGGGTTCTCCATCATCCATTATAATCCCTCCCCCCGCTCACCCATTCCCTCCCCTGTGTCTCCTCCTTCAGCGTTTTTGTTTGATTGTTATCTATCCTTGACTATCTTTCTTCCTCTCTTTTCTATCACTTTCCCATCAATTTAATGGCATTCCTTTTCCTTCTGTACTTTTCCGCAGCCCAAATTTTCTGTTGTACACTGCTTTAATATTTCAGTAATGGGCGGTATATCAAATGTTGCCAATAAAGAATAAAGAATAAAGGATTAGCGGGGTGCCTCAGGGTTCGGTCCTAGGCCCGGCACTGTTCAATGTATTTATGAGTGATATTGCTGAAGGACTGAATGGAAAGGTCTGTCTTTTTGCAGATGACACGAAAATTTGCAACAGAGTGGACTCCACCGAGAGAGTGCTTAACATGAGGAGGGATCCGCAAAAGCTGGAGGAATGGTCTGATGCTTGGCAATTAAGATTTAATGCAAAGAAGAGCAATGTCATGCACTTGGGTAGCAGAAATCCAAGGGAAAGGTACACGATAGGGGGTGAGAGGTTGGTGTGCACGAAGCAGGAGAAAGACCTCGGTGTGATTATTTCTGTAGATCTCAAGGTGGCAAAACAGTGCGACAAGGCAGTGGCATAAGCCAGGAGGATGTTGGGCTGCATTCGAAGAGGAATTACCAGCAGAAAGGAAGGGGTACTAGTACCACTGTATAAGTCTCTGGTGAGGCCTCACTTGGAATACTGTGTTCAGTTTTGGCGACCGTATCTTGCAAAGGATGTTAAAAGAATGGAAGCTGTTCAGAGGAAGGCGACCAAAATGATTTGGAGCCTGCGTCAGAAGCCTTATGAGGAGAGACTTGAAGACTTAAATATGTACACTTTGGAGGAGAGGAGGGATAGGGGAGATATGATTCAGACCTTTAAATACTTAAAGAGAAATAATGAACAAGCAAACCTCTTCCAGAGACGGGGAAGCTGTAAAACTAGAGGGCATAACATGAAGCTGCAAGGTGATAAATTGAAAGGCAATGTCAGGAAATACTTTTTTACTGAAAGGGTGGTGGATGCTTGGAATGCCCTCCCAATGGAGGTGGTGGGGACAAACACAGTGACGGAATTCAAAGTAGCCTGGGACAGACACTGTGGATCACTTTACAGCAACAAGATTAAATCAAAATAAATGGAACCATCTAATTTCTCAACAACTATGGGTGTCCTACATGGAGCGATGGGGGGAGGAGCGGTGTGTTCACACCTAAACAAACAAAGAAACAAAGATATGGGGAGGGGTGAAGACATGGGGAGGGGTGCAACTGCTCCTGGTGGGTGTACCACTAAGCAAAGACATGGGTAGGGGTGCACCTATTCCCTAAAAGACATGGGAAGGGGTGCACCTACTCTTGTCATATTGCTGGGCAGACTAGATGGACCATACTGGTCTTTATCTGCCATCATTTACTATGTTACTATGACCTATTAGCATTTGTGGCTCCAGTCAATATATCAGGAAGGTCCTTGTTAAAATAAATTTCATTACGATCAAGTGATTGAGACATCCTATTGTTTAAGAAAAGAGGCAAAAATGTGATGCATAGAAAGATTCCCTATAAATTCTTTAACAGCTGCACAATGCTCATAAAGGGTTATTCTGTGCTACAAATAGCAGGGATGGACGGCCCAACGGGACATCCATCCCCGCTTTTTGTGCTGGCTCTTGCCCCCGACTAACTTCCCCACCGGTTGTGTGGGAAAATTAGATGGTGGCGGGGAACGGGCGGCCCAGGGGCAGAGTCTGGGGTGCAGATGGGGCAGGAGGACCAGGATTTATTCCCTGCAGCCCGACCCTGGCCTTAGGAGGCCAGATCAGAAGTTGGGCTGCAGGAAATAAACACTTTTATTTTACAGCCGACATCGTGGCTTTTAAATGGAGACATGGTGCCATGGCAACATGACGCCATGGTGCCGCGGCTCCATTTAAAAGCCCTGACTGAGTTAGTCGGGCTATGCATGTATGTGCAGGCCGGACTGAATCGCAGTCCCAGCCTGCATGTACATGCCTGATCGCGATTCTAATCCTGCGGGGCTAGATGTGCCCCGCAGGATCAGAATCGCGATTCTCTCTGTGCATTCAGTTCACACCAGACTCACAGAGGGTATCTACGGGCGGGACGGAATCGGGCCCATAATGTATGCCTTTATATTTCTTAATGCTGCTTGCCACCAAGAGATTTGTGTCTTCTCAAATGCAGCTGTAAAAGCAATACCTGCAAGGCCTACTGGAAGGCAGCAGATGCAGAAAGCATGTCCCATGTGGGAGTCTCCTTTGGCAAAGCTAATTTAACACCACAGCCTAGCCACATCATTTCATGACTGGGATAATGTGGGGTGGTACTGGTAATAGAAATAGCAAAGCTGATACTGAATGAGATGGACATCAACTAGATATGGTCAAATTCTACACCTACAGTAAGGAAGTGCTGGGCTACATAAACAATCAAGCCTGAAGATTCTTCATATATATATAAGCAAAGGATCAAACATATTGGAAGTCAGTGTGACCAGAAAAGTAGCCTATAAGCTAGAGCAAAGAAGCTTCTCGCAAGGATCATGTAATCTTTGTTCTTATACAATAGGTTAAATGTTCTATGTGACCATTCTTTCCAGTGTAATTGAGACCTTTCTGGTGTAAATTTTGAACCTATTGGATATCATTAGAGAACTCTATTCTATATAGGAAATCTGTTTTAACCCTCCCTCCAAAGCAGAAATCTCCATCTTGGAAACTGAAAGCAAGCCACTCCACTGCTTTCCTCCTCTCTCTGTCCCTATGAATTGTATCACCTTTTTACTAATCATTCAACAAATCCATTCCTTCAGTCACAACTATTCAACCATCCATTCATCCAATTTGTATTCAACTGATGGACTCATCATGCTTGTATTGACCAAGAGCCATTGCAGCACTTTTGGTTTCAGCTATCTACAGTAATTTCCTTGTTTGCGTATTTGTAAAAAAAAAAAAAAACAATTGGAAATTAAGAAAGCAAGTCTTCTCATATGGATGTTGATATGGTTTTACTTTCTGTCTAGAAATACAATGAATACCCAGTACAAGGACAGTGCATTCTGAGCTCATGAACCCCACAGAATATAGTTAGGATGTGCATTAATTAGTATGGATTGCATCCATTTGTGTCAATTGACTGTATACACATATACCTATGAATTAGTGCACATTCAATTGATTTGTGCATCTAAAAATGTTTTTGACAAAAACGAAAAATTGATCACCTTCCAGAGCGATTTATACTGGCAGGTATCATCTAACAAAAGTTTTACCGCTCCACTCTTAACCTACAGAGGTATAATGATTTCTATTATTAATGGCAACCAGATCTCAACCAATGCGCCGTTGCGTTTCACTGGAATGTTTTATCAAGGGGTCACGTCCGTACTCAGCTTTCACACCAGTTTGAATTAACAAACTGGTGTGAAAGCTGAGTACGGACGTGACCCCTTGATAAAACATTCCAGTGAAACGCAACGGCGCATTGGTTGGCGTTGGGGGAAGCTGACCGAACCAGATAAGTACTCTGGCGCCACTATTTAAAAGTGTATTAATAGTGGCTATATATGAAATCTGGTTTTGGGCTGAACAGCGTCAGTACATTTGCTTTATTTAAAGAAGATAATACTCAGCTAATGAATCAATAAGAACAGTAACATAAGGCAACGTAACGGATCGTTGATGCAATCTGAGAGCAAGAGTTCAGGATTTTATCCTAAACTTGACATCCCGCTCTTGTACAGTCTGAGATCTGGTTGCCATTAATAATATAAATCATTATACCTCTGTAGGTTAAGAGTGGAGCGGTAAAACTTTTGTTAGATGATATCTAAAAATGTTTTAACATGCAAATAATGTGTGCATTAAAAATGTGTGAAATGAACCAAAAGCACATAAAAACAGAACATTTCTGAAAATATGAAAATGAACAAAATTTACTTTCTTCCTTCTCCCCTACTCAGTAACAAGCTTTAATTTCTAAGCTTGTTCTCCTCTCTCTCTTTCTCTACTGTTATATTCCTCCTGATTGAACAAAACTCGCCTTTCCCACTAATCCAACTCAGTTCAAGGTTGTTCGGAATCCCTTACAGACTATGACAGCAGGTTCTCCCACGCAGTTTCACATTTGACTTTATTGTTCTGTTTGCCATAGAAACATGACGGCAGATAATGACAATATGACCTATCCAGTCTGTCCTTCCATAAGCAATACAGTCCCTTTTTTTCCTTTACAGTCCTTTCTTTTCCATGAAGAAACATTTCCGCAAATTATTCCTGAGTCTATCTCCTTTCATCCTATGCTTCTTCATTGCAGAGCTTTCTTTCCATTCAAAGAAGCTCTCCTCTTGTGCATTTATACCATGGAGGTATTAAATGGCTCTATCATATCTCCACTCTCTTGTCTTTCTTTCAAAGTCCACATATTGAGATCTTTAAGCTTGTCCCCCACCCTCTCCCTAGTTGGAGGAGTGGCCTAGCAGGTGGGGCAAGTTACCTCAGGCCAGAAGGTCAGGGGTTCAAATCCCACTAGAGGACAGCAACCTTGGGTCAGAAGGACTGGGGTTTCTAGTCCCACAGGTGCTCCTTGTGGTCTTGGGCAAGCCTCTTAACCCCCCATTGCCCATGTTCCCTATAAATAGTTATCTCTAAGTTATAATGCCTTGTTCAATGTAAACCACCTTGATATCATGAAAGGCAGTATATGATAAATAAACATACCTTATGATGAAGTCCACTGCCCATTTTGGTAGCCACCCTCTGCATTGACTCCATCCTGTTTAGATCCTTTTGATGTGTAGTCTCCAGAATTGCACTCAATACTCTAAATTAGGTCTTACCAAAGAATCAAACAGAGGCACTATCACCTCCTTCTTACTACTGATCATTCCTCACCCTGTCCCTGTCCACAAAAGAAGAAAGGGGCATAGGAGTGATTGTTTCTGATGATCTTGAGATGGCTAAACAGGTAGAAAATGCAACAGAGAAATCCAGAGGATGCTTGGGCCTCCTGAGCATCCTTCTGTTTTTTGCTTTTGCTTTTTCTACCTATTTAGCTGCCTTAAGATCATCTCTCACTCCGTGAATCTTGACCGACTACGCTTAAGATCATCAGAAACAATCACCTCTAGGTCCTGCTCTTCTTTCGTGGACAGAAGCACTTCACCCCCTGTGGAGGCTGATTCTGAGTGGGTCATGTCCGGGCCGTCTGGACACATGTAAGATGTACAGGCCCAATATGTATCTGATTCTGCAACCACGAGAGCTATACATACCCCACAGTTTAGGTTTAGGTTTAGGTTTATTGACTTGATTGACCGCCCTTCGTGGGTAAGCAGAGCGGTTTACAAAAACATTTCTTCATTGCAGTAGGCACAAGGCCGGAAAAGAATCAGGGCACTTAGACGGCCTGGCATGCCTTCCATTCTGCTGTGGGGGATGTCCATCACTGTGCCCAGCCAGCCCCCTCTATACTCCAGCTGATGTACCAGTGCAGTGGCATCTTGTTGCCATGGAACCGGCATGTCCAGTCAAAGCAACTAAGTGCCCAGCTGCTAAAAAGTCCCTTCACCCCACTGCCCGGCCCCTGGGGGGTCCCCTAAGCCCAGGATCAGGCTCTAGAATCACCCCTGCGGCAGCATTTTATTTATTTATTTAACAGTATTTCTGGGGTAGGGGGGTTGTAGTCTGCAATTGACGGGCACCTGGGACTTATTCCACCCTCAGGATGGAATACACCGGACATGCAGCAGACAACCAGTGAACATGCAGGGCTCTGACCTGAATAGGCCTTGTACGTCTGGGTGCTGTGGCCCGCTCCCACTCCACCTCCATCCCACCCCCTACTGACCCTTCATCCAGCACTCCCTGCACAAACCCTCTGAATGTGCAGGTAGCACTGGGGCTGGAATGGCATCCAGGGCCTCTTTGCAGGTTGCACGAACAAACCAGATGTACAACTCCAGTATTCGCTGTGCAGAATCTACCCCACAGTGTACCACTCTCTTGAAATGTCTTTCCCAAATGCATGACCCTACATTTTTTAGCATTACAGCTTAGCTGCAAAATTCTCAACTATTTTTCAAGCTTCGCTAGATTCTTTCTCATGTTAGGTACACCTTCCTGGGTATCTACTATGTTGCAGATTTTGGTAACATCTGCAAAGAAAGAAACCTTACCTGATAGCCTTTCTGCATTATCACGTACAAAAATGTTAAAAAGAATTGGACCAAGAACAGATCCCTGTGACACACCACTGATAACATCCTTCTCCTCAGAGTGAGTTCCATTTACCTGTACCCTTTGTCATCTCCCACTCAACCAATTACTAACCCAGTCAGTCACTATAGGGTCCATCCCTAGGGCACTCCATTCATTTAAAAGTCACCTCTGCGGAACAGTATCAAAGGCTTTACTGAAATCTAAGTACACCACTTCTAGATCTCTCCCTCAGCCCAACTCTCTGGTCGCCCAGTCAAAGAAATTAATGAGATTTGTCTGATAAGACCTACCTGTCATAAAACCATGCTGCCTCAGATCCTGCAATCTATTGGCTTCCAAATACCTCACTAACCTCTGTTTTAGCAGCATTTCCATTAGTTTACTCACCACAGAGGTCAGACTAATTGGCCTGTAGTTCCCAACCTCATCTTACATTCCACTTTTGTGTAAAGGGACCACATGTGCCTTTCTCTAGTCCTCAGGGACTATGCCTGACTCTAAAAAGCATTGAAAAAGTCAGAAAATGAAGCTTCTAGAATTTTCCTAAATTCTTACAATAGTCTACTTTTACTTTAGATAGCTTCTCATGAACAGTCTTCTGAAAATCATTCAAGATCCCCATCACTTCTGTTCCTATTTCTTGGTGTTTTCTGAGGTCCTGTTCCTGGCACTTCATCTGTGAACACAGAATAGAAATATATGTTAAGCAATTCCATTTTATCCTCATTTGCTACTACACATTCCTCCCCTTCACCCTTCAATTTGACAATATCACTTTTGCACTTCCTCCTGTCACTAACATCTGAAAAAATGTTTTGCTCCCCCATTCTATTGTGTTGGCTGTTTTTTCTTCCATTTGTATCTTTGCTTTTATATCCTGCTTTTCACTGGGTCAAAGTGGTTGAAGAATACATTTAACATGAGGGGATATGAGACACATACACTAATGCTTACAGGGAAGATGGGCAGTGGAGGGTTAAGTGGCTTGCCCAAGACCACAAGGAGCACCTGTTGGACTAGAAACCCCAGTCCTTCCGGCCCAAGATTGCTTGTTCTCTAGTGGGACTTGAACCAGCAACCTTCTGGCCTGTGGTGCCTTGCCCCAACCATTAGGCTGCTGCTCCCTTTTTCTAGCTATTTTCCCAACTTCTCTTAGCTTTTCCGAAAATTGATGTTTGTCTTCCACTTTCTGTGATCTCCTGTATTTTATGAAGGCTACACTTTTTCTTCACCTTCACAGCTACTTCTTTCAAGAACCATAGTGGCCTCCTTTTTCCCACTGCTTATAAAGTCCCATTGGCTTCCATTTTCCTACCGGTGCCAGTACAAACATCTAACCATAATTCACAAGATCCCCAGTTCAGCTATCCCAGCATATCTGTCCTCTCACATAAGTCCCTATGCCCCTACTCGTTCACTTCGCTCAATACATGCACACCATCTCTAACTATCTTCTCTGTCAAATGCACTTCTGGAAGGTACCCGAAACTCAGCTTTCTTCTTCTTAGGGCCCTCACTTTGGAATTCACTCCCTGCCTCCTTACATCTTGAGCCCTCCTTTCTGAGTTTTAAAAAGGCTCTTAAAACTTACCTCTTTGAACTGACTTTTAAAATATCTTCGGCTGTGATGTAATATGTATTAATCACAGCCACGCAGTACTGGGGGAACCTCTGATACTCTGAATTCCCTCCCCCTCCTTTTTTTTCCTTCCCTTTCTGATCTAGCCTGTCTTTACACTTTCTTGAATTTTAATGGTGTTCTTTTCCTTTTATTTCTAATGTTTTATTATTGTAAACCACCCTGATACTATGTTCAAAGAGTGGTATATCAAAATTTTAATAAACCATAAATTTACTTTGCTAATAAAAAGGTTTATTGCCCTTAAAATAACCCCTTTCAGTTTTGCCCACTGCTTTTCTACATTTTCCAGCTGTTCCTATCCCTCTAATGACTCCTTGAGCTATTGTCCCATCTTGGCAAATCTAGCTTTTTTAAAACATATAGGACCCTCACTTTTGAATGGACTATATCAGCCCTAGTCCTAATACTGAACCACACCATCCGATGATCACTAGATGTGAGATGAACACCCCCTATAACTACAAAAACATTCTCCCCATTCATAAGCACCAGGTCCAGTATAGTTCCTTTACATGTGGGTTCTGTTACATGTGGCTAGAATAGTTCTCTCAGTAAAGAATCCAGGATCTCCTTTCTTCTAGACGACACCGCAGCAGGGATGTCCCAGTCAATATCTGGCATATTGAAATCATTTATCAGCAGTACTTCTTCTTTCATAGCAATACTGTGAATGTCTTCAATTAAATCTCTATCTACTTCTTCTGTCTGTGAAAGAGATCTGTATACAAATCAATTCAAATAGATGTTCCATTCCCTCTTTCCTGTTTAACCCACAGTGCCATTCACAAACCATAGGTTTTGACCTTGCAAGCTGCTCTCAATGGATTGTGGTGATGCTATGCTTTAAATGAAATGTTGTTTCTTGGATGTTGCAGGCCCAAGCTTTTGGATCCTAAAACCCAGGGAAAACCGTTCACACAGTACATACTACTGCATTTTGGAGATAGAGACTACACGAATTAATAAAACATGCCACCAACCCTTTCAGTCCACTCCCATCTTCTTTTATAACTTCATAGGTTTCTAACTTCCAAAATATTTTTCAGAAATTTGGGTCTTCGCTTTCTTATGAGTTTCAGAAATTCAACCCTGCATCAGGAACACTGGAAGTGAGTAAGCCACATGGGCCCTGGCCCATCCAGACTTTTAGCAGTCAACGTGATGAGAACCTGCTCCTTTCATTCCCAACACTCTGCCTTCTCAGCCAGCTCTGTGAACCATAGAAGTTTAAACCATGAGATCAGGTGTGTCCTGCATCTTGCAGAATATAGGAAATACCTACTCTCATGTTTCAAACTTCTTGTGAAGCCAGCACAGTGACAGCTGAGCAGGCAGAGCAATGGGATCAAAGTAACAAATTTCCATTGCTTCATTTAGCCATGTGAAGGTTGAAAGATACTTTGAAATTACTCCTGCAGACAGTAATGTAGTATGGACCAAGAAGGTCCAGATAGGAGGAGACTGAGAACTGGGGGCTGGGAGAATGGCCTGTTGCTGGAGCTGATGCAGGAGCTGGTATGGGAGAATGGGGTTGATATTGGTAGAGGTAGGAAAAGCATATGATGACATGACTGGGAAAATAGGTCTGGGGTTGACAGAAGAGCCAGGGATGGGAGGAAAGGACTGATGCTGGTGGATTCTGGGAGTGGGTTGGAGAATGGTCTGAAGCTGGGGAAGATGAAAACAGATAATATAGGGGACAAAAGCAATGGCATATGCAAGGGAATTGGAGACAGAAGAAAGGCAGGAGGTAGTCAGGTGCATTCTGGGAGGGGGTTAATGTATGAGAAAGAGATGGGACAATGAATGTTGGGGTAGGGGAAGAAAGAGGCAGAGAGCTGTTATGGGGACTGCATAAGAAAAAGGAAGGGACAGGTCTTTGAACAAGGTAAGAGAGGGTGAAAATTGTGGAAATAAAGGGGAAAAGGAAGACTGGAGAGGGTTGATATGTAAGAAAAGGACTGGAGGTAGAGAGTGGGTGAGTGACAGGAAGAAGCTGGGGTTAGTGAATGAATGAAAGACAGAGGAAGGTAGATGAGACTGGGGATGGGAGGAGTATAGAGGATGAAAATGGGGAACTGGTAAGTGGGTGAAAACCAAGGAGACAAGAAGCTGGTGAAAGAATGACAGACAAAGGTGGGAATGAGAGAACTAAGGAGGTAAACAAAGGAAGAAGGGAGCTGGTAAGTAGGTGAAAGGTGAAAAGAGGGAGACGAAAAACTGGAAAGGGAAGAAGTGGGAATTAAATTTAGCTAGAAGTCTTACAATAAAAAAGATAAGTACATAAAAAGGCAGATGAGGGACCTAGAGAAAAAAAGATGAAACAGAAGGATCAGTTTTAGAAAGATGTAGAGAAGGAAGAGAAGAGAATAGGGAGAGTAAAAGGCAGAAAATGGAAATGAGATCCTGGAAAAGGATTTAGTAGATAAAAGAGGTAAAGAGAAACCAGGACCAATCCAACTGGGAAAATAACATGATCAGGCAACAAACATGCAACAAATTATTTTCAATTTTTGAAGAATGAAATATGTACGTTTCAGAAGTGTGCATGCCTGTATTTTGTTGAGTACAGAAGGAAATGCATTACTGTTTCTCCTTCTTCAATGTTTCATGGCCCACAGGGTCTGGTTTCTTTCTTTCTTTCTTTCTTTATTTATTTATTTACAGGAATTTGATATACCGCTAATGATAGCAAGGACATCATAGCGGTTTACAACAACCTTATAAATTTGAAGGTACAGAAACATAAATAGATGAAGGACATTGAGGGAGAAACACTGGGAAGGGAAACAATGTTGGGGCACAACAATTTTTTACCAAGTAAATACTAATTGCAAGGGATACCATAGGAAGGGAGAAGGGAAATGAAACCTTTGAAGAGGAGAATACAGTCCCTCAGTGGAACGCTTGCATAAAAAGCCAGGTATTCAGATTGGCTTTGAACTTTTTGTATGAAGATTCTATTTGGAGATCGATGGGCATTGAGTTCCAGAGATGAGGAGCTTGATAGGAAAAGGAGATTATACAGTAAGTTTCTAGGCACAGAGTACGCTTTGGGGGACAACGAGGAGATTCATGTTTGATGATTTGAAGGCAGCGAGAGGGATAGTAAGGAATCAGATGTGAGTGTAAATGGGTAGGGAGTCCAGTGTAGTAGGCATGGTATATCAGCAGAAGAAGCTTAAACTGAATTCGGAAGACAATAGGGAGCCAATGCTGTTTACGGAGGAGTGACATGTTCAAAGCATTTGGTGTTATACATTAACTTTATGGCTGTGTTTTAAATTGTCTGAAGATGCCTAACCTGAGCCTGGGGGATACAAGTCAAAAGTGAATTGCAGTAATCCACATATTTATGATTAATGAATGGAGAGTAGCCTTTAGGGCTTTTGAGTCAATATAGGGTTTAAGTGCTCCAACACTTCTCTGGGTAATAAAAAACTTTGGACTGTTTTTGAAATATAAAGGCCATAGGAGGGAGGAATGGCATTGTGGTTGGGACAAGTTACCTCAGGCTCAGAGGATTGGGCTTTGGGGCCTGCTCAGGGACAGTAATCGTGGGCCAGACAGACTGGGGTCTCTAGTCCTATAGGGTGGCCCTGGGTAAGCCACCTAACCCTCCCTTGCCTTAAGTAGGCATGTAGATTGTGAGCCCTTCAGAGATGAGAGAATATATCCAGTATCTGTTTGTAAGCCACTCTAATGCCTTTCAGCCTGGGTAAAATAGCAAGAAATTAAATAAAAATAGGTTAAATGATCATCTAGCAAGACTCCAAGGGATCAAATGGAGGGTTTGATTTTTATAGAGATGGAAGAAATTTGGGGAAGGAAGAAAGGTGGGTTTTCACTGTAAGAGAACCAAAATACCTCACTTTTATTGGGGTTAAGAAACATTTTATGTGAGGAGAGTCAATCTGCAATGAATTGGAACATGGTGTCATGTTCTAATTGGAAAGCAATTTCCCAGTTGTCATGAGCTATGATGAGCTGAATATCATCATGGTTCCCCATTTCATTTTATATCTGTATATTTATTTATAATTCATAGTCTTTTATTATTAACTAAGTGATGGCCTGTGTTTTCTATGTGTAACAAGGTGAGGAGTTCTGTTGACATGTAGGTTCTGTATAGGAATTTATAGCACTCCAGCTTATTTTTTTCCAAACTAGAAATATATTGCTGCAGTTTGAATTCTCAAAGTTAGTGCCAGTATAGAAACACAGAAACATGATTGCAGAAAAAGACCACCTGGTCTAGCTAGTCTGCCCTTCCATATCAACTACAATAGTCCTCTTTTTACCTTTAGAGATCCTCTGTGTTTGTCCAATGCTTTTTTGAATTCAGATACTGTCCTTGTCTCTACCACCTCCACAGGGAGACTATTCCATGCATCTACCATTCTTTCCATAAAGAAATATTTCTGCATATTACTCCTGAGCCTATCCCCTTTCACTCTCATCCTATGTTCCCTCGAAGCAAAGCTGGCTTTCAATCAAAAGAGACTCTCCTCCTGTGCATTTATGCCACGGAGGTATTTAAACATCTCTTATCATATCTCCTCTATGCTGCCTTTCCTCTACATATTAAGATCTTTAAGTCTGCCCTCATATCCTTTATAACAAAGACCACTACCCATTTTTGTAGCCACCCTCTGCATGGACTCCACCCTGTTTATATCATTTTGAAGGAGTGGTCTCCAGAATTGAACACAATATTAAAAATGAGGTCACACTAGAGACTTACACAGAGGCACTATCACTTCCTTTTTTCTGCTGGCCATTCCTCTCCCTATGCATCCTTCTGGCTTTCACCATCACCTTTTCTATTTATTTAGCCACTTTAAGATTGTCAGACACAATCACCCCTAGATCTTGCTCTTCTTTTGTGGACAGAAGTACTTCACTCTTACACTGTACCACTCCCTTGGATTTTTGCAGCCCCAATGCACAACCCTGCATTTTTTAGCATGAAACCTCAGCTGCCAAATTCTACCCTATTCCCCAAGCTTAGCTGGATCCCTCCTCATCTTATCAACTCCTTCCTAGGAGTCTACTCTAATGCAGATTTTGGTATCATCTGCAAAGAGGCAAAACTTACCCAACAGCCCTTCTGCAATATCACTAACAAAGATGTTGAAAAGAATTGGACCAATGACAGATCTCTGTGGCACATCACTGGTAACCTCCTTCTTCTCAGAATAAGCTTCATTTATGTGTAACCTTTGCCGTCTCCCACTCAACCAATTTCTAAACCAATCAGTAACTTTAGGGTCCATCCCTAGGGTGCTCAGTTTGTTTAAAAGTTGCCTGTGCAGAACAGTGTCAAAGGCTTTACTGAAATCTAAGTACACCACACCTAGGGCTCTCCCTCAGTCCAACTCGCTGGTCACCCAGTCAAAGAAGTCAATCAGATGTGTCTGACAAAACCTGCCTCTGGTAAACCCATGCTGCCTCGGATCCTGTAATGCACTGGACTTCAGAAACCTCACTATTCTCTCTTTTAGCAGCTTTACTCACCACAGAGATGAAACTAACTGGCCTGCAGTTTTCAACCTCATCTTTACTTCTGCTTTTGTGTAAAGGGACCACCACATGTGCCTTTCTCCAGTCCTCTGGGACCTCTCTTAACTCCAAAGAAGCATTAAAAGGGTCAGTCAGTGGAGCCAGATGTGTCCCATCTGGTCCCATCATTTTATTTACTTTTAGTTTAGCTAGTTCCTCACGAACACAGTCTTCTGAAAATTGTTCGAACTCGCCATCACTTCTTTTCCTATGGGTGGGTGTTTTCTGAGTTCCTGCTCCTGGCCCTTCATCTGTGAACACAAAACAGAAATATTTGTTAAGTAATTCCATTTTATCCTCATCAGTTTCTACATATTCCTCCCTTTCACCCTTCAGTTTCAGAATAACACTTTTTCACTTCCTCCTCTCACTAACAAATCTGAAAAATGCCCCCCCCCCCATTTAATTGCATTGGGTATTTCTTCTTCTTTTTTATCTTTGCTTTCCTGACTACTTTGCTAGCTTCTTTAAGTTTTTCCAAATAGATGCCTGTCTTCCTCTCTCTGTGATCTCTTATATTTCCTGAAGACCTCCCTCTTTTGTTTCACCTTCTCAGCTACTTCTTTTGAGAACCATAGTGAACTCCATTTCCTTTTACATTTATTTACCTTTCTAACAAAATCTTTATCTTTATTTCATTTCTGGATATACTGCCTTGGTCAAAGCATCTAGGTGGTTCACAACATACAGTAAAATGATGCAAAGAGAGAAAAAGAAAAGGAACACCAATGACTGACAGGACAATGGAGGCAAAGGATAGAAAGGAGACAGTCAGAAGAAAAAAAAGGGATGTTGAGAGGAAAAACCCACAGGGAAACCAGAGTGAGGCCGAGAAGGTGCAAAGTGTTCATGGTGGGGGGGGGGGGGGTAGGAAGGTCAAAGGCCAACTCAAAAAGATGAGTCTTTAAAGCAGCCTTAAACCTAGTAAAAGAAAGTTCAGAGTGGAGGGTGTGAGGGAGAGAGTTCCATCAGCAGATATTCTAAAATCTATTATTTCTAAAGACACAAGCTCAAGACCCAGATGTTCCCAAGCTACCAACAGACTTAATACCCATCTTAATTTTAATAAATCTGAACAAATGACTTATAAAAGGGCTTTTTCATTTATGGCACCAAAACTATGGAACTCTATTCCTGAGGAATTAAGATTTCAGACCGACATGAAAGACTTTTGCAAGTCCCTTATCTATTCACTAGGCCTAGCGAGCCTTCTGTCCCTGCTGCCCCTGACCCTCAATCTCTCGCTGACTTTTTCGCTAACAAGGTCCTATCTCTCCGCTCATCCTTTATCACACCACCTCCACCCCCTCCTCTTTCCCCTCTCCCCACTCTTCCAGTTGTAACCCCCAACCCTTCTTTACCTTCCTCTGCTACTTTCTTACAGTCCAGTCCTACACCTTGTTGACCCTATCTGCTCTCATACCTGGTCCTTCTTTCAACCAGTTCTCACCGCAGAAGTGCTTAAATCTCTTACCGCTGCAAGAAAAACTAATTGCACCCTTGATCCTATCCCTTCTAGATGGCTCTCAGAGCCCTCTCTTGAGTTAGTCCCAGTCATCACTACTATCATCAACACCAGTTTCTCCTCCGGGCACTTCCCATCTTCTTGGAAATCCGCTATTCTCCATCCCCTGTTAAAGCAACCATCATTAGATCCATCCGTTCCCTCCCACTGGCGGCCGGTATCTAACTTACCATTCCTTGCAAAGCTTCTTGAACGGTGCGCCTTTAATCAACTTAGCTCCCATGTCGAAGCTGTTAATGCTCTTCACCCCCGCCAGGCAGGATTCCGCCAAGGTCACAGCACAGAGACCGTATTGTTAGCATTACTCAATGAATTACATATCTCTCACGATCGTGGTGACATTACCCTGCTCGTATCCCTTGACTTATCCGCAGCATTCGACCTGGTTGATCATCATACACTTCTCTCTCGACTCTCTGATATTGGTCTTCGTGGTCCCGTCTGGTCATGGTTTCACTCCTTTCTGTTGTCCCGCTCCTTCTCAGTTCATATGAAGAACCAATCCTCATCTACCCTCCCCCTTTCATGTGGTGTTCCGCAGGGTTCTGTTCTTTCCCCTCTGTTATTTAATATTTTCCTTGCTCCTTTGCCCCTGATCATACAGCAATATTCAATCTCATCCTATTTATATGCAGACGATATAGTCCTTCTGTTTCACACGTCACCACTCTCCCCTGATATCACTCCGTTGAACCTCTGTCTTTCTCACGTTGCTTCCTGGTTATCGGAGAACTTTCTTCATCTTAACCCAGCAAAATCCTCAGCAATGTGGATTTCACTCAGTGGTGTTTGTCCTACGCTTGCACCCTCTATTGGTTCAACTAACATTCCTCTTACTACTTCTGTTCGGTATTTAGGTGTGACCCTTGACTCTTCCTTAACATTTTCTACTCATCTGTCCAATGTCACTCGTTCCTCCTTTTCTGCTTTACATCAGATTAGGGCCGTCCGGTCTATTTTGCCTTCCAGTGCCCTCATCACACTTATTATCGCTCTTGTAATCAATAGACTAGACTATTGTAATGTATACCTGGCTAACCTTCCCAAATACTCTCTCCAACGACTACAACGTATTCAGAACACAGCCGCCCGTCTCGTTACCTTTTCATGCAAGTATGATTGCATCACTCCAATTCTGCTTCATTTGCACTGGCTCCCTCTCCAATATCGCTACCATTACAAGTTTCTGATTCTTCTTCACCGAGCTATTTACACTTGCACTCCTCGCTATCTTGCTGACTGTATCTCACGGTATATTCCTCACCGGCTGCTCCGCTCCACCCAAACAAACCGGTTATCTCTTCCTTCTCCCTCACAAGCCCGTCTGGAACAGACGCGGCATTCAGCTTGGTTTTTCCTTGGCCCTTCACTCTGGAATACACTCCCCACTTCATTACGGCTAGAACCATCCTATCCTCAGTTTAAATCCCGGCTAAAAACCTATTTATTCCAAAAAGCTTTTGACCTTCGCTCTGAAGACCCACCCTAACTGGTCCTGTCTATGTGTCTAACTGAGTATTGTCTATGTCCACGTACCTTGTATTTGTATGCCCTGGTTTGATCATTGTTAATTTCTTTTTGATTTGTTATGATTTGCTGTGCATTGTTAACATCAGTTGTGTCAAATTTATTATGAGTTAGTGTTTAGTGTCTTGATTTGGTCACTTTTTTAACTTTCTTTCCTGTCTTGAATTTGGCGTTATTTTCCTGGATTGTAGTGTTAATCAAATTTTATTGTACACCGCTCAATGCGCTGCTGTAGCGGTATATCAAATTTTAATAAAGATAAAGATATTCATCGAGGCTTATGGCAAACAACCTATCACATAAAAGTTCAAGATACCTTACTAACAGTTTCTACTCAATTTTGTTATGTTATAATATAATATTATAGTTTATCTTTATATACTATTACCTGTAATTTATTGTAAATTAATATGATGTACTGTAATTTATTACAATGTCTTGTCTCTCTGTCCTCCATGCCCCAATGTAAACCCCTTTTGTTGTCCTGTTAACCACTTTGATTGAAGGATAAGGTGGTATACAAAACTGATTAAATAAATAAATAATGCAGGACCCAACAAGAAAAAAGCAGCACCTTGGGTGCATTCGAGGCGAGCCCTAGAGACAGAGGGAAGAGCTAAATGGTGAGTATGAACAGAGCGTAGAAGGTGGTGAGGATTGTGGAAATGCAAAAGGTCAGCCAGATACTGGGGGGTGGAGGTGTTAATGATCCTATGCACGAACGTAAGGATTTTATACTGAAAGCAGAATACTGAAAGCGGAAGTGATTAGGTAACCAGTGGAGGCAAATGAGAAGCGGATAAACATAGTCAAAGTGAGATGAGTGAGTGAGGAGTCATGCTGCTGTGTTCTGGAGTAGCTGAAGTCTATGGAGCTGGTACTGTGGAAGGCCAGCCAGAATGACAGTAATCAATTTGAGAGATAACAAGAGAAAGAAGGGGTGTAGTCAGGGAGGCGGGCGTGAGAAAAGGCCGAACTGAACGAATCTGGCGGAGATAATAGAAGGAGCGGCAAGTAATGGATGAGATGTGCTCAGCAAAGGAAAGCGCAGAATCCAAGATAACCCCAAGGTAACAAAAGAAGGGACCAGAGGTATTGGAGCAGAGGAGAGAAGGGGAGCTAACAAAGAAAAGGGGGCTCCAAAGGTAATCCAAGTGGCTGTTGTTTTAGAGAGGTTCAAATGAAGGTAATTAGAAGGCAGCCAGGAGGAAATGGTGGTCAGATAGGAATTTAGCAAAGAAAGATCAGGAGCGGAGGAATCAATGTGATGAAGGAGAAGAATATCATCCGCATAGTAGTACGTGGAGATTCCAGACTGCTGAACCAATAAGGCAAGTGGGGCTAGAAAGACTTTGAAGAGGAGAGGAGACAAGACTGAACTCTGAGGAATCCCACGGGAGAGAGTGACAGAGGGGGAGGCCTTTGTTGTCCTTAAAATAACCCTTTCAATTTTGCCCACTGTTTTTCTATATCCCCCAGCTGTTCCCACTCCACTACTGACCACTTGAAGTATTGTCCCATCTTGGCAATGTTAGTTTTCCTAAAGTCTAAGACCCTTGCTTTTGAATGGATTTTCTCAGTCCTAATCCTAATACTGAACCATACCATCTGGTGATCATTGGATGCGAGATGATCTTCTACTATAACATCAGAAACACTTTCCCCATTGGTAAGCACCAAGTCTAGTATGGCCCCTTCATGTGTGGATTCTGTTGCCAGTTGTCTGAATAGTTCTCCCTGTAGAGAATCCAGGATCTCCTTACTTCTAGATGACAGCGCAGCAGGGATGTGCCAGTCAACATCTGGCATATTGAAATCACCTAACAGTAGCACTTTTCCTTTCATAGCAATGCTGTGTATGTTTTCTATTACATCCCTATCCACTTCTTCTCCCTCTGAGGAGGATCTGTGTATCACTCCAAAAGGCAAATGGATTTCCCTTTCCCTCTTTCTAGTTTAACCCACAGTACCTCCTCTCTCTCTTTTAAGCCCTGTAATTCTATAGCTTTAATATTTTTTTTTTTAAATATAGAGCCAAGCCTAAACATTTAGGTCATATTTCCTATGCTACAGGCATTTATACACACCGCTTTCTGGATGTTGTCTTTTTTATCCATTTCTACAAAGGTATTTAATGTCTCACTTATCTGGGGGCTTTCTACACCCATCCCCAATGGAATGGGTGTAGAAAGCCATCTTCAGTAGGTTAGCCAGTCTGCTGTTAAAGACACTTTGACCCTTCTTGAACAGATGGACACCATCTCTGCTCTGCAGCCCTTGCAACATTATCCCATGGTCCAGGAAACCAAAATGCTCTCAATGACACCATCCACGCAGCCATGCATTCATCTCCAGGATACAAGCTTCTCTGCCTCAGCCTTTACCCTCAACAGGGAGGATTGAAGAGAACACCACCTGCACATCTATCTGTTTCATCCACTGTCTCAAAGCCATGAAGTCACTTTTGATATGCTCAGAGGGATACCTAGCAGTATCATTTGTGCCGACATGGATGAGCAACATCGGATAATAGTCAGTAGGCTTGATGAGTCTCGGCAAACTCTCTGTAACATCACAGATTTTGGCACCTGGCAGACAGCATACCTCTCTGGACATCAAGTCTGGTTGGCAGATGGATGCCTCAGTAACTCTCAGAAGAGAGTCACCAACCACCACTGCCCTTTGCTTCCTTGTGGTCACTGAGTCTGCAACTTTGGAGTGCTTGAACTCTGGTTCTTCCCTTTCCTGGGTTGACTTTTACCTCCTCCACTTCCAGGGCTTCATACTGGTTCTTCAATTCAAGGGCTGGATGAGTTGGAGTGTTGATTCTGCAGGCTCTGGTGACTTGTGTCCAACTTTGTTCATTCTGTAGCCTCCCATCCTCACCTCTGTCAGAGAGCTTGGATTCCTCAAGAACCATTTCATCAATGTATTTCTCACTGTCACGGATGCTTCTCAGCCTTATCACCTCTTCTCTGAGCTCCTCCACTTGTTTCCTGAGAGCTTCAGCATGCAGGCATCCTGCACATGGAACCGGGCCTTCAACTGGCATTGGGAACTCTGTCTGGACAGAGGCGGAAGCTGTAACAGGGACAACAGCTTTGGCAACATGATTTTTCCCAGCCATTGTTCAGTTGGTGGAGCTTTGGTACCTGCTGAAGTAAAAGAGAGAGACCTACCAAAGTCCCCTACCTGTTCCTCAGCTATCCTTTAAGAGAAAAATCAGTTAACCTTTTTTTAGAGTGTTCTAACAGCACTATTCTACGTCCCTGTGTGTAGCTAATTGGGGAGTTGCCCTATAAAGCAAGAACGCTCGCATGAGGTGGTTAGAGAGGGATCTAACATGTGATAATGTCAGTGGCTTCAAAGAGCTAGCTATGAAAGGGTAGCTGGAACAAAAAGCAATGAATTCTAACTGACAGAGCTTTTCCCAATACCACAAAAAATCCCCCCTTTGCAGTACAGAAAAAAATTGACTTTTAAAAATGAAAACCAAACCCCTTTAAGAGTTTTCAGGCAGAGAGTTTTATTTAAGGGCCACATGGAATTACCTTGCTTGCAATAGAGTCTTTGTTAGGAGTGCCAGAACTTGCAAGGCCCTGTAGACCCTTATGCAGCACTGTATACGTATGACATGGCAAGCTTCTGAGCATTTATTTGCAGGGTTTTGTGTTACTTCACACAGTGTCTGACAGCAGAAGGAGCTTGCATTGTTGTTACTGTGACATGAGAATTTAAATACTACTACTACTCAGCATTTATATAGCGCTACCAGTCGTACGCAGTGCTGCACAGTACAGACATGTAAGAGACAGTCCCTGCTCATCAGAGCTCACAACCTAGTCAAGACAAAACGCACAAAAACACAAATACGGAAGGTGTAGACAGGGGTGGAACAAGGGGGAGAAACGGAGACTAGGTGAGTCATGATCAAAAAGCAGCTGCAAAGAGGTGGACTTTCAACTTGGACTTGAAGAAGGTTAGAGAAGGAGCCTGGGGTACAGACACTGGTAGTTAGAAAGCTTTGGTATGCAATGCAATGTGTGCCTTTGAGTCAGTACTGACTCCTGGCAACCCAGAAGCTCCTGGGTTTTCTTGGTAGTGTGACCGGAAGTAGATTGGCAATGGAGGGTTAAATGACTTGCCCAAGGCCACAAGCAGTGCTAGTGGGAATTGAACCCTGGTTGCCTGGTTATTAAGCCAGTGTTCTAACCACTAGGCTACAGCTGTAAATTGCAACAGCCTACTTTGGCTCTGCACCCATTGCTGGGGGACTTTTATTGTTTGTCTGAGATTGTCCCTTGTGAATGAAAAATTATACTCCATATGATTCATACAAAAGTCTGTAAGAATGACATTAACACGGCCATTTTATAAGGAAGCACCTATTTTTAGATGCTAACAATGCGCACAAATGTCAGTATTTTGGTCATGTGAATGAGCGAAGTGCCCCTTATAAAATACTGACCTGTGTAAACAGGCTCATTGTTTACATGGCACCTACTTTCATTATGGGCATGCACATGGGTGGAGTTTAGGCAGAGTGTGGGTGATGCAAGCAAGGACACACTTTGATTATAAACTATGATAATTTACGCGATTACTGGAGAAATATAGGCGTAGACCTTAACTTAAGGCACAATCTCTGCCATTTACTCTGGCATTTTACTTTTCTTTAAAAAATAGCACCTAAGCAGGAGCCTACTTTCATGCTTAAATTAGGCACCTCCTTATAAAATTACCTTTTAAACAAATAATATTATAACAGATTGCTTAAGTTAATAGGCAGGAAAGTGTCTCTTTTTCACTTACATGTTTTATGAAATACTAGCACAATTCCTGCAGAATTAGGGCACGCTAGTGCATAAAGTGTACATGTATGCACAAATTTTATGAAGAGCACAAGTAAATCGTGATTCCACCTGCCTAAACTCATCTGAACACGCCTGCTCTAAAGGTGTGTACCAATTTGCACTTATTTATCCTGCTTATAATTTTATGTGTCCTAATTTTATAAAAGGTCCTTTACATGTGTAAGTCAATGTTTTATGTGCAGAAAATGTTTATAAAGTTACCTCCTTAGTGTAATCTAAAGTGAGAAACTAGGGTGCGAGCTAGGGGTGGAGCTGAAGGAGCTCATCCCCTACCAACCAAAAAGGCATGCCACTGCTCCCGGACTGCATAACTGAAACTAGTGTGTATATTTGTTCTGCAATTGAATCTCACAAGAAGGAGGTAACCATAATATGAACTGGGAACCTGAATGTACTGAATAGCTTGACTCATATCTGGAGTACTCAAATACAATACTTTAAAGACCAAACTTGCTCATTTAAAGCATATTTTGCCCCCCTCTCCCTCCTCCCAGTTGGCCACTGTAATTGAAACAAAATTGAAGAGAGCATGGGGTATGTTTACCAAAGAGCGGTAGCAGCCTCTGTGCGATATCGGAGCCACGGCCCCATTGAATTCAATAGGGCCAGTGCTCCAATATCGCATTGAAGCCGCTACCACTGCTTGGTAAACATACCCTCATATCAAATTTCTTAGCATCTACTATCAACTGTGCTGAAATAGTTTGAATTATAATTTCATAGTTGTATCAACTGTAGGCCACAAAATGATCATTGTTTGCACAAACATCCTTAAAGCTTCAAGTGATAAATATGGACACAATTATCAAATCTGTCTCAAATTTAAAAAAAAAACATGAGTTCTTTACTACTGCTCAGATCTGTGAAATCAAAGTCAAATGTTGATTTAACCTTATTCCCAGTTCTTTGGAAATATATCTTTACAGACTTGTGGTATACACATGGAACAGCCTCTCAGTAGAGTCGGTGGGGATAGGGATGGTATCATAATTCAAGAACAAATGGGACAACCACAGAGGATTTATGAGGGAGAGGAAGGGATTGTGAAGCTGATCAGTGATGTGGATGGGCAGACAGAATGGGCCATATGGTCTTTATCTGCCATCATATTCCGTTTTTATCGAAGACATACAGACAAAGCAAGAAGCTTTGAGTTAACACAGAAAGACCATGATTGGGAGGAACTAATATGGTAATAGCTTTGCTAATGATGACTTATGAGCTACTTAGTCATTCAGCGTATTAAAGTGTGATACATGATGCAACATTTATCATGTGAAATTTAAGCCAGAAAAATACCACCTGGAGAGTGGCATTAAGTGCAGACTGTATGAGGTAGAAAGACACTCACCAGACAGGATAACTTGTTTCACTAACATGATATGTTTTGCTGTGCTTTAGCTGCAGTAGCAGAGATATAGGGAGGAAAGAGAGAGAAAGAAAGAAAGGAAAGGAACCCAATAGCAATGAAAGGGAGAGAGGCTTCAGCAGATTCCATTTTCAAGGAAACCATGTAAGCAGTGTAGAACCTGGATTTTTGGACCCTGGTCCACTCTGTTACGCCTATCATTTGTGAGTGTTTTAGCAGTATAAGAGCCAACCTTTCAAAATGATTAGAGATGCTCAACTCGACACACATTACTATGGTTATCAAAAGAAAAAAAATAAAGCATGGCGGAGGGGGGGGGGGGAGCTGCTTAGGCACAACTAGCCAAACCACATTTAAAAGTAGAGTATACCAGGAGGAGTACACATGGAGAAAACTCATGGCCAAAAGAAGAACTAAAGAAACCCTGAAAGTTGCATCTTCCCTAATCCCAACTCATCCCCACCAGTTTACCCCTCCCCACACAAATACACACACATAGAGTCCACCTACACCACACTCTCTCTATCCCTTCCAATGTATCCTAGCCCGCATTCTCTTCCTCCCAGCTCATTCTCTACAGTCTTACATACCTAGCCTGTCCACAAAACACACTTTTTCTTCTCTCAGACACCCCCCACTTCCTTCTCACTCACTCTTTCTCTTAATCTCTTCTTCCTCCTCTCCTCTTTACTCTCTCATATCACTTGAACCATCTAAGTTAGATGATTCAAGTTAGACCTACTAGTTGTGTGATCCTCCTGACCATCTAATTTATATGTTTAGCAGCTGAATATCTCCATATAGATACATATTAGACATCTAAATGGTGCTTCCCCTGGAATTCCCCAAATCCTGCCTTCTTTTTAGATAGGTAATTTCAATTTTGGTTGTATGATTTATATGATGAAAATTATCCATTCAATTGACCCAGATTATTTTTAAAGCCCCTTTACTTTTGGCCCTTCCAATAATAATAATAATAATCCAAAGCAATATTTCCTGTTCCAAATAAAGGTGCATGACAGTTGGGTTTTAGAGCATATCACAGCACTGAAACTTTGTGGCCACAATCAGATCTTGATCCACCTTGACAGAGGGAAGAGAGTCTTGCTGATCCAGTTGGATCCAGCCGCGGCTTTCAATCTCATGGATCATTGGCTTCTGTTAAATAGGTTGGAGAACATTGGACTTACTGATCTAGCCCTTGATTGGTTTCAATCCTATTTATCTCAGTGCACATTTAAAGTGATCATAAAAACTGCTACTCCTTCTTTATTTAAGTTGCAATGCTCCATTCTCTCGCCCATTCTTTTAAACATTTTCATAGCCCCTCTTGCTACGTTGATTCAGGAATTTGACTTTGGTATTCATATTTGTGCCGATAACATTCAAATTGTCATGTGATGATTCTTGGGACATTGATTTTCGTTCTTTTACTTCCAACTCACTTAATAAGTTTTCTGACTGGTTGTTTTCTTGCACACTTGTCCTCATTGGGCCCGATTCTGGGCAGCGGGTTGCGGAACTGCATGTCCCAGCAAGACATGCAGCCTCGCAAGCTGTCTGAGCCTGATTCCCCCTCTGGCTCTTCCTGTACATCCTGAGCAGCAGGATAGGGAGAGCCAGCAGGGAGCAGGAGAGGGTGGGATCTGGGAAGAGCAGGGGCGGGCCTGCCCGGCAGGACATACAGGGCCGATTCAGGTTATGGCCCTGTACATCCTGCTGGGTCAAAGAGGACGTGCTGCTTATTCCATCTCAATGATGGAATAAGCAGCACCGACCCAGTGATCAGGCCCAGGGATCCCCCCCCCCCCGGGGCCAGGTGGGGGAGGTCCCCGCCGCCCGATCCAGGGCCCGGTAGGCCAGCCGTGGGTTGGGCAGCAGGGAAGAGGGGGGCCTAAGCCATGGGAGTTAGGGGCACCTGTGGAGAGGATATCCCTGCAGGTTGCAGGGGCACACCGGACCATCCACATGCCCGATTATGTGCACCGTGTGAACGTTTTGTTCCCATGGTCCAGAATTGGGTCCTAACAGGCCCATCTTGCTCAGGGCCTGTTAGGCCCCGAGCAGGCAGCAGCTGAAGATGAGGGTCCCAACGTTGTAAAAAACGATCCCATTTAGCCGAGTGCCCTCGGGCCCTAGACCGTTCAAACAATAAGAAGTTATGCAATTTAATCCTCCACTGCCCATACCTTGGCCCCCCCTTCTCCAACCAAGCATGCAGAATAGTCAGACACGCAGCTACTAGCACCAATCGTATCCACCTCCATTCATGACAACGCAAACTCTCCACCCGCCCACCCTCCCAAACACCCAACACCAAATTCACTGCTGTAAAGGTCAACCCAGCTCCCATGCAGCTCCTTATATGCCTCTGGACGCCCCCCTAGAAACTCCTCAGGTTAGAGCAAGACCAAAACATATGTCCCAACTTAGCCGCTTCCGCCCCACACCTCGGACAGCAATTGGACGCACTAAGTCCCGCTCGCCAAGCTCTATTCGGGGCATAGTACAACCTACGGATGAGCTTATATTGCATATCGCGATGGGCAACCACCCAGCTAAGCTCCGGAATCGTGGCGATACCTTGTGCAAGCCCCTCCCCTGTGATCTCGACCTCCAACTCACTAGTCCACACAGCCGCTAATCCAGCTTCATCCTCCCCCACCTCCAACTCCTCCAAGGCTTTACGCAGGGGAGGAGTAGCCTAGTGGTTGGGGCAAGGTACTTCAGACCGGAAGGTCGGGGGTTCAAATCCCACTAGAGGACAGCAACCTTGGGCCGGAAGGACTGGGGTTTCTAGTCCCACAGATGCTCCTTGTGGTCTTGGGCAAGCCACTTAACCCTCAATTGCCCATGTTCCCTGTAAGTATTAGTGTATGTGTCTCATATCCCCGCGTGTTAAATGTATCCCCCAATTGTGTTGTGACCGCTTTGATTGAAGGATAAGGCGGTATACAAAACTGTCTAAATAAATAAAAATAAAAATGTCACTCTCGCCCCTTGATCCCCTCCCATTAACACCTCTTCCAGCCTCGAGCTCACCGCTCCCAGCAATGACCCCTTTGGGATTCCACCTACATAGCTCCGGAGCTGGACATAGGGAAACATGTCTATTCCAGTCAGCCCATACTGACCCCGCAGTTGAGGAAAGGACTCGAGACTACCGTCTTCCCTAAGCACGTGTTCTAATGTCGTGATCCCCAGCCTCTTCCAACGCAGAAAGTCCTTTCCCATAATCTCGGGCAAAAAATCCTTATTCCCTTGAAGGGAGAGAAAGGGCGAATGCAAGGGCGACACCCCAACCTTCCCACACAAATAGCGCCACCCTAGCCGCACAGGGTCCAACAACACCGTTCTGATCGCCGTATCAACCCCAGCCAACGTCTGGGCATGCAGGAGATAACCCAAGCTCAGGGGCCGCACCAACGCCTCCACCATATCTACCGGTGTGTAATCTTCTGTCCTCCAAACCCAATCCCGAACATGCCTAAGCAAGCAAGCCATGTTGTACTGCTGGATATCCGGAAGGCCTATTCCTCCATGCCCCCAAGACCTCCGCAACCGCCCGATATGGAGCCTGGGCCTGTGCCCCCGCCAAAGCAACATGTTGAGCACCTTATCTAGTAGGCGCAAGTCCTGACGTTTCAATACTAGCGGGAGCGTTTGCAGCAAATACAGCAGCTTCGGAAATAAAGTCATCTTGAACAAAGCGATCCGACCTCCCAGCGACAAAGGAAGGTCCCTCCATTTCTGCGCCTTCCCCTCCACTTCCTGAAGCACCTTGCGGACATTAACGAGATAAAGGTCCGTTAAATCCGCAGGGATATAAACCCCCAAATACTTGAACTTCCCAGCCGCCCACTTCAAGGGAAACCTCCCTCCCCACCTTGCGACCAGCTCAGAATCCAACGGGAGCGCCTCCAACTTATCCAAATTTAACCAAAATCCGGAGAACTCCCTATACTCCTGCATTAACGCCAACAAAGCGGTCAACCCGACCCGTGGTTCATCTAGATGGATCAACAAATCGTCCGCAAAAGCGGCCACACGGAACTCAGATGCCCCAACCGAGACCCCCCGAAAAGCAGTAGTTGAACGAATCCTGTTCAGCAGGGGCTCCAATGTCAGCACGAACAGCAACGGCGACAAAGGACACCCCTGCCTTGTGCCCCTCTGGATCCGAAAATCAGAGGACATGTTCCCATTTACCATAATAGCTCCAATGGGGTCGGCGTAAAGTACGCGAATCACATCGATGAAGAAGCCACGTATACCCATAACCTCCAATACTTGGTACATAAACTCCCAGTCCACCCTATCAAATGCTTTTTCAGCATGAAAACTGATAAGCAAAGATGATCTATGGTCCTTGCGGCTTGCGCACATAGATGCCAAAAGTCTATGCACCCCATAAACGGCGTGCCGCCCTCTCACAAATCCCACCTGGTCCCCATGGACCAGGGCTGGAAGAAATTCCGCGAGGCGATCGGCCATGATTTTCGCTAGTATTTTAATATCAACATTCAGCAGAGAAATCGGTCGGTAGGAACCCGGGGCCAGGGGATCCCTCCCGGGTTTAAGCAAAATGGTAACTAAGGCCTTATTCTGCGCATAAGGGAACCGCCCTGCCTTTATTAAATCTTCAAAATAATCTCCCAGCGGCCTTATCACCCCATCCCCCAAAACGCGGTAAAATTCCCCCCGCAGCCCATCCATACCAGGGGCACATCCTTTTTTCAAGTGTTTAATCCTGTTTAAGACTTCCAACGGCGATATAGGCTGGTTCAAGACCCCCAGCTGCTCTTCAGTCACCATAGGTAACGTGCAAGTCTGGAGGAAGGTGCGCCCCCTCCCCACCACCCCCATCCGCACCATATAACTGTTGGTAGTAATCGCAAAAGACTTGTTCAATCTCTTCCGCCTTACTCCGGACCGTCCCATCCCTATGCCTGATAGCCCCAACATGCCGTGGACCCCCCTCTGCGCGCACTAAGGATGACAACAATTTCCCAGCCCGATTCCCGTGTTGAAATAGCCGGTAATACATCATCGATTTTCTCGCTCGTTGGTGTAACAAGGCATCCAGCTCCACCTGCTCCTCCTGAAAATAAAGTTTGGAGGCCCCCCGCTGACACTGGGAATACACACGCCGTGCCCTAGCCAGTTCCCGTTCGAGCTGTAAAATTCTACGGTTCATCCGCTTTCGCCTAGAACTGTGGTAGCTGATTATTTCCCCTCGAAGAACCGCCTTCCCTGCCTCCCAAAATAACACAGGATTATCCCTATGTTGGGCATTAGTAGCAACATAATCCGCCCATTTTGCCTTAAGGTGGGCCTCAAAGGTAGCATCCCCTTCTAAATCTAATGGGTATCGCCACACCCGATTGTGACCTATACCTTTGGACCGCAGTTCCAGCATCACCAGCGCATGATCGGAGATGACCGACGGGCCTATCTCCGCCCTCGGAATCCAGCTAAACAGCTCCTCCGAGACCAGAAAGTAATCCAAGTGGGACCAGGTCCCATGCCCCCTAGACAGATGAGTGTATTCCCTGTCGCCGGGATGCAGAGTTCTCCAGATATCCAGCAAATTATTCCCCTCAGATATACCCAGTATCCGCCGCGCTCCCCAACGATCTCTAGGTCCTACTCTACCTGAACGATCCCAGTCTTCGTCCATCACCGAATTGAAATCACCGCCCAGAATCAAACTATAGCCGGCTATACTAGAAATAAGAGAAGTGAGCCGTTGGTAGAAGGAGGCTTCATACGTATTGGGGGCATACACCGAACCCAGGACCACACGCAACCCATTCAACAGACCCCATACAAACACATATCTGCCCTCTATATCGGTCACCACTTTTTCTTCCTCCCAACCCAACCGCTTGGCAATCAAAATAGCCACCCCCCTCTTTTTCCCCACCGCCGGTGCCCCATAAACTGTACCAATCCACCCTTTCCCCTGTTTACCATGCTCCACCTGAGATTGGTGCGTTTCCTGCAACAGCGCGACTTCTATACACTTTCGCTTCAACTGCTGTATGACCTTATATCTTTTTATAGGGGAGCCCAGACCACAGACATTCCAGGACCCTATCCGTACATTCTGAGCCATAGACGCTCCACTCCAAAAAAGAGTATAGTGCCAAAAACTCTCCGCCCATTAATGCGAGCCCCCCCAGCCTGAGGCCCACATTGCCCAGCCCCCCGAGCACCTGCCTGTCCATCTCCACCCAGCTCTACTTGCATGCCCCACAGTTTATATGCCTGAACCTGTACTTCAATCCCTGGCCCCCCTCTCCCCAACCCCCCCGCCCCACCCGCCAACCACTGTGACCCTTCCCCCCCGCTGCCCCCCCCCCGCTCCCCAACCCCCCCGCCCCACCCTGCCCCCCCCGACCCTTCCCCCCCCCCGCTGCCCATCCTCCCCCCAAGCAGCTCAACCTTCTCCTTTCACCACTGTGGCCTCTCCAGCGCTTTCGTGTCATGTGGAACTCAACCCCCCACCCTTAGCTTCTAACCTGGGTATGCCCTGTCTACCCTTCTAGGTATCTCCCAATTCACACCCCTAAGACCTTAAAACGCCAATCCGCCCCTATCATGGCCCGGAACCACCTTGGAGCCGACCCAATGAGGCCCCCAGAAATGCCCCCCTACTCACCCCCATAAGGACTGTCAGGTGAATTAAACCTTCAAAAAATAAAAAAACATGTGTGTCCCCAAGAATCTCTGAGTATTCCTAACAAACAATAAGCTCCAAACATTCGCAAAACTGGTACAAATGATACAGATAACATGAACAGTAACAATGACAACCCCCAGTGGGGCAAGAGCAGCAAAAAGGAGAAAGAAAGGACAAGTAATAAAGAAATAAGAAAAAAGAAATATGAAATATGCAAGGCAATGGGCAGACCCATGACCCGTGCTGTGCAACACCAACACTGTAGAACACAGGCAAGCGAGTAAAGAAGTGGTCGCTCACAGGTATGAATTTAAAGGACTAAACAAGGAAAGATCACTCAGCCCGTGCAACGGGCGAAGTGTCCAAACATATATCGCAGTCCCGCTCCCCCATTCTAGTCAATTGAGAAAGTAATAGGGCAAGAAACCCCTGTAGGGAAGGACTGCATCCTGCTTCTCCACTCCACTTGTCGCAGCGGTCCCCCACTGCCGTCAGCAAAGATCAAATGCCAACCATCTAAACAATATAAAGGTGAAGGTGAAGTAGGGGGCCACAGGACAATCCACAGCCTGAAACCCCCAATGCAAC
This sequence comes from Ichthyophis bannanicus, assembly GCA_033557465.1. Lineage (NCBI taxonomy): Eukaryota > Metazoa > Chordata > Amphibia > Gymnophiona > Ichthyophiidae > Ichthyophis > Ichthyophis bannanicus. Next base: position 431,687,698 of record CM066034.1, on the reverse strand, counting down.
TCCCCCCGCATCAGTCGCTGCCAAGATTAAGTCCTTCTCTATAGTCCTCTGTACACGAGGAGCTGCTCCTGGTGCGTCCAGGCTACCGCTGCCGACCATCAGAAAGCAGACATCGGCCCGCAACAGAAAAAGCCGTTAGCCTGTCCCCCAGGTGGTACAACTCACAGCACTCATCATGGAATTAAAAGGATCAAAGTCAGGCCAGTCCCTGGAACTATTGGGCTCACCAGTGCTGCTTTCAAAATGCTGCCGCCTCCGCCAGGGTTTCAAAGACGTGCTGCGTTCCTTCCCACTCCACGCGCAGCTTCGCTGGATAGGCCAAGGTGAAACGCACACCATGTGCCACCAAGGCCCCACATACCTCCTTGTATGCCCTCCTTTTCAGGGAGACCCTGGCCGAATAGTCCTGGAAAACCAGGAGACTCGCCCCCGCATTGTCTCCGCCACTACGTCGCTGTTTTCTCGAGGCCCGTAGCACACACTCCTTCTGATAGGCATTTAGAAAGCGAGCTATAACTGCTCGAGGCCTATTTTCCACCGCGCGGAGTGGGCCAATGCGGTGTATTCATTCCAGAGTCACAGCGCCAATCCCGTCTTCCAAGTCCAAATTATCCCGGATCCACTGCTCAATATATCCTTTCAAATCCCGGTCCTTCACTGATTCCTTAACTCCAATGAAGCGCAAATTCTTGCGACGACTAAGATTCTCCAAGTCCTCCAGTTTCTCCGCCTGCTGCTTCACCGTTAACTCCAGGGTTTGCAGCCGGATAGAGGCCTGCGCCTGCCCGTCCTTGAGGGAGCTGATACATTGTTCGGCCTGCTCCACCCGGCCAGTGAAATCCGACACAGCCTGAGCTACCTCGGACATCTGCGAGGCCAGCCCGCACAGTCTGTCTTCCAGTGCCTGCACAACTGCTCTCGACACCTCCGCCACCATGCCGCTCGCCTGGCCAACACCCGGGCTCGCTGCCTCCACGCCCGCCATCTTGGCCTCCATGCCTCGCGGCTTTTCGCGGCGGCTGATTTTAGTGGCCATGAACCGACTCACCAGGACCACTTCACCACCGCCGCACTGTCCAGCACACACGGGCCGCTATGCTCACAAATTCTGTCGCAAAATCTATCCGGAGAGTAGATAATATGCCCTAGGAGGGTAATGAGTAGCCGGAGCTAGGGAGCACACGTCAACCCTAGTCCACCATGCCACCGGAAGTTGCAACTCCATTTATAAAGGCTTACTTAAGCATGCACTCCTCCCATTACAACTTGCTCAGAATACCATTGCTTGAACCATCTTCCAAGCTACAAGGCAAACCCACATCACTCCTATCCTCAAAACACCTCCGCTGGCTTCCCATCAGCTCTAGAATAGATTACAAAGTTCTAACCATCATCCACAAAATCCTAGACAAGCAATTTTCAGATCACCTCCAAACAATAATTCAGACATCAAATTCTGACAGGCCAAGAAGAAAGAGCACCCCAAATTTCCTCAGTCTTCCACTGCAGCTTCTAAACTTCAAGCAAGCACAAGAAGAAGCATTTTCTTTCTCTATGCCCCCACCCTCAGGAATTCACTGTCCCTCTCAATTTGCAATATCAAGTCTACCACAGAATTTCAAAAACTAGTTGTTCCTGGGACACTTCGGAGACGGACACTCACCAATTACTGTACAGAACAACTATTTACAAACCGACACTTTATCCACCACCCCACACCCCTCACACTCTCAACCCTTACTTCCCTCTGTACATAGTTTACATATGCCCTTGAAGACATGTCTGGGCTTTAAAATGTTATTCATTCACTATTCACAATTCTAATGTTCTCAATGTTTATTGTCAATTGTTTTTTTTTTTCAGCCATTCACTGTATCAACTCAGTTTTTTGTAAACAGTTTTATTTATTTATTTAATTATTTATTTATTTATTTAACAATCATTTATATACCGCATCTTCCAGAGATCAGTTGCGGTTTACAATAAACAACAATCAACAAAGCAGGAGCTTGGTTTTACATGGAACATCTTGTAACAGTAAACAATATATCAGCTAACAGCATATGTTAACACAAAACAAAACAAAACATTATAAACTATATACAGTTACAAGTTTGTGGGAACTTTAGAATTGAATCACGGTACATTATAAGTTTTGACTTATAGAAAAACGGTACATCAGAATTTGTTCAATAAATAAATGAGGGTCATTTAATGCAGGTGTGCTTTTTTCAGCAAAAATGGTCTATTACTTAATTGCCTGCCCACCATATAGTTCAACTTATACATATGTCCGCTCTTTAAGGGGGTGTTCTCAGAGGTGGAGCTGGGGAGGGATTTGCACGTCTATTCACACTTCTAAAAATTATGTGCATATTTTAACCCAGAACAACTGTGTGCCTGAAATAACAGGTAGAAATGTAAGCACATAGTTTTCCTAAGTAATTTACAAAGAAGTACATGTACTTTCACTTTGAAAATCCAGAAAAGTCCATTCCATGAAAACAATGCATATACTTTTTACTTATGTATTTTTTTTTTATCAGTGCTGACTCCTGGCGACCCAGCTGCCTCTAGTCTTGGCAGAAATCTTTCAGTCTTGATTTTTTTAATTGCAGATTTCCTTTACGCCTCTTTGAGCTACTAATTCTTAGCTGGCTCTGCAGGAACTGAGCCATAATGTTTTTGATGCTACATATGATATCTTGAACTGAAACAACTGTAAGGAAACATACCAGATTATAATATTTCCAAAAGGACGTTTTATTTTTCCATTTCACTGCACTCCTGTTCTCATATGCAGAGCAAACAGCGCTGTTTTTCCTGCTGCATCCAAACCTGAAGGGTTAGCATGGCCATGAGACATTCAAAAATCCTGGACTCCCAGAGGTAACATTTCCTCTCTGTCTAAACAGGCTTGCTAGTTACAAACTTTCCTTTTATACACAATTTTTCCTCTGCTATTGCCCAGAGGAAGTCACCAAAGCTGTAATGAAATGGAGAGTGCTATACAGACGATGATTCTTTTTCATACTTAGAGTTCTGTTCATACATTTTTTTATGCTTGCACAGTTGATGAATATTACACAGTAATGCACACAAAATGGTAAAAATGGCCCACAAAAAAGTGATGCATGACTTTTGCTAACATGGTTTGGGAAATGTATAACATCAATTATACATAATGTGAAGTCCCTGAAAAAGGGGAAATATTGTACTTTAAAACTAGTTTTAGCAGCTCATTTTGTATTCCGTTTTTAAAGGAAACGTTTGTTAGGTTTATAACTACAGCCAGCTGCAACTTTTGTAACAATTGTTCCTTTGCTTAAATTGGATTATTGGAGATTAAATGCACAATCCTGTTTATGCATGAGAGTGGTGTTAATTTCAGGAAATTATCTCCATTTCTCACTAACTCAAGTTTTCCTTGGATCAGCACGGCCACTGATATTTTTCCTGCAGTTGATCTGGTATTATTTGACATTTTTATAAAAAGAAATAGATGTCTGAGTTGATTGCATGGAGCTGTGAAAATGGCTCAGTGATGGGGACTGGCTGCCTCAGGGGATTGACACTGGTTATAGTCTTTCACCTGTAGGTCACTGGTTCAAATCTGGTTCAGACTGGTGGTGACAAAGTTATTAGCATTTGAAAGCTGCTCTGTGGCCTTTGTGAAATGAATTGGTGGTCTCAGTTCAGTTCCCAGTGGCCAGGTGTCTGCATCGCTAAAAAAATTCACTAATTGGCAGCATTATAGGTAGTGTCGACAGCAAGATCAAAGCTAGTGCAAGCCAGGAGAATGAATTACTCTCTCACCATTAAATATGGCTCCTTCACTACAGGACTTAGGCATGATGGCAAGACATTATGGGGATTCATGCACTGCCGCTTCCCATGATAAACCAGATCTGCAGTTTTACATAGGGTGCTCCTCTTGTGAGGATGAGATGCCATTCAGATTCCATCCCCCGATAGGCCTTTTTCCAAGAAGTCTGTTTGCATTAGAGCAGTTTTATGATGGAATGGATCAATAGTTTATGGAGATAAAGTGCATATGGCTGCTTAAGACATTTATGAATTATAGTGCTATAGATGCAGGCAGGGCTTTTTTTTTAAAGAAAATAAGATGTGAAACTGAATATTTACATGTTTGAATGCAAAATTCTTAAAGTCATCTGGGTGGCTCATGCAGAGAAACCTGGGTTTGGTCCCCAGCTCAATCCTCTGCACCCAGATTCATCAGGGCTGGTAATGTGGCATAGGCAGAATTCATAGTCTCCGAAGCGGAAGGAATCACAGTCATTGTGCAGCGGCCACACCTAATAGCTGGATTTAGGGTCCTTGATAGCACAGAAAAAGCCCTGGTTCAGGGCCTCTGCTAAGGATTATCACCTCAATGACTGGAGAAAAGCCAGAAGAAGATGCAAAAATAAGAGAAAAATTCCCTGGAATTTGTAAATGAAGGCTTATGGCACCAGATCATATTCCTGATTCCAATTGAGCTGGAAACCCAAAGAAGCAGGAGAAAACTGCTGGATCAAAAAGAAAATAAATAATATTTTTATCCTAGTGTTACTCCCCTTTCATTAAACCAGAAATGTTTTCCTGTGTTTAACAACCTATCGGGAGATAAGTAACTCAGGGACATGTGCACTACAGTGCAGTATGTTCTTGCATTTTCCACATGCTAAGAGCAAAACTTAGCGCACAGTAAATGCAAAGCCTGTATTTTAACTTGGGGGGGGGGGGGGGCGTGCTCAGCATGTTCCCCTGCAGTTTACCTGAAAGGTACCTCACAGTGTATAACTTCATTTGCAGGGAATATGGGTGCACTTAATGCCACCCATTGAAGTGGTATTAAGTGTACCTGCGCTAACAGCAGCACTGACAATTCGTGCACAGAAATTCCCCTCGTCCTATCTGTACTGTGCAGTCCATACTACTCGCTGCCCCAACCCGATCAGTCCCCACCCTATCATTGTGCTAAGCAGGTTAGCGCTGGAGTTTTACTGTGTTGGCTGTTTTTACTGCACAGTAGCTGTTACTTTGGTCCCCTGCTAACCACTTACCATATGTTAAAACATGCGCTAGCCATTTGTGTGCTTTAATAAACATGCCCCTAAATTTAAAACATGTCTAAAAGGACAAGGCTGGTCTCCTATTCGTGATGCCTTATAACTGTTTCTGCTGACTTGTCCTTGGTCTTGAGAAGTCGGCCTTGCCTCGGAGAACGTTTAGCCCCACGACTCTTTCTTTGGCCAGAGTTATGACTGTATGGTACTGAAGTAACACCTGATAATGCCATTAACATGCGTTATTGGTAACGACCTTAGAAACATGTTTACTAAAGGTGCTGCCTGAGTAAGTTGCGTTATTAGCACTGCGCTACAGAGTAGGGAAAATGATGGCATGGTAGCAGCTAAGGCGGGCCAAATGCAGATAGCGCAGAAAATCCCTGCACTATTTGCAGATCACACGGCACCTGCATTTCTGGGTGGGATAAGGGTGGAGAGAGGGAGCAGAGAGTGGGGGTGCCAGTAATGTCTGATTACCATGAGCATCAACAGCGCCCAGTAACCGCATGCCCTGCGATCCCTGAATTTTTTCAGCGTTGCCTGCTGAGAAAATGCTGTGCATGCCCCCAAAAGATAATACCCGTCTTTTGTATGAATGCCTGGCATTAACTGCAAAAGCCTGAAGCCCTTTAATAGACATACCCCTTAGATTCTGTTGTATGTATCAGGCTAAACTTGATATTCAGTGTGCTCAGGTTTTTAGGTTATAGCTGTTTCCTTTTCTTTTTTTTCTCAGATTGTTTAATTTGCTGTTCAACATTTCTACTTGAAAATCTTTAAATCTAAATTTTAAAAAATAATAACTTTGGAGGCCTTTTGGGCTTTTTTTGCATTTGTTCCACTTCCCACATACTTTAGAGAAAGCACCTCTCTAGGTGGAAATTGAGGTTCAAAAAAGATGTCATTGGGAAAGTGTTTTTGTAGCAGGACTCTTTTTCAAGATATTCGATCTCTCTGTTCCATAGACAGCTGCCTCCTACCCTGGTGAGAACCACTGAGCCAGTGTTTTTTTTTATGGATTCTTTCCAGCAGGAATGCCAGCTGGCTCTGGGTCACAGTGAACAGTCTGGGGCAGCCTTGTTAGCTTACTTATAGCCATACACATTCGTATAATTTACTTGCACCACTGAGCCACCCACAGTTCAATGGATTCTAGTCCTTTTAGTCCCAGTGCATTCATGTTTTAATGTAGCTTCCTACCTGTCTAGTATTCACACACCTCATTGTGTTCTGCTAATATACATTGACTGCCTGGAATGGAGGAATAGCCTAGTGGTTAGAGGACTGGCCTGATGGTATGCCTTGGGCAAGTCACTTAACCCTTTACTGCCTGGCAATCTACCTCTGGTCACGCTGCCAAGAAAACCCAGGAGCTGCTGGGTTGCCAGAGGCAGCACTGACTCAAAGGCATACATTGCATTTCAGTGATTGCTTATAGGCAGTAAGCAATCACAGGCTTTCACATCTTGCTGTTTGGAGCATAGCATGAATCCTGAAAGCATTCTGGTGCTTGTAGTCATCAAGTACTTGGTGTTTTTCATTTGAAATGCTACAGGATTCATATCCCAATGCATATTGTAATTCCAGTACATTTGCAATATTCAACTTGCAATACATTTGATATATTCCGTCCTTCACTATTCAAACTCAATGAATTTTAATACTTGCAATTCTGTGACACTTATAACAATGTGCATTTTGGTATTTGTCGCATCGCACAGTACATCCAACCGAAAACATTATTTCACTTATATTGATTTATTTATTTAGACATACTTGTATACCACCTTATCCTACAACAAAATCCTTAAATACTTTATGATGTTCCTCTTTGCACATACCTAACGAGCAGCCTTCTTGGCATAACCCGTAAAACCACTGGTTCAGTGGTTCTCTTTAAAACAAGATGCAGTGAAACTCTACCATTTACTAGTGGCACTGGTACAATCAATGTGACTCTGGAGGCATGGACAAAGGAGGCATCTGCTGCCTTATTTTCTCCCGAGACTGCTTCTTCCCCACTACTTATCTCTATCCAGAATCTCAGTAGCTGCTACTGTATTTGTTAATGCTGGTACACTGTCACCCCCTCCTGGATTAAACGGTGCTACTAAAGATGCTTCATAGCTGGCAAGACTTGAACAGCCACTGCATAGTTAAAAAAATGAAAATTTCCAAGCTCATGTACTTAAAATTAGCAGTTTTAAAGACTGCCAAAATGCCATCAATGCTTTTTTAAGCCTCTTTGCTTTTGAAATCTAAATGAAAGAATGCTCTACAAAAAAATAAGCAAAAATCCAGAAAAGCTTTCTAGGGTTATCATGATAGAAATGATACAAGAGAAAGGACTGGAGTGAGGTCACTAGCGTATCTTTCTCAAAGTCTACTCTTGTGGAACTGAAGGTGCTGCTTTCACAGTAAAAGCCAGAGCAAATGGGCAAGAGAGGAGGAAGCAGCCAGTTCATTTCAGGAAAGGTCACAGCTTGCTTCAACTTCAAGAAATTACAACTAAGCCAAAATTAAAGCTGAGAAGTGATAAGGGAGAGGAAAGAGAGGAAGAATCAAGTAAAACCATGCCAAAATTCTTGGAGGAGAGGGTAGCAGACAACAGAAAAATGTCTGGACGGACATTGTGATTGCAGAGCACACTGGTAGTATAATTAATAAAGCAGTGAATTTCAGGATGGTAATTCTACTGTGAGTTCTAGGTGACTTTGCTCTTATAGTTTATGATGTCATCTGCACCCTAGGATGTAAGTAGCCTCTCTCAAAATTCATTTTCCAACCTTTTGTTCTGTATAAGATCTGAATTCATGCAACACTGTCCTCACCCAATTTCCTCTAATTAATGGGAGCAAAACCACAGCAATAAACCTTCAACCATTGCTGACATTACGCTAACAAGCTACAAGATTTTTTTTCTACTTGGACTGCTGGGATTTTGCTAACACTATCTAGATATTCTAAAACCCATATGATTTGTGCTAAATGAATTCACTCATTGAATTAAGAGGCATGCCTCTCTTTTAGGTAATTACCATTAAAAATTTAAAGTCTGATCTATCCTTGTAATGATAAATGTAATGAAGCACCTCCATAACCCCCAAGGTTGTCTGTGAACCTTTTCTGTTACTTCCAACTCATATCTGGCCAAATATTTATTCACTTACCACACACACAAATAAACGAATGTGAAGTCATCCTGGGGCAGTCAATGTAAGTCAGCTACAGAAAGGGCTCAGTTTCTTTGCAGAGTAAATGAGTGGTAAACAAGGATTTTAACCTGTAAATTGGACAGACACTGTAAAATTAATAAGCAAGCATGGTGCAATCATACACAAACAGCTCAGATGTCTCATTTTAGTGCAATTTAATTTTGATTGTTCTTCCAAGGGGAAGACAAGAATTGACAAGTTACCCAGTTCCAGGAGTAAAAGATTGTTTTGCCAGTTCTGGTTTTAAATTTGGATTGCAATGCGGTATGGTAGTTGTAGTCCCTGATTTTACCCATTGGAATCAGTGCTGCAGATCCCATTATGCATCAGAATGAGATTGTCAGACATCCAGGACTGGCTTAAAATCTCACTCCTGAAACTGGGTAACTTGGCAATTCTGAACGACTGTGAGGAAGGAGCCTCTAAGAATGATCCCTCTCCTCCACACATCAGTAAAGTGAGACAGAGTTATTGGCAGGTTGCCTGGCATCACCAGTTACAAAATGAAAAGTGTTAGGAGCCAGTGAAAAAGAATGTGTTACCAAATGGAAGGTTTCCAGTTTGCTGCTTTTCAGTTCACTTGACTTCATTGTCCTTGGTTGTTGAGTTCTTTTGCTATTGGTTTGTTTTCTATTAACTCTTTAAACTACAAGGCCATCTCCTTAACATTTTTAAATCAAGTTTATTCTTCTGACAAAAATTCCACATGAACAAAGTCTTTGTTTTTTATTATTAATTTAGGGGGAGGGGTGCTTTCAGTTCTATTACACTAAGGGCCTCATGCAGAGACAGGTTGCGGGGCTAGCCCCACAAGCCGTCTGGGCCCGATTCCCCCTTTGGCTCTCCCTGTACATCCTGAACATCAGGATGGGGAGAGTTGGGGGGGGGGAGTAGCATTGGAGGGACAGCCCAGCAGCATGTATAGGGCCAAATCAGGTCATGGCCCTGTACATCCTGCTGGGCCCGCAGGGAAGCGCTGCTTATTCCACCTCAAAGGTGGAATAAGCCGCACTTTTAGCACAATTGTGGCCGGGGATCCTTGCCACCCAACCCAGGCCATTGCAGGCCAGCCTTGGTTCGGGCAGCAGGGAAAAGGGGGGCTGAGAATGCAGGAGTAGGAGGCACCTGTGGGTAGGACATCTCCACAGGCAGCAGGAGCAAGCCGGGCCATTCTTGGGCCCAATTCTGGCCGCCATGGAAAGCTTTGTTCCAGCGGCTCAGAATCGGATCCAAATGGGCCCATCTTGCTTAGGGGCATCCGGACAGCCCGAACGTGTCCCTCTTTGAATCGGGCTCTAAGAGTCTCTTTTACTAAAGTGTAAAAAAACTTTCTAAGAACATAAGAGCATAAGATATGCCATACTGGGTCAGACCAATGTCCATCAAGCCCAGTATCCTGTTTCCAACAGTAGCCAATCTAAGTCATTAGTACCTAGCAGTTTCCCCAAAAGACACAGGCTCCACAATGCTTGTATTGGGTCAAGCAGTGATATCCTGGGTCCCTTTTAATAATGGTTTATGGACCTTTCCTCCAAGAACTTGTCCAAACCTTTTTTAAACCTAGCTAAACTAACAGCTTTCACTATATCCTCCGGTAACCAGTTCCAGAGTTTCATTACATGTTGAGTGAAAAAATATTTTTGCTTATTAGTTTTAAAAAGTTTACCCTGTAGCTTCATAGCATCTCCCCTAGTCTTTCTATATTCTGATGATGCAAACAATCGATCTACGTTTACCCGTTCCACTCCATTCATTAATTTATAGACCTCTATCATATCTCCCCTTAGCTGTCTCTTTTCCAGGTTGAACAGCCCTAACCTTTTTAGCATCTCTTAATAGGGGTATCCTTTCATCCCCTTTACCATTTTGGTGGCTCTTCTCTGTACCTTTTATAAGAATGCTATATCCTTTTTAAGATACGGCGACCAGAATTGCACACAATATTCAAGGTGCGGTCGCACCATGGAACGATAGAGGCATTATAATATCCTTTCTTTTAGTTTCCATTCCTTTCCTTATGATACCTAGCATTCTATTTGCTCTCTTGGCCACTGCTGCACACTAGGCGTAGGGTTTAACATGTTATCCACGATGACGCCTAAATCTTTTTCCTGGGAGGTGGTTCCTAATGTGGAACCTTGCATCGTGTAACCATAGTTTGAGTTGTTCTTTCCTAGGTGCATATCTTTGCACTTGTCCACATTAAATTTCATCTGCCATTTGGATGCCCAGTCTTCCAATTTATCAAGATCATCTTGCAATTTTCCACAACCTTCTTGGGTTTTAACAACTTAAAATAGTTTTGTGTCGTCTGCAAATTTGATAACCTCACTCGTTATTCCTTTTTCCAGGTCATTTATGAATATGTCAAAAAGCAGCAGACCCAGCACAGATCCCTGGGGTACTCCACTATTCACCTTTCTCTATTGGGAAAATTGGCCATTTATCCCTACCCTCTGCTTTCTATCTTTTAACCAGTTCCTGATCCACAATAGTACACTGCCTCCTATCCAATGACTTTTTAGTTTTGCCAAAAGCCTCTGATGAGAGACCTTGTCAAAGGCTTTCTGAAAGTCCAGATACACTATATGAACCGACTTACCTTTGTCTACTTGTTTATTCACACCTTCAAAAAAACATAATAGATTAATAAGACAAGATCTTCCTTGTCTAAAGCCATGTTGGCTGTGTCCCATTAAGCCATGACTATCTACATGTTCAGTAATTTTGTTCTTTATTATGGTTTCTGCCATTTTTCCCAGTACTGACATCAGGCTCACCAGTCTGTAGTTTCTTGGATCAGCCCTGGAACCATTTTTTAAAATTGGTGTTACATTGGCCATCCTCCAATCTTCAGGTATTACAGATGATTTTAATGATAATTCACAGATTACTAATAGCAGGTCTGCAATCTTATATTTCAGTTCTTTCAACATCCTTGGATGTATACCATCCGGTCCAGGTGATTTGCTACTCTTCAGTTTATCAAATAGTTGTAATACATCTTCCCAGTGTAGTGATATTTCTTTCAATTCTTCCGCAGGTTCACCATTAAATACCACTTCAGTCAGTTACTATACTTTAATGGCCAACATTAAAGTGTAGTAAGTGCAAAGCCTTGATGTAGACATTCCCAGCATCTTGTTGTATAGTTAATGTGGAAACAATACATGTGAAGGCACATTTTAGAAAAGATGTAGAGATCAAAACAAAGAAGTCAACATTCCTATCTTCACAATTCCAGCAGTCTTTTAGAAAAGGCTGTTCTAAACATAGAGCCTTTTTTTTAAATTTAGAAATTTTTCACAGACTTATCAAGAACAAACTTATATGGAAAAACAATACAAAGAGTTGTTACAAGCAGGAAACATGCAAAGATTCTAAGACCTATAGTCCACAATGGGGTGTACAATTCAATAATAAAGAAAGATAAATAGAGGGGTTGGAGGAACCCCTCCAATTTAATCAAGACATAATTTCAAAAAGCAATGAAGAGGGCTGCAGAGGATTCAAAGCCACCCAATACTTGATGCATGATCATATCTACTCACCACCCCTGGCTGAAGGCAAGGAAGTACTAGATAGCCTAGCATTTATGAATGAAGAAAGGTCTGCCGGCTGGAAAAAAATAAATCTTTGCAACCTATATACCACTATACATTTACATGGAAGCCTAAAAAAAAAAGATATCACCTAACTCCAAAATGCCTGGTCTAAGTAGCAAAAATTGTTTCCGGCGTTTTTGCAAATCTTTAGAAACATCAGGGAAAATTGCAATTTTTTGCCCATAAAACAAGTGAGACCGTTTAGTATAATATAACCAAAGAAACCAACCTTTTTTAGAGTACACAATAAAGAAGTACAGGAGTGTTGCTATGTGAAGCTGGAGAAGCCATTTTGCAAATCCACACACAGGAAAAATCAATGGGGTAAACATGACCATTATACAGTTGTGAGTGCCAGATTTCACAACTTACATGTGTAAGTACACATGTATGGTGGCTATTTTGCAAGCCTACATGTATAAATGCTGCTAATTAAGAACACATGCCATTATATCTATCTAATTTAACTTTTGAGAAGGAAATAAACAATGAGAATCAAGGAATAACCTATAAGAATATAAGATATCCCATAATGGGTCCGACCAAAGTCCATTAAGCCCAATATCCTTTTTCCAACAGAGGCCAATCCAGGTCACAAGTACCTGGCAGGTTCCCAAAAGGCATGCAGGTTCCACAATACTCATCCCTGGGGTAAGCAGCGGATTGCCCGGGTCCTCTTTAATAAAGGTTTAAGGACCCTTCCTCCAGGAACTTGTGTAAACCTTTTTTTAAACCCAGCTATATTAACAGCTTTTACTACATCCTCCAGTAACGAATTCCAGAGTTTGATTACGCGTTGAGTGAAAATAATTTTCTCTTATTAGTCTTAAATGGTTACATTATCCTATAGTCTTTCTACTTTTTAATGCTGTTAACCCATTCCACTTCATTCATTAATTTATAGACCTCTATAATATCTCCCCTCAGCTGTCTCTTTTTCAAGTTGAACAGCCCTAACCTTTTAAGCCTTTCCTTATAGGGGTATCCTTCCATCCCCTTTACCATTTTTGTTACTCTTCTCTGTACCTTTTCTAATTCCTCTATATGTTTTTTAAGATTCGATGACCAGAACTGTACACAATATTCAAGGTGAGGTCGCACCATGGAATGATAAAGAGGCATTATAATATCCTTGGTTTTATTCTCCATTCCTTTCCTTATGATTCCTAGCATTCTATTTGCTTTCCTGGCCGCCGCTGTTTCCTGGGTGGTGGTTTCTAAGGTCGTACCTTGCATCGTGTAATCAAAGTTTTGGTTGTTCCTTCCTAGGTGCATAACTTTGCACTTGTCCACTTTAAATTTCATCTGCCATTTGGATGTCCAGTCTTCCAATTTATCAAGGTCCTTTTGCAATTTTTCACAATCCTCCAAAATAGCTTCCCTTCTTATCAGTTCATGAACCAGCTGCTCCAAAAAGCAATCATTTATTTCATCTAAAAACTTTATCTCCTTAGCATGTCCTGTTGTGAAACTGACCCAGTCAATACCTGGATAACTGAAATCATCCATTATTACTGTGTTATAACTTTTGTTAGCTTCCCTGATTTCTTCAGCATTTTATCATCCATCTGTTCATTCTGGCCAGTCAGTTGGTAGTATACTCCCACTGCCATTGCCTTCCCCTTTTTACATGGAATTCCTATCCATAGAGATTCTACAGCATATTTTGTTTCCTGCAAAACTTTAATCCTATGTGACTCAATGTCCTCTCTAACATAGAGTGCAACTCCTCCACCAATTTGATCTGCTCCAGATTGTGATATAGTTTGTAACCAGGTATCACAGTGCCCCATTGGTTGTCTTCCTTTCGCCAGGTCTCTGAGATACCAATATCTAACCTCTCATTTAGAACTATATATTCTAACTTTCTCATCTTATTTTTTAGACTTCCAGCATCTGCATACAGGCATTTTAGAGGTTGTATTTCATTCATTTTAATCTGGTTATCAGTTGATAGGGGTGATTTGGAATCTTTCAGCTCTGTACTTAAGGGCATCTGGGTAACTTTTATCTTTATTGGAACCTCTCTGTTAGGATGTTCTAACTTCCCTCTTTTGCTAGTATCCTTCAAGGATACATTGTTCTGAACCATGCACTCTTGGGCAATAGTCAACTTTCCCCTATTATCTAGTTTCAAAACTGCTCTATCTCCTTTTTAAATGTCAACATGGATCCCATCCCTTCAGAAGAGCCCCTCCCTTCCTGAGAATGTTGCCAAGTTCCTAACAAATTCAAAACCCTCTTCTTTGTACCATCGTCTCATTCACGCATTGAGATTCTGGAGCTCCACCTGCCTTTTGGGTCCTGCGCTTGGCATGGGAAGCAATTCAGAGAATGCAACCCTGGAAGTTCTGGATTTCAACTTCCTACCTAAAAGCCTAAATTTGGCCTCCAGAACATCCCTCCCATATGTACCAATACAGCAGACTCCGCCCCAGCGCTACCTAAAACCTTTTCTAGGTGGCAAGTGAGGTCCACTACCTTTGCGCCAGGCAGGCATGTTACCAGGCTATCCTCATGTCCACCAGCCACCCATCTATCTACATGCCTAATAATTGAATCACCCACTATAATGGCTGTCCTAACCCTTCACTCGTGGCCATGGAGGAACCTCCTTTCTGCGAGAGGGTATTACATCTCCTGGTGGACAGGTCCTAGCTACAGTATCACTTCCTGCCTCACCAAGGTATGTTCTCCTTTCACAAGACCACTCTCCTCCATGGCAACTGAAAGACTGCCAGACTGGAGGTGGGGCTTTAACACTACGTCCCTGTAGGTCTTGTCTATGTACCTCTCTGACTTCCTTATGTCCTCCAAGTCTGCTACTCTAGCCTCCAGAGATTGTGCCTATTCCCTTAGAGCAGGGGTCACCAACCTGCGGCCCGCGGGCCGCATGCGGCCCACAAGGTCCCTTTGTGCGGCCCGCGAGGCTCTACCCCAGTTAACATTACGTGCGGCCCGCCAAGGATTCCCGCCATTGTATCCACGCGTTCACAGCTCACCGACGACCACCTGCAAGCGTCCCTTCTCCTGTCAGTGTCATCTGTGAAGCCGGACTTTAAGCGTTTGTCTGCTAGCATGAATCATCAGCCATCTCATTAAATTCAATAAAGGTGATCAGCCATTGTTTTCATAATTTTGCGTTTGTTGTTTTTTTTCGCGGGGGCAGGGAGAAGGGGGGTGCGGCCCGCGAGGCTCCCGGTAGTCGGCTGTGCGGCCCGCGGCCCTCTGGAGGTTGGTGACCCCAGCCTTAGAGCAAAGAGCTCCTTATACCTAGTGCACGGCCTCTCAACAACTGAGAGAAAATCGTACATGTCACAATCGATGCAAAAGATTGGATAGCCTCCATCTCCTGCTGGACTACTGTCTGCATCTTAGTTTTAAAGTTTTGTTTAGTTATTTAAGTTGTTTGAAGTTACTAGGTTTATTTGTACTAATACAACTATACCAAATAAGCTTAAGGGACTTTGTTTACCTCAAGATTAATTACTTTAATGGCCTTAACTCTCTACTTCTGGTAAGGATAATCAGCTGAACCTGAAAGTGAATGTGAATACCCATCTCCCTTTAATAGGTCTAAGACCCTATAAAGCTAAGATTATGCCTGGGGTGGGTGGGAGGATACTAACACTTAGTAAAGGCTGGCTTGCTACACAGGTCCCAGACCTATGCTTCTAAGGTACTCTGTTAAGAATTTCCTGGGTGATTCACATAGCCCTTGCTTTGATAGAGGGAACCTTTCAAATTGCCCCTTTGATCTGTCACTTGGCTTTAACACACATTTAATACAATTTCATAGGTCTCTTGCCCCCTAACTAGTAGGCCTCTTTGTAAAGGCATTTAGAAACAATTTATTCCTTTCTGCTCAAAGAATACTGACCCTATTTGTCCTTTTATCTTACTTATACTCTGATTTGATTTAAATTAAAGCTCTCCACTGATAGTAGGCCCTGACTGAGTTTTAAACTTAAACTAGAAACTCTCTGCTGAGTTTTAAATTTAAAATAAAAGCTCTCTGCTGAGTTCTAAAATTTAAACTAAAAGCTCTTTGCTGATACTAGGCCCCATTACATTAAAATTAAAAACTCTCTGCTGGGTTTTAAATTTAAACTGAAAGCTCTCTGCTGGGTTCCAAATTTAAACTGAAATCCCTCTGCTGGTTTTTAAATTTAAACTAAAATCTCTCTGCTGGGTTCTGAATTTAAACTGAAAGCTCTCTGCTGTGTTTTAAACTTAAACTGAAAGCTACCTGCTGAGTTTTAAATTTAAACTAAAAGCTCTTTGCTGATACTAGGCCCTGACTGAGTTAACAAATATACTGGAGGGTAATTTACACAGATTAATCAGCTTTAATCTAAAGAATTCCTTTTTCCCCAAGAAACGTTTCCAGAAGTAAATACTTATAAGTGTAGATCTCTCTCCAGAAGTAGCAGTCCCTTTTGGTAGTCCTTCATCTCTCCTGTAATGGGCCAACTTAACCAAGTACTTTTGTAAAACCTAAATGTGCCAGGGAGTAGGTACACATGAAGACAATGCTGTCATACATGTGTACTCCCTATATGAAATGGGCATACACATGTAGATTTCTCACCCACCCAGGCCAGGCCACTTCCTAGCCATGCTGCCTCGTAATTTCTAAGAATTAAAGGTATCCACGTGTAAGTTTAGCCCCCTCTAAAATCACCATTTCCACCTATAAATGCCTTATTTTACACATGAAAATCACAAATAAGGCTTTTAAAATAATCTCGTTACTGTGTGCTAATTCCATTGGAGATAACATGAATGCATTTAAGGCCACCTATCTAGGTAGCATTAACTGCTTCATGTTATCTGCTAGGGTTGTACATTTATGAGTATGCATTTAGTTCATTTGGACACCTAAAATTTTAAAGTGCATACATATCATTTCTACATGCATATACCTATTAATTAGCATGCATACAATCAATTTACATACTTTAAAAAATTTCTAGCACATATACAATGTGTGCCTAAAGAATTAACATGTGAAATGAACATCAAAAAATGCCCCAAAATCAGGAAAATTTTGTTTAAATGAGCATGAACTAAACTTTCTTTTTGGCCTTATACATTCCTATTATCCCCTCCATTAATAGTTAAGGCATGGTATGGTGCCACACGTTGAAGGTAATTTTATATAGCATTGTTGCTCATTTGTAACAGGTACACTATAAACCCATTATAATGTGGCTCAATACAATGTGGGTTTGCATATAACACAGTAAAGGTCTGGACCCTTTTTTTTTTGTTATTACATATTAAGCTGTAGAGTCAATATAATGACAATACACTCATAACTTGATCAAACCGCTTAGACCCCAATGTCAGCGTTATATGGGGTTCTACCATCTATTTTCCATAGAAAGCAGGATTGAGTCAGGCACACAAGTGGGTAATTCCCAAGCTTAGGGCTGCTCATATCTTTTTGTACTGTATTATATTTAGAGCAGCCTACACTAAAAAACTATGAGAGTTGCTACTTCACACATACAGATTAACAAGCATGGCTTGACCAAAAGCACCATCCTTTATTGTGGCTTGATTCAACCAGCAGTACAAAGTAAAGGTATAAAGCAAGGACCGTATCACTGCTTTGAAAATTGTATCCAATGGAGCAGACCTAAGGAGAGCCACTACAGTTGCAGCGGTTCTAATTTGGTGAGACTTCACTTTAGTGTTCAGGGAAGTAATTGTTTGTTTATAACAGAATTGGTTGCAGGATGCCAGCCAATATGCTTGCGCTCTATTTTCAACTAGTATTCCAATTGTTGGGTCGAAGGAGACAGCTAAATCCCTTATATGGCAGCTTGGTCTCTTGTAGTATGACTGCAAGACTACCAGTAGGGGTCACGATCTGCTATTTTAAAAACCAGAGCCGGGGAGGGGGGGGGGCGGGGGGCAAGAGCAGCTGGGGATTGGAAAAATAGGCTCAAAGAGGCCTATGGGAGCTGGGGAGTCATCAAGAAGAGTAGTAGGCTTCTTTGGGAGGGTTGAACTTAGGAGCAGAGTGACTTCACAGGTATAGGAGTTCTTGATTTATTTATTTACATTCTCTTATATACTGTGCTATTCTGCATCAGTGTGGTTTACATTGAACAAACTGAAATTACATTGAACAGGGCATTATAACTTGGAGATAACTATTTTACAGGGAACATGGACTATGGAGGGTTAAGTGGCTTGCCCAAGACCACAAGGAGCACCTGTGGGACTAGAAACCTGACCTTCCGGCCTGAAGTACCTTGCCCCAACCACTAGGCCACTCCTGCACTCCTTCTGTCCCAGAAGTCTTTGGGGGAAATGATGTGTCTTAACTTTGGGAGAGGGAGGGGGATCTGTGCAGTATTAATCAGTACCCAACCACTTTAAGAAGGCACTTGGGAGAATCGGAGCATGAGTTAGCAGAAAAATTACCTCCAGCTTTAAGCTGGCATTAGTTTTCTAGGAATAGCACGGCTTTAAAAGTTGAACACAAGCTGCATTATTTGATTTACATAATAATGAGGAGTTTTGCAGGCATTTATATGTTAATATGTTTTGCATCTCATTATTTTGCAATACACATTTTGGTAAACTAACGTGTTAACTATAAATAATGCATGATTTTACCATTTAATTAATATTAACAGGCCAAAATCGTGCGTTATTCCATTAATGCCACACTGTAACTACTATCCTTACTGCCCCACAATAATTTCATATTAAATAGAAAAATATTTGCAGTATTCTGGAAATATATAAAAGTACTTGGCTCCTAGTCATCCCTAGTCTCCCAGTCCAGTATCTTTCTGATGGCCATATGAATAGTAGTGTTCAGCAGTACTGTAACAGAAATCCTATGTTTACTAGCTACTATAAAATGATTTTCCTATCAGTCCTTTCGGGAGGTTGACAAATGACCACTAGACTTCAGATCTGCTGGCCTTTAGTTTATTGTCCAATCACCAAACATGTTTGGAATAGGTATAATCTGTATTCATCATACCAATGCCTATTCACAATAAGTGGCATTTTACAAATGATATCCAAGTGCAATCTGGGACGTCCGAGTCAGAAAGTCCAAAAAAAAAGTAGGCACAATTTCACAGACCTGGATGTACCCAATGGACATCTATAGGTTGTAAACGGGGGCGCTGGGTGAGAATGTCCACAGTCTTGGCAAAGGCAAATACAGTCAAACCTCGGTTTTCGTGTGCCCCGGTTTTCGGTCGTTTCGGTTTTCGACGTCTTTTCTAACTGAGATCTTGTCTCGGTTATCGTTTATCGCCTCGGTTTTCGTCAGGAACCAGTGCTGCCAGATCTGAAAACCTACACCCTCGCGCTGGTCTGCCCGCCCAGTCCCGGCAGCACTACCCCCCCCCCCCCCCCGGACTCACCCGATCGCGTGTTGAGAAGCCAAAGTCAGCTGAGCAACATCCTCGAGCCAGAGATGCAAGGATTGCACAGAGAGGAAGGCCCCGATCTCTCCACCGCCTGCCTGTTCTCTGGAGCACCCCCTCAGGTTCGGAGGTAGCAGGGTAGCTGTCAATGTAAGCAGGAGATGTTGCATGAATGTGGGAGGCAGTTCTTTATCTTGCAGGGTACGCTTGCAAATTGCTGTTGAGACGGAGTCAGCGATCAGATTACAGTGCCGTACAGTACAATATCTGTGTGTTTGCTGTCTTGTGGACGATCGGGCAGGTGAGAGAAGTGACAGGAGCTGGGTGTCTGGAACAGATTACATTGAATTTACATTATTTCCTATGGGAAATATTGCTTCGGTTTTCGTACGTTTCGGTTTTAGTCAGACTGCTTAGAACGGATTAATCATTAAAACCGAGGTTTGACTGTATTAGTATGACTTGCAAAGGATTGTGGGAAATGTAGTCCATTCATACCAGAATCAGCCGTTCACAAATAAATGAGTTGTGCTTGCTCGAGTGTTAAGCAAAGAAAATATATTTTATTTATGGGGTTATTTCTCCCACACAGATTTACTTGGTAGCACAAAAAGGATACTTGCTTTCAGTATTATACTTAGGAAAACAAATCAGGAACAACAACTGAACTTCTTAAGCAATCAATCAAACAATAAAGACCTTGATGGGAACAGAAAGGTCTTTCTGTGGGCTCCTGCTAATACCTTTTAGCAGTGCTCCAAAAACAAAACAAAACCCAAAAAGTAATCAAAAACTGTTCTTTTTCAAGGATAACTTCTTGTATTTTCACACACACCCAGAAGTGTCCTTTCAGAGCTCACATGCAATTATGCAAGGCTTAATTGCTAACAATTAACCAGCTGCAAACCTCTTGGCTGGTTTACTTTCTATACGTGGCTCAAATCCTACCCAAAGGCTTTCTTGTAAACCTTTCTGGGTAGATAAAAGAACAAGATATATTTCTTTTTGATGGTTGTTGCATTTGTGAAAGTATATTACCACAGCAGCCTAGACAGAGAGCAATCCATGTAGTCACACTGTTCATTTATAATATCTCCTTCCTCTTCAACTATCATAGAATCAATATCATGAACTGGCTCAGGGGAATTTCTTAATGGAGCACTCTCAGGACAATACTGGTTTCCCTGCTGTCTTCCAAGTGAAGAGCTAGGGCATAGATCAGTATTCATACCTGAGCTTTCATTGCTGTTAGGGTTCCTCTCCAGAACTCCTGGCCAGTATGTAGTCCAGTTTTTATGTCCAGCCTTCCAATCCAGATCCCTGGACACTGGGTCTCTCTTCACATACCTTCTTGCACTGGTCTTAGGGCCCCTTCCAAATGCAGCCGTCTCCCTCACTGGTGCCGTCCGGGGATTCCTGGCTCTGTAACCCCACTCCTCTGGCTTTCCCCAGTCCAATGGAGTATGCTTGCCTCTGGAATGACTCCCAGCACACATACTGCTATGAACTCCCTTAGACCTCCAAGATGCTTTCCTCCTCTTTCTTCCACGCTGCTTCTTGCTCTCTCTGTCCTTGGGCTCTGGGTTCCTCATCAACTCCAACTCTGTCTGCAACTGCTGATGCCTCTGCTCCTGCTGATTCTGTGTAGAATAGACTTTACTTTTAACTTGTTTAGAGGGATACTCCACCCTAGCACAGCTCAGCTGTGCTGAATCAAGCCCTGCCCTTGGAGATGAGTGAATGGGGATTACCTCATAGTTCTCCTGATTGAACACACATTTCCCCACTTCACCTCTTCTAGTGGCTGTTTGAAAACTGGTGCATTCTGGGACTGGTAGTCTTTTATGAAAACATTCTGTTTTATTATTTCTACCAGCAAAGACAGGTTGCTTGTTCAGAGCCAATTCACCTCTATTATAGCTCCTTCCTGAACTATGATAAGCTTCCTTATCACAAGGTGCATATACATAGACATCCCCAGAATAGTATTCCAGACTGTGGACATCTAGGAATAACCTCATGGTTAGAGTAGTTGGCTAGAACCAGGGAAGCCAGGGTTCAAATCAAACAGCTGCTTGCTCTGTAATTGTGCAGAGCATTGCAGCTGGTAGAGTACCAACATCTCTATGTCCTTCAGATGTTTCATGGTTTTATTCCTCCAGTGTCATTGTACATTCCAAGTTTGACTTTTGGGGTTCCCAGTTTAATTATTATCTTCATATTTCTAAATTGTAATCCCTTGTTCTATATTTGGTGATTATCTGTTTTACATATGTAACTGAGCTGCAGTATTCTGTTCATGTAGTTTCTATGTGACACAGTCCCACTAGTTCTCTTTGCCAGTAGGAGATGTAATGATATTCTCTGTTAAGCCCGCCGGGGCTGATGGGAAACAGGAAATGCCTGTTTCCCATCAGCCCCGGCAGGCTTAACAGAGCTGCGAGGGAGAAACTCTCCCATTGTGGCTCTGAAAGCCGTGCCAAAGGTATTGATGCAGGGAGGGAGGGCTCTGCCGGGCAGGCAAGGGAGGGGGACCCCGCGGGACACTTGATTCTGCCGCTGCCACGGTGGCAGCGACAGCAGGCAGGTTTTTTTTTTATTTTACATTTTCCCTGGGCTGATGGGGGAAAGGGGGTTAGGACTAGTAATGGGCTGTGGGCTGATGTGGGGTTTAGGACATAATGGGCTATGGAGGGCTAAGACTGAAAATGGGGTGATGGGCTGCTTAGGACTGAAAGTGGGCTGATGGGGGGTTAGGACTGGTAATGGGGTGATGGGGGGATTAGGACTGGAAGTGGGCTGATGGGGGGTAGGACTGATAAAGGGCTATGGGGGCTAGGACTGAAAATGGGCTGATGGGGGGGTTAGGACTTGAGGTGGGCTGATGGGGTTAGGACTAGTAATGGGCTTTGGGCTGATGGGGGGTTAGAACGGGTAATGGGCTATGGGGGGGCTAAGACTGGAAGTGGGTTGATGGGGTTAGGACTGGAAATGGGCTGATGGGGGGTTAGGACTGCTAATGGGCTATGGGGGGCTAAGACTGAAAATGGTGTGATGGGGGCTTAGGACTGGAAGTAGGCTGATGGGAGGCTTAGGACTGGTAATGGGTTGGGAGGGTTGCTAGGACTGGAAATGGGCTGAGTTGAAGGGGAGGCTTAAATTGCAAATAGCTGATGGGGACGGGGGCTTGGAATGGAAATGGGCTGTGGAAGGGGGGCTTGAACTGCAAATAGCTGATGGGGAGGGGAGCTTGGAATGGAAATTGGCTGTGAGGTGAGGGATCTAGGACTGGAAATGGGCTGAGTGGGGGTGGAGCTAGGACAGGAAATGGGCTGATGGAAGGGCTAGGATAGGACTGGAAATGGGCTGTTGGGGGGAGCTAAGATTGGAAATGGGCTGTGGTGGGGGCTTGGATTGAAGTGGACTCATGGAGGGGCTAAAACTGGAAGTAGGCTCATGGGGGGCTTGGATTGGAAATGGGCTGAGTGGAGGGGAGCTAGGATTAGACATGGGCTGATGGTGGGGCTAGGAAAGGACTATAAATGGGCTGATAGGGGGCTGTGATTCTACATGAGCTGATGGAGCGACTCGGATAGGACTGGAAATGGATGGGGGAGGTAGGACTGGAAATGGGCTGATGGAGGGCTAGGACTGGAAATGGGCTGATGTGGGGACTAGAAGGGAGCAGATGCTGGGTGGGGCTGGAACTTGAAGGGACCTGATGTTGGGGGAGGATTATCTATCCTTCCAATGTAAATAGATTATGTATATAGTTGACCCTGTTTTCCATGTTTATACTCCTGTTCGATGTAAACCTGACAGCTTGTTGTTATGGTCGTTAAGTTATAATGTAAACCGCACTGATGCTAAATAGCGCGGTATATAAGAAACTGTAATAAATTATAATGGGATGGGACTGAAAGAGTGAAATGGAGAGGGAAAAAATATTATGTGTGGGAGGGAAGAAAAATAT
Source organism: Ichthyophis bannanicus (assembly GCA_033557465.1). Lineage (NCBI taxonomy): Eukaryota > Metazoa > Chordata > Amphibia > Gymnophiona > Ichthyophiidae > Ichthyophis > Ichthyophis bannanicus. The sequence goes on along the minus strand of CM066034.1, from coordinate 431,664,427 downwards.
ACAATTGGCCGGGTATTGGGAGAGTAAGTGGGGATTGAGGATGGAGGGGTAAAATTTGAGTGGATGAAATAGGAATGAGGAAAGAGCAAAAGGAGAAAGATTAGTATGTTAAAGCAGATGTAGAGAGAGAATGGAAAAAAAACTAGAAGAGAGAAGAAAGGACAAATAGACAGCAGACGATGGAGAGTTAGCAGAAGACACAAAGAAACCAGAAGAAAGTGGCTGCAGCAATTGCAACTGAAAAAAAAATGCACAAAAGGTAGAAAGTTATTTCTTCATTTTGAATTTATTAACTGGAATATGTCAGCTCTGGCAAATGTGCATCATTAACATCTGCGCTTTGTTTAGTACAAGAGGAAATTAATTTATAATTTTATTTCTACAGTGTTGTTGTACATTCCAAGTTTGGCTTTTGGGGTTCCCAGTTTAATTATTGTCTTCCTATTTCTAAATTGTGATTCCTTGTTTGGTGATGGTCTATGTTCTGCATGTGTAACTGAGCTGAGATATTCTGTTTATGTAATTCCTATTTGACATTTCCACTTGTTCTCTTTCCCCAGTAGGTCATGTAGTGTTATTCTCTGAAATGTAATGGTTTAATATTTGCAGTGTTGCCTTTTGATAAGTAGGGTCTGGTGCTTTGTGAGTCCTAGTAGTGCTGTTACGATACGGCGGGTTTGCTATGGGTTCTAAATGGGCAGTGTTTGTAGTAGTTCCTAATGTGCCTAGCGTTTGGCGCTGGATTATAGTAATGTAGAAATATTTTAGTCTTTCTTTATCCATACACTCATTAAGAGGCATGTTTACTAGAAGTTAGTGTATGGTAACATTATGCAAACATTTATGCAAATGAGGTCCCTTTTGCAAATAAGGCCCCACACCGAGTCTGCGCACATGGCCCTGCACCCCTCTTGGGCCACCCCTGAGTATAGTAATATAGAAATCTGGTAGTATTTCACTTCCAATGCAAATGGTATTCAGACGCTCATTAAGAGGCGTGTTTACTAAAAGTTAATGCGCATTGACAAATTTTAATGTGCATTGAGTGCAGGAACACCCATTTATTTCTATTGGCACATGGCACTTAACACACATTAATATTTAGTAAACATGCCCCTAAGTCATTGCCAGGATAATAAAACGAGGCTTGCGAAGGGCTCCTTTGAAACCACCTAAAATTTTAGATGGGCAACATATACATTTTAAAATAAAATAATTAAATTTATGCAAATTAGGTCCAGCAGATATGCAAATGAGGCCCACAATGAGCTTCCACCCATTGCCCCGCATCACCCTTGGGTGTGGAAAGCATGTTCTTGTCAGTTAAGGAGCTGCACCCTGCCCTAACGCTAGCCAAAATTAGCATGGACACACTTACCTATGGAGATGGTGATAAATAAACCCAGTGCTTCCTGTGCTGGAATGGCAAAAGGGCAAGTTAGGGATGGAGAGTGAGAGCGGTAAGCGCCTTGCAGTCAGCATACCCATGCTGACTGCAGGATACTTCACCACTCCCCCTCTCCATCCCTTACCTGCCCATTTACCATCCTAACATAGTGTGATGAGGTGAGTGCAGCCCAGCTAGGGAAAACTGAAAAAAAGAAGGATTTTTTTTCATTGCGGGGGATGGGAGCACAAAATCCTAGGCTCCATACTAGAAGCACTGAAAGAAACCTAGAGGGCAGAGCTAAGCGTAAGCCAATCACAGACCACAGGACAACCCTGCAGAGGAGTAGGAGGTCCAAGTGGGAGGAGCTAGGAAGGGAGTTGCCCAGCTCAACAGTTAACAGAGGAAGAACAAACAAAAGAGAGAGGCACAGTTTGAGTTTGTTGCAGGAGGAAGGAGCTGTGAGCAGAAGGTCCAGGAGGAGTGCAGGAGCAAGCACCAGTGGCAGCTGCAGTTCAAGCCCTAGCCCAGGTTCAAGTCCAATTCCCAGGAGGCACAGACAGGAGAGGTCTGGGGCCAAGCTGTGGAAAACCCTTGCAGCCAAGGAGAGCAGCAAATGGAGGAACCATTACAAAGGCAGCCAAGAAAGGTACGCAGGGAATGAGCAGTGCCACCAGAATAGTTCTTGCTCTGACTCAGAGGAGACTTTCATACACCTGAAGCCTCAGCACAGCAAGAAGTATCTCAGGAGGGAAGTTAAGCAGGAGAGACACACAGGAGACCGGCTTGGAGGAGCCAAGGCCAGGCAGTGTGAGAGACTGTTTAACATTGCGAAGGCTCTTAAGGAAAGGACACCAGAGCACTTCCAGAGAGCACCTAGCTGTAGCTCAATTGAGAGCATGGAGGTAGGCCCTGAAGAAAGTCTTATTGAGTCAGAAGCCTCTGAGATGGAATGTGAGCTGTGCACTAAAATACAATAGCAATGTGTGTTAGAAAACAGTGAAATACAAAAGGAAGCTTTTGCAAGTTAAAGCAGTTTCAAGAGTTGAAAGAGAAGAGTAACCCTGAAGACAAGAGGTTAGGAATCTCTCTCTTAAGAAGTAAAAACTGCAGAACTTCAGTAAAGGCCCAAACAGCTAGAACTGTTTGTATGGGCGTGGCAACAGCAGGTTGGAAGCTGTGAAGAGTTTTTACAAATGCTTTTGTGTTTTGAAATGTCAAGCAAGTGCAGTGAAGAATAGAAACTGCTGTGAGTTTTGTTTGGACATTTTCATTTGGAGAAATTATCCTGTATTTCTTTTGTCTGGAAAAAGTGCTTAAAGAATTTTTATGTTCATCACTTGCCAACTTTGGAAACCGAATAAAAATTTCCTGTGCGCTTTAAATAACCACTTGGCTTTTCTTATTGACACAACTACAACCCTCGAAGGGATACAGATGGCCAGCCGTCCCTACTAGGCAACCGCCTGGTAGGGGCGCGAGCGTCACAATAGGAAGTACAGTTACTATAGAAATGAGGTCATACTATGCTGCTCCCATGCTAACTGTTACCACAGATCACAGCATGCCGTCAACATGTGCTGTAACCTGTGTTAACTGTTTAGCACCCTTTAGTAAAAAGGCCCTTAAATGTCTCTATCATATTTCCCCTCTCTCGCCTTTCTTCCAAAGTATATATCTTGAAATCTTTAAGGCTTCCCCATATGCTTAATGATGAAAACCACTGACAATTTTAGCAGATGCCTTCTGCACTAACTCCATTCTCCATTCTATATATATCTTTTTGAAGGTGTAGCCTCCAGAATTGCACACAGTACGCCTAATGAGATCTTGCCAGAAACTTATGCAAAGACATTATCTCCTTCTTTTCTCCTGCTGGCCATTCCTCCCCCTATATACCCAAGCATCCTTCTGGTTTTTGAAGTGACCTTTTCTACCTATTTTCTCACCTTAAGCTCATCAGTTATGATTACCCACAGGTCCCATTCTTCTTTTGTGCACAGAAGTATTTCAGATCCTATACTGCACCCTTCGGTTTTTGCAGCCCAAATGCATTACCTTACATTTTTAGCATTAAATCTCAGCTGACAAATCCTCAATCGTTCTTCAAGCTTTGATGGATCTCTCCTCATGTTATCTACACCATCCAGGGTATCTATCCTATTGCAGATTTTGGTATTACCTACAAAGAGGCAAACCTTAACCAACTTAACTTAACCTTAAACAACCTTAACCCTCCATAGCCCATGTTCCCTGTAAAATAGTTATCTCCAAGTTATAATGCCCTGTTCAATGTAATTTCAGTTTGTTCAATGTAAACCGCACTGATGCAGAATAGCGCGGTATATAAGAGAATATAAATAAATAAATAAATAACTGCCCTTTTATATTGTTGTGGTTGTTTTATGCCATTGAGTCAATGGAGCCCTGGATTTTCATAGGAAGATGTGACCAAAAATAGATTGCCAGGCCTTTCTTCCACACAATAAGCCTACAGCATCTAGTATTCCAAGGTGGTCTTATTACCTGTTCCTGTGATCCTATCCTCCTATCTCCTTAATTCCATCTCCTCCTCTGTCATCCCTTCCATCACACACATTCTCAAACTATCGTTGTCCACTGCTACTTTCCCTGCAGCCTCCAAGCATGCGCAGGTCACACCTCTCCTCAAGAAACTTTCTCTTGACCCTACTTGTCCCTCTAATTATCGACCCATCTCCCTTCTTCCCTTCATTTCCAAAATTCTTGAATGTGCAGTTCTCCACTCCTGTCTTGAATTTCTCTCCTCTCAAGCTCTCCTTGATCCACTTCAGTATGGCTTTTGTCCCTTACATTCTACTGAAATGGCCCTAGTCAAAGTCTCCAGTGACTTCTTCCTGGCTAAATCCAAAGGTCTTTATGCAGTCCTCATTCTTCTAGACCTTTCTGCTGCTTTTGACACTATTGACCACTACCTTCTCCTTGATACATTGTCCTCACTTGGTTTTAGGGGTTCTGTACTGTCCTAGTACTCTTTTTATCTATTCCAGAGCTCTTTCAGCGTCTGTTTTGGTATTTCCTCCTCTTCTGCTATCCCTTTCTCAGTTGGTATACCCCAAGTGTCTGTTCTAGGCCTTTTATCTCCCTATACCTATTCCCTTGGGGCCCAATTCTGATCCTGATGTACATCTCCTTTGTACGTCCAGGTTGACCCAGACGTACAAAGGAGATTGAGATTCTGATCCCGCGGGGCACATCTAGCCGCTTTTGGATCTTAATCCTTTGTTTTCCTTCTGCTCTTTACCCTCCCTATTGTACCTTCATTCTCATCTATTGTTCTGTCTGTCTTGATTATGTTGTTATCTCTAATGAGCAGGGACCGTCTTATTATATGTGTCTGCACAGTACTGCATACGCCTTGTAGTGCCATATAAATGATTAATAATAGTTGTAGTAGTAGTAGTGGTCTCTCCTGCTGAGCTTGCGAGATCAAACAAGATCAAGATCACTGAGAAACAATCCCTGAGGCAGACAACTAGTATCCTTATCCTCGGTGTAAACTCCATTTACCATTACCCTTTGTCGCCTCCCACACAATGTTTTTAACCCAGTCAGTCACTTTAGAATCCACCCAAACAGGGGCAACTCAAGGATAATGTGGGGCCATGAGCAGAGACTCATTGTGAAGCCTCATTTCTTTAAAGATTTACATATACATTGGGCCTCATTTGCGCAAATTTAATTTGCTTTATTTTAAAATGTATATGCACTCAGCTAAAATCCTAGGTGGCTTTCAAACATGCATACACAATTTATTAAAACAGATCTTACAACTAAGTAAACATAATAACAATCATGAATAAAAAATAATAAAATTAATGTCTGATTTATTTGGTCATTTTATATCTTTACTCCTCTACCAACTTATTGATGAGGAGTGAAGATATAAAATGAGAAAGTAATCCTGGAAGCCATGAGTTCAAGATTAAAGTGCCCAGGCGGGATTGGACTGTGCTGAAAGCCCAGAAATCATCTTTTTTTTTTTTTTAATTTTATTTTTAGGATAATTAATAAATCAAGAAAGCTTAACAATGCACTCTCTTGAAGAAATAGACTGGCAAAGGAAAATTACAAAAAGAAAATTCCAAATATACATGCATAGTAAATAACACAATTATCCAGTCAATCTAGTCCACAATATGGGGGGGGCTATCCACAAAATTTTTATATATATGCTAAGCAAACCAAATATGTAAGAATACAGGCAGCACAGTTATTCAAACAATCACTATCTGAGCCTCTTATGTGGAGGGAATGGAATACTCCAAACACCTGGCATTGATAAAGGCTAGCAGTTGGGAGGGCTCAAAAAATACATACGATACATCATGGTATTTCACCAAACACTTACAAGGATGTTTTAGAAAAAAGAGCCCACCCAGCTGCACAACCCCAGATCTTAACAGAAGAAATTCTTTGCGTCGTTTTTGCGTTTCTCTGCATAAATCAGGATAAATACGAACCGCATAGCCCCGGAAGGAAATTTTCCTTTTCCGAAAAAAAAGCTTCAATAGCCACTCCCTATCTGAAAGCAAAGCAAAAGTGACTAAAAGGGTAGATGACTCCAAAGATTCCCGAGACTCTTCTAACAAATTAGTAACATTTAAAGTATCCCCTTGTACCAATCCCCCTTCTGTATTTATTTATTTATTTTTATTTAGACAGTTTTTGTATACCGCTTTATCCTTCAATCAAAGCGGTCACGACACAATTGGGGGATACATTTAACACGCGGGGATATGAGACACATACACTAATACTTACAGGGAACATGGGCTATGGAGGGTTAAGTGGCTTGCCCAAGACCACAAGGAGCATCTGTGGGACTAGAAACCCCGGTCCTTCCGGCCCAAGGTTGCTGTCCTCTAGTGGGATTTGAACCCCCGACCTTCCGGCCTGAAGTACCTTGCCCCAACCACTAGGCTACTCCTCCCTACTCCTCCTTCTGTAGGGCTACTAGAGACAACACGCTTTACTTTGGGCAAATAATATACTTTAACTAAAGGAGGCATTAACTCCGAGGAAACCCCCAAAACTTCCACCAAATATTCTTTAAACATCTCTTTTGCCCCAATAGAAGGAGATCTTGGAAAATTTACAATTCGTAAGTTATTATCACGTGACACATTTTCTAACTGTTCTAGTCTCATGAGAACGGACAATGAGTTCTTTTTATATGCATCAGAATATTCTTCCAAACTAGTAAATCTATTTCGTAGCTCTTCTTCCCCCAAGGAGATATCCGAAACTTTTTTCTCCAATACAGTCACAGCATCAGCGGTAGATTTTACCTTTGTGGTTAAAGAAGCAACATGTGGAAATAGAGCTTCTCCCAACGAGGCAATAGCTGTCCATATGGATTCCAATGTAAAGTTCACCGGACGTTGCAGAGAAAACACTGCATCCATATTCAAAACAGGGCCCTCCACTTCAAAGTGTGTTTGAAGAGCAGCCCGCGAGGCAGAAGAACCAGCCTGCATCGCGCACACTTCTCCTTTAGGGGCCAAGGTGGATGGACTAATCGGGAGCTTGTTCTTTGCTCCACTCTCCAGCTCCTCCAACACATCTCTTTCTGGCCCACCCGAGGCACCTCCAACCCCCGACATAGCAGGAGGAGGAATCTCCAGAAAGCCCTCTGGCAATGCGTGGGTGCGGGAAACCTTGGACACCGGACTCAGCAATGGGGAGAGAGATAACGCCGAAGCGGTTGCCGAGCTATCCTGCTCCGACAAAACCGCTAGCCAGCACTCACCACCATCAGCGTCTGAACCCCGAGCAGCACGCACTAAGTAGGCATCTAAAGGCCCAGAAGAAACAGGCGTCGAGGCAGCAGAGGGTTGGGGTGGCACCGTCCCTGATTTGACTTTCCGCTTTCTCCCCATTAGAAAATCGTGCTCACACGGAACGCCAGGCTGCCGCCATCTTGGAACGCCCCACCATTCACCCAGAAATCATCTTTGATTCTTCTCTGTCTTCCACACACATTCAATTGATAGCTAAAACCTCTCATTTCTTTCTCTATAATTTCAGCAAAATTTGCTCCTTCCTTTCTGAACACACTATAAGACATTTATCCACTCCCTAGTCACCTCCCGTCTAAACTATTGCAACCTCCTCCTTGCTGGTCTCTCTCTAAATCACCTCTCTCTCCTTCAATCTGTTCAAAACTCAGCTGCGCAGCTAATCTTCCTCCAGTCTCATTATGCTCATATTACCCCTCGTCTCAAGTCTCTTCTTGTCTCCCTATCTGTTTCTGTAATCCAGTTCAAACTTCTCCTACTGACCTACAAATGTACTCATTCTGCTGCTCCTCACTACCTTTCCTCTCTTATCTCTCCCTACACCCCTCCTCATGAACTCTGCACATCTGGCGGTTTGTTTCTATCTGTGCTCTTTTCTTCCACTGCCAACTCCAGGTTTTGTTCCTTTCATCTTGCTGCTCCTTATGCCTTGAACAAGCTACCAAAGTTTGTACATCAGGCTTCATCTCTGACCCTTTTCAAATCCTTGCTGAAGGCTGCCTTTGGATCCTGTTCTGTTTAGTCTCCTTTCTCTCTCCTTACCATTCCCTGGATATATCCTTGTCCTCAGATCTTGTTTTGTCTGTTTTGACTAGATTATAAGCTCTTAAGAGCAGGGACCATCTTTTATATGTGCCTGTACAGTGCTGCGTATGCCTCGTAGTGCTATATAAATGATAAGTAGTAGTAGAAAAAATTAGCAACCGTGAAGATATCAGGCTACTAAATAAAATTAAACTGAGACATTCTCTTAAAATTTGAGATTTCCTTAAGGGCCGATTCCATCCGGGACGTACAGGCCCTCTGTGTACCCAGTTGGAACCGGACGCACAGAGGGAGTCGAGATTCTGATCCCGTGGGGCACATCTAGCCCCCAGGATCAGAATCGTGAACAGGCCTGTACGTGTGGGCTAGGACAGAGATTCAGCCCGGCCTGCACATACAGGCCTTGCACAACTAACTCAGTCAAAACTTTTAAATGGAGCCACGACACCATGGCGTCCGGTTGCCATGGCACCGCAGCTCCACTTAAAAGCCACCATCCTCGGCTGCCAGCTCCCAAAGTGCTTTCCCTGCAGCCTGACCCCTGATCTGGCCTCCCAGGGCCAGGATCTGGCCTCCCAGGGCCAGGATTAGGCTCCGGGGACTGCCCTCTGCCCCCTGCCATCCCATCCCATCCCCGGTCCTGCCATTCCTGGACCAGCGACCGCCCACTGTCCACCCTAGGAACCAACCCCAATCCTCCCCTTTCCCACCCTTGTCTAACTTCCCCGTACAACATGTGGGAAAGGAGGACAGGGCTGGGAAAGGGCACAAATAGCAGGGATGGACGTTCCAATGGGACGTCCATCCCCGCTAGTCATTGCTCAGAATGACCCCCTAAATGTAGACTGACAAAATATTTTAAATTTCACACTGCCAGCATCAAGAATACAAAACTGCAAATCTCAAAGGCAATTTGTATTGTGAAGGGAAATTGGCTGACAGGTATGTCTAGTATGGCTGCATCCTTGCCTGAGGCTGTAATACATTATGATGGCATGGAAGAAAAGCATGTGGGTTGAGAGAATGAGTACCCAGAGCCCAGCACAACAAGAGTAAAGCCAGAGGGAACCATACCCTGAGCAGAAGTGCACAGAGAATGGACCCAGGTAAGAAAAGACAAGTGCACAGAGAATGGACCCAGCTAAAGAAAAGACAAGTCAGGCCTGAACAGATTGAACAGACCTGAGCAAGTTAGGCCAGCCTGGACAAGTTAAACAGGCCAAGCAAAGCTGGTGATACAAAGTACTAATAAGCCCTGAAGACTGGTGCCGGAAGCTACAGTGATAAATGAAACAAAGGGAATGGCAGGGTGCAGTCACAACAGAATGACTCAACATTAGCAAGAATAAAAACCATTAATATGCTAATGAGGGTGGATCCCAAGGAAAGAGCCTCTGCAAAAGTGCCCTGCAAACTTTTGCAGACAGCTCTGACTTTTGCCAGCAGCACTAGCAAACTTTTGCAGACAGCACAGCAACTTTTGCACACGGAATAAGAATTTGTGCAGAAGTTGCTACAGAGGGTATATAAGGCAGCAACTATAAAGAATCAGATGGGCAGCCTTTCCTCTCCCCATCTGGGAGGGGGGAACGTTGCCTGCACTCAGATCCCTCAGAGAGACACTTGTATATCTGTGCTTGCAGCTTTTTTTCTTGTACCAAATAAAGGGTTTTGCTGACAAGTGACTGTGATCTGAGTTTCTTTTCCTCCTGGTGCAGGGCTTCACAGGTGCCCAGGAAATTGGTGACAATTAAGGATCCTTTGTAGGTCTGACCCGCCTACAATTGGTGCCCAAAACCCAGCCTCCTGAGTTTTAGAACTCCTAAATTTTTTCTAAATTGCCCAAGGATTACTCTGACTGCGTTTTTGGCTGCGTTTTGTCAGAGAGGATACCTCCTGTGTTCAAGACATACAGGAGATGGGTATACCATCTCATTAGGAGATGAGGATACCTCCTTCTGGTCCAGAAGAAGAGAATACCTCCTGCCGGTCCAGGAGATGAGGTTACCATCCTGAGTGACCACGAGAGAAGAAAAGAAAAGAAAAAGAATACCATAGGAAGACTCCAGTGATGAGTATTGTTGCATTACCTGCCTACAAACAAGGACAGAAGACTTACCCAGATTCAATTGGTGGGTGAGTACCAAATTTACACATATGCATATGTATTTTATGTAATTAATGTTGTTTTGTTGTGTAGAAAACTGTTAGTGTCTCTGTATTGAGTTGTAATATTAGGGAAAGAAAAGTTTGAAAGTTTTGTCCAGACATTAGGTCTTTATATCTCCAGGGTTGATTGGTGTATGCGTGAGACTGTAAACACCATTCTGTGTGAAGCGACTGTGGGTCCCTATCCGCGGTTCCATACTCTCGCGAGAGGGACGGCCGGGTCTGGACGAAGCGTAAAGATTGCATGTCTGCATGAGTCCTGGATTTGTAACTTCGCACCTCTGTAGATAAAGAGGTTTGATTCTCCATCTATAAAAGCGAAGTTACCTGCACCTCTGTAGATAAAGAGGTTCGATACTGTATCGGTAAAAGGCGAAGTTATTAACAAATTGCCCCTGTGTCCCCAAAAAGTGAAAAACACCAGGTCTACTGACTGCAGGGAAAGGGACAGTTTAGAAAATGTTTACAAAGAAATCCAAGGAGGGAATAGATAATAAAAAGGGACTGAGTCCGGCCCCAACCCCATAGCTTCTCCTATAACCTCTGTAAATAAAGAGGAAAGGGGCTGTTCCCTGTAAATAAAATGGGAATAGGGGGACTCTCCTGTAGATAAAGGAGAGCCTGGTTTACTGTATATAGACTGTTGTACTAGTATAGAAGTGAAGGAAGACAATCACTTTATTTAATGCATATCCAGTTTCATTACCATGTTTCATGCATAATCAATAGTCAAAGAACCAAATTTTGATCATACCTCTCAGCAGTAAGTAAGGGGTAGTTGAAACTGCTGAGATAGGGGTAGTTGAAACTGTTTTATTTATTATTTATTATTTATTTATTAACATTTTTTATATACCGCACTATTCGTTATCAGCGCGGTTTACATGGAACAAGAAACTTCAGACAATTTACATTTATCTGATTTTTTACAGTTAAACAGGCAAACAGTTAAACTGTTGAGACAGTTTGCATAACTACAGAAAGATACTGGGGGATCAGGGAGGAGTTCTTCTAGCAGATGAATGGAGATCCATTAGAGAGGACAAAAGAACAATTCACCTAGGAGTCTTTCTCCTAGCAAACAAATGGAAATCCATTAAAGAGGACAAAAAGAACAATTCACCTAGCCTCCAAACAATCCTCTTGTCATCCATTTTAATTGTAGAGTTTTTGAGCTTCTAAAACCATGGGGGTGCCTCCCTTGAGCATCCTCAGATATCTGACCAGCATCTTGATTGTGTACTATGTGTATGTCACCTGAAGGCTGGGAGCAAACAAAGGCTGGAGAAGGTCTGGTCAAATTACTATTAGCAAAGATGTATGGGGTAGAGAATATCTGTAGGGCAAAGCTCATGTGTGAGAGCTAGCTGCAAACCACTTGTTACAGCCTATAAAAAGAGAGAGAAAATCCTTATAAGATTATGAAGAAATGAAGACATTTTACTTGTTTTTTTAAGGTCCCTAGTTTTCCCAAGCTGTTGTTAAAGCATGTTGCTTTTCAGAACTACCCAAGGGGGAGGGTTTAGTGAAATTTATCAAGAAAACCTCCTTATTCCAATCAGATTTCACACTATATCCAGACTGTATTTATATTTATACTGTACTGTAATTTCTATCTGTTACCTATACCATGTAGCTACCCAAAAATTGCCATGTACATAGTTAACCCTATTCACATCCTCGTTCTTTGTATATAGTTAACCCTGTTTTACCTCCTAGTTTTCTGTACCCTGTTCAATGTAAAAAACCAATGCTGATTGTACCATTGTGTTTAATTTTGTTCATTTGTAAACCGCACTGATTGAAAGAGTGCGGTATATAAGAAATAAAAATAAAATAAATAAATAAATAAATAAATAGATAGGCTGCTAGCTGCTATACTTAAAAGACTAATAGTCTTGTGTTTAAATGTTTTAATCTACAGTAAATATTGTTTTTCTTTCATTGCTGGCTGTTCATTGCCAAGTGCCCCTGGATGCTAGATCAAACAAACAGGGCATGAAACTAAGGAAACTGTTTCTGTTTTCCTTTGACCTTCAAAGTAGAGGTTAAGAGCTCTGACAGGACAATGGGGCATTCTGAGCCAGTAGTTACCAGATTGCAACTTGAAAATGATTTAAATCCTGAGTGAATAAAAAAGGTAATCCAGCTTGAATTGTATCTCTGGTACATATATTTGGTTTTGACTGCATATACAAAATTAAAAGTTAAAAGGGATTTTATATACTGTGGCAAGCACCTCATAGAGGGTTTTCAGATCAGTTTGATGCCAGTCTCAGGTATTATTAGGTTTTAAATTAAATGTGGAAAGTACATTTTGGTTAAAAATATAAAAGGGGAGTATTTGCATTCCAGATATCCAACAACCTTTTCATGCATAAGTATCAGTTTCATCATTTGAATGCCTGTTTTCTGAACTGTAAGATTTAAGGTAATTACTTTGCATTGTTAAGCTCAGTGCTGATGACTGCTGAACAGGACAGTAACACCATAGGTGCTAATTACACTGATCTTTCCAGTTTTCAAATTTAGTGGAAAGATGGAACTGAGTTCCCAGAAAATATGGAAATATTTGTAAAATTATTTACAAATATAATGATAACATTAACTTGAGTTGATTGGACAAAACCAAATCGTGCTTGTCAGCAATGACCCAGGAGAGGTTTGAGAAAAAGAATGAAAGAAAGAAACAATACTAAGTTTTTAACAATTGTTTGATGTTCTTAGCAGCCTTGCCAAATAAGGATACAATAGTATGGTATAAAAAACATGAAAAGGACCTATGTATGTAGTTGGTGGAATGATGCAAGTGATGAAAAAAAGTGCTGTGAGGGATGAAGTGGGATATTAAGAGGAGGGACTCTGATGGACAGTAAACTGATGAAGGTAATTTAATGATGTGAAGTGATGTATCTGGCTAATGAATATGTAAACAAAAAAAATGATGATGAGCACTTTATTCAACTATGCCGTCTCCAGAATCTTCAATTTAGGAATTCATATAGGCCCCAACACATATTCAACAATTAGAAATAGACACCTGGAGACAGGCTAGGTGCACCTTGCACCCTGATGAGCTTTGGAAAACCCACACTGGCCATGTGGTACTTCCAGATGCTTTTTTTGCCTCCTTTTGCCTCTGTATGTCCTGGCCAGGCATGCATGGGCAAAGGGGAATGATTTGATGATAAATTCTCACAAAATTGGTATAATTCTAAAACTTGCCAAAATTGCAGAACATGTGTGTGCAACTTGTCTGATCTGTAAACATGTAAAGATCAGTCAAGGGCATAATGGAATATTTCCTATCAGCAAATGAATCTCCAGTGATAAAGAGACAAAGAGTTTATCAAACTGAGAGACATAGTTGACACCATACGAGATAGTTATGATCTTAAGTAAATATGGATGAAATTAAGTTTGTCGCATTGCATTGTCTCATGGCAAAATCTAATCTAGAATATTTAGTCTTTTCATTTAATATTGGTTGCTGCTCTTCTGAAAAAAGCCTGGAGCCATGTCACCAATTGCAATCCAGAGATTCCAACAGAGTGAATTGGCCAGAATCCAGATGGAACAGACCATCCCAAGAACTCCGAACTACACACCGCAGAAATGTGTGAAAGAGTCCCTACCTGGATCCATGCATCACATTGAAAAAGGGACAAAATATTCACCTATGAGAATGAGAGGTTCAAATTTTGAGAGAAACAGAACTTAAACTTCAGAGAAAGGTGAAGCACACTGTGAGGTCCTGGGGAGCTGCTGAGAAGCAGGACCAAATTGTCTGAGAATGGGAGGAGGACTGTTGTATTGATTGGGGGCTTTTGTGAATGATTGTATTGCTGTCCTTTTATTATTGTTTTCTTAGAAAGTAACTGAAATCTGCAAGCCATTTGGGCTTCGGCAATTGCAATGCCCACACCAACTCAAGTTTTGCTTTACTATTCTCAGAGCTTTCTTTATCACATTATTAAGCACTGCTGCTTTTGACATACTTTCATGTTATGTGTTTTCAATATTATTGGGTTGCTGCAAGAAAATGATGTTACAAAGTATCAATACAATGTATGTTGTTTCTAGGGAGCAGTATGAGAAGTTGCTTCTTGATGACCCCTCTCTGTCTCAAATGGTTGTTGTCCATGCCCCTTAGTGGGATTACCTTTGCCCCATTCACAAGAAAAGAAAAATAAAAAATTGGGGATTGAAGGGAAATTGGCTGACAGGTATGTCTAGTATGGCTGCATCCTTGCCTGAGGCTGTAATACATTATGATGGCATGGAAGAAAAGCATGTGGGTTGAGAGAATGAGCATCCAGAGCCCAACACAACAAGAGTAAAGCCAGAGGGAACCATACCCTGAGCAGAAGTTCACAGAAAATGGACCCAGGTAAGAAAAGACAAGTGCACAGAGAATGGACCCAGCTAAAGAAAAGACAAGTCAGGCCTGAACAGATTGAACAGGCCTGAGCAAGTTGGGCAAGCCTGGACAAGTTAAACAGGCCAAGCAAAGCTGGTGATACAAAGTACTCATAAGCCCTGAAAACTGGTGCCGGAAGCTACAGTGATTAATGAAACAAAGGGAATGGCAGGGTGCAGTCACAACAGAATGACTCAACATTAGCAAGAATAAAAACCATTAATATGCTAATGAGGGTGGATCCCAAGGAAAGAGCCTCTGCAAAAGTGCCCTGCAAACCTTTGCAGACAGCTCTGACTTTTGCAAGCAGCACTAGCAAACCTTTGCAGACAGCACAGCAACCTTTGCACACGGAATAAGAATTTGTGCAGAAGTTGCTACAAAGGGTATATAAGACAGCAACTATAGAGAATCAGACGGGCAGCCTTCCCTCTCCCCATCCGGGGGTGGGGAACATTGCCTGCATTCAGATCCCTCAGACAGACACTTGTATATCTGTGCTTGCAGCTTTTTTGCTTGTACCAAATAAAGGGTTTTGCTGACAAGTGACTGTGATCTGAGTTTCTTTTCCTCCTGGTGCAGGGCTTCACAGGTGCCCAGGAAATTGGTGACAATTAGGGATCCTTTGTAGGTCTGACCCGCCTACAATTACACTACTAGCAGCCACCAGGATGCTAATGTTGACTACACACCAAGAATTTACAGTACAGAACCCACAGAGCAAATCTGCCATTCCATAAGAGCACTAACTTCCAAAATTCACACAAGAAGCATACCCAGAAAAGAGTTGCACCAAAAATATTGTACTGGAACCTAGAACATTTATACACAGGCATGGAGGAGTGGCCTAGTGGTTGGGGCAAGGTACTTCAGGCTGGAAGGTCAGGGGTTCAAATCCCACTAGAGAACAGCAATCTTGCGCTGGAAGGGCTGGGATTTCTAGTCCCACAGGTGCTCCTTGTGGTCTTGGGCAAGCCACTTAACCCTCCATAGCCCACGTTCCCTGTAAAATAGTTATCTCCAAGTTATAATGCCCTGTTCAATGTAAACTGCCTTGATATCATGAAAGGCAGTATATAAGAAGTGTTAAATAAATACTGGAAAAATTGAACAGGTCAGATTCCTATGTAGAAACTATACTAATAGACTACCTGGCCTCAGTCATACACTTACAAGTAGAATGTAGATACAGTAGTCTCTCATCAAGTACAGAATAAGAATCACAAACTAAAAATAGAAATATGTTGACAAAAATTTAAAAAATCCAAGGAAACCACACTCTGCATGTAGCGTAACATCAGAGAAATGGAAAGATGCATTTAAAGCACATGTAAACTATAAAAACTGATAGAGTCACTTCACTAAATTGAAAATAAAATACATTTCACACACCCACAAAAAACAAACCATTATAAATATATGCATGTCAGATTGTCTGGCCATTGTATTTTTGCATTCATGTTAGTTCCAGTCTCTGGTTTCTGCTTTTCTGCATATTCTCTTAACTCTTTCCAGAATCTCAAGTCCATCTGCTACTTCTCTCTACATCCATTTCTGGTACTGATCTTTTTCTTTTCAGCTTCTTCCATGTATTTTTTCTCTCTCTGCCTACTCAAATCTCTCACCTCCTTACCATTGTGTCCTCAATATACTGCTTTTTGATCTTAACCACAACCCTCCTATTTCCCCATCTCTCTGTCTTTCCACAGCCTCTTATTCCCCAGTCTATGATTCAGTGCTTTCTCTCTTCCCTGCTGTGTCCATTGTCTCCCCCCCCCCCACCACTCGCACTTTCCAGTATCTCCCTATTCAATATCTACCCCCTCTTTCTCTCCCCCCCCAATCCCATATCTCCAGTTCTCTTACACCTAATATCCCCCCACTGTATCCAAAATTTCTCCTTCCTATCTCCCTGTGTCTTGGTGTTCAGCATTCCCACCCTTCTCCTTATTTACTCCCATGTCTAGCATCTCCACTCCATTTCCCTAATTCCTAAGTCCAGTTTCTCTCCTCTGTAGTTCTATGCTCCCCCTGTATCCAGCAGCTTCCCCTCATCTTTGTATGCCTCTTTCAGTATCTCCCCTCCCTCTCACCCCTCCCCATGTCCATCTCCCCCCACCTCCTTATGACCCCTTCCCACGAAAGGTATCTTCTCTCCAACTTAATATTTCCACCTCTCCCCATTTCCAGCATCTTCCTCTTCTCCATCTACCAAACCCCCTCCCTCATGCCCATCTCCCTATAACTGCCCCATGCCCAGCATCTTTTCTCCATCTCCATATTCCCCTTCCCCTGTGTCCAGCATCATCCTCCCTCTCCCTATGACCTTTGCCATGTGTCCAATATCTCCTCTCCTTCTCTATATCCCACTCTTGTGTCCAGTAGCTCTAGTTTCTTTCCATTCCCCTGTCATATGGCCCTGCCTGTACTCTCTGACCCATAATACAATTCCCCTCCCCCATGCAGCACTTCCCTCCACCTCAGCATTGCTCAGTCAATGTATTCCATCTCATTGAAATTCAGGACAGGTAGCACTAATTTGATCATGGCTGGGACGGACACCCTCCTGGGATTCAACTGTAGCTTGAGATAACTGCACTAGCTCCTCCGGCCTAGGGTTGCCAACCGGCCGGTATTCAGCCGGCCTGGCCGGTTTTTCCATGGCCAGGCTGGCTGCCGGCAGAGATGTAAAACCGGCTCTTGAAAAGCCATTTTTTTGCTCTGGCCGCAAGATCAGGAGCGGCCAGAGCAAAAAACGGCTTTTCTCCCAACTCCTGAAGTCCGCAGCGGAGAGAGCCAGGGAAGCTCACGCGAGACCCCGACTCCCTCTGTACAACCACCAGCATGAAGATCTTTTTCCTTCACGCTGGCGGCTGTTAATGTGAAGCCGTGATTGCTGGGAAAGCTTAAAGGCAATGCCCTTTATCCTTTCCCAGCATTCGCGGCTTCACAGAAATAACCGCCAGCATGAAGGAAAAAGATCTTCACGCTGGTGGTTGTACAGAGGAGCCGGGGCCTCGCGCGGGCTTCCCCAGCTCCCTCTGAAGCACCTCAGACAGCCGCGAGGCTGGTCGGGGGGGGAGGCTAGGACTACAAATGGGCTTTGATGGCGGAGGAGGGGAGGCCAAGGACTGGATGGGCTGTGATGGGGTGTACCTGGACAGTCAATGGGCTATGGGGGGGGGGACCTGGACTGGAAATAGGCTATTGGGGGGGGACTGGATTGGAATTGGGCTATGGGGGGTGTACCTGGACTGGAAATGGGCTATGGGGGGGACCTAGACTGGAATTGGGCTATGGGCGGGGGGGTGGAACCTGGACTGGAAATAGGCTATGGGGGGTTCTGGACTGGAATTGGGCTATGGGGGGGTGAACCTGGACTGGAAATGGGCTATTGGTGGGGAGCCTAGACTGGAATTGGGCTATGGGGGGGGGATGGAACCTGGACTGGAAATAGGCTATGGGGGGATCTGGACTGGAATTGGGCTATGGGGGGGTGCACCAGGACTGGAAATGGGCTATGGGGGTGACCTGGACTGGAAATAGGCTATGGGGGGGGGGGAATTCTGGACTGGAAATGGGCTATGGGGGGGCCTGGACTGGAATTGGGCTATGGGAGGGGACCTGGACTGGAAATGGGCTATGGGGGGGGCTGCAATGGAATTGGGCTATTGGGGGAGGGACCTGGACTGGAATTGGGCTATGGTGGGCAGAGGGGGAACTTGAACTGGAAATAGGCTGTGATTAGGGGGGCTAGGACTGCAAATGGGCTGTGATGGTTGAGGGGGGACTTGGACTGGAAATGGGCTGTGATTGGGGGGGCTAGCACTGCAAATGGGCTGTGATGGTGAGGGGGATTAGGACTGCAAATGGGCTGTGATGGTGGGGGGGACCTAGGACTGGAAATAGGCTGTGATGGTGGGGGGCTAGGACTGTAAAGAGGCTGTGATGGGGGGGGCTAGGACTGGAAATGGCCTGTGATGGGAGGGCTAGCACTGGAAATGGGCTAATGAAGAGCTGGAATAGGACTGGAAATGGGCTGATGGGGGCTGGAATAGGACTTGAAGTTTGTTTGTTTATGTTTATGTTTATTGGGAACTTAATAGACCGCTCATCACAATAGTGTCTGAGCGGTTTACAAAATACAAAAGGCTGCTTAGAAAATTAGGAAAGGAACGCCATAGTGTGATAGGAAAGAAGAGAGAAGAGTAAAAGGTCGAGGCTAGATTATAGTAACAGAAACAAGGGAAAACAAGGGAAGTGGGCTAATAAGGGGGCTAGGATTGGAAATTGGCTGATGGGGGAGCTTGGAATGGAAATTGGCTGATGTGGGGGGCTGGAATGGAACTGGAAAAGAGTATATGTGGGCCTAGGACTAGAAATGGGCTGATGAGGAGCTGGAATAGGACTAGAAATGTGCTGTTGGGGGAGCTTGGACTGCAAATGGGTGATGGGCTAGAATAGGACTGGAAATGGGCTGATGTGGCGGCATGGGAGAATGGGACTAGAAGGGAGTGGATGCTGGGTGGGTCTAAAACTATAAGGGAGCTGATTTTGGGGGAGGACTAGAAGGGGATGGGGAATGAGAATGGAGAAGGGAAAAGATATTTTGTGTGGAATAAAAGTCTACGATGGGCCGGGTATTGGGAGAGTAAGAGGGGATTGAGAATGGAAGGGTGAAATTTGAGTGGATGATAAAGGAATAAGGAAAGAAATGGGGGAAAGAGCAAAAGGGAAATGATCAGTATGTTAAAGCAGATATAGAGAGAGAATGGAAAACATCTAAAAGAGAAGAAAGGACAAATGGATAGCTCGCAGAAGACACGAGGAAACCAGAAGAAAGTGACTGGAGCAATTGCAACTGAAAAATAAAATGCCCAAACAGAAGGTAGAAAAATACTTTTTATTTTGAATTTATTAACTGGAATATATCTGATCTGGGAAGTGTGTATTGCTAACATCTTTGCGTCTTTGTTTAGTGCAAGAGGAAATTACTTTATAGTTTATTTCTCCAGTGTTGTACATTTCATGTTTGGCTTTTGGGGTTCCCAGTTTAATTATTATCTGACCAAGGGAGTTAGCCTACACTTATCCTCGGTAATTTTTGTGGGTGGGGCTGGGATGCAGCATGGGTGGGACTGGGGGTGGGACTAGGGGCAGAGAATGGGTGGGGCATGGCGAGCCACAGGTGTCGGGTTTTTCTCGGTGAAAAAGTTGGCAACCCTACTCCGGCCTGGCCCATTCACCTCTCCGATTCAACCACTAGCTCCTCCTACTCCTCTCACATGACTGTCAGTTATTGGGCCACGGCACTAAGGCCAAAAGAGTGCTGCCCTTCTCCTTCCACTGCCACTTCCTCCTTCTTTCCAGCCACAGCCCCGAAGCTACCAGAGAGGCCCCATGATCTGTGCTATTTTTATTGTCGCTGCTGTGACCACTGAGTAGATGCAGCAGTGATGTCAGTGGCTGGATGAAGCAGAGATCATTGAAATTGTTTTGGCTTTGCAGGCAGCACGGGGCCTGTAGTGATGCGAGGCCATGTATGGGCAACATGCCCGAACATGCCTAGGACCGGCCCTGAATCCCAAGGAAATGGATGGGTAGACTAGATAGGTTGTATGGTCTTTAACTGTTGTTATTTATAAGTCATATATGAGAAATCCTGAAGGATCAAGCAGGACTCAGTGTAGAGTTATGCAGAAAAAGAATGAAAGAGACTCAAGAGTCTCCTGGTCTAGCCTGTTGCAGATTTTGGAATCAACCAAAAAGAGGCATACCTTTTCCAATAGATCTTCCACAATATCACTTACAAACACGTTGAAAAGAACAGGATCAAGGACTGGTAGCATCCCCTATCTCTAAAATAAATATTTACTACTACCCTATAGCACCTTCCCCTCAACCAGTTTCTGAATCAGTCAATCACTTTAGGGTCTATCCCAAGTGCATTCAGTTAATTTATAAGTCGTTGATGCGGAATTGTGTCAAAGGCCTAACTGAAATCTAAATATACCACATCTAATGCTCTCTCCTGATCCAATTCTTCAGTATCTAAACTATATGCCTTCCTTCTCAGCTATCCCAGCTACATCTAGGCTTCCAAGTAATGCATATGCAGTTAGAGGTAGAGTTCTCTTCAGCAGGTACAAGGTTAGAAAAGCAGGGGTTGGGTATTCATCCTTTAGCCTTTTGAGATAACACTCCCTTCAATCACAATGCCTCTTTTCCTCTATTTCCTCAACTGGATTGACTTGGTAATTGTCCACCAAGAGAACTCTGGGTTTATACTCCTTAACTCTGCCTGGTTCTTGGGAAGTAGGTACTTGGGGGAAATAATCCCCTTTACAGTTGTCCTGGGCCTTAGTGCTTAGGAATACCCTCTCTCTACTCTTCTTTTCTCAGGCCTTAGACAGCATCTTGAATCAATCCCTCATCTCTTTTCTCTTTTTGTCTTAGGTCCTGGTGATCATCTTAACAAAGCATACTATTATAGTAGCCATTATTCAACACCTTGGATGTCACTGTCTAAGGAAGGCCCAGCACCTTTTGAGGTCAGCTTGGCAGAAGAAAAGTGGGACAAAGATACTTTTTCCTCCTAAATATAGCTTCTATAATGTCACAAAGTCTTCCCGTGCTTCTCCAGATTGGGAAGCTAATTAGAAATTTAACTCCATACAGAGACTGGGGTAAGTGGCATCCCTTCTAGAAAAAGTAATACAAACATAGAGCAATTCACCAAAGGCAGCTGAACACTTCAACATTTAGGAGTATGTTTACTAAAGGTTAGAGCATGTTAACAAACATGGAGAACCATGCATGCTAATTGCCGTCATGGCCCATTTATTTCTATATGTGCAGCTGCACTTATCACATGTTAACATTTGTTAATGCATGTTAGGCTTTAGTAAATATGCTCCTTAGTAGCCCTGGGGTCTCCTTAGTATTGAATTATTTTATTTATTTGAATGCATTTACTATATATTCTGCTGATCCTAACATTTCTCAGCAGATTCCAATAAGATAGCCATAATCTTTACAAATAAGCATCACAATCCCATAAGACAGAAGGAAGAACACAGAAAGTCAAAAGCAAGTCAGTAGCTCTATATTATATGACCTATTCACAATTCACTGAAAACAATCTTTCTCTGAGATAAATGCCTTCAACTTCCTTTCTAAAATTCAGTAAATTCATCAGCATCTGCTCCACAGGTAGGAAATTCCACACTACCAGTCTTGCAAATAAAAAATGCATGGTTGTATATTCCAGCATTACATGCTAGCCTTAGTAAGAGCATCTGTAAAAGACTGAGCCCGAAAATGTATATAAGATGATAGAATATCAATGCAGACCTCAGTAAGCATAACCGAACAGAGCTTTAAACTTCATCTGCCACTCAACCAGAAACCAGTGCAAATAAAATAATATCGAGGAGATATGAAACTGAATTCTAGTTCTGGTCAGAAAGCAAGCAGCAATGTTCTGGGTGAGCTGCAAAATCCAGAGGGAAGAAACTAGTAATTCCAAATTCACAGTGTTAAAATAATCCATGGGAACCATTACAAGCTGATGCAGTACAGTACAGAAAGTAGAATATTCAAGAAGTAGCTTCAGTCAAAATAACATTTGCATCTTGAGAAAAACATTATCAATCACCTGTTTAATGTGAGGTTTAAATGATAAAGCAGAGTCCAATAAGACTCTAAGGTAACAACCCCCCTCATGAATTAACATGTGTTGATTACACAGGTACACTACCAAAAAACTGCCTCCAGTTTTGCAACTGATTCCTATAGATTTTGGGGTGCTGAATCCAGGAAAAATAGCCAAAATGTTCCATCACGTCGCGTTTTCTTGCAAAATTAGATTTCTTACCCATATAAGGAATGTTCACATAATTTCTTTTTAGCCGACTGCAGTTTATTTTCTTGGCCCAAAATAGAAGTTGTAATGGTTAACTAACTAGAAACACTCCCTCATGATATTTTAGAATGTTTTGTATTCATTTTATACATTAACAGGACAATTGGGAGGCGGGGGGCTAAATCCAGTACTCGTGCTGGCGCATGTTCTTTCCTGTTCGCCTCGCCTCGTTCGCTCGCTCGCTCAAACATGGTGGTTGCGACATGAACGTTCCTGTCAAATTTCAGTTTCTTGCAAGTTCATTATTACCTTTTGTTTGCTCAGTCGTAATCCAGCTTTATTCCGAAGTGGTTCACTACAGTTGTAGTTTGCAGTGCTGTGTATTTGTGATGGCTCACAGAGCCAGACGTTGCGTCAACTCTCCGGACAGTTTTTGTTTTATTTGTGGGGAATATACCGTGAAAAAGCGGCAGAGGAACATTTCTGCATTTATTAGAAAAGTATATTTCGCCTATTTCGGTTTGAAGTTAGGCGATCAAGACAAAACGTGGGCTCCTCACAAAGTGTGCAAGACATGTGAGGAAGATCTACGCTTATGGATGAAAGGTAAAAAACAAGCATTTCGTTTTGGAATACCTATGATGTGGCGTGAACAAAGAGACCACAGCAGTGACTGCTATTTTTGCTCTTGCATTGTGAAGGGATACAACTTAAAAAATAAGAACGTAATAAGTTACCCCAACCTTCCCTCAGCAATTAGGCCTATACCTCATAGCAACGAAGTACCTGTGCCTGAACCACCAAAATCTTTGGATCATATTTGTGTGGACGGTTCTGATCATGATGAGACTCATCAGATGGCTTTTCCCGATGAGTCCAGTACTTCCGAGTTTGAAACTGAACCAGATCCGAAACCTGAACTTTTCTCTCAAGCTGAATTGAATGATTTAGTCCGGGATTTAGGACTCCCAAAAGATGCTGCCCAACTGCTAGGTTCTCGGCTTAAACAGAAAAATCTATTGTCACCAGGAACAACTTTTTATTGGTACCACAACCGCGAGACACAATTTTTGAAGTATTTCAGCAAAGAGGAAGATTTGGTATTTTGCAACGACATATACGGAGTGATGGAAAAGTTTAAACTCAAGTATGATCCTGCTGAATGGCGGCTGTTCATTGATTCGTCAAAAGACAGCATAAAAGGTGTTCTTCTTCATAATGGCAACACATTCACTTCAGTTCCTATTGCTCACTCTGTTATTCTCCAAGAAAAATACGAGAATTTGGCCCTGATTCTTCAGAAGATTCGTTATGATGAGCATAAGTGGATGATTTGTGGAGACTTTAAAATTCTATCCATGCTATTAGGGCAGCAATCCGGTTTCACCAAATATCCCTGCTTCCTTTGCTTGTGGGATAGCCGGGCCCGCGACCTACACTGGGGGAAAAAAGACTGGCCAATTCGGGAGTATTTGAGACCCGGTGAGAAAAATGTTCTTCATGAGAGCTTGGTACCTCGTGATAAAATTCTATTACCACCTCTCCACATTAAGTTGGGTCTCATTAAGCAATTCATCAAGTCCCTTCCAAAAGATGGTGAGTGCTTTCGGTACCTTTGCTCAAAGTTCCCCCGACTTTCTGAAGCAAAGCTAAAGGAAGGAGTGTTTGTTGGCCCTGATATAAGGAAACTCATTTCAGATGGAGCATTCGCTGAAAAGATGTCTGAGAAGGAAAAAGAAGCCTGGGATTCCTTCAAGGACGTTGTTCTCAAATTCTTGGGGAACAGGCGGGATGAGAACTATAAGGATATTGTTGCCAGGATGCTCAATGCCTTCAAAGAACAAGGCTGTAACATGAGCCTGAAAGTCCATTTCTTGCACTCCCATGTGAACTACTTTCCCGAAAACTTGGGGGCGTACAGTGAAGATGAAAAATACGCCAAGCAGCGCACCAAGAGAAGCATTCGGGGGAAGAAGAAACGGGCCCACCAGGAGATTGATTGACCCAAGAATGACTTTAAAATCTAAACTGTGTTGACAAATATCGTGTTTTTACTAAACTTTGAAATAAAAATTTGCTAGTTATTACCACAGTGTCGGATCTCATTTATTAGAATTTTATTTTCACACCATCGGGTGTTTGTCTTCATGTATTGCAATGGTGCGGTTTGCGTTTTCTATTCTTACATACATACCTGTACAACATTTTTTGCACATTTCTTTGCTTTGCTTTGTGTCTAACCTCGCTCTTATATGCTCAATGTTTGTGCACATGTATGTGGCTGTTTTAAGTGCAGACAATTTTGCTACCATCACAGTGTGTTTTGTTGACATTACTCTATTCTTATGTGCTGCCTTGTTACAATTTTCTTTATTCTTATTTGAATAACTACTAAACAATTAGTATAAAGAATTCATCCAAGAAACTTTTATCTCGATCGCACTCAATCTGAAACGTTCACCTCAAACTGCTAACCCAATGTAGCAAAAAATCTGTACATGATGGAGCAAATTGGTTACCAGATTTGGATTCAGCCCACCAAAAAACGTAAAAATCAATCGAAACATTAGAGGCAGTTTAAAAAAAATTTTTTTAGTGTACCTGTGTTATCAATGATAAAAAGAGGAATGTTCAAAGCCATGCTTTTGTGAACAACCAGTAACTCTGTTTTATGCAGGCTGAAACTCAAGTCATTGACTGTAAGCCAAGAGGAGACTCTTTGGATACTCTGCAATAACAAGAAGACTTAAAACTAAATCCATTTTTACAGCAATAACTGACATATTGTCTGCATATATACGGTAATTAGTTTGCAGATTTCGAAGCACATTACAAAGTGGGAGTGGAGAAGTAGCCTACTGCAGCATATTTCAGCCTAAGTGGGAGATGGATCAAACTTGGAAGTACCATTAGAAATACAATTAAGTATTTCAATCACCAAATCTGTCATTGCTGGAACAAATGCCTGCCACAAGACCATCACCCCTGTGGAATCTGCAGACATCTATGACAAGCAAGAGGTTGAAGAATTCTGGACCTCTGTTTTAGACGTAAAATATCTGGCCAATGGTTCACATGAAAGAGAGTTAAAAGTAGCCAATCTTTTTACAATTTGATAAAGCTCTCTAAGATAAGAAACATAGAAATATAAATAATGACAGTCCATAAAGACCATAGGGCCTATCTAGTCTGCCCATTTCATGTGGGTTCTGATATCAGTTGCAAGAACAGTTCTCCCTCTAGAGAATCCAGGACCGCCCTACTTCCAGATGACACTGCAGCAGGGATATCTCAATTAACATCTGGCAAATTTAAACCTCGTACCACTAGTATGTCCCCTTTCATAGCAATATTGTGAATGTCTTCAATAAAATCTCTTTCTTCTACCTGTGAGGTAGATCTGTATAGCACACTAATGTAAATAGATTTTACATTCCCTCTTTCCAAATTAACTCACAGTGCCTCCTCCTTCCCTCATAAGCTCTGCCGTTCTGTGGCTTTAATATTGTTTTGTACATGTAGCGCCACTCCTCTTTCCTTTCTTCATACACTGTCTTTTCTGGTATAACTATGTCCCAGTCATGGTTTTCTGTGTATCATGTCTCTGAATGCCACTATATCCAAGTCAGTCTCTTCCATTACAGCTTCTAAATCTGTAATCTTCTTTTGCATACTATGGGCATTAATATCTGCAGCTCTCCAGATGTTGCCCTTTCTTATATTTTCTATGCTACTTTTTAATGTTTTACTTACCGGGGGGCTTTGTTCACTCATCCTAGATGATCTAGTTTAAATCTCCCCCCGCCCCCCCCCCAGTAGATTAGCTGGTCTGTTGCAGAAGACACATCTCCCCTTTTTCGATAGGTGGACACCATCTCTGCTTAGCAGCCCTTGGGAAATCATGCGATGTTCCAGGAAGCCAAAACATTCTTGATATGAGATCTTTTAACTTGTCAAAGGAGTGGTAGCCTCATAAGTTTCAGATACAGCACAATGCCATCTTTCAACCAGAAAATCATCATCCGCTTCAACTTTCATTTCCACAATTCTGTGAACTCTTTCAAATCAACCTCATTTCTTATACTCACCTACAAACTGGGAGGCTTATTCTTTTAGCTTTGGCTTGATGTATCCAAGTGAAACCAATAAAATAGTGATCAGATCATGGAACTGCTATATCTGAACTGACCTGAAAAGACCAGGTCAAGAGTATGCTTTTTTCAATTATACTAAAAAATAAAAGGGGCAGCTATGAGCACCACTATGGCATCCAATTTAGCCAATCTTTATGTAGCTGAATTTGAGAACGTTCATTTACGTTTTTTCCTTTTTTCCACAGAAGTCAGCCTTTGGAAGCAATGCATTGATGACATTCTGGTTTTATAGCAATTCATTCAAAGTATGTTTAAAAATACTCAAATATATGTGACCAGGACAAATAGATACAGTAATATAGAGAGAGGAGAACAATCCCTCTATTAAATCAGAATAAGCCTTATCACAAAACTATCTGTCATGTTAAAAACATAAGAAATGCCAGGTCACAAGTATCTGGCAGGATCCCAAAAAGGCACCCAGGTTTCACAATACTTGTCCCAGGGCAAGCAGTGGATTTCCTGGGTTCTCTTTAATAATGGTTTATGGACTTTTCCTCCAGGAACTTGTACAAACCTTTTTTAAACCCAGTTACACTGACAGCTTTTACTACATCCAGAGTTTGATTATGTGTTGAGTGAAAAAATTATTTTTCTTATTAGTTAGTGGACTCCCAAACCAGCTAAAACCATAGAGAAGGCAGGTTATAAACATTTTAAATAAATAAACTCAATGTGGTACTATCAAATATAATTTCCAAACAACTACTACTTCAACAATACTACCACAGCTCAAATCATTCCCAGGAAACATGCCCAATTCTTGCTGAGTACCTTCACATGGTTACCCCATTGTACAAAATCTATGCTAAATCTCAGCAAGGCACCACTACAATTGAAGTATGTTAGGAAAGAAAAAGAAAAATACATTCTGGCCACTCATTGCCCAGGATAAAAAGATGTCCACCTATAGTCCCGCTCTAGGGCTAATGATGGTGGTAGCGATAGTGCAGACACTGTAGATGCAGATAACATCCCTGCCATGGAAAAAGGCCACAGGCATAGACCTAATATGGCAGGAAACCACAGAAATTAATGAAAATGTTAAGAGGGTTCACTACATTTAAGTGGACCTCTGCAGATAAAATGGAGATAATGTACTACTACTTTTATGCCATGAACCCTATAATTAAATCTAGAGAGTATACAAACAGAATCCGCCAAAAACTGGAAGAAAGAGGAACATTGCCCCAAGAAAAACTGCAAAAAGCAACAAATGCAAATTTAAGATCTTTAATTTCAAAGAAGTATGTGAATATAACATCTTGAATAAACTAAGAGCTTCCATAAGAACATAAGAACATAAGATATGTCATTCTGGGTCAGATCAAGGTCCATCAAGCCCAGTATCCTGTTTCCAACAGTGGCCAATCTAGGTCATACGTACCTAGCAATATCCCCAAGAGACACAGGTTCCACAATGCTTGTATTGGGTCAAGCATTGATATCCTGGGTCCCTTATTAATAATGGTTTATGGACCTTTCCTCCAGGAACTTGTCCAAACCTTTTTTAAACCCAGCTACACTAACAGCCCTTACTACATCCTCCGGTAACAAATTCCAGAGTTTGATTACACGTTGAGTGAAAAAATATTTTCTCTTATTTGTCTTAAATAGTTTACCCTGTAGCTCCATTACATGTCCACTAGTCTTTCTATATTCTGATAGCGTAAACAATCGATCTACGTTTACCCGTTCCACTCCATTCATTAATTTATAGATCTCTATCATATCTCCCCTCAGCCGTCTCTTTTCCAGGTTGAAGAGCCCTAAACTTTGTAGCCTCTCTTCATAGGAGTAGCCTTCCATCCCCTTTACCATTTTGGTGGCTCTTCTCTGTACCTTTTCTAATAACGCTATATCCTTTTTAAGATACGGCGACCAGAATTGCACACAATATTCAAGGTGCGGTCGTACCATGGAACGATACAGAGGCATTATAATATCCTTTGTTTTATTTTCCATTCCTTTCCTTATGATACCTAGCATTCTATTTGCTTTCTTGGCCGCCACTGCACATTGGGCGGAGGGTTTTAACATGTTATCCACGATGACTCCTAAATCTTTTTCCTGGGTGGTGGTTCACAATGTGGAACCTTGCATTGTGTAACCATAGTGTGGGTTGTTCTTTCCTAGGTGCATAACTTTGCACTTGTCCACATTAAATTTCATCTGCCATTTGGATGCCCAGTCTTCCAATTTATCAAGATCCTCCTGCAGTTTTCCACAATCCTCTTGGGTTTTATCAACACAGCACCTACGTGTACCCAGAGGAACACCATGTGCACGTCTGAGCAGAGAAATACCCACCCAGCAGTATACAGTCCTCATAATGCCCTGCCTCAAACTGTCCGAATAGTGCTGAGTGATGCAGGATAAATGAGTCATGGGTGGACCCTGCAAACCTAGGGACCACATTCAGAATATGCATATTTGCATCACATACAACCTGCACATTCAGGGAATGGTAGTGTTTGCGGTTGCAGAACACTGCCTCCCTGTCTCCGGGTGGGACCAGGGCAACATGTGTGCAATCAATAGCTCCCATCACGTGTGGTATCCCTGCAACCTCTTTAAAGGCCTGGTTCAGGGTCCCCCACTGTTGCGAATTGCAATGTAATTCCCCACCTGGCTGACCATGGCACGCAGTACCTGGTGGAGACAGCGTGAGAAGGTGAAGTGGCTCATGGCACCCACTGCTGCTGCAGATGACTGGAAACAACCAGAGGCAAAGAAATGTAGGGCAGCCAGGAGCTTGACCAAGCCCGGTATGGAATGTGACCGACTGGTCAGGGGCTCGAGGTCAGGTCTGAGATCCTAAAAGAGCTCCCTAATAGCTACTGTGTCCAGACGGTACAGGGAGATCACCTGATCATCACGCATGTCCTGGAGCTGGGCCCTGGGCCTGTAGAGGCGAGCCTGGTGAGGGTGAAGCTCGGCACGCCTCCTGCGCCGTGCCGGTGCAGCCCTAGCTTGCATGGCCTCCACAGCTGCAGGTCAGAGTTGTAGCGGGTCTGCACCCATGCCCTGTGCCACAGCACCATGGACAACATCACCTGCATCTGGAAAACGCAGGTCCTGAGCACCCCCCAACGCACCTGCAGCCACCACAAAGGCAGCCATCAGCAAAACAGAGGTACCATAGACAGAGGGTTTCACTTGCCTCACCCACGCCCCACCAACACCACCCTCTACCTGTCCTTCACCTCACCCCCTGTACCCTACGCCTGCTCACCACCTCACCTGCCCCTCACCACCCCAACACCACCTCCCACCTGCTGCTCACCACACCCCACCGCATCTCACCACACTCCACATAACCTCACCACACCCCACCTCACCTCACCACACCCCACCGCACCTCACCTCGCCACATCGCACCGCACCTCACCACACCCCACCCCACCCCACCTCACCACACCCCACCGCACCCCACCACACCTCACCTCACCACACTGCACCTCACCCCACAACACCTCTCCATACCCCACCTCACCTCACCCCACATCACCTCACCCCACCGCACCTCACCTCACCTGCTGTATACCTGACAAATACCTCACCTCGCCTGCTCTACACCTTGCCTACACAAACCCCTCAGCATGTACCACGTATGTATCACAGGTTAAGTACCTTTCATCCAATGTGTGTCGTTGCGCATGTGTCACACCGCGAATGCGGTGTCTGCGCGCATTGCGCATGTCCATAAGGGCTGACTGTGACCCATGCACATGTGTTGCATGGGGCTCTGTG
Source organism: Ichthyophis bannanicus (assembly GCA_033557465.1). NCBI lineage: Eukaryota > Metazoa > Chordata > Amphibia > Gymnophiona > Ichthyophiidae > Ichthyophis > Ichthyophis bannanicus. The sequence continues at coordinate 431,634,075 of CM066034.1, read as the reverse complement.
CACGCATATGTCGTACACGGCATGCATGCGTGAGTGGAGCCATGAGCATGCAACCTTTGGTGGTGCCATCCGCTGCGTGGGCAGCTAATCAAAGGCATCATGCACGGAACCCCCTCATTCAGCATCCCCTAGCATGGCGCATATGTAATGCATGCATCACATTGCCACTGTGCATGCGCAAGTGGCATGTGTGTGTCACCACGCATACGCACATAGCGCACATGCACCACAGCACATACGCACATAGCACACACATGTCACAGCACATGCGCACATAGCACACACATGCTGCAGCACATGTGCACATAGCACACATGCACCACAGCGCATGCGCACATAGCGCATACGTGCCACAGCACATGCGCGCATAGCACACATGCACCACAGCACATGCGCAACACGCTTAACCCCACGCCCCGAGTAAAAAGCATAAAAAGGACTCCACATGTGATAAACGCTGAGGGTTTTGTGTAGACAAGGTGAAGAGCAGGTGTGGAGAGCAATCGGTCAGGGTGATAGCAGGTGCGGAGAGGAGAGGAACAGTAAAAAGAACAGCAGGTATAAGGGACAGGTGTGTTGAGGAGCAGGCTTGAGGGTGAGGAGGTGAGGGGAGGTGCAGTAGAGAGGGAGAGGAGGAGAGGAGAGAAGCAGAGGAGAGGGAGAGGAGGAGAGGAGAGGAGAGGAGGAAAGGGAGAGGAGGAGAGGAGGAGAGGCGAGGAGCAGGGGAGTGGGAGAGGAGGTGAGGAAGGGAGCAGGGGAGAGTGAGCGAAGGGCAGGTGAGCAGCAGGGGAGGGAATAGTAGGCAAGGGCTGGAAGAGGTGGGAATGTGTGACAGGGAGGAAGACACCACAGGGAGCAGGGGGATGGAGCGACAGGCCATGTCAGGAGGGGACGAGGGGGAAACCCCTGAACAGCGGTCCACAGGGGTGGCAGGGATGGGTGGGCCTGAGGTGGAGGCTGCAGGGCCATCAGGTGTGTCATAGCCCACACAGGGGCAGCCTGAGAGACCACCCATTGCCAAACAGAGGCGTGTTCCAGTGCCAGCGGAGGAACAGAGGATAGCAGTTAGATTCAGCCAGCAGGAGAATCACATCCTGCTGGCCAGTGTGCTGGAGCGCTATGAAATGCTCTATGGGTGGCTGAGCTCCAGCACCACGGTGGGGACACGCATACATGTGTGGGATGAGGTACAGTAAGCCGTAGCACAGGCTGGGGGCCCACCCAGGAACCTGGACAGCCTCAGAAAAAGATTCAACGACATCAAGTATGGTGTCCGTGCGCACATGGTGGCGGAAAGGCGACATGCCATGGGTACTGGTGGGGGTGCCCCCTTTGTCCTAACCTTGTCACCCTTAGAGCAGAAGCTGGCAGACAGGCTTGGTCCCATCTACCTGCATGGACTTCCTGAAATGCTGGACACTGCCCATCCACAGGTAGGTAGGTAGGTCTGAGATATGCAGCACACGTACATGCAGCACACGTACAGTTCACGGCCCAGCACATGCTGGTCATGGACGGGATGGTGGGGGTCCTATGTCCTATGAACATGTGTGCCCCAACACAGGCAAATGGGGGCCCCACCACCAGCAAAACCTGGTAAGGTCTCTATAGGGTGGTTGTGACAGGTACCTGTGGCTGTGTCCACGACAGTCACAGTCCTGGACATGGTAGCGCACTGAACAGGTGAGCAGCACCGTTGGGGGGCGGGGGGCAGTCCATCACCCAGGTGGATAGCCCCCCATCCACTGTGCAAGAGAGGAAAGGAGTACCGTACATACGGGGGGGTGCCAACACCCTCCCCCCTATTATCCCAGCACATGCAGCAGCTGATTGTAACTGGCATATAGGTCACACGGAAACATCATACATCTGCAGCCAGTCATGGAGCACAATATGACAGGGGGGAGCATACAGGATGGACACACATCTAGCCCAACACACATTGACCTGGGGGGCCCCGCACCCTCCACCTATAGCAGCTATGACATGTGTCTGACATTACCTGTCCATAGACATATCCCAGAACAGTGTCAGAGAATGGCTGCCCATACTGAGAATATGAGGTGGATGCAAACCAACGCCAACCACCACATCATACACATATACACATACTACCCTGTCAGTGGCCAACATACAGTAGGGATTCCCCCATCCACCATCCCAAGACATTGGGGTGCACCTCCCCAAACCTTCCACAACTGCACCTATCCTAACCCCCACACCACCTGGGGCCAGCTCCTTCACAGGTAACGCAGTGCCACAGACATATTCCCATGACCCCCATCCACGGTGCAATCCCATGCACAGCAGCGCTCCACCCATCCCCCAAAACAATCCACCACCCCCACAGAGTACTGGATAGCTGTCCACCCACACTGCACAGTGGCTACCACAGCGACAGTCCCCACACACGTCTGCCTGACCCAGACACATGCTGCATCACGTGCTATGCATACCACACAGGCCAATGCATAGATATCGCTCACATACACCATGACAGTCCACACTCACAGTCAGGGCTCACACATGCACCCTGGCCACATGTTGCACTGTGCCCACATCACAGGTCACCCACACAGTGCATTCCTAGTGCTACACACAGTGGGCATGGCACCTGCCACCTCATCCCCCCCAAACACAACATTGAATGTGGCACAGCTCCAACAGCGCAAGAGGCTGCCCCTCCCCCCACAGCCAGGTGAAGCACACTGTATGCACATGTGCCCCCCCCCAGTGTAGGCACAGGGACAGCAGCTACAGTCGGACAACACATTGCTGCTGGTGGGGATGTACTACACAGGTGTACATACGTGCAATGCGCAAGGCCATCTTTGATGTGTACCCTGTTATACTCCCGGGTGACATCCAGGCCATGGAGGCATATGAGGAGGTGTATGTGCCAGAGACAGAGGATGCTGAGGGACGAGGGGTTGATGAGCCTGAGGGCGCGGCCAGCACTCGTGTTTGTACCCCAGGGACCAATGTAGTGGCCGAGGCAGAGAACGGGGCAGAGGATGTCCTCACACCACTGGGGTCCTCCAGCAGCAGCACAATGGCTGTGGAGTGCACAGGGATGGAGGGGAGTCGGCACACACTGCAGGCACTGGGGACATCAGGCACCCCACCCACCAGCATGGATGTGATCCTGGCAGAACTGTGGCTCATACAGCCTCACCAAGGCAAGATGCTGAAGGTGAGTAACAGAATAAACAGCATACCCCTTGTGATGTGGCATAACAGTCACAATGACATTCCATGTGCTCCCCAATATAATGACACCATAGCACGTGTTTTCATCTGTTATGTGGGGGTCTGTGCCATATGCAATCCCCCCTCTGGTAGCATGGGCCATCTTTGATATCTTTTTAATGAGCTCATACATCCGCTCACTATTCACCTCCATATACCCCAAGGAGGCATATAGCAGTCAACACCTATCCCAGATCACCTAGACAGCTTACACGGCAGACCCCTCTTTCTGGGTGATAGTACCTAGCATAGATAGTCATAGTACTCAGTACTGTGCATCAGGCTCAGAGCAAACAGTGCACCCCAGATATATATCTGTGTGCCATGAACCCCACGGTCCCGGCCTATCTCATACGACCAATAGGCAGCTCAATCATTGACCCACTGACCTGCAACTTAGGACCATGTGTTCTATCTGGGATTCCCACGACCCTCCATCAGTATCATTTCCTGGTCTGCGGATGCATCATGGGACACACAGATGTCAACATGGTACTGTGTCGCTAGTTGTCGCGTGCATAACTGGTCTGAGGACTGGTCTGTTATGATACGCCAGACATGTGCATGAGTCACGGTGGGAGATGCAACACATGTCTCACAAATCACTTTGTGTCTCACCCACAGGCACTCGTCAGACTCTGATGGCCATTCAGGAGGAGATGAGCCAGCTGTATGCCACAGCTGAGGTGGTGGCAGGGCGCTACTTCAGATTGCGGATGCCCAGGAGGCTAAGGCTGGGTGTCCCCAACAGACAGCCCCAGCTCCAGAGGCAGCACCAGCGGAACCACAACAACGGCATGGCTTGGGCCGTGGTTGCCGTGGATGTGGGCGGCCATGCAGGTCTTGATTGTGGGAAACAGGTCACTGTGTGTCAATAAAGATGGCTAAACCTGATTAAACCTATGTGCATGTCTCCTGTGTTTGCCACTATACTCCCCTGGGTACCCTGTCCCCCATATTGTCACCCTGGTCACATGTTCCTCCCCATTTCCCTTAGGGGTGGTGTGGCTGCACTGCCACCAATCAACGCACATGCGTTATACCATGCCCTGTGTGCCATGCACCATGCCATGTGTGCACCCTTCTACCTATGTGTGGGGGTATACCCTACCTATCCCGTTAGGCAGGCATATGTTTATGGTGGTACATGTATGTTTCACAGATCTGTCACTCTCTCACACCCCATATCCTCTCCATTGGTCCACCCACATGTGTGACCATTCCCTCTGACACACACCAGGGCCTACATGGCTGTTGAGCGGCAGATGCTTGAAGAAGACACAGGCAGACAAAGGTAACTGGCTACAGTCAGTTGTTCACTCTCCCCCTGCGCCTGTAGTGAGCTGCTGCTCCCCCTGCAGACCAACATCCACCTGTCTTGGCCTCCCAAGCTATCCCCCTGGGCAGCTTCTGGGTACAGCAGTCTGTCTTATCCTTCCTGCCACATGTCTACTGCTAGCCTTTCCCTTAATCCTCCTACGAGTATGATGCATCAGATATGCAGCCTACACATCAAAGGCAGCATGCATGTGACCATAGCTGCTGGAACACACAGCACAGCAGTACATCACAGGGGCACTAGGGGACACAGACGCCTACGCACACGGCCAGCCCCCACACCTGAGTGTGGAGACGGTCCATGTATGTTACCTAGGTCTACCACACATACACATAGGGATCTACACACATGTCCCATGCTCACTTCACCAGTCTGTCTGTAAGGGAGACACATGACCATTGGGATGTATTAACCAAACTGTATTTACAAACAACATTGGATAAGGTACAGTCATCTGTTGGAGGAGTAGCCTAGTGTTTAGAACAACTGCCTAGTACCCATATGATCAAGGGTTAGATTCCCACTGGCACTCCTTGTGGCTTTGGGCAGGTAACTTTACCCTCCATTGCCCTGGAGACGCTACTTTTTGAGGACATTTTGAATTGGCAATGGAATGTTTTCCAACCATTAAGAAGGAGTATTGATTAAAGAATTTCAAAGAGCACTGTTAGAATTTTTCAACAATTTTTCAACAATTTTTGCTGTATTACACCACCTGAAGCAGAATTGGGATTCGAAACGCAGCGCTGTGTCGTGGTTATTGAGAATGAAGAAAACCATGCGAAAGGACCCGACTGCCGGCTAAGTATTCTTATCATCTAACCTTTGTTTGGTTTATTATTCTTAGCATTGTGGCTTTTTGGGTCCGTGTTTCTGGTCTCTCCTCTACTTTTGGGAGTGTTGCTGGATTTTAAATAATATTAAAGGGAGAAATCCATTTCATTCGATGGGGGTTTTTCTGTCCCCTGACCTGACAGATATTCCTACAAAAAAAATTCTTTGTTCATTGTTGTATGTCTCGTGGTTGATCAGTTTTTTGTTTTGTTTTTCTATTCTACTTCCAGTACCACATTGCCCAGAAAACCCAGAGTTAGCTGGGTTGCTATGAGTCAACACTGACTTGCTGGCACTAACACGACACTAAAATGTCACCTGCAACCCACATGTTGGCTCCCGGGAGACAGGACAGCACAGGGCACGTGTGTGGGTACCACAGGGACCATCACATGCTCCTGGGATGCCCATCAGGGGATGGCTGCCAAGATGCACCACCCATACTAGCCACACGCTACATGTGCATCTCGGCAGCCATCCACGGAATGGCGTCTGCCAGCCACCGATGGTGCGGTCCTGGGCCCGCTGGCATTGCAGCACCCCATCCATTGCCACATACAGGTCCTAGATGCACCTGCCACCACATACACACAAGATGCCCGGTGTCTGTGTGGTGGCATATGCATGGGCCCTGTCTGTGGCAATGGGTGGCGTAGCTACACCCAGACGGGCACCATCGCCACACACATGTGGCAGCTGGCAGGGATCCACAGTGCCCTGTGCTGTCCTGTGTTCCCTCCCCCCTCCACATCCCCCTCCTCCCCTCCTGGCACCTCCCACCCACCCTCGCCCCCTCCCCACTCTCCTCCTCCTCCTCGCCCCCCAAAATGTAAAACGCACCCTCACTATCCCCTCCCTCCCGCCCCTCCTGGCACCTCCCACCCACCCTCGCCCCCCTCCCCACTCTCCTCCTCCTCCTCGCCCCCCAAAATGTAAAACGCACCCTCACCATCCCCTCCCTCCCACCCCACCCCACCCCACCCTCCACCCCCTCCATGTCCCCGTCATCCTCTTCCACCTCTGCCGCCTCCTCCTTCTCCGCCGCCTCCTCCTCCTCCGCCTCCTCCTCCACCGGCTGGACTGCAGCTGTGGGGCGTGTTGTGGGGGGCTCTGAGGTTGATGTCCCCTCACCAGCAGCAGCATTCTCTGTAGGGGAAGACAGTCATTAGCACACCATCATGCAATTACAACGCCACATATCTACCTCTTCAGATGCTATGTGGAGCATTTCTTCTTGTCTCCTCTATTCCTTTAACTATCACCGTATCTCTTATTCTGTCCTATCTAATTAATGGTGTACTTTTCATATTTTCTGTAACTTTTATGTAATATTGTAAACCGCTCTGATGCTTTGGCTTGAGCGGTATATCAAATGTAATAGACATAAACATATAAACATAATGTGGCCTCCCACAGGCCGCTGGGCCACTCTGACATGCTGTAGTACGCTGCAGGGGCCGCAACGCTCACCACCACGTTGCTGCAGTGCCCTCTTTTGTAGCCAGTCGAGGACATCCGGGCAGTGCAGCCGCAACTCCCGTCCCTTTTGCCATAGGTCCTCCACCTGGGGGGGAATAGAATGGGTGGGAACATTAAGGGCCAGATATCTCTGGTGGGTACACAACGCATAGCACACATCACTGCGAGCAGCAGGGTGCTGCTGCTGCTCATGCCAGTGGGTCCTCTATTACCTGTTGCCAGTGCCACCTGCATGTGTAGCTGTAGGTCTGGGCATGTGTGGGGTGCCACCCACGTGTCTTTTGGGCAACCCCCCGGACCAACCTTACCCAGTTCCTATGCTCTCCTTGCATTAAATGGCAGCACCATGCTATGTTTGGGGTAGGTCTACAGGGGAGGTATTTCTTGACCCCCTGTGTGGTCTGGCACACACCTGTGTGTTTGCCTGACCTACACACATCCGCAGACACACACGCCATGCCACCATGATATCTGTATTGGAACATGGGTGATGTGTTCTTGCGTCGCACGGGGATTGGGTGGCCTTGAACACATCACTAGGAGCCACTACCATAACACCAGGATGTCTACTCTATCTATGTGGTCACAAATAGGGCCTCCTGTGAATAGGGCATTTGTAGCCGAATGCAACAGGCGAATGCACCAACACACCTAGTTGGGCTATAGACCACTGTGATTAGATTCTGGGCCTCCTGGGGTTAGGGTAGAGCTGTGAAACCACAACTGATGCAGGTACCCTGACACCAGGATCTATAATAGACCTCTGTAATCAGGTCCAGCGCCTCCTGGGGTTAAAGCAGAGCTGTAAAACCACAACTGATGCTGGTACCCTGACACCAGGATCTCTAATGGACCTCTGTAATCAGGTCCAGGGCCTCCTGGGGTTAGGGTAGAGTTGTGAGAATGAAACAGATGCAGGTACCCTGACACCAGGATCTCTAATGGACCTCTGTAATCAGGTCCAGGCATTCCTGGAGTTAGGGTAGAGCTGTGAAACCCCAACTGATATATTTAACCTAACACCAGGATCTCTAATGGACCTCTGTAATCAGATCCAGGCACTCCTGGAGTTAGGGCAGAGCTGTGAAACCCCAACTGATGCAGGTACCCTGACACCAGGATCTCTAATAAACCTCTGTCATCAGGTCCAGGACCTCCTGGGGTTAGGGCAGAGCTGTGAAACCCCAACTGATGTACTTAACCTAACACCAGGATCTCTAATGGACCTCTGTAATTGGGTCCAGGCACTACTGGAGTTAGGGCAGAGCTGTGAAACCCCAACTGATGCACTTAACCTAACCCCAGCATCTCTAATAGACCTCTGTCATCAGGTCCATACACTTCTGGAGTTAGGGCAGAGCTATGAAACCCCAACTGATGCAGGTACCCTGACACCAGGATCTCTAATAGACCTCTGTCATCAGGTCCAGGGCCTCCTGGAGTTAGGGCACAGCTGTGAAACTCCAACTGATGCACTTAACCTAACACCAGGATCTCTAATGGACCTCTGTAATCAGGTCCAGGGACTCCTGGGGTTAGGGTAGAGCTGTGAGAATGAAACAGATGCAGGTACCCTGACACCAGGATCTCTAATGGACCTCTGTCATCAGGTCCAAGGCCTCCTGGGGTTAGGGCACAGCTGTGAAACTCCAACTGATGCACTTAACCTAACACCAGGATCTCTAATGGACCTCTGTAATCAGGTCCAGGGACTCCTGGGGTTAGGGTAGAGCTGTGAGAATGAAACAGATGCAGGTACCCTGACACCAGGATCTCTAATGGACCTCTGTAATCAGGTCCAGGGCCTTCTGGGGTTAGGGCAGAGCTGTGAGAATGAAACAGATGCAGGTACCCTGACACCAAGATCTCTACTGGACCTCTGTAATCAGGTCCAGGCACTCCTGGAGTTAGGGCAGAGCTGTGAAACCCCAAACTGGTGCACTTAACCTAACCTCAGGATCTCTAATAGACCTCTGTCATCAGGTCCAGGCACTCCTGGAGTTAGGGAAGAGCTGTGAAACCCCAACTGACCAGCAGGATCTCTAATAGACCTCTGTCATCAGGTCCAGGGCCTCCTGGGGTTAGGGCAGAGCTGTGAGAATGAAACAGATGCAGGTACCCTGACACCAGGATCTCTAATAGACCTCTGTCATCAGGTCCAGGGCCTCCTGGGGTTAGGGCAGAGCTTTGAAACTGAAACAGTTGCAGTTAACCTAACACCAGGATCTATGCTAGACCTCTGCAACCATGTGTGATGCCTCCTAGGGATAGAGCAGACATTTGATACCACATCACACGCAGGTAACATAACACCAGGATGTGTAATAGATCCATGTGATCAGGTCTGGGGCCTTCTGGGGATAGGGCAGGATTGCAATCCACACCATACGCATCTACAGTGGCAACAGCTTGGCCCACAGACTGGTATTTCCACCATGTTCTGTATGTATGATATGTGATGCTTGCTGTATATTGTGTTGCACAACTGCCATTGTGTGACCTGTCCCCATACACTTACCTCACGTGGGTAGTCGGCAGATTTGTTATACCGCCTGGTGAAGCGAACCCATGCCCTCCTCACCCGTGCAAGGTCCTGCCTTTTTGATGCGCCCGGAAACAGACGGCTCTATCTGGTGCAAATTAATTCGCACAAGATCCTGAGCTCCCTCCGGATAAATGCGGGTTTCCATGAACGGCTGTCCATTTTTTCTCTCTAGAAATAGCACATGTACGTGCACGGCACGATGCATGCGCAACAGCTTGATGATGCACATTGGGCATGTGCTGTGTCGCACACGTACATGCGCTATCTCTTGGTACTACGCGCTACCTGGTGCAATTACGGCACACAGCACACATGGGATTTTGACACCCAGAACACGTCATAGCATTCTTCTCAGAACAGTGAAATGTGCCGCTAATGGTATGGGCCGCTTCTCCAGTCCCCATACACCTGATCTCGCCGCCACGCCACCATTTGTTAATTTAATTGGTGAATTGCTGTTTACATTATGGCAGTGAGTCTCCTCGGCGTGGGCCAGAGGGCGCATCATAGGGCACCTTAGCTTGCGGCGCCCTGTGATGCGCCCTCTATGGCCCATGCTCAGCGCCACCATAGTCTACAGGACTAGGGTGAGTGAGTATGTTGACATTACCCGCACACTACAGAGATGTGTCTAACTGTTACAGCCATGCAAAAAGGTGGCACCTCAGACACTCTTCCTGTTGTTGTTGCACTGGGGACGCCAACCCATGAGAGCTAGTCATTGTACTAACCAGTGTGCTATGCCTCTATGGCCATTGTCATAGCTAGGGCTGGTTACACAACACCTGCACGTCAACGCACATACATTCTGCTGTGCTTACTGGGATATGGGAGACCGACAGCTAAGGCAGTTTCCAGGCCACGTTACCGTTGGCAAATGAGGTGAGGGTGTTGTTTTCATTTACAGATTAAAACAATATTCCCATGAAAAGATGTTTAACACCATATGTATGTCTGTTACAGGCCTACAAGGAAGTTGCCTCTGACAATCTTACTAAGGGCAGACCACTGAGGGATTGGACCCATGACGTCTGATTCTGACATGATTGACTTCACCATTATGCTACAACAACATGTGTTTATCCCATGAATGGCAGGCTGCAGAGGAAGTGCAGATCATCCCACAAACCTTATGAGGTGCTGCACAGGGTATGGGAGACCCAAACATACAGGGAGCCCACTGTGGGACTCCAACCATGACATATGCCACTGAAGACATTCTATAAACATTGTACTACATCACTATGGGGTTTTTCATACCAATGCCTGGCCACAGACAGGATGCAGGTCACCGGACATACTGTCTGCTATGGTAACCAGGATAGGATAGAGACAACAGTACCTATAATGAAATTCACATGCAGAACAGCGGTCTACATCTGCTCCCCAGATGGGGTATGCACCTCTACAGCACGTCAGCTTGGTAGGGGGGGACTGACCATGTGTGTTACTGCCACCGACTACCTACAGTTCCTGCCATTGAGTGTGTACTGTGATCACCCTGAGGGTGATGTGGGGTGGCCAGCACCACGTCCACAGTACCCAAGTTGCCTGTGCTGGCTTTGCTGAAGGTCTCTATCATTGCTAGTGTGTGAGAAGTATTTGCAGAGATGCTTGTGAATGCCATGTTTCTGTTTAAACTAGATTTGTTGGGGATTGGTGAAGAAAGCCCCCAGGTAAGTGAAAGCCCTCAGATAGGTGATACATTAAATAACTTTATGGAAATGGGTAATAGGGGTAACATATGGAAAGCAGTGTGTATAAATGCCCGTAGCATGGGAAATAAGATCCCTGATGTTGAAGCTTTGGTGGGAGTGGCTGACTTGGATTTAGTGGCAGTTACAGAAACATGGTTCACAGAAAACCATGATTGGGATGTAACTATACCTGGCTATACTTTATTCAGAAAGGACAGTGTAGGAAGTAGGGGAGGAGGAGTGGCACTATATGTAAAAACTACTATTAAAGCTTTGGAATTACAGAGCTTAAAATGGAGAGGGGAGGCATTGTGGGTTATTTTATTTTTATTTATTTATTTACAGTTCTTATATACCGCGCTCTTTGGTATCAGTGCGGTTTACAGATAACAAATTTTGCATCAGAACAATCTTTTGCTTACATTAAACAGGATCAGTAACTTGGAAAGTAACAGGGGTAACTATATACAACACGGAAATTTCGAATGTGGACTATTTACAGCTCATGTAGCATGTTGAAAATCGTAGTGGAGACAACATTATGGTCTATGGTCATTTTGGGTGTGCAGAAGGTCTGCTTTGTGTTCTAACAGGGCAATGTTGTTGGAGTGTCAGAGGCTGTGTGGTTGGTTTGCGGAGTGGAGAGAGGGGGCATTGGATTAGGGCAGGCGAGGTGCAGGCAGAATAGGTAGTGTTTAAGGGCCTTTCTAAACTGGGCGAGGTCCTTTATTGACTGGATATGAGATGGGAGATTGTTCCAACAGGTCGGAGCGAAGAAAGTGAAGGCCCTATCTCTGGTTACTTGGTTACATTTAGTGTACTCAATTGGTATAGCAAGGGTATTAGCGGCTGCTGACCTTCTTAGCCTGTTTGTGGGAGTGCTAGTAAGGAGTGAAGAGAGGGAAGGGGGGGATAGCTGATTGATTGCTTTAAAAGATAACAATAGTGCCTTGTAGGTGATCCTGGCTTGTAGGGGTAGCCAGTGTAGCTCTATGAGTATAGGAGTGATGTGGTCTCTTCTGGAAATACCGCGAAGGATGCGAGCTGCTGTATTCAACGCCAATTGAAGTGGATTGAGGGTGTTCTTAGGAAGACCATGTAGGATGATGTTGGCATAATCAAAATGTGGTATCACAAGGGATTGGAAGATTGTTCTGAAATCATTTGGGGCAAGTACAGGTCTTAGGTGGTTTAGCATTCATATTTTATTGTAGATGGATTTGACAGTCTGCTTTATGTGATCTTTGAAGGTTAGCTCTTGATCTATGGTGACACCCAGGTAGCGTATCGACGATTTACATGGGAGTTCCATGTCTCTCACCTTCAATGTTGTGGGGGGAGAGAAGTTCTTATTCCTGGTTACGAATAGGACCTCAGTTTTCTTAAAGTTTATTCACAGATTCTGGGATAAGAGCCAGTCCGTAATCGCATTGAAGCACTCTATTATTGGGGAGAAGTTGGGGTCCTTGATTCTTATTGGGGTGAATATTAGGACATCATCTGCATAGATCAGACTGGATATATTGAATGCTCGGATGACGTCACAGATCAGTTGCATATATATGTTGAAAAGTAGAACAGATAAAGAGGATCCTTGAGGTACACCCTGTTGTTGATGGAAAGGATCAGATGTTGAGGATCCTATCTGAACCTGTTGCCAGCGATTCGTTAGGTAGGATCTACACCATTCCCAAGCCGAACCCTGAACTCCTTTCTCCTGAAGGCGGTGGAGAAGTTGCACATGGTTAACCGAATCAAATGCTGCTGAAATATCAAGGAAGATGAGTATAAAACTGTTTTCTATTTTGTCAATCCCTCTGGATAAGGTGTTGATAAGCAATGTGAGTAGGGTCTCTATACCGTGGGACTCACGGAACCTGTGTTGGCAGGGATCAAGTGGGGCTGAAATATCTATGTGTTGCTGCAATTGGATTTGGACCACCTTCTCGATGATTTTGGCTAGAAGGGGTATACTTGAGATTGGGCGATAGGAGTCTGTTTTCGCTGGGTCAAGTTTATTGTTTTTCAGGAGGGGGCGTATGGAAGTTTGCTTGAGAGATATTGGGAAGGATCCAGCTGTGAAGGAGAGTTGCACGATGTAAGCTAGAGTGGGGCTCAGTTCAGCACGCATCGTTCTGATCCAGTAAGCGGGGCATGAATTTCTCCGTAGGGGAGATGAAATTTTTAGTGGCTGTATCAGAGAGAAGGAATTGGGTATACAACTTGGTGTCATGTTTGTTTTAATAGTTTTAGATTGTAGGTAATCAGCAAAGGGCTGAGGCTGGATTAATATTGTTTGGTTGGAGGATGGTGCCTTAGTTAGTGACTTAGCAATGCTAAAGAGGTCTCGTGGTTTATTTAACGATTGGAGAAGGATTTCTGTATGGTGTTCTCTCATTTTTTCAGCTATTTTCTCCCGGTGTTGCTTCAGAGCATTTTCATAATTCGTTTGGTCAGTGGCAGATCGTGATCTGCGCCATTTTCTCTCTTGTTTTTTTAGCGTCTGAAGGGATAGCCGTAATTCGGCTGAGAACCACGGTGCAGGTTTTCTATTTCTTTGTGATGTGCTGGATGCTGGTGATCTACTTGAGGAAGGTAGCTGTGAAAAGGAGTTCAGGGTGGTGTACCATATGTTGATCAGTTCATCAAGGTCTTTGGCTGGTTGACGAAGAGCTGGAAGAGTGCGGTTGATGAAGTCATCCCTGTCGAGAGTTTTGAATCGGGTTGTTGATGCTGATGAGACTATATTTGTCTGTCTGGTTGGAATATGGTTTTGTTGACATGGGACTTGGAAGGATATTAAGTTATGGTCAGACCATGGTACAGGGGTAAGTGATAGGTGTGATAAGGAAGCTTATCATAGCTCAGGTAGGAGCTATAGAAAAGATGATGTGACTCTGAACAAGCAACCTGTCAGTTCTGGTAGAAGTGAGAAAACAGAATTTTCACATAAAAGACTACCAGTCCCAGAATGCACCAGGTTTCCAGCAGCCATGAGAGGGGCTGAAGTGAGAGAATGTGTGTGCAATCAAGAGAGCTATGAGGTAATCCCTAAGCACTCATCTCAAAGGGCAGGGCCTGATTCAACACAGCTGCGCTGTGTTAGGGAGCAGCACACATTAGAACAGGATAAGTATAGAGCTTATTCTTCAGATAACAGCTACAGAGGGAGGAAGAGATACAGAGACAGCAACGGCTACAAGCACCAGTATCACCTGGAGAAACAGAAGCCAAGCCAAGCAGATAGAGAGAGAAGGAAACTCTCTGGAAGGAAGAGAAGAAAGGCCATTGGAAGGTCTGGGAGATTCCAAGGCAGTACTCATACTGGGAGGTATTCCAAAAGCCAGCAGAGTCCATTGGACTGGATTCAGCCAGAGGAATGGAGTGGCAGAGATAGGAATCACCAGTGGCTACCTGGAAGAGAGAAGACTGCATGTGGAAGGGACTTTCAGACCAAGGCCAGAAGGTATGTGAGAGAAGATCCAGCGTCCAGGGATCAAGATTGGAAGGCTGGACATCAGAATTGGATTACATATTGGCCAGGCTATACAGAGAGAAATAATGATAGCAGGAGAGGCTCAGGTATGAACACTGATCCAGATCCTATCTATAATAGAGAATGGCAGCAAGGGAATAAGCATTCTCATGATAGTGCCTTAATGAAAGACTCATCTGTGCCAATGTATGATATTGACCCTATGATTGTTGATGCAGGGGGAAATACAGCAGATGAAACTATTTACATGGACTGTTCTTTATCTAAATGCTATTGCTAGTTTTCTATGAGCAAACACATCAGCCATCACAAAGAAACCTAACTTTGTTCTTTATTTCCACTGCAAACAGCTCTTAAAGCAGGATTTGGGTTCACACAGTAGCAGCCAGCCAGCTAAAGGCTTACAGCTGGTCAATTGATAGTAATTAATGCTGCACCTGATTGTGTGTGTGAGCAAGGGAGAATCACTGCTGAGATCTGCGTGGAAAATAAGCAGAAGTTAACCTAACCAGCAAAGTTTATTCTTTTCTTTGTGCCTTTGTATTTGGTAATTATTTGCTAAGAAAACATTAGCTAATTACCTGACAAGCTGAAGGTTGTTTTCTGGTTTACTTTGTGACTTTTTGTTATCCATATTTAAACACTGCAAGCAAGTAACCTCATTTATAGTGCTATCAAGCATACATGTGCTGGGTGAATTAAACCCCATCAATAAAAGAAGTATTTTATTGATCTTACCACTTGGTTTCACAACTCAAATTATTGTCATCAGCTGTGTTTGGGAGTGAATGAACTACAATACCCACAATACCTTGCAAGAATCATATGAATATAGGCATCGTCAAGATTGTGTAAGTTCTCACCCTAGGCAGCCGTCTGACAAATGGCGTAGTCGGCAGGATTGCTCTTGCACCAAGAGGATTTACTTGTTATGGATTACAAATAAAAGTCAAGTTTAAAGCTGTAAGAAGATTTCTTTCCCTCATCTGCACTTTGGAAGAAAAGTGGTTGTTCCAGGAAGCTGTCCCAGAGGAAAAGACCCTGTGCAAAACTGGATTCATCACTGAGACAAGGTAATATGTACCTGGGCATGTCTAGTGGTGGATGTGTGTAAGCACAGGGGGTAATTGAAAAAAAAAAAAAAAGTTGAAAAAAAAAAAACACACCTGGTTGGAAGGTGCTGCTCTTTGGTTTTTTTTTTTCTCTTTTCTTGCAGGGGTCAAGATGGATCCGAGGGAGATGGCTCAGTGGATGGCAGCCCAATTTTGCAAGCAGCAGGAGCTATCACAGCAGGCCCAGGACACTGCTATGAAGGCCTTAATGGAACAGCAGAAACCAGTGCTTGATCTGGTGCAAGCTCTAGTTCAGCTGCAGAGCCAAAGTGGAACAGATGCAAGACCAGCAGTTAGTACTGGTACACCACATGTGAACAATGTGGGACTCAATCAAGGGATTGGGGCATTTAATTTTGGGAAATTAACTCCAGAAGATAATGTTGATGATTTTCTAGAGTCTTTTGAAAGAGTGGCACAGGCTTTAGCATGGCCAGAGACCCAGTGGGCAGTAAGGCTGGCAGCCTCATTAACTGGTGAGGCACTAGCAGCTTACAGAGAAATGCCAGCAGCCCAGGCTTTGATTTATAAGGATGTAAAGGCAGCTATTAGAGATCGCCTAGGGTTGTCTATTTCAGAGTATAGGCGAATGTTTAGAGCTGTTACATTGAAAGTGGGTGAGACACCCAGGGCTCTGAGTCAGAGAATCAGAAGTTTAGCTGTAAAATGGTTGGAGCCTGAGCAAAAGACAGTAGAAATGTTATTAGATAGTATAATGCTGGAACAATTTATGCTTGGGGTACCTAAAGATTTGAATGTTTTTCTTATACAGCAAAATTGCCAAAATCTTGGAGAGGCAACCATGCTAGCAGAGAGATTCTTGGAAGCCACGTGGGCTTGCCATAGAATGGGTGGCCCTCTAAAGATGGATGCTGAGGCTAGATGTGCTGTATCAGAAAAAGGAATAATTAAGAATGATTCTGAAAATGAATGTACTGTATCAAACCAGATGACACAGTGGAATAGAAAGAAATGTTTCAAGTGTGGAAAAGTGGGACACTTAGAGAAGAGATGCCAGACACACACTAGTTTAATGGGTCTGGATTTAAAACAACCCAAGGAAGGATTTCTTTTGATGGTTGATGTGCAAGGAATTACCACAAATGCATTATTAGACTCTGGGGCAGACCAGAGTATGATGTCAAAAAGGCTTTGGAAGAGGATAGAGGCCCAGGAAAGATTTGTGCCTAGAACCCCTGAAAGCCAAGTTCACATCAGATGCATTCGTGGTGCTGCAACATCATATCCCACCTATAGGCTTAAGGTTAAGTGCCTGGGGGAACAAGAGGAAGTCCTATTAGCAGTGGTGCCTAGGCTACCCTTTGATTTGGTTCTAGGGAAGGACTGGCCAAGATTTAAGCAGGAACTAGTGAAAGGGCTAAGAAAGAAGGAGGGAGAAGGTTTAATAATGGAAATAGCTCCCGGGCCTTTCTTTGGAAGTCCTCAGTCCCTAGCTAAAAAGATGGTTAAGCTTCCAGAAGGCCAAACTATGGGTAATAAGAGGGGCCTTGTATCCACCCGCTCGCAGGCTAAGTTAGAGAGCCAGCAGAAGGAGGAGGGGGAGCAGGCAGAGTTATTAGGAGATTTACCCTCTCATGATGATTTAATAACCCCATCATCTGGTAAAATAAGAAAGTTGAAAGCACAAAAGAGGCGTGAGAGACTTTGCAGAGCACAGGGTAGGGCTGAGATGTTAGCTGGTCAAAGTTTACCCTGGGTGCCAGCTGAGTTGGTGGCAAAGTTTCCTAACTTTCCACAAGAGCAGCGAGCTGATCAAGCTCTCACCCGAGCTTTTAAGTATGCTCAGGAGGTCAGGGAGGAATTGCCCAGATTCAGACTAGATAATGACATATTATATAGAGAGAGTCAGGACCCCAGAAATGGTGCCATACGTAAACAATTGGTGGTACCCACAACTTTCAAAGGGCTAGTACTTAGACTAGCACATGATCATCCAGTGGGAGGTCATAAAGGTATGCAAGGAACGCTGGATCAAATTCTTGTGCGTTTTTACTGGCCAGGTATCTTCAAAGAAACTGCCCAGTTTTGTGCTGCATGTCCAGCGTGTCAGCGAGTTACAGCGGCTCACCCACCGGTGGTGCCATTGATCCCCATGCCAATCATCACAGACCCAATTGGTCGCATTGCCATGGATATTGTAGGCCATTAGTTAAAACGCCCCGAGGTTTCCAATACATCTTAGTTATGGTAGATCAGGCAACAAGGTTTCCCTGGGCCATACCATTGAGGAATGTTTCTGCAAAAACAATAGCTTTAGAGCTAGTAAAATTGTTTTGTGAAGTGGGATTCCCAAGAGAGGTGTTGACTGACCGAGGGTCCAATTTTGTATCCAAATATTTGGCCCAGGTCTGGGATGCCTTTGGCATTCGTCACGTGAAAACCTCAGCCTACCATCCACAATCAAATGGTTTGGTGGAGAGATTCAACCAAACTCTCAAACAAATGTTGAGAAGGGGGTTAGCAGGAGAGGTAAAAGAATGGGATATGTTATTACCCTTTGCCTTATATGCCTGCAGGGAAAGAATTCAAGTGTCCCTAGGTGTAACTCCGTATGAGTTGATGTATGGTAGGGCTCCCCGGGGTTTGTTGGATATTTTGAGGGAACAATGGATTGATCCTGAACCAGGAAGTCAGGAGGTGCCACTGTTTCTACGTGACTTGAGAGCACGTTTGAAAAGGACGTCGCAGGTTGCTGAGAGGAACCTGCAGGACAGTCAAGTTCGCCAGAAAGGGTGGTATGATAGAAAGGCCAAAAGCCGCCAATTAAGCATTGGTGAAAAGGTTTTGGTTCAAGTAGCAGGAACTGCTCCAAAATTTGAGGTACAGTGGAAAGGCCCATGGGAGGTTGTTAAACAAGTAAGCCCAGTGTCTTATATGGTAGAAAATGCCAGAGGGCGTAGGCAGACCTACCATATTAATGTACTTAAGTCTTGGAGGGAGAGGCCTGTAGATAATGACCTTGAACCCAGTCAGGAAGTAAGTGAGCTTCAAGAAGATAACACTCTCGTAGGTATTACGGACTGTAGAGAAGAAGTTTCACCAGTAAAACCAGTCCGTAATAACTTAAGCAGGGGGGTATGTGATAAGGAAGCTTATCATAGCTCAGGTAGGAGCTATAGAAAAGATGATGTGACTCTGAACAAGCAACCTGTCAGTTCTGGTAGAAGTGAGAAAACAGAATTTTCACATAAAAGACTACCAGTCCCAGAATGCACCAGGTTTCCAGCAGCCATGAGAGGGGCTGAAGTGAGAGAATGTGTGTGCAATCAAGAGAGCTATGAGGTAATCCCTAAGCACTTATCTCAAAGGGCAGGGCCTGATTCAACACAGCTGCGCTGTGTTAGGGAGCAGCACACATTAGAACAGGATAAGTATAGAGCTTATTCTTCAGATAACAGCTACAGAGGGAGGAAGAGATACAGAGACAGCAACGGCTACAAGCACCAGTATCACCTGGAGAAACAGAAGCCAAGCCAAGCAGATAGAGAGAGAAGGAAACTCTCTGGAAGGAAGAGAAGAAAGGCCATTGGAAGGTCTGGGAGATTCCAAGGCAGTACTCATACTGGGAGGTATTCCAAAAGCCAGCAGAGTCCATTGGACTGGATTCAGCCAGAGGAATGGAGTGGCAGAGATAGGAATCACCAGTGGCTACCTGGAAGAGAGAAGACTGCATGTGGAAGGGACTTTCAGACCAAGGCCAGAAGGTATGTGAGAGAAGATCCAGCGTCCAGGGATCAAGATTGGAAGGCTGGACATCAGAATTGGATTACATATTGGCCAGGCTATACAGAGAGAAATAATGATAGCAGGAGAGGCTCAGGTATGAACACTGATCCAGACCCTATCTATAATAGAGAATGGCAGCAAGGGAATAAGCATTCTCATGATAGTGCCTTAATGAAAGACTCATCTGTGCCAATGTATGATATTGACCCTATGATTGTTGATGCAGGGGGAAATACAGCAGATGAAACTATTTACATGGACTGTTCTTTATCTAAATGCTATTGCTAGTTTTCTATGAGCAAACACATCAGCCATCACAAAGAAACCTAACTTTGTTCTTTATTTCCACTGCAAACAGCTCTTAAAGCAGGATTTGGGTTCACACAGTAGCAGCCAGCCAGCTAAAGGCTTACAGCTGGTCAATTGATAGTAATTAATGCTGCACCTGATTGTGTGTGTGAGCAAGGGAGAATCACTGCTGAGATCTGCGTGGAAAATAAGCAGAAGTTAACCTAACCAGCAAAGTTTATTCTTTTCTTTGTGCCTTTGTATTTGGTAATTATTTGCTAAGAAAACATTAGCTAATTACCTGACAAGCTGAAGGTTGTTTTCTGGTTTACTTTGTGACTTTTTGTTATCCATATTTAAACACTGCAAGCAAGTAACCTCATTTATAGTGCTATCAAGCATACATGTGCTGGGTGAATTAAACCCCATCAATAAAAGAAGTATTTTATTGATCTTACCACTTGGTTTCACAACTCAAATTATTGTCATCAGCTGTGTTTGGGAGTGAATGAACTACAATACCCACAATACCTTGCAAGAATCATATGAATATAGGCATCGTCAAGATTGTGTAAGTTCTCACCCTAGGCAGCCGTCTGACATAGGTTAATAGTGTTGTTTGATATAGACTGGGGTGCGAAAATGAGATCAAGGGTGTTTCCCTTGAGGTGAGTGGGGAAGTTGACTAATTGTGAGTAATTGAGCTCAGTCATGGCATCAAGGAACGTGGCAGAGTGGGTAGGTTGCAGTGAGGTGAGGTTGAAATCACCAATTAACCAGCTAGGTTTGTATGGGCTTTCGGGGTTGCAGGCAAGCTCTATTATGCTAGAGAGATCTTCTGGTGGTGAGGAGGGAGCTCTGTATATGAGATTTAGGGTGATATGCTTGTTGGCTACAGAAACTATGTCCATGTGTGTGGTACTTCTAGAGGACAGTAGTTTAAATTGGAGGTTAGTTCTTGATAGAATAAAGACTCCACCTCCTTTTCAGTTTGTTCTGTGGCAGGTGTGTATTGAGTATGCTGGGGAGATGAGTTGGTTTATGAGGACATTGTCTGTGTCTGCTAACCATGATTCTGTGACCAGGAGGAGGTCTAATTTCAGCTTTGTAATAAGATCTGTAACGGCTGGCCACTTTTTACGCACTGAACGAGCATTGATGAGGGCACAATTTAGATTAATATGTGAGGGAGTGGGCTCAGGTTTGGGGCTATTAGTAGTGTTAAGGGAGATATATAGTAGGTGAGAATGTCTAGTATGGTGCGAATGTGGTGCTGTGTGATGGTAGAAGAAATGGTACCTTCTTCCTAGGCTATGCAGTATAGGGATATTGTTTATGGTGGGTGATAATGCTGCTGTATTGTGAGTGGTGATAGTTAGAAGATAGAGACTAATTATTGCAAGTAAGGAGATAGCCATGATTACAGTGGAAGGTTATAGTAGAAGGCAATTTCAAGTCACTGGAAACAATAAATGTAGATTGACTGGTAGAAAGGATTGTGAGCTAATTGCAAAATGATGTAAGCTCTACTGTTAGCTATCAGCATATATACAGAGATGCATCAGCAGTGATCACTGGCAAAGTAATTGTACAATAGCAAGGCCTAACCGAGTATCTTAGGGGGATGTTTACTAAAAACCGGAAATGTGCGTGCCGCAAAATAGCGCACGGAAACGCGGCACTGAAACGCTAATAAACGCGTTTAAATGCCCCGCACACGTGCGTGTCACCCCCGCAAAGGTGCGCGGCACACTAACGGGCCCCGTACAAGTGCGGGCCCGCAAATGTCCGATAGAGGCGTGGAACGGCTAAAGGAGGGCGGAGGAAGGCTCCGGAGGGGCGGAGGGACGGGGTCAATGGGTGGAGAGTGGGAGGGGAGAGGCTCCCCGCACAGTATCGGGCCCGAATTTGCATGTAAAAACTACCGCGAGGGGAAACCCTCGCGGTAGAAAGCATTTAAAGGGAAGAGAAACCATTTCCGTCAGCAATGTACAGGAAAACCGGGGAAACCAGCAAAACGTGAGCGGTGTGATACATGTGCACAGCACAAAAGTGCAAATAAAAATAGAAAATGACCACAACAGAACTATTAAAAATAGTAATTCAGCTGGGGAACAGTTATAGTGATGGGCAAATACAGAAAACACACCCAGCAAAGCTCCAGAAAAAAGAAATGAATTTTGGAAGGGTTTACGGAGCGGAGACTCTTCCAAAAAACATTTCCTTTTGTGGAGCTTTCCTGGGAGTGTTTGCTATGGTTGCCCATTAATATCACTGTTGCCCAGCATGGTGATATTTTGTCCCCCATTTCCCGTGGTCATTTCCGGGGTTTATGTGCACGTTTGTCACCAGACAGGGTGCATATGCCCACAGTAAATTTGCGTAGAGCAGGGTTTGTGACTCCTGCCAGGCTTACTACCTCCAGGGGCTGCACTGTCTATGTGGCCATAGTGTGGTGCAGCAGACAGAGTTAGGACCAGAGGGTCAGAGCTTCAAAGCCCAGCTGGGGCACTTGCCAGCCCAGTCCCTATATTTTATCCATCACTAAACACAGATAGAGCAGACACCCCTGTATTGCAGGGGACATAAGCATGGGGAAAACACCCATATTTTACCCAACAACGCACACACACCACAACAATGGGCATTACCCACAGCCAAGTACCCCAAATGCAGTCCTGTACTGCCACATTCCAATCAGGTCACCTGCCTTTTATGGGAGAAGCTCATGCCAGCTTGTTGGCGGACGAGTACATGTGGTGCAGGGGGCAGTGGCTGCTAGCGACAGAAGACAGAGGCCTAGCCATGTGCAGGCTGGCACAGTCCACAGCAACAGACAGGCCCTGCCGGATCCACAGTCATGGACTATCCAGGGAATTCAGCCAAGCTGTGGCTACACGGTGGTGCAGTGCACACAGACAGTGCATGCAAGAACAGAAGGTCACAGGTTCAAAGACCAGCTGGGGCTACCAGCAATCCTGCCCACATATTTTCCCCACAAATAAACAGTGACAGTAAGGACACACCTTTCATGACGAGGACATATGCAATGGTAATACGTCTATCTTTTACCCCACTGAGCACAGACACCATGAACAGGGGCAGAACCTACAGCAGAATCCCCCAAATGCAGTCCTGGTGGGCCACTCATACAAATGCCTGTGCTGTATATCCATGCACGGCATGTAGATGTAGCTCATGCATATTCATGAGGGACAGCAGGAAGACCCGAACAGTGTGATGCAAAACTGGGCTGGAGTGGGGAAGCCCTGCCGTAAAGCAGCAGCCAACAGGGGCAGACACACCCACACCCACACCCACAGGCCCCATTGGCCAATGTCTCCTGTAGAGGCAGAACATTGGACCCTGCGTGCATCTCCCAATACCAGCACCTGCATACCTTAGCAATGTCACCCTACACCTGAGGTACACAGCTCTGAAACGTTTGCTAAGAGTACAGGCTGATAGATATCCCTACGTTACGCACATACTGCTAGTTGACCCCATCCGAACAATCTGTTTGGTGTCTGCGGTGCGTGCTCCAGGCCTGGCCTCTGATGGTGTTCACCACCCTGGGGAGTGACCCCCAGCAGTACTGCATACCATATCCATGCCTGTGCTGTGCCCAGGACCGGTGTGGTGGCCAAGGCTAATCACCCCCTCAATAGTAGCACAATGCTGGCATAGGTGTGGGAGTGTGTGTCTTTCTATACAGTGTGTGTTGGCTGCAAACACCTTCCCCAACCCACACTGCCAGCACTACTGCCAGTATTGGCCTGCCAATGTGCATAATGAGCAGCAAGGTACCATGGGTATAGGTCAGACATGGTGGGCTGGCCAGGATGCATCTGCACAGGGTATAGGGCACTGGCTGTGACATTGTAGTGCCAGGCCACCACCTACACAGACAGGGTGACCTCTGTATGTGCTGCTGGGGGAGCACTCTCACCCTGAGTGTGCAGTGATGACAGCATGGCTAGGCACCCCCATAGTGCTGTATTGTGTTTCTCTCTTGTGATATATATGGGTTTCTTGTTGGGGGCCTCCTCACAGAACTCTCTGCTTGTGTGTGCTGCCACCCCAGTTTTGGGTGCATGCATTTCCATCAGGGCTAACCAGCAGACTGTTCACATCTGGTATGTGTCTTGATGGAGTGCCTTGCAGGGTGCAGTGGCTGATGGCTTGCTGCAGGTGAATGTCAGATAGTGCTGGGGTGCATCTTTGGATATCCAGGCCTAAAGTCTGTCTGATATTGTGTTATGGATGTGTGTGGAGCTGCTTGAACTGCGCTGTAGGTTGTCTGTTCCCTAGCAGGACTGGGGTTTGATGGTCCACTCTGCTGTCATGGGGGGGGGGGGGGGGGTTTCCACTAACTGAGACATCCAACATGTTTCTGCAGCACCTTCCTATCTCACAGGTTAGTACTGTTTTGGAGCTCTGTCATGGCCTCATCCAGCCATGGCTGGTGTTGTGGACCTGGTCCTGGCCGCCACATCACACCCTCAGGGTGAGCACAGTACCCGCACAATGTGACGGTGTGTAGCTACTCTTTGCTGGTAGTCCACCTGCTCAGGACCCCCTACCAGGCCGAGGTGCTGTGTGGGTGCACATGGACAATTCCCCCTACCAGGCCGGGTAGCTGTTGGGGTGCATTCCCCATCTTGTGTGCATCTGTGGACAGCTGATTTGCATGTGCAGTGCATCATGGGTACGGGTGGCCTAACCCTATCCTGTCTACAACAGCAGACTGTCTGTGGGGTGACGTGCAGGCTCTCTGCAGCCAGCCAGGGGCTTGCTATCAGCTATAGAGCTATAGCCCAATGGTTACGTCACTCCCTGTACAGCCAGAGGTCATGGGTTCAAACCCACAGTGGGGCCCTTTGATAGGGCTGTCCACAGCTTTATTTTTATTTACTGTACATATGTCTATGCCGGCAAAACCACACACAGCTTACTATACCCATTAGGTGCCTCTGAGGGTGCTTTATAGGGCGCCCTATAGGCCACCTTATGGTTGCCATCCATATAGGGTGCACTATACATTATCCTGTGTCGCAACATACATGGTGCCCTATAGGGGACATTCTAGGGTGCCTTGGCGGACAGTGCACTGTAACATGTGCCTTACGGGCATCCGTATGTTAACACACTGTGAGAGCGGGTTTACTAGTGGTGGGAAATAAAATATAAATGGAAGGCCTCCTACAGCACTCCTCACCATGATACATATTGCCCCAGCCAGCCTTGTTCACTGGGCACTGTGAGGGGTTGAACCCCTGGCCCCTGCACCATTGGTCAGTGTCTTAATCATTGTGCTGTGGCTCTGTTCCTGTGTTTGTGCATCCGCGCACAGCCTTGTAGCCATCAGCGCCACTGTTCCCTCTCAGCTGTGCGCGTGTGCGCGCGCACACACCTCGCCGAGCGAGCGCACATACTTTATAACAGAGCGCACAAAAATTACAGTCCTGATTCTGATAGAAAACAACACAGACATCTCAAAATTTAAAAGTTGTTGTGTATTTACAGTTTTCACAAGTTCTACAATATTTTCTAGTGCAATCAATGTGGTGTACATACTGTATTTTGACGTGTAATCAAATTTTAAAGTATATAACTCCGAGTGTCGTTATGTGGCGCACAAAAATTTAACCTTCCTTCAAAAGCTGCACAGCTGATATTTTATGCGCACACAGCCTACAGAAAATTAGAGGGAACATTGATCAGCGCGCCATCTTGTGGCGCACTAAATTAACAGCGCGCCGCCTTATGCCGCACAACATGGAAATGCCCCTAAAATAATGCCTCAGCCAGCTGTCTTCAATGGGCACTGTGGGGAATTGAACCCATGATCCCTGCACAAGTGGTCAGTGTCTTAACCATTGTGCTATGGCTCCTTTCCTGTTATTTGCACATCAGCGCGCCACTTATCCCTCCCACTATTGGACTGCCCCCTCACACATCAGCGCGCCGCCTTCTGCCCACCGGCTCGCCGCCTTCTGTTGCCCACATTTATCAGCGCACCGCCTTCTGCCGCCCAAACTTAACAATGCGCCGCCATCTGCCGCCCACACTAAACAGTGCGCCGCCTCATGCCGTAATAAAAATAACAGTGCGCCGCCTTCTGCTGCCCAAAATTAATATGCCTCCTAACCACTTTTGCCCATAAATGTTGGTGCCTCAGCTGGTCTTTTTTGTTGAGCGCAATGGAGGTTTGAACCCCTGGCCCCTGCACCATTGGTCGGTGTCTTCACTGTTGTACTACGGCTCTGTTGTTTGGTTTAGCAGCAGCGGCCCACTTAGCCTTCCCACGCGCTAATGTGGGCCCCGCACATTAGCGCGACGCACACACGTACGGTCCAGTGTTTTGCTTTTTTCTGCCTGGCCCGCCCACTCCTTATATGGCACCAGCACACTAACGGGAACCCGCACAGCAACGGTGTTTAGTAAACATGCCCCTTAGTGATATAAGCACAGTTGAAACAAAGTATGTTGTTAGTGGGAAACAGTAGCAAAGCTTAACTCCGGGAAGATCCAGCTTGCAACAAAGTATCAAGGGTATGAAAGCCTATCGAGTATGTTTCAGGCCTACTGTTACCTTAGTGACGGATCAGCGATGGATCAACTAGGACAAAGAGCTGGGATAATTCATGGACAGCTGTTTGGCCCTGGCTTTTTCGAGACCCGCCTAAGGGCCACACCAAAGGGCCCTCTGTCGACGCCCTCGGGCGCGGTCACGCTCTATGGCACCTTCTTTTCAAGGCACACTGCTGTTTCACTTGGGCAGCTAGCTGAAGATGGCTGCTGCCTCTGTTGTGGGCTGCTGCCTCCAATGAGCTGGCTTGTGGCTGGAGAGCGTCTCTGAAGGCACCGCTTTTTCTCCCAAACACTGTATGCTTTTTCAGATAAGTGCAAGAGCGAAAAGTGATGAAACTTGGCTTAGTTTTGCTTCCTCGGCGTTCTTGCTCCTGAGATAGCCTCCTATATGGCCTCCGCCTAAGGGCCACACCAAAGGGCCCTCTGGCGAGGCCCGCAAGGCATGGGTGCGCCGCCTGACGCTCTGCTTTAAATAGCTGTGCCTGCCCTGATTGGGCAGCACGCGGCAGCTGGTGTGTTCGGCGATGAGGGGGTCGGTCGGCAGCTACTATCCCTCCTGGGAGAGTTGCAGAGGTGCAAAGAGGCTTCGGTCCGGGTCCCGCTCTGCTTTAAATAGCTGGGCCTGCCCCGATTGGGCAGCATGCGGCAGCTGGTGTGTTGGGCGATGAGGGGGTCGGTCGGCAGCTACTATCCCTCCTGGGAGAGCTGCAGAGGTGCAAAGAGGCTAAATAAATAAATAAATAAAATGGTAAATAAGGGTAAAAGGAAAAGGAGACCGCTATGGTTTTCAAAAGAAGTAGCTGAAAAAGTGAAGAAAAAGAGGGAGGCCTTCATGAAATACAAGAGATCACAGAGAGAGGAAGACAGGCATCAGTATTTGGAAAAACTTAGAGAAGCTAGCAAAGTAGTCAAAAAGGCAAAGATTCAAAAGGAGGAGGAAATAGCCAATGCAATAAAATGGGGGGTAAGACATTTTTCAGATATATTAGTGAGAAGAGGAAGGGCAAGAGTGGTATTGTCAAACTCAAGGGTGCACGGGAGGAATATGTAGAAGCTGATAAGGATAAAGCGGAATTGCTTAACAAATATTTTTGTTCTGTGTTCACAGATGAAGAACCAGGAGCAGGACCTCAGAAAACACCCACAAATAGGAACAGAAGCAAAGGACATCTTGAACAATTTTCAAAAGACTGTGTTTGTGAGAAACTATCTCAACTTAAAGTAGACAAAGCGATGGGACCGGATGGGATACATCCGAGAATACTGAGGGAACTTGGGGACGTTCTAGCAGCTCCACTGACTGACCTTTTCAATGCCTCGTTGGAGTCAGGAGTGGTGCCAAAGGACTGGAGAGAGGCTCATGTGGTGCCTTTACACAAAAGCAGAAGTAAGGATGTGGTTGAAAACTACAGGCCGGTTAGTTTAACTTCGGTGGTGAGTAAATTATTGGAAACGCTGCTGAAAGAGAAAATAGCGAGGTTTCTGGAGTCCAGCGGATTACAGGATCCGAGGCAGCATGGATTCACCAGAGGCAGGTCTTGTCAGACAAATCTGATTGATTTCTTTGACTGGGGTGACCAGGGAGTTGGACCGAGGGAGAGCCCTAGATGTGGTGTATTTAGATTTCAGTAAAGCCTTTGACACTGTTCCTCACAGGCGACTTATAAACAAACTGAGCACTCTAGGGATGGACCCTAAAGTTACTGCTTGGGTTAGAAATTGGTTGGGTGGGAGGCGACAAAGAGTACAAGTAAATGGAGCTCACTCTGAGGAGAAGGATGTTATCAGCGGTGTGCCCCAGGGATCTGCCCTTGGTCCGATTCTTTTTAACATCTTTGTTAGTGATATAGCGGAAGGGCTTTCAGATAAGGTTTGCCTCTTTGCGGATGATACCAAAATCTGCAATAGAGTAGACACCCAGGAAGGGGTAGATAACATGAGGAGGGATCTAGCTAAGCTTGAAGAATGGTCTAGAATTTGGCAGCTGGGATTTAAGTTAAAAAATGTAAGGTCATGCATTTGGGCTGCAGCAATCCAAGGGAGCAAAATAGTATAGGGGTGAAGTACTTTTGTCCACTAAAGAAGAGCGGAACCTAGGCGTGGTTGTGTCTAATGATCTTAAAGTAGCTAAACAGGTAGAAAAGGCGACGGCAAAAGCTAGAAGGATGCTTGGGTGCATACAGAGAGGAATGGCTAGCAGAAAAAAGGAGGTGATAATGCCTCTGTATAAGTCTTTGGTGTGACCTCATTTGGAGTATAGTGTGCAATTCTGGAGACCGCACCTTCAAAAGGATGTGAACAGGATGGAGTCGGTGCAGAGGGTGGCTACTAAAATGATTAGTGGTCTTCATTATAAAGCATATGAGGACAGACTGAAGGATCTTAATATGTACACCTTAGAGGAAAGGCGGGATAGAGGTGATATGATTGAGATGTTTAAATACCTCCGTGGCATAAATGTTCAGGGAGAGAGCCTCTTTCAATTGAAAGCAAATTCTGCTATGAGGGGACATGGGATGAGGGTCAAGGGAGATAGATTCAGGAGTGATATGCAGAAATATTTCTTTACGGAAAGAGTAGTGGATCCATGGAATAGTCTCCCAGTGGAGGTGGTAGAGATGAGAACAGTAACTGAATTCAAAAAAGCAAACACAGAGGATCTCTAAAGGTAAAAAGGGGACTGTTGTAGTTGTTATGGAAGGACAGACTAGATAGGCCATGTGGTCTTTTTCTGTCATCATATTTCTATGTTTCTATGTTTTATGTCATGTCTGCCTCTTGTAGACAGCGATGCAACCAAACTGGTGCATAGCCAGTGTGTGTGGACTCACATGATGATGATGTACATATCAAACCGGCCTCTCTGGGTCAGGGTAGAGGACATGATCTGGCCCCAACATACCCACCTTCTGAACATTCCCAGAAGGGGCAGTACTGCAACATGATGACAGGCTGTGGGACCAACAAACACCTTCCTTTGGGGAACCTGACAGTTGATGCAGGTTGGTACCTGTACCAGGGCTGTAGCCATACAGGTGAGAGACATGATCAGCTCAGCTGCCACCCACCACAATCTGCCATTCACCAGCAGAGATCACAGGTAGCAAGCACCTGCTGCACGGTGTTGCAGCCAGACACATACTGATTGCACACAGTGTGCTAGCCCATATTTAGTGCATGTTCCTATAGAAATAATGTGCACCCAGATGTGGGATATGTGCACCAACACCAAGCAGGTATGTTAGTGAATGGGCCCCAAGAATGGAAACTCACATGTATCACTGTTGAACACACTGTATGGCAATATGTGGGAAGGTTGAGATGCCATAGTCACTGCTCCATCAGAGTGAGAGTGCCCTCCCAGCATGACCTGCTGTGGCCATCCTGTCCGTGCAGATGGCGTTTGCCCACTACAATATGCCCTATGCAGATGCATCCTGGATACATGGCCCTGTAGGGGCCATACCCACAATACCTTGCTCATCATTATGCACATTGGAGGTGGGACAATGGAAACAGTGCAAACATTGGGGGCTCAGTGGGGTGTGGGCAGCCACAAAACAATGGACACACATACACAGATTACCACACCTATTTGAGCATTATGCACAGATAGCAGTGGTTGGCAGCCCTGTGCGCAACACCAGTCATGGGCTTCATGCAGGCATTGGTAGGGTAATCAATACTGTTAGGGACACTCTCCAGGGTGGTACACACTGTCAGATATGGATGAAGGGGCACACACCACATAAATCAGTGAGTTTGCTATGATGGATCTCTGTTAGAGGGTTGTGTTTAGGTTATGATTTGTTATCTGACATTGGTCATGGCTACCTTTTGATGTATATGGGATGTGTTTCCATGTTTATGATGGCATTGCTAAGGTATGCAAGTGCTAGTAGTGGGGGCTGGCGCTATGTGCAGGACACAACAGCCTGCCTTTTCATTATACTTTGGATGGTGGAGCTTGTGGGTGTGTGTGTTTGTGCCCCTGTTGGGCGATGCTCTGGGGCAGAAGTTCACAAGTCCAGTCTTGGTGGTTCAGACAGGATTCAAGTTGTCAGTCTGTCCCTACTGAATATGCATGAGGTATATTTGCATACAATGGGGGCAGTTCCTTCAAATGCATCTCATGCATATTTTTAGTTTGGACAGCCTGACAACCTGAATGGTGCTTGCCTTCCGGAACTGGGGTTGCCACCATCTGCTCTGGGGAGTGTACATTATTATTGTGTATGTTCTCTGTAGTGTAAAATATTGGGACATGGTCTGCAGGAGCCACAGCTGAGGCTTGAACCTGGGATCTTCTGCCTCTGTACACACTGACTGTGTGTACTGCACCAAACTGTTGCCACAGAGGTAGTTCCTCCCCAGGGAGTACCATTACTGTTCATTTGACAGACCTTGTCTGTTGGACTGATCGCCACCCACCTGGACAGGGCTTGGCCTTGGTCTGCTGTGGGCAGATACCACTGCCCCTTCCACCACCAGCACCCCTACGCCACCATGCTGACATGCTGTTCTGACGGTTGTGCTGGTGGTGCGCAGTCGCATCTCATCTAGTGTGCCGTTAGGCAGCTGCCTATGGTGTGGTTTCTTGGGTGGGGGTGCCTACATGGACATGCATTCTTCCCCACCACACTGCCTGCCAATGTTCTGTGGCCTTTGGGGTACCTGCTGGTTGATGTCCATTGGGGCAATATAGGACACACACTCGTGGGCATGTTTGCCCTTGGTCAGTTGATGTCTTGTTGTTTTTCTGTTTCTGTGTTCCTATGTGCCACCTGGGCATCTGCCTGGTCCACCCTGTGCCCCAGCTGCCCCCACTGCATGTCCCGCCTTCAGCCCCCTGTGCTCCATTTGCAGCCTCACCGTCGTGCCCTCTCGTACTTGGCCACTATGCTGCTGCTGCTGCACATGTATCACTACTATCACTTTTCTTGGTTTCCCTGCCTTTGCTGTACATTGCTAACTGAAATGATTTCTCTCTCGTGCAAATGTGCCTCTAGCGCGAGGTTTTCACTGGCGCTAATTTTCAGACCTTCATTTCACGGCATTAGTGTGCATGGGGCTTCTCCCTGCCCACTCTCTGCCCATTGACCCCTTATCTCCGCCCCTCAGGAGCTGTACTCCGCCCTCTGGGAAGCCTTCTTCCACCCTCTGTGCACCTTAATGCCACCGGACACATTATCGCGTGATACGTGACATTCTCGCACGGTAATGCGCCATTATCACGCGCTGTCACGTATCACGCGATAACGTCACAGCTGCAATGTTAGCGCCGTTTAGTAAACATACCCCAATGTGACTCTTTGGGCATGTGGAGAATAATTTTATAACAAGGCACCCCGTAAAAGCATTATTTCAGATGCCTATTTTATAAAAACAAGTAAGCACCTACTTGTCTTTATAACGTATAGCTAAAGTTACAAAAATTGCCCCTTTCGGTTAGGGCGTGAATATTTCCATCAGCTACTGTATAAAGCTTGTGTAAATGCCCATGCCTACGTTTTTCAAGAACGTGCATGCGTACTCCCCACATTCTTCCCAAACTCCACCCATTTCCATGCCCACCAATAAAGTATGTGCCATGGAACAAGGTGGTTACTTTTATGCTGATTGGTATTTCAGAAGAGGTCATTAATATGCTCATTAATGATTGAATTAACCTCCATTTAGGCATGTATTTGCCACTTAAACTACACATCCCCTTATAAAATTGTCCCTTTGAGACTAATATTTGCATAGTTGACAGCATATAATTTGAAATGTCTAATTTAGACAGTTTCATATGATACATATATTCAGGGGTATGTTTACTAAACTGCGGTAATGTCATTCGCATTAGGTTCCGTGGTAAAGGTAGAGATGCCCATATAAAGGCATGGGCGTTGCATCGTTACAGCAAGCTGTAGCAGCTAACGCGCGTTACAAGGCACTTTAGACTAACGAGCATTACAAGGTGCCTTATAAGTTGACTTGTAAGGTGCCCTGTAAGGTGCCTTGTAAGGTGCCCTATAAGGTGCCTCATAAGGCGCCCTATAGGGCCTCCTAGGCTAAGCGCCATATTAGGCACCCTTGGACAAGGCACTGCAGAAGGCACCCTGGGCTATGGAACCATAGGTTAAAGTGGCCTAACAAGGTTATGGTGTCCTAGGTTAGTGTGCCCTAGGGACTGCAAGGTGCCTCAGGATGACATGCATGACCTGTGCGGAACAGAGACAGATGTAGCCCTAACACTAGATAGAGCACTCAGGAAAGGCAATGAACAGGTGAGTGAAGGAGGGAAAGGTGGGAGCCGCTGGACCTGCCATATCTGCGGGCATCCCATGTGCCCACCAGTACTGATGACAAACATGGTGGGGCAGCTGTACCACAGCACAGGGTGTTGGCAATGTAAAGTACCGGAAAAACAGTTGGTGGCAGACGATGGGAATGCGTGTCCCCCAGTGGAGGCGGAGGTGGCAGGATAGTTACAATGATGGGTGGACAGAGGAGTGGTG
Organism: Ichthyophis bannanicus; assembly: GCA_033557465.1. Taxonomy (NCBI): domain Eukaryota; kingdom Metazoa; phylum Chordata; class Amphibia; order Gymnophiona; family Ichthyophiidae; genus Ichthyophis; species Ichthyophis bannanicus. Next base: position 431,601,192 of record CM066034.1, on the reverse strand, counting down.
GTGCCATGCAGATCAGGCACAGGTGAAGCAAGCATGAAGAGGCACAATGCAGGAAAGAGTAGCAGTGCATGACATGGGGTGGCAGCCTGTACTGGCAGACAGGACTCTACACAGCTGACAGATGCAGATAGACGGACCGAGGGAATGTTGGCAATTGTGGCGAGGGTATTATGGGCTGGAAGCACAGATCTGCACAAATATGACCTCTACAGGCATGCACACTATTTGAGTAGGACAGGCATGAGAGGAGGGAACAATGAGGAACTGAACCCATGAGCACTGCCAAGAATGGCATTGTATTAACCAGTAGGCTATACCTCCATGGTGTATGTCACAGCAATGTCTGGGTACAGAAGGAATACAGGTCACTGCACAAACTGCCTGATCTGAGTGCCAGGATAGGGTAACCCCACCAGTACCCATGATGCAATGCACATGCTGAATAGCAGTCTACAGCTGATCACCAAATGGGGTCTGCACCTCTCCGGTACCCCAGCTTGGAAAGACAAACCGACAGTGCGTTATACTGGCACAGAGTAGCTACAGACCATGCCATTGTGCAGGTTCTGTGCTCACTCTGAGCGATAGGATGGGTGCCCAGCACTAGGTCCACAGTACATGTGGTGCTAGAGATAGGTCCTGCTGTACATCCCCATTACTACCAGTGTGACAGGTGTTCCTTGCAGTGCAGCCAAAGGTAATTTGGTATCCATCTCTATCCTGTAGTCACATGTGGCCCTGTGGGACCAGACACCAGCCAGATTAGTGTGTACCCTGTGTTAGGGTCTAACTGACATGGGCAGCTGTTATCAGGGCAGAGGGGTTCCTAGAATTGCATGAGCTGTGTGTAGCAGTGCCTTTATAGGTCACAGTGGTATACACTACATACCCCAAAGGGCCCACATCACCCTTTTTGTAGGTAAAGAACAGGTGCCCCCACCCCGGGGAAGCAAACTCCATCCTGCTTGTATGAGACAGCTCTCCAGGGTTGGTGGGCTAAAGCCATACCTGTGACTGGGGCAGTGGCAGACCAGTAGCAATGCTGGGGTTAGGTCTGGAAAACCCCAACTGCCTCCCACCACTCTCTGCCAGTCACCAGCAGACAGCACAGTCAGACTGTACCATATAGGCGTTCTGACTATGCACAGTCTAACTGCAGACAGTCCACTACCTAGTCCATACTCACAGAGGAACTATGTACACCAAGCAGGCATCTCAATGATTGTGGCCTCAGCACTGGGGACACAACAGGATCACTGGAGATAGATAATATGGTGTGCTATGTGGGAACCTAGACATGCCATGGTCACTGCTCGGTCAGAGTGAGTGCCCTCCCAGCATGCCATGATGTGCCACCCTGTCCATGCAGGTGGTGGTCGGGCACTACAGTGTCCCAGCCATTGCCCCACACCCTGTGAAGATGCATCCTGGCCAATATGCCCAATATGCCTGTCCGGGACATACCCACAACACTTTGCTCATCATTATGCATATATTCAGGCTAACGCTGGTAACAGTGGGACATTGTGGGCCCGGTGAGGTGTGGGAAGCCACAAAACAATGGATAGACATACACACACACACTCCTATTGCAGCATTGTGCACAGATAGGGGTGGTTGGCAACCCTGCCTGCCAAACTGGTCCTGATCACAGTGCCGACATTGCTAAACTTTGCAGGAGGTAGTAGTGGTGCCCTGGTGATAACTGTGGCTCAATGCTGGGGCCAACAGCCTGACTCTCCGTGTGTCTTTGGATTGTGGAGCCTGTGTGAGTGGGTGTTTGTACCCCTGTTCACCACTGCTTTGGGCTTTGCGCATGTTGCTGTTGTATCTGCATTGTAGGGTAAAACATAGGGATGTGCTCTGCAGGAACCACAGCTGGGGCTTGAACCTGTGACCCTCTGCTTCTGGACACACTCACTGGGTGTACTGCACCACACTGTTGCCACAGATGCATGGCGGTTCCTTGGGCTACCTGTACCTTTCCTCAGCCAGACCTTTTATGTTGCACTGCACACCACGTACTGGTACAGGGCATGGCCTAGGTCCACTGCAGGCAGGTGCCACTGCCCCCTCCAGCATGGGCACACCCCCCCCCTGCCAAGCTGACATGGCCATTTGCTGTCGGTGCTGGTAGTGCTCAGTCCCAGGCCATCCACTGTGTAGGTAGGCGCCCGCCTAGGGAGTGGATCCCGGGGTGGGGGGGCATACATGGACATCCTCACATCCCCCTCCCATCACTGCCTACCAATATTATGTCCCTTCCACATGGGGGCGGGATGGCTGGGGGGATGTCAGGTCAGTGCCCTAGCAACTATTGGCTAGGGTGGACCAGGTAGATGTAGGTGGATTGTGTTTGGACTTTGTCAGCTGCTGTCATGATGATTTCCGGTTTCTATGTTCCTATGTGCCACCTAGGCACCTGCCTGGTCCACCCTGTGCCCCAGCTGCCCATGCTACATGTCCCACCTGCGGCCCCCTATGCCCCATTTGCACCATCGCCATAGTGGCCATTCATACTTTGGCACTATGGTGTTGCTGAAAATGGAGCACTGCTATCACATTTCTTGGGCTCCCTGCCTAGGCTGTACATTGCTGATGCTTAAATGGTTTCTTTCTCCTGCAAATGTGCATCTAACGGCAGGTTTTCATTCGCGGTAGGATTCAGCCCTTCAGTTCAGCGCATTAGTGTGAAAGGAGCCTCTCCCCACCCACTCTCCGCCCATTGACCCCTTCTCTCCGCCCTCTCTCCACCTTCTTCCAGGGATGTTAACGATCGTTAAGTAACGTTAACGCGCGTTAACATTACATACCGCGCGTTAACGTTACCTAACGATCGTTAACGTTACGTAACGCGCGGTATGTAACATTACCACAGTGAAGTAAACATACCCCTCAGTGTGCTATCTATTTAGTTAACACCACTGAATACAAGTATACATGCACCATCCAAAGGAGACATTTCACTTATATTTACATAGTAACATAGGGGCATGTTTACTAAACCGTCTTAACGTGCGCCCGGCGATAGTGTGCAGGCTGCCATAAAAGGAGTGGGCATTTCAGTCTTAAAGTAGCAAAACGGGATTATCGCGCGATAACGCGCGCTGCTGTGCACATTATCGGGCGAAGCACCGCTAAGCGCGTTAACGCGCGGTAATCTTAAGTAGGCGCCCAGACATGCAAACAAAGAAACAGAGGTGTAGCATAATGGTTAGTACACTGATTGATAATACAGGGGTCATGAGTTTGATCCCCCAGTGTGCCTAGTGCATAAGGCTGGCTGAGGCATCAGCTTTGACATGTAAGTATTGTTTCTTGAGACATTTTATTTGTATTTTAATTATTGCTGCCATCAAACACACCCTCACGTGCCGTAACCTAAGGTGCCGAATAAGGCACCCTATAAGGCACTCCATAGGGCACATTATAAAGTGCACTGTCCGCCATGGCACCCTATAATGTCCCCTATAGGGCACCCTAAAAGGCGCTCCATAGGACACCTTATTAGGCACCTTATATGGACTGTAACCATAAGATGCCTCAGAAGGCGCTTTATAGGGCCTATTGGGCCCTATAAAGTGCCTTCTGAGGCACCTTATGGTTACAGTACTCTGAGGGTGTTTTTGCTGGCAGCACTAATGTACATTAAAAATAGACAATACTTTGGACAGCCCTATCAAATAACCCCACTGTGGGTTTGAATCCATGACTTCTGGCTCCACAGGCAGTGAAGTAACCAGTGGGCTACAGCTGCTAACAGATCCCTGGCTGGCTGCAGAAGGACTGCACGTCACCACACAAACAGTCTGCTGTGATCACCAGGATAGGGTTAACCCACCCGTACTCATGATGCACTGCACATACAAATCAGCAGTCTACAGATGATCACAAGATGGGGTATGCACCCCCACAGCACCTCAGCCTGGAAGGGGGAACTGACCATGTGTGTTACTGGCACAGAGTAGCTACACACCGTCACACTGTGCGGGTACTGTGCTCACCCTGAGGGTGAGGTGGGGTGCCAGCACCAGGTCCACAGCACCTTCCATGGCAGAAATAGGCCATGTTGTAGGTCCCCAGCAGTGCTAGTGTGTGAGATAAGTAGTTCCTGCAAACACACCTTGGACACATCTGTATTTCTCAGTCAGGTTCAGCCCTTATTGATCCATAGGCAGATTATGTACTATCACCCAACCCACCCTCTGGGGCTGAGGGTGGGAAACAGGGTCTCCCACCAACAGATCCACATTCTACCTCCCTGCAATGGTGGCAGTAGAGAGGACAATCAACCGATGTTCCCTCTAATTATCTGTAGGCTGTGTGCGCATAAAATATCAGCAGTGCAGCTTTTGAAGGAAGGTTACATTTTTGTGCACCACATAACAACATTTGGAGTTATATACTTTAAAATTTGACTACACGTCAGAATACAGTATGTACACCACATTGATTTTATCAAATTAAATGAAAATAGACAATTACTAATTGAAGCGGAAAATTTCTAGCAATTACAATCACAACTTTTAAATTTTAAGACGTCTGTGTTGTTTTCTATCAGAATCAGAACCATAATTTTTGTGCGCTCTGTTGTAAAGTATGTGCGCTTGCTCGGCGAGGTGTGTGCCCACACACACACACACAGCTTAGAGGGAACAGTGCCATCAACCCCAGTCCTGCTGGGGAACAGAACCCTACAGAGCAGTCATTGCAGCTCTGTACATATCCATAAAGCAACAGCAGACAGACATTAGGCCTGGAAATGCTCAGCTGCACCCCACCACTATCTGATATTCTCCTGCAGCAAGCCTCCAGCCACTGCACCCTGCAAGGTGTTCCAGCAAGACACATACTAGCTACAGACAGTCTGCTAACTAGTCCATAGTGCATGTTCCTGGAGGAGATGCATGCACCCAGAACTGGTATGTCAGCATAAACACCAAACAGATAAGTCAGTGATTGGGCCCTAAAAGGGAACCCATAAATATCACATGAGAGAAATGCTATATAGCACTATGGGGGAACCTAGCCATGCCATGGTCACTGCTCAGTCAGGGTGAGAGTGATCTCCCAGCAGGACATGCTGTGGCCACCCTGTCTGTGCAGGTGGTGGCTGAGCACTATAATGTCCCAGCCATTGCCCTATGCCCTGTGCAGATGCATCCTGGCCAGGCCACCCTGTCCGGGCTATACCCATGGTACCTTGCTCCTCATTATGCACATTGGCAGGCCAATACTGGCAACAGTGCTGGAAGTGTGGGCTGTGGAGGGTGTTTGCAGCCACCACACACTGGATAGACAGACACACACTCCCACACCTATGCCAGCATTGTACAACTATAGTGATGTTTGGCAGCCCTGGCCACCGCTCCAGTCCTGGGCACAGTGCAGGCATGGCTATGGTACGCAATACTGTTGGGGTCACTCCCCAGGGTGGTAAACACTGTCAGACACAAGACCTGTAGCACACTCCACAGACATCAGAAAGATTGCCATGATGCAGCTCAATCAGAAAATTGTACTTAACTTTGGAATTGCTATCTGCCAGTAATCATAGCAACCTTTTGATAGCTGTGTACCGTATTCCCAGGTTTAGGGTGGCATTGCTAAGGTATGCAAGTGCTAGTAACAGGAGATGCACGCAGGGCCCAATGTCCTGCCTCTCCAGGAGGCATTGGATAATGGAGCCTGTGGGTGCGGGTGTGTCTTGTCCTCTTGGCTGCTGCTTTACGGCAGAGGTTCCCAACTCCAGTCCTGGTGTGCCAAACACTGTTCGGGTTTTCATGCTGTCCCTCATGAATATGCATGAGATACATCTGCATACCATGGGGCAGCGCATAGAAATGCAGCACAGGCATATTTCTTAGAGGCAGCATGGAACCTGAATGGTGTTTGGCCCTCCAGGACTGCATTTGGGAGACTCTGCTCTAGGTAATGCACCTGTTTATGGTGTCTGTGCTCTGCAGGGTAAAATGTAGGTGTTTTGGGCATGTTTACGTCATCTGCAATAAAGGTTTTGTCTGTATTAGCACGTTTTAGTAGTGGGTAAAATATGGGGACGGGGTTGGCAGGAACCACAGCTGGGACTTGAACCTGTGACCTTCTGCCTCTGAACACACTGGTTGTGTGCACTGCACCACTGTGTTGCCACAGACAGTGCATTCCCTGGTGATACCATGACTGTTCATCCGGCAGGGCCTGTCTGTTGCAGTGCATGGCACCCACCTACACAGGTCTAGGCCATGGTCTGCTCTGGGCAGCTGCCACTGCCCCCCTCCACCACCAGTACCCCTCTGCCACCATGCTGACATGCCCTTCTGCTGGTGGTGCTGGTGGTGCGCAGTCTCAGGCCATCCAGTGTGCAGGTAGGCGGCTGCCTATGGTGCGTGTTCTGGGGTAGGGGTGCCTGCATAGACGTCCACGCTTTCCCCCCAACACTGCCTGCCAATGTTCTGTGCCCTTGGAGGTACCTGCTGGGTACTATCCCCTGTGACACTGTGATAAACACACTCGTGCCCATGTTGGGCCCTCATCAGTTGCTGTCTGGCTGCTGTACAGTTTCAGCATTCCTAAGTGCCACCTAGGCATCTGCCTAGTCCACACTGTGCCCCAGCTGCACCACAGCATGTGCCGCCTGCAGCCCTCTGTATCCCATTTTCAAGCATCTGTCCAGTTGGCCATTCTGACATGCCCGCCCTGCTGTTGCCGCACATATGCATGCCATAGGAAACCTGTCCGATGGAGAGGAAAACCCTGCACAGCGCAATTTCACTGTGGGCTCATTCACCTTGTATGGGGACGAGGCATGGACCCTTCCAGAATTCATATCCTTTTTTTGGTGCTTTCTTGGGAGTATTTTTTTATGTTTCCCATTGAGATCACTATTGTCCAGCTTGGTTATTTTATTTTTCCATTTTCTTCTGTTCATTTTCACTGTTTATTTGCCCTTTTGTTCCGTGCACATGTATCACACTTATCACTTTTTTGTAGGTTTCCCTGGTTTTGCTGTACATTGCTGACATAAATGGTTTCTCTTCCTTTACATCAGCTCTAACGCCAGGGTTTCACTGGCGTTAGTTTTCAGCCTCGGATTTCACAGCGTTAATGTGCGGGGAGCCTCTCCCCTCCCACTCTCCACCCATTGACCCCTTCTCTCCGGCCCTGGGGAGCCTTCCTCCGCCCTCCAGGAGCCTTTCTACGCCTTCAGCACTCGTTTGCATCGCTGCGCACGTTATCGCGCGCTAAGGTACCTCTACGCCCGATAACACGCCATTATCGCGTGATAAGGTACCTTATCGTGCGATAATGTCACAGAGCGCACATTAAGATGGTTTAGTAAACATACCCCATAGTACATGATGGCAGATAAAGACCAGCATGGTCCATCTAGTCTGCCAAGCAAGGTGGCAAGAGTAGGTGTGCCCACCGCTCTGTGCAGGTCACCACTCCCCATGCCTTTGCTTAGGGGTGTACCCACCACTCTGTGCAGGTCACCTCTATTTGTTGAGATATCAGAAACAGTTAAGTTTATTTTGATTTTATCCTGTTTCTATAAAGGGATCCACTTTGTCTGTCCCATGCCATTTTGAATTCCGTCACTGTATTTGCCCCCACCACTTCCATCGAAAAGGCATTCCAAGCATCCACCATCCTTTCAGTGAAAAAGTATTTCCTGACATTGCCTTTCAGTTTACTCCCTTGTGGCTTCATGTTCTGCCCTCTAGTATTACAGCTTCCCCATCTTTGTTCATTAATACTTCTTAAGTATTTAAAGGTCTGTATCATATCTCCCCTGTCCCTCTTCTCCTCTAGAGTACACATATTTAGGTCTTGGAGTCCCCTTTCATACATCTTCTGGTGCAGGCTCCAAATCATTTTGGCTGCCTTCCTCTGAACCGTTTCCAGTCTTTTTATATCTTTTGTGAGATATGGTCTCCAAAACAGAACACAATATTCCAAATGAGGCCTCACCAACAACTTGTACAGTGGCATAACTACCTCCTCCTTTCTGCTGGTAATTCCTCTCTGTATTGATCCCAGCATCCTTCTGACACTGTTTCGCCACCTTGAGATCCTCAGAAACAATCACTCCGAGGTCCTTCTCCTGGCCGGTACACACCAACCTCTCGCCCCCTATCACATACAATTCCCTTGGATTTCTGCATCCCAAGTGCATGACACTGCACTTCTTCACATTAAATCTTAACTGCCAAGCATTAGACCATTCTTCCAGCTTTTGCAGATGTTATCCACTCCCTCAGGGGAGTCCACTCAGTTGCAAATTTTTAGGTCATCTGCAAAAAGACAAACTTTCCCCATTCATTCCTTCGGCAATATCACTCACAAATACATGTAACAGTACCGGCCCCAGGACCGATCCCTGGGGCATGCAACTAATCAAATTCCTTTCATCTGAGTGGATTCTGTTTACCATCACTTTCTGGCATCTGTCAGTCAACCAATTTCTGATCCATTTCACTACCTTGGAACACATCCCCAGGCTGGTCAGTTTATTGATAAGCTTCCTCTGAGGAACAGTATCAAAGGCTTTGCTGAAATCTAGGTAGATCACATCCATCTCATGCCCTTGATCTAGTTCTCTGGTCGCCCAATCAAAGAATTCAATCAGATTTGTTTGGCGTGATCGTCCTTGGTAAAACCATGTTGCCTCAGATCATGCAACCTATTGGTTTTGAGAAAGTCTAATATTCTCTCTTTCAGGAGCATCTCCATTACTTTTCCTGCCACCGAGGTAAGGCTCACTGGCATGTAGTTTGCCACTTCCTACCTATTAGCATGTTTGTGAACAGGTACTACACTGGCCCTTTTCCAGTCCTGCAGTACTTCTGTCTCCAAGGATCTATTAAAAACATCCTTAAAGGCCCTGCAAGAACCTTTCTGAGCTCTTTCAATATACTGGGATGTATCCCATCCAGTCCCATGGCTTTGTTCACTTTCAGTTCTGTAAGTTGTTCAAACACATCAACTTCTGTGAATGATGTAGTATCTACTCCATTTCCATTTCTATATCTGTCAATCACAGGTGGTCCTTCTCCAGGATTTTCTTTGGTAAAAATAGCACAGAATATTTGTTTGGCATTTTTGCTTTTTCAATGTCACTTTCCATGAATCTGTTCTTAACACTTTAGAATCCTGCACTTCACCTAATCTTCCTCTTCTCCCGAATATACTTGAAAAAAGTTTTATCAGCACGCTTAAGATATTTAGCCATCTTTTCTTCTGCCTTTGATTGTGCCATCCTTACTTCTCTTTTTGTCTCTTTTAGCTTTATCCTGTATTCTTTTCAGTGTTCCTCTGTTTGCGAACTTCTGAATTTTGTGAAAGCTGTGTTTTTTGTCCTCATTTGTGCAGCCACTTCTTTAGAAAACCAAATAGGTTTCCTTTTCCTCTTGATTTTATTTGCTTTCCTTACATATATATCTGTTGCTCCTTTTATTGGCTCCTTTAGTTTAGCTCACTGCTTTTCCACTTCCCTTACCTCCTCCCACTCTGCCAACTCCTCCTTCAGGCATTTGGCCATCTTCCTGAAGTCAACCTTTTTGAAATCTAAGGGGTATGTTTACTAAACTGCGTTAGTATGATTCACGTTAGGAGCCGCGTTAGTGGAAGAAATGCCAAAAAAGGATATGGGCGGTACATCGTTACCGATAACAGGCGTTATAAGGCGCCGCGCAGCAATGATCGTTACAGGGTGCGTTACTGCGCGTTAAGCTTAAGAAGGCGCGCTGACACCCAAATACAGAAACAGAGCTGTAGCACAATGGTTACTACACAGACTGATGGTACAAGGGTCATGGGTTTGATTCCCCAGTGTGCCTAATGAATAAGGCTGGCTGAGGCGTCATGTGTAACCTTTTGAAGGCCTACTATAATATTTTATTCCACATTCTGCAGCCGGGTTAAAGTTTGCATATGTCAGGAAAATTGTGCCCGTCTTATTCAATATGTTCCAATAGTGACGTTCCCTCTGCCATGGTCATGTATTATATACCATTTGATAAGAATATTTAGGCAGAAGTTTGGATCCCGAAAGTGTTGGGCTTGGCCTGGAAAGGGTTAAGTATTCGGCTGTGAGGAAGTTTAGTTGTACTTTAATAGTGCTGCCAGCAAACACACCCTCACAGTGGCGTAACCTAAGGTTCCACATAAGGCACCCTAGAAGGCACTCCATAGGGCACATTCTAAAGTGTGCTGTCTGCCAAGGCACCCTATAATGTCCCCTATAGGACACCATATAAGGCACCTTATAAGGCGCTTTATAGGGCACCATATAAGGCACCCTATAGGGCCCCTTATAGGGCACCATATAGGGCGCCTTATGAGCCACCCTAAGGTGACAGTACCCTGAGGGTGGTTCTGCTGGCATAACTAATATACAATAAAAATAGACCATGCCTAAGACAGCCCTATCGATAAACCCCACTGTGGGTTTTGAACCCATGACCTCTGGCTCCATGGGCAATGAAGTAACCAGTGGGCTAGAGCTGCTAATAAACACCTGGCTGGCTACAAGAGGATTTCACGGCACCACACCCACATTCTGCTGTGGTTACCAGGATAGGGTCAACCCATCCATACCCAGAATGCACAGCACATGTAAATCAGCAGTCTACAGATGATCACAAGATGGGGTATACACCCCACAGCACTTCAGCCTGGTAGGGGGTGCCGACGGTGTGTTAGTGGCACAGAGTAGCTACAGACCGTCACAGTGTGTGGGTCCTGTGCTCATCCTGAGGGAGAGGTATGGTGCCCAGCATCATTCGCACAGCACCTGGCTGTGCTGAGATAGGCTATGCTGCAGGTCCCCATCAGTGCCAATGTGTAGTCCTTGCAAACACCCCTAGAATATGCCTGTGTTCATCTGTATGTCACATCTAGCCCTTGAGGACTATGATGCACCCTGAAAAGTGCATACCCTGTGTGGGTGCCATGGTCACATGATGTAAGTGAAGGGGGGTGTTGGGACCCACAGGGAGATTACATACTACCACCCAATGCACCCTCTGGGGCTCAGGGTGGGGGAGAGGATCTCCCGCCAACAGATCCACTTTCTACCCCCCTGCAATTGTGGCAGTAGAGGGGACCATCACCCCAGTACTGCTAGGGATCAAACACCCTACAGGGCAGGCAATGCAGAACAGTACACATCCATAACACAATAGCAGACAGACAGCAGGTCTGGAAATGCTCAGCTGCCCCCCACCATTATCTGACATTCTCCAGCAGCAAGCCTACAGCCGCTGCACCCTGCCAGGTGTTCCAGCAAGACACATACTAGCTGCAGACAGTCCGCCAGCTAGTCCATAGTGCATGGCCCTGGAGGAGATGCATGTACCCAGAACGGGGATATCAGCATACACACCAAGCAGATAGGTCAGTGATTGGAGCCCAAAAGAAAACCCATACATATCACATGAAAAAAATGCTATATAGCACTATGGGGGAACCTAACCATGCCATGGTCACTGCTCAGTCAGGATGAGAGTGACCTCCCAGCAGGACATGCTATAGCCACCCTGTCCGTGCAGGTGGTACCGGGCACTACAATGTCCGAGCCATTGCCCTATGCCCTGTGCAGATGCGGCCAGGCCAGGCCACCCTATTCCAGGCTATTCCCACGGTACCTTGCTCCTCATTATGCACATTGGCAGGCCAATACTGGCAACAGTGCTAGCGGTGTGGGCTGTGGAGGGTGTTGGCAGCCACCACACACTGGATAGACAGACACACACTCCCCACACCTATGCCAGCATTGTACAACTATAGAGGTGTTGTGCAGCCCAGGCCACCACACCAGTCCTGGGCACAGTGCAGGCATGGCTATGGTACGCACTACTGTAGGAGTCACTCCCCAGATTGGTAAACACTGTCAGACACAAGACCTGTAGCACACTCCACAGACATCAGAAAGGTTGCTATGATGCAGCTCACTCCGAAAATTGTACTTAACCTAGGAATTGCTATCTGCCAGTAATCATAGCAACCTTTTGATAGATGTGTACCATATTCCCAGGTTTAGGGTGGCATTACTAAGGTATGCAAGTGCTAGTATTGGGAGATGCACGCAGAGCCCAAAGTCCTGCCTCTCCAGGAGGCTTTGGATAATGGGGCCTGTGGGTGCGGGTGTGTCTGCCCCTGTTGGCTGCTGCTTTACGGCAGAGGTTCCCAACTCCAGTCCTGCGGTGCAAAACACTGTTCGGGTTTTCATGCTGTCCCTCATGAATATGCATGAGATACATCTGCATACCATGGGGCGGCGCATAGAAATGCAGCACAGGCATCTTTATCAGAGGCAGCATAGAACCTGAATGGTGTTTGGCCCTCCAGGACTGCATTTGGGAGGCTCTGCTCTAGGTAATGTGCATGTTTATGGTGTCTGTGCTCTGTAGGGTAAAATGTAGGTGTTTTGGGCATGTTTACGTCATCTGAAAGAAAGGTTCTGTCTGTATTAGCACGTTATAGTAGTGGGTAAAATATGAGGACTGGGTTGGTGGAAACCACAGCTGGGACTTGAAGCTGTGACCTTCTGCTTCTGAATACACTGGTTTTGTGCACTGCACCACCATGTTATAACAGAGATGGTGCATTCCCTGGTGATACCATGACTGTTGGTCAGACAGGGCCTGTCTGTTGCAGTGCATGGCACCCACCTACACAGGGCTAGGCCACGGTCTGCTCTGGGCAGCTGCCACTGCCCCCTCCACCACCAGTATCCCTCAGCCACCATGCTGACATGCCCTTCTGCTGGTGGAGCTGGTGGTGCACAGTCTCAGGCCATCCAGTGTGCAGGTAGGTGGCTGCCTATGGTGCGGGTTCTGGGGTAGGGGTGCCTGCATAGATGTCCACGCTCCCCCCCAGCCCCGCCTGCCAATGTTCCGTGCCCTTGGGGTTAGCTGTTGGGTACTATCCCCTGTGACACTTTGGGAAACACACTCATGCCCATGTTGGGCCTTCAGCAGTTGCTCTCTGGCTGCTCCGCTGTTTCAGCATTCGTATGGGCCACCTAGGCATCACCCTAGTCCTCACTGTGGCCCAGCTCCACCACAGCATGTGCCGCCTGCGGCCCTCTGAATCCCCTTCTCCGGCATCTGTCCAGTTGCCGTTCCGACATGCCCGCCCTTATGTTGCGGGACATGTGCACCTGTCCGATGGTGGGGAAAACCCTGAGCAGCGCTATTTCACTGTGGGCTCATTCACCTTGTATGGGGACGGCGTATAGACCCTTCCACGATTTATATCTGTTCTATGGAGCTTACTCGGGGGGGGGAGGGGTTGATGTTTCTCCTTGATACCACTATTGGCCAGCTTGGTTATTGTTTTTTTCCTGTTTGTTGGGGTCATTTTCAGTGTTTCTGTGCCCTTTTGTTCTGTGCACATGTATCACACTTATCACTGTTTTTTTATTTCCCTGCCTAGGCTGTACATTGCTGACACTGAAATGGTTTCTCTCCCCTGTAATGTGCATTTAACGGCAGGTTTTCATTCGCGTTGGAATTCAGCTCTGAAAATCAGCGCGCTAGTGTGAGGGGAGCCTCTCCCTGCCCACTCTCCGCCCACTGACCCTTTCGCTCCACCCTCTCTCCACCTTCTGCGGTGTTTTACCGCGCTGCAGAGCATTACGATTGTTAGCGCATCATAACGCGCGTTATGATGCGCTAACGATCGTTAACATTACATAACACACGTTATTCACGATTACCGCAGTTTAGTAAACATACCCCTAAGACTTTGAGTTTGCTGTGAGGGGACTCTGCCTTGGCTTTTATCTCAAATCACACTGTGTTTCACATGAGCACCCAGCCGGACATTCAACACACTTTCTCCATTGGTGAGTACTAAATCCCACATCAAACTTTCCCTGGTCGGTTCCATCACCATTTGTCTAAGTAATGCATCTTGGAAGGCATCCACAATTTTTTTACTTCTTTCCAGATATGCAGAAGGAATACTGCAATCCACATTGGGTTGATTAAAGTCACCCAATATGATCACTTCCCCCTTCATGGCTACCTTTGCAATATCAATAATCAAGTCTCTATTCATTTCTTTAGTATGAGTTGGAGGCCTGTAGACTACACCAGCATGGATGATAATGCCATCTCCTCTTTCCAACACAATCTTCAGCGCTGTTTCTTTTCCCTATGTCCCCTGCATTTCAGCAGCTTTAATATTGCTTTTGACATATAGGGCTACTCCTCTTCCTTTCCTGCCTTCTCTATCTCTCCTAAATAAATTATAGCCAGCTATGGCTATATCCCATTCATGAGACTCATTAAACCATGTTTCTGTAATAGTCACAATGTCCAAGTCCATGTCCACCATTAGGGCTTCCAGGTCAGGAACTGTGTTGGCTAGGTTTCGAGCATTTGTGTTCATTGCTCTCCAGCATTTGTTGACTGGCTTGCCTGTATTTTGCATGGATCTTGTTCTACACACCTCTTCCCACTTGCCATTGAGGTATGGTTTAAAAGTGTGTCTGTTTCCAATGTTATTATGCTTTTGCTGGGAGTGACGTCCTGAACTTGCCCTTGTCCATCCATCACCCACTTTCCCTAGTTTAAATGCTTGTCCACATACTGCCTGAATTTTTCACTTAGGATCCTTTTCCCTGCGACACAGAGATGTAGTCCATCAGCACAGTATAGTCTCTTGTTGATTCATCTGTTTCCCCAGTCACCTTTATAGCTGAATCCTTCTTTTTTGCACCAGGTTTGGAGCCAAGTATTAAAGTTGTTTATGCAATGCCCCCTTACCAAGAACAGGTAGAACGTCTGAGAATGCTATAGTGTTAACAATGGGCTTGAGTTTCTCTCTCAGAGTCTGGAAGTCCCTTTGAACTGCAGAGGCACTGTTTCTTGCCAGGTCCTTTTTTCCTAAGTGAATGATAATGTAAAATTTTGGAGTGCTCACTTTCTGCACAAACTATAGCAACAATTTGGTTCATATTCCTGCTGGCTGAAGAGCTGGGAGGCTTTTGACCATCTTCTCTCCTTTGAACTGCGTTCCCAAGTGCAGTAGTGGCCAAAAAATTAAGGCAGGTATCTTTTTCTACAATTTATTGTTAAATAATGTACTGTGGAGATGTCACACGTGCTTACTTATTTAATCAGCATGGCGATTAGTCACACTATGCGTCTGGTGTCCATTTTAGTTTACTTACACTCTGTAGGTTTCTTGGGTGAAGTTTACAACTAGGAAAAGATTGAAAGTTACATGTAAAATATACAATCAAGATGGGTAGAAAGTGTGATATTAATGACTTTGTAAAGGGACAAGTTTTCACACTCCATGCTGAAGGATATTCGCAATGTGCTATTGCAAAACATTTGCATATATCAAGGTGTGCAGTTCAGAATGTTCTGAAATCAGGTGGCCGTACACATTGTTTGAAATGTGGGCACAGACAGATAACTACTGGATGAGATGACCGATTCCTCAAAAGCATTATTACATCTAGTCCACATACTTCATCTCAACATGTGACTCAGTTAGCTAATGATCGAGGAATAAAGATAAGTGTCAGATTTGTCCAACGATGGCTTGTGGATGAATTCAAACTCATGGCCAGAAGACCTGCCAAGAAGCCTATGATGACCAGGAAACAAATTGCTGCCCACATACAGTTTTGTAGCAAGATGAAAGACAAATCTGCTGAATGGTGGGAGATGGTAATGTTCACAGATGAAAGTACATTTCAACAAGTACATGGGAGTGGTTACAACTACATCCGTTGACCAGCAGGCGAGACACTAAATCCGAAGTACATGATCAAGACTGTTAAACACCCACCATCGGTCATGGTATGGGGTGGTATCTCGGCGAATGGACGATGTGGCCTGCACATTTTTGAGAAAGGTGAAAGAGTAAATGCTGCAAAATACATATCCATGCTAAATAGTAAAGTTAAAATACACATGAATGTTTCTGGCATAACTATATTTAAGCAGGACTCTGTACCGTGCCACACTGCAAAAACAGTCAAAAAATGGTTCGTGGACAACAAGATCGAACTGCTACCAAGTTGGCCATCAAACTCTCCAGATCTCAATGTAATTGAAAACTGTTGGAATCTTATGAAGAAAAAGGTGGCAGCACACCGTCCAACTTCAGAAGCAGATTTAAAGGACATACTCAAGCATGTATGGGTCAACGAAATCACTCCGGCATACTGTAAAACACTAGTTAACAGTATGCCTACAAGAATCCAGGCTGTGCTGAAAAATCATGGACACCCTATCAAATACTGACACATATATTGTTTCCTGATTAAAACTTTGAAAATGACATATACTGTATATCTTTGGTTCTTAAAGCTTTTGACCATGAAAGTGACAATAACACATACTTTTCTAATAAAATTCTGATATTTTGGACTCTGCCTTAATTTTGTGGACACTACTGTAGATACCTCTGATGATGGAATCTCCAAGTAGTAGTAGTTTTCTGTTTTGTGATTTTTTTTCTTCATATTTGGTGCATTATCAGTAGATTGAGCATTGATTTTCTTATTTAAGGGCATTTCAGTTTCCACTAATTGGGCACCCTCATTATGCAAGGCAAAGAAGGCATTATGCAGGGATATCTCTTGATGTAGAGGGTGTCTCCATGTTACAGATTGCAACCTTCCAGAGCCCACTGTGATCCATTTGTTCCTGGACTGTTTGATTCTTTGTGGGAGCGGTGGTGGATTTTGTTCATTTTGTGCCCTAGAAGAGGTGTGTTTAATTGCAGCTAATTCTTCCCTTAGTAGAGTAAATTCTTTATGCATAGCAGATAACTTGAGGAATACAGGGCAAGCTCTTAGGCTCCAAATGATTCTTCTTAGAATGAAAGCACCGTAGCAATTGCATTGAATACACGACATGCTGATTAAGACTGTTATAAAGCAGTCATAGAAGAAGAAGAAAAGGTGGTTTGTAACACCTAATTAAAGGACAGATGTCAATGTATACGATGACTATATAGGCAATGCAACCCTGGAGTGGATGGGGTGAGGGATAGAGTGGGTGAGACGTTAAGTGTCCCTGGCCAGTAGACCTTATATGAACTGAGGGCACACTCAGATATCTGATTTAAAGGTTATGCAAGGAATGTAGACAATCTAAATATTCCTAAACATATAGCCAAAAGTTAGGCTGTTTGAAACTAGACTGTAGTGTATTTATTTTTTGTGTGATCATTGGCCCAACTAGGCATATAAAATGGAATTTTAGGACATCCAAGCCACAACATCTGAACTAAATGCAGACACATCCAAGTTCAGGCACAATTTCACAAACGTGGATTTGCCATATATGGATGTCTGTGTGATATCTACATAGACATCCCTGGAATAATATTGCAGACCTGAGATATCTAGGAATAGCCTAATGGTTAGAGTAGTAGGTTAAGACCAAGGAAGCCAGGTTTCAAATCCCACTGCTGTTATCATTGTAATTGTGGAGAGTACTGGGGATGGCAGAGTGCCATCTTATCTATACCTTCTGGATAATTTATGGTCAAAACAAGCACTTTCACAATGTCTATTTGGGCCTAGAGCAATTCTAAACTTGGATGGGGTCACAGATGTCCTCAGTATTTCTGAAATCGAGAAGGAATGTCTAAGTCCATTACACCAACCCAGACACGCCTCTGCCATGCACCCTACCTACCTGAATGTCCTCGCACCAGAAACGACTTTAAAAGCCATTAGTAAAATAGTTCCAGAGACATCTCTGTGATTTGGAAGTCCACATGCATGTTTTTGGATGTCCAGTCATAACTAAGGTTTTTAAAATAAACTCATTATATGTACTTTTAGCAGATGAATATTACTGTTTATGTATATACAATATTATGGGGTAATTTTATAAAATACTTCCCACACATATATGGTCATGTATGTATATAAATGGCCTCTTATAAAATAGCAATTGGTGTAAAACTACACACAATGGCCTGATGGCATATACTTTACACTTCAAGGACCTTTGCCATTAGGAATGGCTGCAGGCACAATCTAGGTGGAGCAAAGGCCATGTTGGCAGATATACACATAGATTATAAAATAATTTAATTTACACACATATAGAAATATAGAACATAGAAACATGATGACAGAAAAAGACCACATGGCCTATCTAGTCTGGCCTTTCATATCAACCACAACAGTCCCCTTTTTTCCTTTAGAGATCCTCTGTGTTTGTCCCATGCTTCTTTGAATTCATATACTGTCCTCATTTCTACCACTTCCACTGGGAGACTATTCCATGGATCCACCACTCTTTCCGTAAAGAACTATTTCCGTATATCACTCCTGAATCTAATCCCTTTCACCCTCATCCCATGTCCCCTCGTAGAAGAGCTTGCTTTCAATCAAAAGAGGGTCTCCTGTGCATTTATGCCATGGAGGTATTTAAAAATCTCAGTCATATCATCTCTATCCCGCCTTTCCTCTTAGGTAGGGGTGGGCAATTCCGGTCCTGGACGGCCGCAGACCAGTCAGGTTTTCATGATGTTCCTAATGAATAATCATGAGATCTATTTGCATCCACTGCCTTCCATTGTATGGAAATAGGTCCATGAATATTCATTAGGGACACCATGAAAACCTGACTGGTCTGCGGCCCTCCAGGACCGGAATTGCCCACCCCTGCTCTAAGGTATACATATTAAGATCCTTAAGTCTGTCGTCATATGCTTTATAATGAAGACCACTAACCATTTTAGTAGCCACCCTCTGTACTGACTCCAACCTGTTTATATCCTTTTGACGGTGCAGTCTCCAGATTGCACACAATACTCCAAATGAGGTTGCACCTAAGACTTATACAGAGACACTATCACCTCCTTTCTTCTGCTGGCCATTCTTCTCCATACGCACCCAAGCATCTTTCTAGCTTTTGCTGTCACCCTTTCTACCTGTTTAGCTACTTTAAGATCATCATACACAATCACTCCTAGGTCCCACTCTTCTTTAGTGGACAAATATACTTCACCCCCTATACTATTTTGCTCCCTTGGATTGCTACAGCCCAAAAGCATGTCCTGCCATTTTTTAACATTAAATCTCAGTTGCCAAATTCTAAGCCATTCTTCAAGCTTAGCTAGATCCCTCCTCATGTTATCTATACCTTCCTGGGTGTCTACTCTATTGCAGATTTTGGTATCATCCTTAAAGAGACAAACCTTACCCGACAGCTCTTTCGCTGTATTACTAACATAGATGTTAAAAAGAATCGGACTATGTACAGATCCCTGAGGCACACCACTGGTACCTTCCTTCTCCTCAGAGTAAGCTCCATTTACCTGTACCCTTTGTCGCCTCCCACTCAACCAATTTCTAACCCAAACAGTAACTTTAGGGTGCATCCCTAGGGTGCTCAGTTTGTTTATAAGTCACCTGTGAGGAACGGTGTCAAAGGCTTTACTGAAATCAAAATACACCACATCTAGGGCTGTCCCTCGGTCCAACTCTCTCATCACCCAGTCAAAGAAATCAATCAGATTTGTCTGACAAGACCTACCTCTAGTGAATCCATGCTGCTTCGGATCCTGTAATCTGCTGAACTCCAGAAATCTCGCTATTTTCTGTTTCAGCAGCGTTTCCAATAATTTACTCACCACCGAAGTTATCAGCCTGTAATTTTCAACCACATCCTTACTTCCACTTTTTTGCAAAGGGACCACATGTGTCTCTCTCCAGTCCTTTGGCACCACTCCTGACTCTAACGAGGCATTGAAAATGTCAATCAGTTGATCTGTTTGAACATCCCCAAGTTCCTTCAGTATTCTAGGGTGTATCCCATCCAGTCCCATCGCTTTGTCTACTTTAAGTTTAGCTAGTTTCTCACAAACACAGTCTTCTGAAAATTGATCAAGATGCCCCTCGCTTCTTTTCCTGTATCTGGGCAATTTCTGAGGACCTGCTCCTGGTTCTTCATCTGTGAACACAGAACAGAAACATTTATTAAGCAATTCCGCTTTATCGTCATCAGTTTCTACATATTCCTCCCCTTCACCCTTGAGTCTGACAATACCACTTTATCCCTTCTTTTTCTCACTAACATATCTGAAAAAATGTCTTCCCCCCTCCTCCCCCCCCCCATTTTACTGCATTGGCTATTTACTCCTCTTTTTGAATCTTTGCTTTCCTGACTGCTTTGCTAGCTTCTCTAAGGTTTTCCAAATATAGATGCCTGTCTTTCTCTCTCTGTGATCTCTTGTATTTCATTAAGGTCTCCTTATTTTTCGTCACCTTTTTCAGCTACTTCTTTCGAAAACCATAGTGGTCTCCTTTTCCTTTTACCTTTATTTTACCATTTTAACAAAAAGGTTGGTTGCCCTTAAAATATCCCCTTTCAGTTTTTCCCACTGTTTTTCTACATCCCCCAGCTGTTCCCATCCCACTAATGACTCATTGAGACATTGGCCCATCTTGGCAAATTTAGTTTTCCTAAAGTCTAAGACCTTCGCTTTTGAATGGATTTTAAGAGCCCTAGTTCTAATACTGAACCACACAATCTGGTGATCACTGGATGCAAAATGATCTCCCACTATAACATCAGAAACAGTTTCACCATTGGTAAGCACAAAGTCCAGTATGGCCCCTTCACATGTGGGTTCTGTTAGCAGTTGCCTGAATAGATTCCTGTAGAGAATCCAGGATCTCCTTACTTCTAGATGATACTGCATCAGGGATGTGCCAATCAACATCTGGCATATTGAAATCCCCTATCAATAGTACTTCCCCTTTCCTAGCAATGTTGTGTATATTTTCAGTTAACTCTCCGTCCACCTCTTCTCCCAGTGAGAGAGGTCTGTATATCACGCTAATATAAATAGATTTCTCTTTCCCTCTTTCTAGTTTAACCCACAGTGCCTCCTCTCTCCCTTTTAAGCTCTGTAGTTCCAAAGCTTTAATAATATTTTTTATATATAGTGCCACTCCTCCTCACCTTCTTCCTACCCTGTCCTTTCTGAATAAAGTATAGCCTGGTATAGTTACATCCCAGTCGTGGTTTTCTGTGAACCATGTTTCTGTAACTGCCACAAACCCAAGTCAGCCACTCCCATTAAAGCTTTAATATCTGGGATCATATTTCCCATGCTATGGGCATTTATACACACCACTTTCCATATGTTGCCCTTTTTAGCCATTTCCATAAAGATATTTAATGTTTCACTTACCTGGGGTCTTTCACTTACCTGCTTATGTTTGTCAGGCAGGCACAAGTGATCACACCAACATTCAAGGTGTATTCTCTGCCACACAGGCTAGTATTTTATAAAGACAAGTCTCCTACTCATCTTTATGAAATAGCACTTACATAAGCAGTTCAGTAGATGCTTACACATGACACCCAGTTATATAAAATTACCCTCCAGATGTGTAATGGCCTGGAATGCTCCGTCCCACCCTCTTTTTCACCATATAATCCTGGACATACAGTGATGTATATATTCAGAATTATAGTTTCAGTTCCCCAAGTTTTTTTAAGTATATATGTATTTGATGGTGGTGCCAAATGCACAAGTGCTTTTCATTACTGCCCCTCAAAATGTATTTGTCCTTGAGATTTCATATTGATTCGCTGTCAGAAATTGATATTTCAGAGGTGTCAACTACAGTTGTTTAGAAACCACCTTTGGAAAAAAACAGTATTGATATCTACATACAAATCATGGCTTCTGTGAGTATTACTCTCCAGATTCCCTTCAACCCATTCACAAATACTGTACCTAAAATAGACAGACTGAATAAGCAGTATGGTCTTTATCTGTCATTGTTTTCCATGTTTCTATGTTTATTAAATCTATATCTAATGAAGATTTGCTCATCGGACGTCAAAATAATTAATTTCGTGCCTGTGTCTGTCTGTGGCTGTTGCCTCCTTCTCTGCTGCTTCAAAAGCTAGTCCTCTCTCATCTGCTGACACTGAAGATAAAGCCATCGCAGTGTGACCATGCTGCCTCTCAGAAGTACTGTAGCATTCAATACCACATAGGAAAGGTTTTGAATGAATTTTCAGAGGCATACACCTTCCAATATGTAAACAGTGGTTCAAAGTGTAAGTGGATGTATGTTATCAACTGGCTGCTTCCACAGTACTGAAAAGTTAATGTATATGTATATGTTATAACACCCCTACTTTTATCTGTTTACATGCTGGTGTTTAAGAACTATGAATGGATAGCTTATGACCATTGAAAGCTCCATTTAGACCACATCATATGCATGCCCTCAATCTAGTTCTAGGGTCAGCTAGTCAAAATATCAAAAATGTTGCCTTAGATCTTACAGCCAACTGGCTTATAAAATCTCAATATCCTTTCTTAATGTTAAAATTCTTATATACCACAGATATTAAATATTCTTTACAGTGTATAATATGACATATCTAATTCATAAAACAATCATGCATTGGCAAATAAATACATCTAAAATGCCATCCAAATTATAATTTTCTTTATGTCTCACAAGCTACATGTTGTTGTTAAGTGCCGTCGAGTCAGAGTCGACTCATGGCAACCCTCTGGATAGCTATCCTAAATTGTGTTCGGTCTTCAGTCAGGCGGCTCATTGTTGACAGACTGGTACCCGTAGCTGCTGTTATTGTATCGATCCATCTCATTGCTGGCCTTCCTCTTTTGCGTTGACCTTCTATCTTGCCAAGCATGATGTCTTTCTCTAATGATCTCTCTCTCTTCGCATGATGTGTCCAAAGTATGAAAGTTGAAGTCTTGTCATCTGAGCTTCTAAAGAAAGCTTAGGTTTGATCTCCTCTAGTACCGACTGGTTTGTTCTTCGGGCAGTCCATGGTATACACAGTATTCGCCGCCAGCACCATAATTCAAAGGCATCAATTTTCTTCCTGTCTGTCTTTTTCACTGTCCAGCTTTCACATCCATATTTATTTATTTATTTATTTATTTATTACAGTTTCTTATATACCGCGCTATTTAGAATCAGCGCGGTTTACATCATAACAACAACGACCATAACGACA
The DNA here is from genome assembly GCA_033557465.1 of Ichthyophis bannanicus. Classification (NCBI taxonomy): domain Eukaryota; kingdom Metazoa; phylum Chordata; class Amphibia; order Gymnophiona; family Ichthyophiidae; genus Ichthyophis; species Ichthyophis bannanicus. The sequence goes on along the minus strand of CM066034.1, from coordinate 431,578,180 downwards.
AACTGTCAGGTTTTACATTGAACAGGAGTACAAACTTGGATAACTGGGTTAACTATATACATAATCTATCTACACTGCAGTGTGAGGGCATTTCTAGATAGGGTCAATTCTTGGAGGCGATATCTAGTTCAGTTGCTGTCTGGGAAGTATTGGCAGAAAAGGTATGTTTTGAGAGCCTTCCTGAACTGATATAGATTGGTAATGGCTCTAATGTTGGGGGGTAGGGTGTTCCAGCATTTTGGGACATAAAAACTGAATGCCCTGTTTGTGGTGTTCGTGTTGGACTTTGTCGAAGCCTTTGGTATGATGTTATTATATGATGTTATTATATGATGTTATTGAAAAGCTACATATGCTACACAAGCTACATATGCTACAAAAGCTACATATGCTACACAAGCTACATATGCTTCTTCAAATAAAAAAAAGTTTTCAACATTTTTTTATCTTTAAAATCAAAACATATTCTTATGGATATAGGTAAAGAATTCCATAAACTTGAAACAGCAACTGAATAAGTTTGATTTATTACATTCATTTATATCTCATCGCGAAATGAAGGAATTTCTTTCACTAGTATCTCAATCACTTTTCCCACCACCAAAGTAAGATTTACTGGCTTGTAGTTTCCAGATTTTTCTCCATTACCATTGTTGTGAAAAGGTAACACATTGGTCCTTTTCCAATCCTGTGGAGCTTCTGCCATCTCCAAAGATCCACTAAATACATACTTTAGAGCAGTGGTTCTCGGCACAGTTCTCAGGGACCACTCGGCTGATCGGGTTTTCAGGATATCTCCAATGAATATGCATCAGACAGATTTGAATGCATTGCTTCCATTATATGCAGAACTATCTCATGTATATTTATTGAGGATATCCTGAAAACTCAACCTGCCAAATAGTCCCTGAAGAATGGGTTGAGAACCACTGCTTTAGAGAACTTGCCAGAATCATTCTGAGCCCCCTCAGTATCCTGGGATATATTTCATCTGGCTGCATACTTTTTACCACTTTCAGTTTTGCAAGTTGTTCATAAACACCTTCTTCCGTGAATGCTGTGGCATCTACTGTATTCCCATATACAGTGTTGGGTATTTTACTTGTTAAATGTAATTAGTTACATTTATTAGTTACACAACTCAAACGTAGCAAGTTATGGTTACAATATTTCTTTTTTGGTAAAGTAACTAGTTATGTTTACATTGTCAACAATGATTACCTTATAGGTACTTAGGGGCATGTTTACTAAACTGCGGTAACGTAGCAGCTGCTATGCTGAGGCGCGTTACGTAACGTTACATAATGCGCCTTAACGTTCCCGGCCACGGTAAGTCCAGAAAAGGGCGGAGAGAAGGGGTCAATGGGCGGGGAGAGGCCCCTTCCACACTAACGCGGAGAAATTAAGGGCTGAATCCTAACGCAACTGAAAACCTGGCGTTAGCACACATTTGCAAGAGAGAGAAATCAGTTCTGTGTCCACAATGTACAGCATAGCCAGGGAGCCCCAGAAAAGTGATAGTAGTGCTACATTTGCACCAACAGCATAGTGGACAAGTAGGAAAGGCCACTATGGTGACAGTGTGAATGGGGCATAGGGTGCTGCAGGCGGGACATGTAGTGGGGGCAGCTGGGGCACAGGGCTGACCAGGCAGAAGCCTAGGTTACACATAGGAACATAGGCATGAGAAATCAGCAAGACATCCGCTGACCAAAGCAAAACACAAACCACAAATACCCTGACCACCCTAGCCAATAGTTGCCAGGGCACACACCGGACATCCTCCCAGCCACCCGTCCTCCATGTGGAAGGTGCAAAATGTTGGTTGGCTGTGATGGGGGTGGGGGGGGGCGTGCGGAAGGCTATGTATGCCCCTCACCCCTGACACTCCAACCCGTGCAGTGTATGACCTGTGATGGTGCACCAACAACATATGCCCATGTCAGCACGACAGAGGGGGGGTGTCCATGCTGGAGGGGGCAGTGGCACCTGCCTGCAGTGGCCCCAGGCCATGCCCTACACCAGTAGGTGGTGTGCAGTGCAATATAAAAGTTCTGGCTGATGAGGCATACAGCTAGCCCAAGGGACCAATGTGACCCTGTGGCAGCACTGTGGTGCAATACACACAGCCAGTGTCCCTAAGCAGAGGATCACAGGTTCAGGTCCCAGCTGCAGGCCCAGCACAGCACATCCCAATATTTTACCCCACTAGGTAGATGAAACAGAAACCAGAGAAGGTCCTGCTGAGGAGAAGGAAAGGTACATCCCAATAATTTTCCCCACCATGTACAGAGACCAGGAAAACAGAAACGTTCGGGCTGAGGAGAAGGAAATGTCCATCCCAATAATATACCCCACCATACAGATAGAACAGAAAACCAGAAACGGTCTGGCTGAGGAGATGTAAAGGTACACCACAATAATTTACCCCCCTATGTAGATAAAACACAACACCAGAAAGGGTCTAGCTGAGGAGACATACAGTTAGCCCCAGGGACCATTGTAGCCCTGTGGCAACACAGTGGTGCAGCACACACAGCCAGTATGTCCTGGAGTTGAAAGTCACAGGTTCAAGCCCCAAATGCGGGCACAACACAGCACAACCAAATATTTTACCCCACCATGTAGATACACCATCAAAACATGCAATCCACATGGCAGCGGCCAACAGGAGCACAAACACCCACTCATCCACACTCCACTATTCAAATCCACATGTAGAGTCAGGCTGTTGGCCCCAGCACAGAGCTGCAGGTAGCATCCCAGCACCACCACCACCTCCTGCACAGTCCGGAAACGTCGGCACTGTGAGCAGGGCAGGGTGGCGGGCAGGTTTGCCAAACAACCCTATTAGTGCACAGTGATGAGTGTGTGTGTGTGTGTATGTCTATCCATTGTATTGTGGCTGCCCACCCTGCCCTGGGCCCCCAATGTGCAGATGTTAACAGCGTTAAAATGCAAATTTTCATAATGAGGAGCAAGGTATTGTGGGTATGGCCAGGACAGGGCATATTGGCAGGCATCAGCTGCACAGGGAGTAGGGCAATGGCTCAGTCACTGTAGTGGCAAAACACCACCTGCATGGACACGGGGGCTAAAGCATGTAATGCTGTGAGGCCAGTCCACCCTGATTGTTCAGTGACCATAGTATGTCTAGGTCTCCCCCCCCCCCCCACAGTGCTCTATACCATCTGTCACCAGTGATACATGTGTGATCCTAGTTGTGGGGGTCTAATCACTGACATGCCTGCCTGGTGTGTGTGTTCCACATACCACATCTGGATGCACAGGTGTGCTCTCTGTAAGCCTGCACCAGGGACTGGCAAGTGGCCTGTCTGCAGTTAGTTTGTGCATGGTAGGAACACCCTGTATGCTGCTGCAGGTGCAGTCCAAAAGGGCTGCCAGATGGTGGTATGTGGCAAGGGAGGATGCACAGGCCACCACCACCACATCATGGCTGGTCTACCACTGCTGCAGTCACATGTATGGGTCCTGTGCACTAGCCCTTGAGGGCTGTCTATCATCATCAGGACCAAAGGTCACTGGTGCCACATCCAATTCCCAAGCACCTGTCACTCCATGGCCGCTCTGACAATATGAGTGAGAGTGGGCCCTCGGAGGCACATAGTGTAGACCACTCTGACTGGTAGGGAAAGTGCTACATATCACCCATGTGATCCTTAACACCCCTATGCCCCCACTAACAGGTGTCCATGGCAGCCAGATCCCAACACTGGGTATGCAGTGACATGGGTGAGGTCTGGCCCCAGCAGACCACATGTGACTGCAGAACATATGTGGGCACAGAGCCACTCTCAGATGCACTGCTATGAACACCTGTTACACACTGGTAGGGATGGGGATGTGTAGCAGGATCTATCTCTAGCACCATGTGTACTGTGTACCCAGTGCTGTGCGCCCACCTATACCATCAGGGCAAGCACAGACCCTGCCGAATGGCAGGGTCTGTAGCTACTCTGTGCCAGTATCACGCCCTGGCAGGCCATTACACCGAGCTGGGGAAACAGAGAGGTGCAGACCCCATGTGGAGATCAGATGTATAGCACTGTTCTGCATGTGCAATGCATCATGGGTGTTGGTGCAGCTACCCTATCCTTGCGCACACAGCTGATGGCTGCGTGCTGAACTGCAGTCCCCCTGTACCCAGCCAGTCCAGTCCAAAAGGGCAGAGAGGTAAAGAACTCTGGCCAGTACAATGAGGTTACAAACAGTGGTCATGGGTCGTATTCACCGTTGTTACCTCCCCTCATGCTGTAGCAACTAGGATAATTTGCATGCCGCTAATAGTCGTACCCTCACAGATCGGTACTGCCAGCCCCTAACAGCTATGTCACAGTTGAAATACAGTCCCGCTGTCCATCCATCTGCATGTCAGCTGTACATAGTCCTGTCTGCCTGTGCAGGCTGCCACCCCATAGCATGCGCTGGTACCCTGTCCTGCATTGTACCTCTGTGTGCATCCCCGCCTGTGCCTGATCTGCATGACACCACCACCCTGCTGTCGACCCACCATTCCAACTGTCTTGCCACCACCGCCCCCACCGGAAGAAACGTACACCCATCAACTGTCACCCACTGTCTCACAAGCATGTCACATTGACAGAGCCCTGTGCCATGGTACAGTCGCCCACAACATGTTGGTCTACAGTACTGACAGCCACATGGGCTGCCCACAGATATGGAACTTGCAGGACCCCCCCCCCCCACACACCCCCTGTCAGTCACCTGTGCAGGCCGCAACCCCATGGCCACCCAGTGCCAGGGTGATATCTGTCCCAATGCCCCTAGATGATGCATGTCAAGCTGAGGCACCTTGCAGCCCATAGGGCACACTGAGGGCACCCTAACATTGTTAGGGCACTGTAACCATTAGCGCCATATCCCTGAGAGCCCCCGTAGGTGACCTGCCCAGGGGTGCCTAGTCCCGCCCCATGCCTAGACACTCTGAGAAGGTGCCCTGTACGGCGCCTCACAAAGCACCTAGGGAGCAATACGGTGCCATACAATATGGCGACAACCAAGGCGCATACTGAGGCGCCATGTAAGGCGCAGAAACCACAAGAGCCCTAGAACGCACCATGTCCAGGAGCATGGGTCAGGGCACCATATGACATGCCTGTGTCCTATGGAGACCCATGATGCGCTTGGTAGCGTATCGAGGGCAAGGCACACTGCAAGGCGCTGTAACCAAAGTATGCCTAAAGCGCGCATGACAAGCCTGACACGCTGTGATGTTAAGCCACAATGCCCACAAGATCATGGTCAGACGGAGCAGCCTAATGGTGTGTGTGTAGCGAAGTGGGAGGAAATATCTCTCATAACAATGTAATGTGGGTTCAAATCCCAGTAGAGGGGATCACATGTCCAAATGGATAGGAATATGACACAGCACACCAGGAATTAACACAAAAACTGAGCAAGGAAGGCGCGTGATAAGGCGCATAGCAACGCCTGCACTGCTCATGCATGCTTCCACTGAGTTATGGGTGAACTGACCACATGAGGCATACAAGATGGCTGCCAGATATAGGAAGCCTGCATTCTCCCATGCGGATGTATATCTTCTTGCACAGCAAATCTGCAGCCACCAGGAGCGCCTGTTCCCAGGCTCCTCCCGCCGGCAGGACCTCAGCAGGGTGAGGAGGGCCTGGGTGCACCTCAGAAGGCGCTACAATATGGTCGCAGACTACCCACATGAGGTAAGTGCATGGGGACAGGCACACCAAGCAAGGAGTGCAACACAGTAGCCAGCAACCACATCAAATATCAAGCACGCACAGCAAGTGGAAAGGACATTTCTTTTGGGTTAAACCAGGAGCAATGTAGTCCACACAGCTGATGCTTGCAGGTCTGCCCTACCCCCAGGATGCTCCTGGCTTCCTTATAGAGGAGTGTCACCCATCCTGGTGTTATGGTGGTTGCCCCTGTTGCAGTTACATAGACCTGCCCCACCCCCAGGATGCTCCAGGCCTCAACACAGAGGTGTGTTATCCATTCTAGTGTTATGGTGGTGGCTCCTGGTGCAGTTACATAGCCCTGCCCCACCCCCAGGATGCTCCAGGTCTCAACACAGAGGTGTGTTATCCATCCTGGTGTTATGGTGGTGGCTCCTGTTGAAGTTACATAGCCCTGCTCTACCCTCAGGATGCTCCAGGCCTCAACACAGAGGTGTGTTATCCATCCTGGTGTTATGGTGGTGGCTCCTGGTGCAGTTACATAGCAGTGCCCTACCCCAGGATGCTCCAGGCCTCCTTACAGAGGCGTGCCACCCATCCTGGTGTTATGGTGGTGGCTCCTATTGAAGTTACATAGCCCTGCACTACCCCTAGGATGCACCAAAAAAACAGCAAGCTGCCACGAAAGCAACCAACACAAAAACCAGTCTAAAAACATGGCAGCAGGGGCAAAAGCAGCCTTTATTATTCTTAAAAGGATGAGTGTGCCAATAAACCGACACTGGCCGTGTTTCGTAAAATACTTCCTCAGGGGTATTTGGCTCACTAACACAGGTACACTACCAAAAAACTGCCTCCAGTTTTGCAACTGATTCCTATAGATTTTGGGGTGCTGAATCCAGGAAAAATAGCCAAAATGTTCCATCACGTCACGTTTTCTTGCAAAATTAGATTTCTTACCCATATAAGGAATGTTCACATAATTTCTTTTTAGCCGACTGCAGTTTATTTTCTTGGCCCAAAATAGAGGTTGTAATGGTTAACTAACTAGAAACACTCCCTCATGATATTTAGAGTGTTTTGTATTCATTTTATACATTAACAGGACAATTGGGAGGCGGGGGGCTAAATCCAGTACTCGCGCTGGCGCATGTTCTTTCCTGTTCGCCTCGCCTCGTTCGCTCGCTCAAACACGGTGGTTGCGACATGAACGTTCCTGTCAAATTTCAGTTTCTTGCAAGTTCATTATTACCTTTTGTTTGCTCAGTCGTAATCCAGCTTTATTCCGAAGTGGTTCACTACAGTTGTAGTTTGCAGTGCTGTGTATTTGTGATGGCTCACAGAGCCAGAGGTTGCGTCAACTCTCCGGACAGTTTTTGTTTTATTTGTGGGGAATATACCGTGAAAAAGCGGCAGAGGAACATTTCTGCATTTATTAAAAAAGTATATTTCGCCTATTTCGGTTTGAAGTTAGGCGATCAAGACAAACCGTGGGCTCCTCACAAAGTGTGCAAGACATGTGAGGAAGATCTACGCTTATGGATGAAAGGTAAAAAACAAGCATTTCGTTTCGGAATACCTATGATGTGGCGTGAACAAAGAGACCACAGCAGTGACTGCTATTTTTGCTCTTGCATTGTGAAGGGATACAACTTAAAAAATAAGAACGTAATAAGTTACCCCAACCTTCCCTCAGCAATTAGGCCTATGTCTCATAGCAACGAAGTACCTGTGCCTGAACCACCAAAATCTTTGGATCATATTTGTGTGGACGGTTCTGATCATGATGAGACTCATCAGATGGCTTTTCCCAATGAGTCCAGTACTTCCGAGTTTGAAACTGAACCAGATCCGAAACCTGAACTTTTCTCTCAAGCTGAATTGAATGATTTAGTCCGGGATTTAGGACTCCCAAAAGATGCTGCCCAACTGCTAGATTCTCGGCTTAAACAGAAAAATCTATTGTCACCAGGAACAACTTTTTATTGGTACCGCAACCGCGAGACACAATTTTTGAAGTATTTCAGCAAAGAGGAAGATTTGGTATTTTGCAACGATATATACGGAGTGATGGAAAAGTTTAAACTCAAGTATGATCCTGCTGAATGGCGGCTGTTCATTGATTCGTCAAAAGACAGCATAAAAGGTGTTCTTCTTCATAATGGCAACACATTCGCTTCAGTTCCTATTGCTCACTCTGTTATTCTCCAAGAAAAATACGAGAATTTGGCCCTGATTCTTCAGAAGATTCGTTATGATGAGCATAAGTGGATGATTTGTGGAGACTTTAAAATTCTATCCATGCTATTAGGGCAGCAATCCGGTTTCACCAAATATCCCTGCTTCCTTTGCTTGTGGGACAGCCGGGCCCGCGACCTACACTGGGGGAAAAAAGACTGGCCAATTCGGGAGTATTTGAGACCCGGTGAGAAAAATGTTCTTCATGAGAGCTTGGTACCTCGTGATAAAATTCTATTACCACCTCTCCACATTAAGTTGGGTCTCATTAAGCAATTCATCAAGTCCCTTCCAAAAGATGGTGAGTGCTTTCGGTACCTTTGCTCAAAGTTCCCCCGACTTTCTGAAGCAAAGCTAAAGGAAGGAGTGTTTGTTGGCCCTGATATAAGGAAACTCATTTCAGATGGAGCATTCGCTGAAACGATGTCTGAGAAGGAAAAAGAAGCCTGGGATTCCTTCAAGGATGTTGTTCTCAAATTCTTGGGGAACAGGCGGGATGAGAACTATAAGGATATTGTTGCCAGGATGCTCAATGCCTTCAAAGAACAAGGCTGTAACATGAGCCTGAAAGTCCATTTCTTGCACTCCCATGTGAACTACTTTCCCGAAAACTTGGGGGCGTACAGTGAAGAACAAGGTGAAAGGTTTCACCAGGACATCAAGGACGCAGAGAGAAGGTACCAAGGAAGATGGAACACCACTATGATGGCTGATTTCTACTGGTTGCTGCTGCGGGAAACCCCAGATGAAAAATACGCCAAGCAGCGCACCAAGAGAAGCATTCGGGGGAAGAAGAAACGGGCCCACCAGGAGATTGATTGACCCAAGAATGACTTTAAAATCTAAACTGTGTTGACAAATATCGTGTTTTTACTAAACTTTGAAATAAAATTTGCTAGTTATTACCACAGTGTCGGATCTCATTTATTAGAATTTTATTTTCACACCATCGGGTGTTTATCTTCATGTATTGCAATGGTGCGGTTTGCGTTTTCTATTCTTACATACATACCTGTACAACATTTTTTGCACATTTCTTTGCTTTGCTTTGTGTCTAACCTCGCTCTTATATGCTCAATGTTTGTGCACATGTATGTGGCTGTTTTAAGTGCAGACAATTTTGCTACCATCACAGTGTGTTTTGTTGACATTACTCTATTCTTATGTGCTGCCTTGTTACAATTTTTTTTATTCTTATTTGAATAACTACTAAACAATTAGTATAAAGAATTCATCCAAGAAACTTTTATCTCGATCGCACTCAATCTGAAACGTTCACCTCAAACTGCTAACCCAATGTAGCAAAAAATCTGTACGTGATGGAGCAAATTGGTTACCAGATTTGGATTCAGCGCACCAAAAAACGTAAAAATCAATCGAAACATTAGAGGCAGTTTAAAAAAAAAATTTTTTAGTGTACCTGTGTAATAAATAAATAAATAGTTAAAACATGAATAGGAATTATTATCAAACCTGCTGACAAAAGGGGTGCGGTAGTGGTTTTAGACAAAAATAAGTATATACAAGAAGTAAATAGACAGCTTACTGATAAGTTTTTATTTTCGATTGGATGGTGATCCAACAGATAAATTAAAAAGTAGTAATGACAATTTGGTTTTGAATGCTTACGAAATAGGACATATTACTAAGAAGGAGAATGAATTTTTAATAGTGGACAAACCTATTACACCGACGATCTACATTATTCCAAAGATACATAAATCTTTGGAAAATCCACCAGGCCGATCCATTGTGTCAGCTATTGGTTCTCTGTTAGAACCTCTTTCTCAGCTGCTAGATGAAATTTTACGTCCGTTTGTCACAAAAATGTGGTCTTATGTCCGTGACTCTTCCCATGTAATAGAAATCCTTTCTTCATTTCAAGATCTTAGTCCTAACTTAATATTGGTAATATTAGATGTGGAATCACTGTATACAAATATACCGCAATCCAAGGCATTGGATATTATTGAACAATGTCTTTTATCTAGACATGATCATAAGCGTATTCCTACCACATTTCTTTTAACATTGGCTGAATTTGCAATATGTAAGAACTTTTTCTGTTTTAGAGAATTATTTTACCAACAAATCAAGGGAGTTGCCATGGGGTCCTCCATGGCCCCTGACATTGCCAATCTGTATATGTTTCAGTTTGAAAAAATTTTTTTGGAGGATCATTTATTTAAGGATGAGGTCTTGCTATGGATTCATTACATTGACGATATTTTTATACTTTGGGATGGCTCTACAGAACGTCTGTCTGAATTTAATATATGGATTAATGCATTGGATGAAAACCTGCATTGCCAGGTAACTTATGATCCTATACAGATACCCTATTTGGATCTTTTGGTCAAAAAAGAAGGAAAGAAAATCATCACTACATTATATAGAAAGCCCACTGACAGAAATCAGCTATTGCATTATTCTAGTTTTCACAATCCTGCTTTGAAAAAGAATTTACCTGTTGGACAATTTCTAAGGGTTAAAAGGGCGTGCACGATGTCACAAGACTTTGAGCACTATGCCAAAGATATGAAAGAAAGATTTAAGATACGCCAATACCCAAGCCATTGCATTGAGAAAGCATACAAAAGAGCCCGTGATGAGCCTCGTGAATCGTTGCTAAAGGTACAGGATAAGAAAGGACAACCAAATATGGTGTGCCCCCTTTTATATTCATTGCAGTCATACAAAATTACAAAGATACTTAAGAAAGAATGGCATATTATACAGAATATTCCAGGCTTCCAAAATATTTCACTAACAATAGCCCATAATAGCCCACTCCTCTCTCCTGTGGTGTGCCCCAAGGATCTGTTCTTGCCCCTCTGCTCTTTAATATCTTTCTAGCCCCTCTTGCCCTTATAATCCAGCAGTCTGGTATCTCGGCTTATTATTATGCCGATGATATCATTTTATTACATCATACCAACCCGCTTACACCTGATCTTTCCCCTCTTAATCTTTGTCTCTCTCCGCCGTCGCCTCCTGGTTCTCCTCCAATTTTCTTCATGTAAACCCGGCTAAGTCTTTTGCTATCTGGTTCACATTTGGAAGCCCCTCCCCCACTTGTGCTCCCTCTTTTTCTTCCCAACCTATTCCTCTTGTTTCCTCCATTCGTTACCTTGGTGTTGTTCTTGACTCTGCACTTTCCTTTAAGGAGCATATCTCTTCAGTAGTCCAGCGTTCTTTTCTTTCCCTTAAACAACTCCGGGCTGTGCACCCTTTTCTCTCCTCCTCTGCTCTGGCCACACTTCTCCTTTTCTTTGTGATGTCTCGTCTTGATTATTGTAATGTCTCCCTAGCTGGTCTCCCTCAGTCCCAACTCTCTCGTCTCCAACGTGTCCAGAATACTGCCGTTCGTCTTCTCACCTATGCCTCTCGCTATGATCATGTCACCCCTCTTCTTCTTCAGCAGCACTGGTTACCCATCCCATTTCGTGTCCAGTATAAAATTCTCACTATTGCACATAGGGTGGTTCGCACGGGTATCCCTCTCTACCTTGCTGATCAGATCCATTTCCGCACTTCTCATTGTTTGCTCCGCTCTATTCACATAAACCGGTTGTCCCTCTCTTCTCCCTCCCAGGCTCACCTTGAATCTACCCGTTCCTCCACTTTCTACTTCCTGGGCCCTAAACTTTGGAATTCGCTCCCCCCTTTCCTCCATGCAGAAGAGTCCTTCCAGTCTTTCAAAGCGCAACTCAAAACCCATCTTTTTTGTTTGGCATTTAACCTCCCATCCACAGTCATGTCTCCCTCTCCCTCCTCCTGTTGATATGTGTTTTTGTTGCTTCTCTCTGCCTTTTCTCTAGTCTTTCCTATTTTTAATGGCGTTCCTTTCCTCCTTAGCAGTCTATTTTTAAGGTTTTTAATCTATTTTAATTTTATTGTAAACCGCTCAGATACCTTTGGTCTTGGGCGGTATAATAAATCTTTTAATAAACATAAACAATAAACATATTAACCTCTATAATCTTCTGGTTCCCTTGGCCTTAACAGAACGGAAAGCATTATCTAAATATAAGGGACAATTCCAATGCGGTCACTGCTCAATTTGCTTACATGCCCTTCCGGTACGTAATGTCTTCATTCATCCAGATACCCATGAGAAGTTTTATCTCAGTGATTTCGCAAATTGTGGGACGACTCATGTTATCTATGTTATTCAGTGCCCCTGCAATAAACTGTATATGGGCAAGACTAATTGTAGCATACGCATACGGTTAATAGAACACAAAAGTTGTATAAAAAGGAAGTTGGAGGATAAACCACTGGTACAACATTGGGTAGAAATGGAACATAAAATAGTGGTAACCGGGTAGCCGGACCCACTGCTCACCCTTCCCATCTAATCACACCAACCATTTCACACTTACACTCCCCCCTCCAGCCCCATTAGGCCATCCCTGCTCGGTCATGACCTACATGGCAATCGCCAATAATCACAAGAGACCGGGATTGGCATAAACTGGTCGCAGCTTTATTTACAACAGCCAACTGTTAACAACAAACATAACAGTAAACAAGGGACCCCATGTCCTGCGGCACGATCGGCCACCGGCCATATGATTAGCAAGGTGACCTCGCCGCCGTCCCAGGACAGTCAAGGTACCGGCCAATTGCCAAGAACCCTTCCCCGACTTGGCCGTCTCAGTAGCACAAGCCGGCCCGGGTTTAACCGGGTCGAGGGCACCCCGCCCTCACCCAAATGGCCTACAGCTCCGGATCCTGGAACCTCCAGGACCCCGCCACCAGCACAGGCGCATTACCCGCCTGTGCCGCCCCCCCCCCCACTTATCTGTGACCAGTTTTGCCGTCCCGCACCACTTTCTCTAAGGCTTCCTGCCAGTCGTTAAGTAGCAGGTCTACTCCCACCGGGGAAAGGTGAACCCCATCGTCCCGGTAGAGACCAGCACAGCCCACCTCGACCCATGGGTGCTGGACCTGATACCCCCCCTTTCACAAACCCACCGCCCAATTTGATGATTTATTTTCGTCAACCCCCTGGACCATCTCCGCTGTCCCCGGCAAGCTGGTCTAGGTACAATGTCCGACCAGATCACGACCACCCCTTCATACCAACTCAGCACCACTGCCAAGTCTTTCTTGGCCACGTTGATCAACTGCTTGCAAGTCCATGAGGACACTTCGTTGTCCCCAAGATGCACCAGCAGAATCTCCTGCAGACTCCCAAGTTGTATCTGTTGTCGAAGCAAGGGCAGCATCTGCGACCACTGTAGCCCCCGCACGCCCAGCCATGAAACCGACAACGTTGCCAGATCGAATCCTAGATTGATCCCAACCGGCCGGACTGCCGCTCGAGTTTCAGCCCAGAAGACAAAGGAGTGCCCAATGATCCAGCATTCCCGTACACCATGTCCCTCATCTGAAAAAGAAATCAAGAGTTAGTAAGACCCCCCCCCCCATTCCGTCCCCCAATCCTATACACGTACATAGCCCTGGAATGCTATAGACCGCCACCGACCTATACTTTGTATCTGCCTATCCCTGAGCCCCAACTCCGCAGCGCTGGACGCCGCCCCGATACGAAAGGAATGCGCCAAAAATTGCGCCGCTACCTCGCCCAGGGAATCCAGCACTTTACGCAACACCGCCGAAAATTGAAAGCGCATAAGAAATTGCATATCTTTGTGCACAAACAGTCCGTCCCCCACCCTAGGGCGCACCTGCAAGTAGTCCCGCATCGCCGAAACTGGGCAAGTGGGACCGCCTATTGCATTGAGTATCACCCACTCTCCCTTACCCCCCTGATCCGTCTTGGATTTTGTCAGCAGTACCTTTAATTGTTCCCTTCCCAACTGGGTGTGCTGGAGACGCAAACTGGCACCCAACCCAGCCTTCTTAGAATTCACCACCAACTCCCCGACCCGAAACACCCTGAAGAAGGCCAACGTAAACGCCGCCCGGAATAGCACCACCTCGTAAGGCGACACCGTGACAGCCGGCAATTCGTCGCACAGCCTCATGAGTAATGCATGGGAAATCGGCCGCCTCGCATCCGGCGGAGACGCCTCAACTGCTCCCAACCGCGAAGCAGCCGCCGAACCATAAACCCACCACCACCCGAGCCCCGACCGACAGCTCTCATAAAAAAACTGAAACCGGCGATGTGTCCCTTCACCGCAGATCTGGAGAATCCCTGGCTCTTTGCCCATATTATATATTGCCCCAACACATGATCGGAGACCGCACCCGGCTGCCAACCGCGCTCCCGCAAAAAAGCTACCACCATTCCGCAGCCTCTTCGATACGCCTCCCAGGTACTCTCGGCTACCGAACTCTGCAGCAGTTCCTTCATCTCTACTGGCCAAAGCTCCACAAGCTCGAGGGGACTTCTCTCCCTTCCGCCTCCGCCTCTGGTGCCAATTGTCGAAAGCGCTCCCACTGCAAATGTGAAAGAGCATCAGCGATTGCATTAGTATGACCTGGAATGTGACGCGCCTTCAACACTAAATTTAAACGCAAACAGCCAAGAACTATGGCTCGCATCAGCCCTGTCACCCGCAGACATCTCGGAGTGAAGCAATTCACGACTCCCACCACCGCCATATTGTCGCACCACCACAACAACCTACGATCTCGCAATCTATCCGGCCACAACTCCAATGCCACCAGCATAGGGAAAAGCTCCAAAAATGTGATGTTCCGCAACAAACCACTGTCTCGCCAATGCTCAGGCCAACGCTCTGTGCACCACTCCCCCTGAAAGTAAATACCCAAACCAACACCTCCTGCTGCATCCGTGTAAAGCTGCAAGTCCTCGCTCGAACACACCACCTCTTTAATAACCGAGGTACCATTGAAATCCTTCAAAAAGGTGTCCCAGACTCTCAGATCGTCCTTGACCTCTTTGGAAAGCCTGATACGATGGTGCGGTTTCCTCACCCCAGCTGTTACTGCTGCCAGACGCCGCAAGAATATGCGCCCCATTGGAATCACTTTACATGCGAAGTTCAAGGATCCGATCAATGCCTGCATCTCCTTCAATGTGAACTTCGCGGAAGCGAGGGCATTAGCCACTAGGACACGCAACCGCACAACCTTCTCCACTGGCAGGCGCGCAACTATCTGCTCCGAATCCAACTCGACACCCAAAAAGATAAACCTTGAACATGGCCCGACCATTTTCTCCTCTGCCAGCGGTACACCCAACTGTCCCGCTAAAGTGTTGAAGCCCTCAAGTAGCTCCCAGCAAGCCGGGGACCCGCTTGGACCAACAAAGAGAAAATCGTCCAAATAGTGCACTACTTCGCCTCTACCAACCAATCGCGCCACGGCCCATTGCAAAAAGGTGCTGAATTTTTCAAAGTAGGCACAGGATACCAAGCAACCCATTGGCATGCATTTATCGAAATAGAAACTCCCACTCAATTTAAAACCTAAGAAACAAAAAGACGAGGGATGCACTGGCAATAGACGAAATGCAGATTCGATATCGACCTTTGCCATCAGCGCACCGGGCCCGGCCAGCCTAACCAGCTCCTCCGCCCTGTCAAATGACGCATAGCGGACCGTACACCATTTGCGTGGTATGTGATCGTTCACTGAATCCCCCAGGGGAGAGGATAAATTCTGGATCAAACGAAACTTCCCCAGATCTTTCTTTGGTATAATCCCAACCGGGGACACCACGAAATCTCGATACGGAGGTTGCTGAAAAGGCCCCGCCATCCTGCCCAACTGTAACTCGATCGCAACCTTCTCTTCAACTATTGCCGGATACCTCCTAACCGATGGGGAATTCCTCACGGCCGAGGCCGCCACCAACCCTCCCACTGGTATAACAAAACCAAACTGGAACCCTAATAATAACATTCGTCGTACGCGCGGACTCGGGTAACCCTGCAGCCATCGTCTCAACGCGTCCACTTTTATTGATGTAGGGGCCACTTCAAACACCCCCCGGTGTCTTCCCGGCAGGCAAGGCCGCCCCCAGGGGACCTTTTTTAATGCATTTGGATGCAGGGTGGCCGGCGCCGCACGCCGAGCAGGCGTGCTTGAATTTGCAATCCGGGAAAGGGCACGCTGATCTGTTGAACTGCCAGCAGACGTCTCCGACGATACCCGACACCCCTCTGCCCAGTGCGGAGGATACCCCACCCCGAAAGGAACGACCCGTCCCGATGTTAACGCTCGAGCCACCCCTCCACGACCCCCCCCTGAAGCCGCCCGCACCGACATTTGTGTAAGCCACAAATTGATGTCTTGAGTTGCCCAGGTCAACGACTTGTTTTCCTCCATTTTATCCCGAAACGTTTCGTCATAATTCAACCAGGCCCACCCGTCGTGGGTCTGGGAAGCCTCGAGAATGGTATCCGCATAGGCCAGCAGCAAGCCGTACTGGCCCGGGCGATGTTGTCCCCACACGCTAGCGAGACGCAAAAATGCCCGAACCCAATTCACGACCGTCTTAGATACCTTCCGAAACCTGCCCGCCTTCTTGTCCTCTTTCCGCTTCTTCTTACTGTCGCCCGACCGCTTACGACCTTCCAATATCAATATATTTCCGCTTCCAAATTTTCAGATGCAACTTCTTCGGCACCCCCTCCCAGAGTTCCGATAAAGTCGCGACATTCTGGTGCGTCCCTGCCGTCACGGATTCACGCGCCTCCGAACCCGTGCCCGGACCCTCAGACGATGATCCCGACGACTCCGAAGATGACGAGGATGACGAGTCAGACGCTCTCCTCCGCCGGCATGAGTGCTTCCGCTTCCGCGCCGCCTTGCCCGCTTTCTCGGGCCTCGCGCCACCCCCCCTCTCGGCCCCATCCTCCAACAACAACTCACCCGCTGCAGACTCTTCAGTTCCTGTCTGCGTACTCGCTCCATGTGCCTGTTCCGCGCCCCCACGCTGTCCATTCCAACTCTGTGGCACCGGACTGGCCTCTGCTCTGCTGCGCATCTCGGCTCCGCGGGCCTCCATGTACCGCTGTTGAGGGCCATTGACACCTTGTTCCGGACCCTGCGACGGAAGGTATGGAACCTGCAGAGAAAGAAAGGGAAAAACCTGGGGAGAAAAACAGGCGGACCAGGATGGCTGCCAGGCCCTTGCCCAATCCGCCGCTGACGGGCCTTGCCCCCCCCCCCCGCCAACCACCTCTCCCATTCGAACGTCCGTTCGCCAGGGAGAAACCCCAGCATCCCACCAGAGCCACCCGCGGCCGATGGACCCGCCCCCACGCCTGCCGATGCCCCTTCCCGAACTGAGCCACCCCCAGGTACTATGGCCTGGCTCCCCAAATGGTGTACCGGTGCACCCCCCCCCCCAGGGCTTGCAGTGGCACACCCCTGCGCTCCAATCCCCACCCTACCATCGTTGCCCCCCTGCCCGATCCCCAGGCCTTCATCCTGCACATAGCCCAGCTCTAGCCCCCTTCCTAGTAGTTCACCCCCCCTACCTTGCCCTCCTGCTCTGCGGCCAGCCCTCGCCCTAGTGGCCGAACCCCCGGACCTTCCTCGTGACCTCGGAGGACCCCTTGCCTGGCCCCTGACTGGTCACGGCTCCCGGCTCACCGAGCGTCCCCGCTGCGCTTCCCCCCTTCCAGCCGCACCCTCCAACCCCCCCCCCAGCCCTGCCGTGGCCTTGTCAGCCTAGCCCTCTCCACCCCCCGCCCGCGTCCGCGGCCTGCCCTGCATATAGACATCGGGACTGGCTTCTAGCGCTATCCGGCGTATGGGCAGTTAGACAGCACAGCTATTGAGCTTGATCTCCCCTGCAAATTTTTTTTTTTTTTTTTTTTTATTGAACGCCGAGGCCTCCCGGGACCCAATCCTCACCCCCTCTCGAGCCCAAACTCGCCTGTCTCTCCCGGCGCTGGACACCGCCGCGTGTCCAGTCAGGATATAAACTCTGACGCCGCCAAACTTTCAGTGCCGACCCGGTCGCCTGTACCCTCAAGCCAGTGAGTCAATCCTCCACGACGACCCCGACACCAGCGGCCACAGGAGCAGAAGCTGGCAGCGTGCGCTTCGCATGGGCCCCGATGCCTAAAGTCTCACGCGCATGCCCGCACCTGCCAGCGGATCCCCCATGCGCGCACGCGGATGGGGGATCCAATGAAATTAAAAGATGCTCCTTCTTTCACGGCCAATAGCCGTGCTGCCCCCACGCCCGCTCACAGACTTCCCCCCCCCCCACCTCCCTCCGGCACTCTTCCGAGGTGCAACCTGGTCCCGCATTGGGCCGGGCACCCGGTTACCTGCGGGCCCCGGGACCGAGCCCTCGCCCTATCTAATGTTAAATTCTTTGTTATTAAGAAGGTCAAACTTAACTGGAGGGGAGGGGATTTTGACAGAACTATCCTACGATTGGAACAGAGAGATATATTTTTGCTCAATACACTGGTTCCGCATGGGCTTAATTTGGATAAAGATTTATCAGTATTTTTATGACTTTGGTTTTCTGATCTCTTTTCAAGTTTGGTTTGGGTTGCACAATAATTTTATAGTTTAATTGGTGGAGCAAAAAAAGTTTTTTTGTCTGGTATATAATTGGCGGGTATATATAATTTACCTTTGACAGCAGTCTAGTGGACAACGTCAACCCTTTTGATCCTTGATTTTATTTGATTTTGTTTTATGGTGTATTTTTTGTGCTTAAAGGCTAGCGTATTTAAGAGGCATATTTTGCTTCCTTTTTTGCTTGGATGGGCTCAATGCTAGAAGTTTTTATCTTTTTAAGGTGAGTATAACTGTTTTTTTCTCCTCCCTTTTGCCAACTCTGGATAATTTAGGGATGGTCAGACCCAGAGATGTTTTTAATATTAAATACCCCTTTTTAGCTGTTCACGCCTTGGGATTTGTGATTTTGCTTGTATGTTTTATTTGTTTTTATTTCTTTTTCCTTCGTTATGATATTTAATTTAACAGTTTTAATTTAATCCGTTGGTCCCCGCCCTAGGGGGGTCAATATGCCCAGTGTATGTGGTTTGTTTTGATTTATCATTTTTCTATGAGCGGTCGTCAGACTGAGCAGGTAATGTTTAATTGCTTCTGTTATCAGCTTTTTACTCAGAATAGCGGTCGTCCACTTTGTACACGGTCGAGGCATTTTTGGTGCAATTGTTTCATGGGACTTTTTCAATTTTATTTATTTAATTATTTATCACATTGTAGTCATCCATGGTTTGGATTTTGTGTTATTATTCGATCCCTTGTTATTTTATCTTAGTCCGTGGGCTCCTTGTTTGGGGGTTTAAATGGCACAGCGCATGTACAGGTGTTTTTTATAATTATTACATGGAATAATCGATGGGCCAAGTCCTCATGGTTTTAACTTTTTATTATTTATTTTTATGTGTAGTTGGTCTTTATGATTGCTATACGGAGTATCGGATGTTTTATTTCTTTTATTATTTTTAATTTTTTCACGCAAGGTACCTATGTGCTCAGGATAAGTTAAAGGGTGGTTTTATTAAGGACCTGGTTATTTTACGTAGTCTTTGGGACTTCCTACATTTTCTATACTTTTTTAAATGTGTGAATTTAATTAAATTTGTATTTGGTGTGATTCACTTGATTCTCGTTCATTTGGGTTTTTCCCGCCCTGGGGGGTTTAAATGACACAGCGCATGTGCAGGCGTTCTTCACGATATACTTGATCTCTTCGTGAGCACTTGTCATATGGAGGATTTTGGATTTTAACTCTCAGGTTTTTTAATACTATATCGTTTATTATTCATTATTTATTCTTTAACTTGTAGTGTGTGGGTCACGTTTCTATCGGGTTTAATATCTGATGAGGTTTTAATTAATCGATGGATGTACCCTGTTTTACTTAGCTGATGCAAAGTTATGATTTTACATTTGTTTAAGGAACCCCCTCCCCCGAGCTTTAATTGTCTCAAGTTCAGTTTGCGTACATAGTAACATGAGACATAACTATATATCACTTTTTATTGTCATCATCTTTATTATTAATTTATACCTGTCATCTTTTTGTGATTCCTTTTAGTAAAGTCTGAAGGCAATTCTAGGGCTACATAGTTACACAAAACAATGTGGTATTAGCGATTGACCTTATACACTCATAAGGTATTTGCACTTATACATTCTTGTTGTAGTGACAGGTTTGATTTTTCTATTTATGTACAATCTTATGTTTATTATTTTTTGATAAGCACAGTAAATTGATAAAATTATTAGTTTTTAGTGTAGTCTCCCTCCTCTTAGGGTTTCATTTTGTTTCTTTTTATTTTATAGTTAAGGTTGCAATTGATTGTTTGTTTTCAGATTTTTATAACTTGTAATGTTTTATTTATGTATATGTGTTGTGGTGCAGCAGAGGATACACAGCCCATGGAAGTGCAGATAAAAGAAGAGCTTACCTTAGATTCAGCTATGCAAAGAGACACAAGGCATAGTGAAACAGTTGAGCAGGGAAAACTGTTACTACGTGCCAAACAGAAAGCTCATCAGGAACACCTGATTGCAAATCCCCACGTCACGTGCAGGGCTGGGGATCACATAAGACAGGGTTCCAGTCAGTGGAGAGCAGCACAGGACCAAACCCAGGACCAGACCCAGGAGGAAACCCCGGAGAAGGGCAAAAGCCAGAGTGAGAGCTCAAGCCCAGGAGGTGGAATAGCAGGTGGGCCCAGAGCAGATGACGTAGCAAGAGAAAGCAGCAGGAGGTGTGGCTACAGACAGCTGAGCAGAAACCCCAGAGGAGTGCTGGGAGAAAAGGTTGCTATCGGAGAACCAGGAAGTGAAGATAGCTACAGCACTCGGGAGAAAAGGTTTAAGGCAAGCTGTGCTGGGAGAAGGTATGCCCCTCGAGGCAGACCTCAAGAGAAGCCAGGAGTATCCTATCATACAGGAGACCGGTATGTGCCAGCAATAAGCACAGGTCAGTTCAGAAGGAGAGTGTTGGGGGATGGGAACTCCAAACATACTTGCACATTAAAAAATAGCTGTAAAGCTGATACTAACTTTGCTACTGCACAGCCAGCCTGGGAGGCTAGAGAGAAGGGACATTGTAAGCCAAGAGCCAAGACAATCCCTAAGGATAATAGGAGGCATCCCTGTGCTTATAAAGAAAGGTTTGAAACATATGCATGCCAAGGGCGTGGTCCTGAGAATAGAGGCAGGAAGAAAAGGTATTCAGAACCTTTACTTTGGGAGGAAAACCCAGAGAGAATCTACTTCAAGCCAGACAGGTATAAACCTGGGGAGAGAGGAACCTTGACTGAAAGCTGTAGTGATTTATCACAAGGGGACGTGCCTGAATATACCACACAGGAAGAGTGTGATACAGAGAGCTTGGGGAGTGCTGGAGAGGCTATGCTGTGGGAAGACAACAGCTGCCTTTCAGACCCCATGCCCATGGACTTTAGCATTTGTTACAAGTGCAACCATTCTGCTTAATCAAGTAACAAAAGAAAATTTGTGAATTTAACAAAGAAACAGAAGTTGCTGTTACCATTTTGTTTATTGTTTGTATCTGGAGTTTTTTTGATCTTGTTGATGGTCCGAGCGGGACGGGGAATAAAACCCATCTTATTTTCCTTATTCACTTTTTGCTCTGAGAGACTCTGTTATTTCATAGCAAGAGCAGAATACTTATTTTTACTGACCCTAGGCAACCGCCTATATAGGGTTAGAGGGCTCTACCCACGGGCCCCATCACAAGTAGGCGTAGTTTTTCGGATCCAGTCAGCGAGGCAAAGAGCTACGGAGCGAGCAAGCGACAACGCGGGAAGACCGGAAGTTGGCACGCCCGGAGAGGATCCAGGTTCTGAGAGTGCAACGGCAAGCACCTTCTCAAAATAAGAACCTCCACCTGGCTCAGGTAAAGGGTATTTGGGCACAGGTTGGGAGGATCCCTGGTTAGAAGGAAAAAAGCTTGGGAGAAAGAAAAGAATTGTTTCTTTCGCTGTTGTTGTAGTGCCACACTTGGTGTTTGTGTCTCTGGTTTATCTTCCAGGAGAAAAGGGAATTACCACGATGGACGCACAAGAGGTCCTAAGATGGATGAGTATGCAGTTCGAGAAACAGGGAGAGCTAGCACGGAAGAACCAGGAGCAGGCCATCGCAGCCCTGCAGGACCAACAAAAGCCCCTGACGGACTTATTGCATACTCTTCTAAAGGAGCCAAGGAAGGAGGAGTCGCCAGCAGCAGTACCTATCTGTGGGGTAGGCCCACAGAGTTGTGGGATATGGACGCTGGGACAAATGCATAGAGATGATAATTTTGATGACTTTGTGGAGACTTTTGAGAGAATAGCTCTCAATGTCAACTGGCCAGTAGAGCAATGGGCCGTTAGGCTGGCCTCAGCGCTAACCGGCGAGGCTCAGTCAGCTTACAGAGCCATGCCTGCCGTTTTGGCAGCCGATTATAATGAAGTTAAGAGAGCAGTACGTGATAGGCTGGGTTTAACTCCAGCAGTGTATAGATGCATGCTCCGGTCTACCCGGATTCAACCTGACGAAACCCCAAAGGCGCTATATCATAGAGTGCATGGGTTGGTCTTAAAATGGCTTGAACCCGACAGTAAACCGGTAGCAGATATAATAAATCAAATTGTACTGGAACAATTCTTTGAGGCAGTTCCAGAGGAGGTGAGAACTTTCCTGACCTTACAGAATTGTAGAACCTCTACTGAAGCAGCGCAATTAACCGAAAGGTTCTTTGAGGCTGAGGTAACTAAGAAGGCCAGTGCTGGCAGTAGGTTTGGGTTAACCAATTCTGTAAAAACTACTAAAGTTCCTCAGAGGAATATGTGGGGTTCAAGGGAATCCGTATATAGGAAAACAGAAAGTAATAATATGTCAAAATGCTTTAAGTGTGGAAAAATTTGGCACCTAAAGAAGGAGTGTGTGTATCGTACAGCACTAGTTACTAACAATGACGAACATGTAGCAGCAGGTTTCCGCGTGGATGTGGAGGTGCAGGGAGTACCTGCTAAGGCCTTGCTTGACTCGGGGGCCGACCAAAGTATGGTCTCCCGCCGTTTTTGGAAAATCATACAGGCCCAAAATGGTTTTCCCCCGAGTTAGCAAGAGGGGACGGCAAAGATACAATGTGTGCATGGAGCGACAACTTGGTATCCTCTATTTAGATTAAGGGTTAAGGGCTTAGGTACACGAAGAGAAGTCCTAGTAGCCATCATTCCCAAACTGCCCTACGATATAGTGTTGGGAAGAGATTGGCCACCCTTCTACAGAGGTATAGAAGATAGCACATGCATAAAGGGAGGACTAGTTTCCACCAGGTCTCAGGCAAAAGGACTGAGGACCCTTAGTGAAACTTCAGAAGAGGATCCTGTCCCCGCAGAAGAAGAAGGAGAGGTAGAGCCAGAAAGGGGGGAGGAAGTAGTTGTAGATGAGGGCCTGCATGAGCTTCCCCAACATGAAGATTTGATTAGTACCCCCGGCAAGGATAAAAAGAAAAGTAAAGGCGAAAAGCGCCGGGAGAGGCATCACCAGGCCCAGTTGAGAGCCGGAGTAGCCGATGGGCAAGGGTTACCCTGGGTACCGGCAGACTTAGTAAAAAGGTTTCCGTCTTTTGCCAAAGAGCAGAAGGCAGACCCCGTATTAAAATATGCCTTCGAATTTGCACAGGCAGATAGAGATGTGCTCCCCAGGTTCCTATTAGAGGAAGATATTTTATATAGGGAGAGCAGCAATCCCCAGAACAATGCCATTAGGAAACAGTTAGTAGTTCCCACCACCTTCAAGGCAGTTGTCATGAGGCTAGCTCATGACCACCCCATTGGAGGACATAAAGGGGTGTAGGCCACACTCAACCAGATTCTCGAGCGTTTTTACTGGCCGGGAGTATTTAGGGAAACAAAAAAATTCTGTGAGGCCTGTCCGGCTTGTCAGCGGGTAAGCGCTGCTAAGCCTGTAGGAGTCCCCCTGATCCAGACGCCTACCATAACGGAACCGGTTAGGAGAATGGCGATGGATATTGTAGGGCCCCTGGTGAGAACACCTAGGGGATTTCAGTATATCCTCGTCATCATGGATGTAGCCACCAGGTTCCCTTGGGCAATCCCTCTCCGAAACATATCCGCCAGGTTTATAGCCACAGAGTTAATAAAATTGTTCTGTGAGGTGGGTTTCCCGAGGGAAATGCTCACAGACAGGGGAAGTAATTTCGTCTCGAGATATTTAGCACAGGTATGGGACGCTTTTGGCATCAACCATATAAAAACATCGGCGTATCATCCACAGACAAACGGTCTGGTGGAACGCTTTAACCAAACCCTTAAGCAGTTGCTAAGGAGGGGGTTAGAGGGGCAAATGGCAGACTGGGACATTATGCTCCCATTTGCCCTGTATGCTAGTAGGGAACGGACGCAAACCTCCCTAGGAACATCCCCATATGAACTTATGTTCGGACGGGCACCACGAGGGGTCCTGGACATCTTGAGGGACCAGTGGGTGGAACCGGGAGAGGAGGAAATGGGAGTTCCCCAGTTTCTTTGCGGGCTACGGAGTCGCCTTCAAAGGGCATCTCAAGCCGCAGATAGAAATTTACAAGACAGTAGAAAAATACAGAAGAGATATTATGATAGGGGTAAGAAACCTCGGCAGTTAACCATGGGCGACAAGGTCGTGGTAATGGTCACTGATCCAGGGCCAAAATTTGAAGCCCGGTGGAAGGGTCCTTACACGGTAGTGGACCACAAGGGTCCCGTATCATACGTCATCAAGAATGACAGGGGACGCCTTCAGACGTATCATATAAATGTCCTGAAACCGTGGCACGAGAGGATGGTGGCAATTAGCCGCTTTAGCGTAATAACCACACACAGAGCAGCAGGCGCATGTTCACAAGAACCCTGGGAGGAGGGTAATGCGGTATACAGTAGGTGTGATAGGAAGCTCAGGGATCCAGGGCAGATTCCGGCTGTGAGCACGAAAGTTCCCCATCCCGGAATATCTTAAGAGGGGGGATATGTGGTGCAGCAGAGGATACACAGCCCATGGAAGTGCAGATAAAAGAAGAGCTTACCTTAGATTCAGCTATGCAAAGAGACACGAGGCATAGTGAAACAGTTGAGCAGGGAAAACTGTTACTACGTGCCAAACAGAAAGCTCATCAGGAACACCTGATTGCAAATCCCCACGTCACGTGCAGGGCTGGGGATCACATAAGACAGGGTTCCAGTCAGTGGAGAGCAGCACAGGACCAAACCCAGGACCAGACCCAGGAGGAAACCCCGGAGAAGGGCAAAAGCCAGAGTGAGAGCTCAAGCCCAGGAGGTGGAATAGCAGGTGGGCCCAGAGCAGATGACGTAGCAAGAGAAAGCAGCAGGAGGTGTGGCTACAGACAGCTGAGCAGAAACCCCAGAGGAGTGCTGGGAGAAAAGGTTGCTATCGGAGAACCAGGAAGTGAAGATAGCTACAGCACTCGGGAGAAAAGGTTTAAGGCAAGCTGTGCTGGGAGAAGGTATGTCCCTCGAGGCAGACCTCAAGAGAAGCCAGGAGTATCCTATCATACAGGAGACCGGTATGTGCCAGCAATAAGCACAGGTCAGTTCAGAAGGAGAGTGTTGGGGGATGGGAACTCCAAACATACTTGCACATTAAGAAATAGCTGTAAAGCTGATACTAACTTTGCTACTGCACAGCCAGCCTGGGAGGCTAGAGAGAAGGGACATTGTAAGCCAAGAGCCAAGACAATCCCTAAGGATAATAGGAGGCATCCCTGTGCTTATAAAGAAAGGTTTGAAACATATGCATGCCAAGGGCGTGGTCCTGAGAATAGAGGCAGGAAGAAAAGGTATTCAGAACCTTTACTTTGGGAGGAAAACCCAGAGAGAATCTACTTCAAGCCAGACAGGTATAAACCTGGGGAGAGAGGAACCTTGACTGAAAGCTGTAGTGATTTATCACAAGGGGACGTGCCTGAATATACCACACAGGAAGAGTGTGATACAGAGAGCTTGGGGAGTGCTGGAGAGGCTATGCTGTGGGAAGACAACAGCTGCCTTCCAGACCCCATGCCCATGGACTGTAGCATTTGTTACAAGTGCAACCATTCTGCTTAATCAAGTAACAAAAGAAAATTTGTGAATTTAACAAAGAAACAGAAGTTGCTGTTACCATTTTGTTTATTGTTTGTATCTGGAGTTTTTTTGATCTTGTTGATGGTCCGAGCGGGACGGGGAATAAAACCCATCTTATTTTCCTTATTCACTTTTTGCTCTGAGAGACTCTGTTATTTCATAGCAAGAGCAGAATACTTATTTTTACTGACCCTAGGCAACTGCCTATATAGGGTTAGAGGGCTCTACCCACGGGCCCCATCACAGTGTACAAATAGTATTCTATCCCAACTGATTCACTCCTGTTTTCCTCATCCCTCCTTTAGTTTCCCATTAGTTTATCATTGGTGTTTCTCTTTTTGAAAACAGTTTGTTAAAGGCTGTTTTTAATGTATATTTATGTATGAAATACCCATTGTGAACATTTTTATGACTGCATGCACTTTTTAGTTATATTGATTAATGTACTTTTATATTGATTAATGTACTTTTATGTTTATATGTATATGGTTGTTATATGTGCTTTATGAAATTAATCATTGATTAAGATGTTGCACTTATTATTTTTTGGCTATCCTTGTTTTTATTGTTTGGTTTTGTTTTATTTTGATTTTAACTTGTATGCTCTTATTAATTTACTATTCCTATTCATGTTTTAACTATTTATTTATTTATTTATTTATTAGTGAGCCAAATATCCCTGAGGAAGTATTTTACGACAACACGGCCAGTGTCAGGTTTATTGGCACACTCATCCTTTTAAGAATAATAAAGGCTGCTTTTGCCCCTGCTACTCCCAGGATGCTCCAGGCCTCAACACAGAGGTGTGTTATCCATCCTGGTGTTATGGTGGTGGCTCCGGGTGCAGTTACATAGCCCTGCCCTAGGATGCTCCAGGCCTCAACACAGAAGAGTGTCACCCATCCTGGTGCTATGGCAGCTGCAGCTGCCGATGTGTGCAGGCCTGCATTGTCCGCACATGGACCCTGTACCCCAGATGGCATGTTGCAGCACATCCCCGTGCAATATCCTGATGTGTCTGCCTTTGTGCCCAGGGTGCAATGGTGGGACATATGAGCCACGCCCCTGCCACTGTGCACAATGGCACCTGCCTATGCAGCCTCTGCATGTGTAGGACACATGTCGCAGACAGGCCTCTGGGTGCAGGTGGAATATCAACACAGTGCATAAGTGCGGGCTGGGGCATATGCCCCGACCCCCCCCCCCCCGGTGCCCTGTGCACAAGGTACGCCATCATGCAGCCCCCACGGCATGCTGCCCGTGGCACACAGCGTAACGATGGCACATATGGCATGGCGGTGCATGGCCACGCATGGAGAGGCTGCTGCTCGGGAAAGGGGGCCAGGAGGTGTACATCCATGGCACATACGTTGAAGGACAGATATACGCAGCTGCACCCGCACCCATGCGGGTGGCAGAGGCAACAGGAAGTGGGGGACAGATAGCACACAGCAGACTCTGCCAGCTGCTGCACCCAGATATGTGTGACGAGCAAAAGCAGATGGAGAGGGATGCGTGCACCCTAATGGTCCCCTCCATTTCTGTACTCGCAGGTGGAGGACCTTCAGAAAAAGGGGTGGGAGCTGAGCCTATGGTACCCACAATTCCTGGCGTGGATGCTACGTGACCAATGGCAACAACAGGATGGTGAGTGGCATAGGCCATGCCATGCGTCATCACAGGCTCCAGTGGGATGGCAGCCATTGTGGCCACAGGACATGTGTGCATGGTGTGCCAGATGTGTTACCATGGTGCTAATGTATGTCTTACCCCCACAGCGGACGCAGCTGGAGACCAGGCACCAGCAGGGCTGGACGCTGGAAATGGCCAGCCAGTGCTGGAGGACTGAGAGTGGATGAGCCCTGAGGCAGTAGATGGTGGAGTGGCCAGAGAGGAGGGAGGGGGTGGCAGTGGGGAGGGGGAGGGGAGCATGGATGGGGAGGGGGTGGAGGGGAGTAGGGGGAGGAGGCGGGGAGTGGGGATGGGGACACAGGGAGCAGGGAGGGGGAAGCGGGGGCATGGGGCGAGGGGGTAGGGTGAGGTGGGGGTGGGGGGTGGGAGGGCAAGCAGGGGGATGGGGAGGAGGCAGGTATGGGGTTGGGGCAGGCATGGAGGCATGGCCAGCCTATAAGAACATAAGATATGCCATACTGGGTCAGACCAAGATCCATCAAGTCCAGTATCTTGTTTCCAACAGTGGCCAATCTAGGTCATACGTACCTAGCAGTTTCCCCAAAAGACACAGGTTCTGCAATGCTTGTACTGGGTCAAGCATTGATATCCTGGGTCCCTTCTTAATAATGGTTTATGGACCTTTCCTCCAGGAACTTGTCCAAACCTTTTTTAAACCCAGCTACACTAACAGCCTTTACTACATCCTGCGGTAACAAATTCCAGAGTTTGATTACACGTTGAGTGAAAAAATATTTTCTTTTATTAGTCTTAAATAGTTTACCCTGTAGCTTCATTGCATGTCCCCTAGTCTTTCTATATTCTGATAATGTAAACAATCGATCTACGTTTACCCGTTCCACTCCGTTCATTAATTTATAGACTTCTATCATATCTCCCCTCAGCCGTCTCTTTTCCAGGTTAAAGAACCCTAACCTTTTTGACTATCTTCATAGGAGTATCCTTCCATCCCCTTTACCATTTTGGTTGCTCTTCTCTGAACCTTTTCTAATAACTCTATATCCTTTTTAAGATACGGCGACCAGAATTGCACACAATATTCAAGGTGCAGTCTCACCATGGAACGATATAGAGCAGTGATGGCTAACCTTTTTGAGCCCGAGTGCCCAAACTGCCGCACAAAACCAAAGAATTTCCTCAAAGTGCCAGCACGTCATTTGCATAAGTGGTCTTATTTGCATAAATATTTGCATAATGTTACCATACACTAACTTTTAGTAAACATGTCTCTTAATGAGTGTATGGATAAAGAAAGACTAAAAGATTTCTACATTACTATAATCCAGTGCCAACCGCCAGGCACATTAGGAACTACTACAAACGCTGCCCATTTAGAACCCATAGCAAACCCGCCGTATCCTGACAGCATTACCAGGACTCACAAAGCACCATACCCTACCTATCAAAAGGCAACACTGCAAAAATAAAACCAATACATTTCAGAGAATACTGGGGAAAGAGAACAAGTGGCAACGTCAAATAGGAATTTCCTCTTGTACTAAACAAAGCGCAGATGTTAATGATGCACATTTCCCAGAGCTGATATATTCCAGTTAATAAATTCAAAATAAAGAGATATCTTTCTACCTTTTGTGCATTTTTTTTTCAGTTGCAATTGGTCCAGCCACCTTCTTCTGGTTTCTTCATGTTTTCTGCTAACTCTCCATCGTCTGCTGTCCATTTGTCCTTTCTTCTCTCTTCTAGTTTTTTTTCCATTCTCTCTCTCTCTCTACATCTGCTTTAACATACTAATCTTTCTCCTTTTGCTCTTTCCTCATTCCTATTTCATCCACACAAATTTTACCCCTCCATCCTCAATCCCCAATTACTCTCCCAATACCTGGCCAATTGTAGATTTTTCATCCCTCCTACACAAAATATTTTTCCCCTCTCCATTTTACTCTCCCTGCCCCATCCCATTCTAATCCTCCCCCAACATCAGCTCCCTTCTAGTTCCAGTCTCACCCAGCATCCATTCCCTTCTAGTCCCTGCATCAGCCCATTTCCAGTCCAAGTCCCTTCATCAGCTCATTTTCAATCCTAGCCCCACCATCAGCCCATGTCAAATCATAGCTCCCCTCCACTCAGCCCAATTCCAGTCCAAGCCCCCCCATGAGCCTACTTCCAGTTCTAGCCCCTCCATGAGTCCATTTCAATTCAAGCCCCCACCACAGCCCATTTCCAATCTTAGCTCCCCCCAACAGCCCATTTCCAGTCCTATCCTAGCTGTTCCATCAGCCCATTTTCAGTCCTAGCTCCCTTCCCTCACAGCCCATTTCCATTCTAAGCCCCCTCCCCATCAGCTATTTGCAGTTCAAGCCTCCCCTTCCACTCAGCCCATTTCCAGTCCTAGCAACACCCCAACCCATTACCAGTCCTAGCCCCCCGTCAATCAACTTCCAGTCCTAACCTCCATCACCCTTTTCAGTTTAAGCCCCCCCCCATAACCCTTTACCAGTCCTAACCCCCCATCAGCCCATTTCCAGTCAGCCCCCCATAGCCCATTGCCAGTCCTAAACCCCCCATCAGCCCACAGCCCATTACCAGTCCTAACCACATCAGCCCACCTCAAGTCCTAACCCCTCCCCATCAGCCCATTTCCTGTCCTAGCCCCCCACATAACCCATTATCAGTCCTACACCCCCATCAGCCCACTACCAGTCTTAACCCCCCCATAGCCCATTACCAGTCCTAACCCCCCCCATCAGCCCACTACCAGTCTTAACCCCCCCCATAGCCCATTACCAGTCCTAACCCCCCCATCACCCCATTTCCAGACAGCCCTCATCAGCTCATAGCCCATTGCCAGCCCTCATCAGCCCACAGCCCATTGCTAGTCTTAACTCCCCCCCATAGCCCACTGCGTCTTAACCCCCCTCCCCAGCCCACTGCCAGTCTTAACCCCCCCTCCCTAGCCCATTGCCAGTCTCAACCCCCCTCCCTCCCTCCCTCCCTAGCCCATTGCCAGTCTCAACCCCCCTCCCTCCCTAGCCCATTGCCAGTCTCAACCCCCTCCCCCCCCTCCCTAGCCCATTGCCAGTCTTAACCTCCCTCCCTCCCTAGCCCATTGCCAGTCTTAACCTCCCTCCCTCCCTCCCTAGCCCATTGCCAGTCTCAACCCCCTCCCTCCCTCCCTCCCTCCCTCCCTCCCTAGCCCATTGCCAGTCTCAACCCCCCTCCCTCCCTAGCCCATTGCCAGTCTCAACCCCCTCCCTCCCTCCCTCCCTAGCCCATTGCCAGTCTCAACCCCCCTCCCTCCCTCCCTAGCCCATTGCCAGTCTTAACCTCCCTCCCTCCCTAGCCCATTGCCAGTCTTAACCCCCCTCCCTCCCTCCCTAGCCCATTGCCAGTCTTAACCCCCCTCCCTCGGCTCATGGCAATAAAAATAAAAAAAAAGCTGCCCGCTGCTGCCGCCGCAGCATGGAGTGTCCCGCGGGGCTCCCTCTGCCCGGCGGGACTCTCCCGGCGCTGCTCAGCCCCTCTCTGCCGGCTTGCAGAGACGCGAAGGGAGAGAGAGTCTCCCTCGCGTCTCTCTTAAGCCCGCAGGGGCAGATGGGAAATTTCCCATCAGCCCCTGCGGGCTTAACAGAGACTCGAGGGAGACTCTCCCTTCGCGTCTCTGCAAGCCGGCAGAGAGGGGCTGAGCAGCGCCGGGAGAGTCCCGCCGGGCAGAGGGAGCCCCGCGGGACACTCCATGCCGCCGCCGCGGCAGCGGGCAGCTTTTTTTTTTTTTTTTAATGTGCGACCTTCCCGCGTGCCAGCTGCAAGGCCTTCGCGTGCCACAGCTGGCACGCGTGCCATAGGTTCGCCATCGCTGATATAGAGGCATTATAATATCTTTTGTTTTATTTTCCATTCCTTTCCTTATCATACCTAGCATTCTATTTGCTCTTTTGGCTGCCGCTGCAGACTGGGCCGAGGGTTTTAACATGTTATCCACAATGACGCCTAAATTTTTTTCCTGGGTGGTGGTTCCTAATGTGGAACCTTGCATTGTGTAACCATAGTTTGGGTTGTTCTTCCCTAGGTGCATAACTTTGCACTTGTCCACATTAAATTTCATCTGCCATGTTGATGCCCAGATCCTCTTGCAATTTTCCACAATCCTCTTGGGTTTTAACAACTTTAAATAGTTTTGTGCCATCTGCAAATTTGATAACCTCACTCGTTATTCCACTTTCCAGGTCATTTATGAATATGTTCAAAAAGCAGCGGACCCAGCACAGATCCCTGGGGTACACCACTATTCACCTTTCTCCATTGGGAAAATTGGCCATTTAGCCCAACCCTCTGCTTTCTATCTTTTAACCAGTTCTTGATCCACAGTAGTACACTGCCTCCTATCCCATGACTCTTTAGTTTTGCCAAAAGTCTCTGATGAGAGACCTTGTCAAAGGCTTTCTGAAAGTCCAGATACACTATATCAACCGACTCACCTTTGTCCACCTGTTTATTCACACTTTCAAAAAAACATAACAGATTAGTAAGACAAGATCTTCCTTGTCTAAAGCCATGTCGGCTGTCTCCCATTAGGCCATGACTATCTACATGCTGAGTAATTTTATTCTTTATGATGGTTTCTACCATTTTTCCTGGTATTGACATGAGGCTCACCGGTCTGTAGTTTCCCGGATCACCCCTGGAACCCTTTTTAAAAATTGGTGTTAGATTGGCGATCCTGCCATCTGCCCCATAGCACCGGTGACGTACCCCATCCAGGCACAGAGCCTGCACACATCAGCACGGGATGGCAGGCCACACATGCAGCCACACAGACAAGGGGCGATGTGAGTCTGTGTGGGTTCATGTGCGGCCTTCGCATGGCTGCGGCGATGCAGGTGCAGGCATATTCCCTGTGGGAGCAGAGCCAAGCTGTGGGGCAGATGGCAGTGACCATGGGCGTGGTGGCTGACCAGCTACGCATGCTGTGCGACATACTCACAGCAGGCACAGCTGACCAGCCACCCAGCCATGGTGGCCCCCAGGGGGTGTGAGTGCCAGCCGGACCCATGTCACCCCTGCCCTCTGGCATCCTATGCCCCAGAGCTGACAACACCGGTGGGATGGGGGCAGCAGGGCCAGGGCCCTCGGAAGCACACGGCATGCCTATGTAACCCCCCCTAATGTAAATAAACCTCTGTTGTTGCCACAAACAACGCGTCCCAGTATCTCATTTCACAACATGGCAGTGGGGTGTGATTGCCAGGTGTGTGCATGTCCCTGTGTGTCCCCCAGGAGGTACTGATACCAGGGGGTATCATGGCGGTGAGGGGGAATGTCCGCTGGTGACGGGCCCAGGGGATGGTCCAAACATCAGTGGGCGGGTGTAGGGACAGCGGTGCAGGTGGACCTGTGTTTGGGGGCACAGACCCCAGAGGGCATAAATCGGGCCGCGACCTGGTGTGGACCACTGTTGGGTGTGGGACGGGGGAATGGGGAGAAGGGTGGGGGGGTCAGTGGTAGGGGGGGTCATGAGGGGGATGGCAGGGACCAATATGCAATACGGTATGCCAGCGGCACAGGGGCAGGGGTGGATGGAGAGGACGGAGGTGGGTGGGACGGCTGTGGGGCAGGGACAGACCGGCAGGCGGGGTGCAATGTGCATGGGGCACCATCAGCGGAGGTGCCGCAGGATGGACATGGGTCCTGCTCAGTACAGTGCATGCAGATACAGTAGTGACAGTGGTGCAGACGGGCATGGGGCAGATCGTACAGACAGGGGCGGCGCCGGCACAGATGCCCCGCCTGGCTGGGCTATCCATGGGGACAGAATGGCCAGCAGGAACCCAGGGGAGAGGGGTATGGCAGGGGTGATGGCGGAGGCAAGGGTAGGTAGCACTGGGGCACCAGGAGGTGGTGGCTATGCCATGGCTCAGATACGTTGCCAGTGGCAGGGGATGCGAACACACATGAGTGGGTCACAGGGCATCCAGGGCAGTGTCATGTGTGTGGGTTGTGGCACAGATATAGCAGGGGAGGGTGGGATGTGCATGACATGACTGTGTTCCAGGGGGGGCCTGGCAGCGGGCACAGGGGAGGGTGTGGTGGCAGACATGGCCATTCCGGGTGAAGGATATGTGGGTGGGGGTGGTGGGGTAGGCTGGGGAGGCCCAGATCACGGCCAGCAGGGATTGTTAGGAGAGGGGGCACCCTGAGCAGGGAAGGGCGAGGAGCATGTGCCCAGGGCAGCCACATGTGTGACAGGGGGACTTGGGCCATTCAGCTGAAGGCATGGACATGTGGCCACAAGTTACACCTGTGATAGCATTATTTAATGTGCACACTGAACCCTCCCAACTACACCCTCCCCCTGTGTCCTCTGCCGTGTCGGCCACATCCCCGAGCACCCCGTGGGGCAGGTTCTGCTTCTGCCACTGGCGCTGCTGCGACCAGCTGGCCCATGTGTGCCAACATGGCCTCATGCACTGCCACCATCCTGGCCATGCTGGCTGCCATTGAACCTGCTGTGTCATTCAGTGTCCACACCTCGTGGAGGAGGCCACCAAGCACCAGCTGTTGGCATCGCACCTCACACCACAGGCGATCCTGTCCCACCGCCATCTCACGCAATGTCATCTGTATGCCTGTGGGTGAGACACGGTGGAAGCTGTGAGACATGGGTTGCACATTCCACCTGTACACATGAAATGGCTGGCAAGACAGACCGGGCACTCACCCTATGCATCCTCATGCACTGCCTCAGAATGGGAATGCATTTCCCCAATGACCAGGTGGATGGCTGCCTGTGCAGGCCGTGGTGCTGTACCCGGGGATGTTGGTCCAGCTGCGCCACCAGCTGCAGCCCCCACCATGATATTGCTGTTGCCTGCCTCATCTTCCACCATGCAGTCTTCTGAGAGGTGGTGTACTGCTGCATCCCCCTCCACCTCCAGCGCTGCCTCATCCTCCTCAGGCACCTCCACATCCATGCCCGCCTCAGACAGGGATACGGTCTGGGCCCTGGGAGCTCCATCTCCGCAGCCACCTCCATGGCATGTATGTCATCTGTGGGGGTTGAGGGTACACAGCTCAGGTGTGCTGTGCCTGGCCAGCCACAAAAATGTACCTATCCCATCATGGCCTGCCAGGCAGGGTGGGCCGCAGGATACGTAGGACAATCAGGGATGTCCCCAGCTGTGTATATGTGGCCAGGGACTGTTCCGGGGCAGGGACGTGTGGTGCACCATCAGCTGTAGGTGTCCCCGGTGGCAGTGGCGCCTCACTGGTGGATGTGTATGCGTGCAACTGGATACGGGCCGCATACACTGCTCAGACTGCTGGGGTACTGCTGGGGTTGGCAGGCCACCGTTGCCTGGGACAGGTGTGCCCTGTGGTGGCAGGGATCCATGCACAGGGGTGCATGCCCCGTGGTGGCGTGGGACTGCGACGGCACAACGAGCATTCGACATTAGGTGACTTGCAGTGCGGGTGCGTGGATGCATGTGTGCCACATGGGTCTGCCCTGGCCATGCTGGCCACCCTACCCATGCCACCCCCTGAACAGTTGGCTGCCCCATGTCCAGCATCCGGGGCAGCCCTCGCATCCCCCTTGCCCCCCGTCCTACCCACCTTGGGACACCCACCCCATTGATTGCCATCACACATTGCAGCCATCCCACCACCACCACCCACCATGCACGTGGGTGCAGGGGGACACTGTCACTAACATGCCCTACATCACCGGGTGCTATTCTGCCCCCCCCCCCCACCCCTCCAGTGTGGCTCCACTGCGCATAGGTGTCAACGATCCCTGCCCCTGCCTGTCCCCCTCTGCGCCTGCTGCCTCATGCCCACCCACCCTCACCCATGTGCACCGTTGTCACATCACCTTCCCATGGCCCCCTGGTTCCAGTGTGGCCCAGCCTGTGCCAGCCACCCTCAGCTGCTGTATCACTGTCACAGGTCTCCAGTGAGATGTCTCTGACATTCCACACGGGCCTTCACCCATGTCCACTCTGCTGCTGCTGTCACTGGTGGCCTCTTGGTACCCTGTCCGTGCATGGTCCTATGACTGTGACCTGTCCCCGGCCTCCCCCCAACCCCCGTGTTTTGGCACACCCTATAACACATTCCTATGTCCCACCTGCATGTGGGTCTGCTGTGTCCAGCTCAGGCGGCAGGCCATGGAGGTAGATGGGCCCCAGTCTGTCGGCCAGTTGCTGTTCCAGTGGCAACAGTGTGGCTCGGTGTGGTGCACCCCCTCCTGTTGCATGGGCATGGCGCCTCTCAGCGATGGCATGAGCCTGGACCGAGTGCTTGATGTCGCGGAAGCATTTTCGTATACTCTCGGTATCGCGGGTGGGTCCCCCTGCTGTGGCCACTGCTGTCGTGACCTCCTCCCATGCGACATTTCTCTGGCTAATGGTGGTGGTGCTGCTGAACTGCCCGAATAGCACCTCGTAGTGCTCCAGGACAGCTGCCAGGAGGAGGTCATTCTCCTCCTGGGTGTAGCGAGCTGCCCTCCTCCTGGTGTCATCCGGCACTGGCCTGCGATGGCACCTGCCACCTGCCACACCTCTACACTGTTGCTGCACCCCCTGGCTGTGGCTGGATGGGCCTGCCTCGCCCCCTCAGGCTCCTCCTCTGTAGGGGACACTGCTGCCTGGTGGCTGTTTGAGTTGCTCTCGGTCATCTCTCGTGCTCCACTCTGTGCCATCATATGCCGCCATTGCTGACCTGCTGTGCCCCTTTTAAATACACGGTGCATGGTTAATCTGACATTGTCTACGCAACGCGCGTTCCTACGCCTGTTGCCGCTAACCATATGTGTGTTCCTATGCCTGTTGCTGCTACCCAGGATGCGTTTCCTATGTGGGCAGCCATGCGTTACCTCTGCGCCACCTACAGGGGGTGGCGTACATCACAGCTCACGCATGTATCACGGCGTGCTGTACGAGCCCTGCCCCCCCTTCAGCATTGCTCTATGCTATGCACGCACTCAACGTGCGTGTTGAGCGTAACACGCGTTCCTACGCGTGCTATGCCATTACGCACCTGTGCACTTCACGTTCTCTACATCCATGGGTGCTGTGTCTTCATCCGTATTTGGTGCCACACATCTGCCATTTCTGGTATGTAGTTTTACTCTGTGTGCTATGCCGTAGCTACAGCACTCTCTGCCGTGCAGAGGTACCCCACGCGTTGCATCTATGCATACGTTTTGCAAGCACATGTTGCACAATCTCTACACGCGTGGGGACATGCCACATGCCCCTCCCCTTCCTATGTGCACTCCACATGATTCAATCATGAGGTGCGCTTGTGTGTTGTCGTATGTGTGCTACTGCACGTGCTACGACGTTCCACTTCTGTACGCACTGTGCGGTTTGCAAACCTGCTGCTTGTGTGCGTTACTGCATCTGCAGCTGTGTTATGTTGGTTCTGATTAGTTGCCACGCCCTACAACATATTTAGCTCCCCACATTGCTCAGGCCTCTGTCCATGATGGCTCACACTGACCATGCGGGTTGTGCAGTGGTGGCGTTGCTGGGACTCGAGGAGCTGCGGTTGCCTGATGATGGAGATGGTGTCCTTGGGGCTGTGGAACTGGGCATGGGTGCAATCCCACTGCAACACAGACCTGCAGCTGTGGAGGCTCCACAGGCTGAGGTATGTCCAGCACAGCACCATAGGCGTGCTGAGGCATGCCCTCGCCTGCCTCGCCTCTACAGGCATGAGGACCAGGTCATCTCCCTCTACCATCTGTGCACAGGGGCTATAAGGGAGCTCTATGAGGATCTGAGACCTGACCTCGAGCCCTGGACAGCCCGGTCACATGCCATACCGGGATTGGCCAAGCTCCTGTCTGCCCTACATTTCTTTGCCTCTGGCTGCTTCCAAACCTCAGTGGCCACAGTGGGGGAGATGAGCAGGCCCACCTTCTTGCGCTGTCTCCATCAGGTACTGCGGGCCATGGTCAGCCGGGTTAGGAATTATATTACAATTCCTAACAGTGGGCAACAGTGGGGGGCCCTGGGCCAGGCATTCCAGCAGATTGCAGGGATACCACATGTGATGGGAGCTATTGATTGCACACATGTTGCCCTGATCCCGCCCAGAGACAGGGAGGTGGTGTTCCGCAACCACAAAAACTACCATTCCCTGAATGTTCAGGTTGTTTGTGATACAACTATGCGTATTCTGAATGTGGTTCACCGGTTTCCAGGGTCCGCCCATGACTCCCATATCCTGCAACACTCGGCACTATTCAGGCAATTTGAGGCCAGACAATATGGGGACTGTATCCTGCTGGGTGGGTATTAGCCATCTCTAACATGCTCATGTTGTCTCTGTGTCCTGTGGGCACTGCACCTCGCACAGGTGTGACAGGGTCACCTTCGGTGTTCCATTCGGGCCTTCTGACTGCATATCCCCTGCGACACAAATGATATGGCATACTGCACCTCAGACATTTTTAAGAACACATTACAGACACAGTCCATCATGCTGTGGCATATCACTGCCCATCCGATGTCTCTTATACGTGGTCCCATTGCTGAATATGACCACTACATGCCTCTTCCTGCATTGTGGTTGTGCATCACTGACATTGTGTGGGGCAGTGTCCTCCAGCATGCCATATCACTGTCACAGGGGACATGGACACATATGTTTGTGTGTTTCCAGATGTAACTATGTCAGCCATATGTGCGTCACTGCTCATTTGTGTGTCCCGGTACACATGCAGGTTATACTGTTTCCAGGTGCCACTGCTGTACTGCACATGTCTTTTGGTGTGGTCCTCCATGTTGGTGTGTAACACAGATTGTTTGCCGTCACCTACTGTGCACAGCCTGGACTCATACACATACGCCAATGTACATGTGTCCATCTGGGTTGTGTGTTCCTAGTTGACTCTGTCTGCAAGGTGTGTGTGTGTGCTACCGGGGAGGGGGGGTGCCTGGGTTGGCTCACATATTCATTTTCCTGCTGTGCTGTGTGTTGGGGGGCCCATCCCCATTGACCTTGTCTGTAGCATCACGTGGCTGGCATTGTGGTGTGACATTGCATCCCACATGTCTGCTCTGTGTTGGCCAGCATTGGTGTGTAGTTTCACCCATCTTGGCTACACCCCTACTGTATATGTTACTGTGCCAGCATGTGTGTGTGCACTGTACCATGGCCGTCACATTATTTCACGCATGCTGGTTTCTGTACCATTCCTGGGGCATTGCCATGTATCCACCTGCTGTCTTCAGGGATGCCACTTGTGGGCATGGGCTGCAGGTGGTTGGTGATGTGATTGGTCTGGTTACTGTTGATGTATGCTGCCCTCATTGCCCCACCCCCATGTCTTGTATTCCACACCCCCAAACGCTGGTGCATAGCTGCCGTGTGCCATTATGAGATGTCATCTGTGTGTGTCGTTGTGTATCTGTTGACCTTTCGCACATAGATGCTTGTGCGCACTTGTGTGACCACCAGTTCATGATAGACCTTACCACATTTCTGTCTGCAGGTGATGCAGGATATGGCTGTTGTGCCTGGCTGCTGACCCCTGTGCGTCTTCCACGGACACATGCAGAGAGGAGGTACAATGAGGCCCATGCCTCCAGCCACTCAGTCATCAAGCGCACCTTTCGTGTTTTGAAGAGTCGCTTCAGGTGTCTGGATAGGACCGGTGGGGCCTTACAATATAAACCCATGACTGTGGCACAGATCATTCTGGCCTGTTGCATCCTACACAACATTGCACTCAGGCATAATATCTGGGTCGACATTAATGAGGATCTTGAGGAGGATCCACTGTGTCCTCCTGCAGGTGGCCGTGGTGAAACACATGTGGAGACAGCGGTCAGGCAATGTCTGATCGAGGAGCTGTTCTCTTCTAAGTCCTGCATATGTGGTGATATGCATATTTGTCTACATGTACATGCTGCCATGTCTGTTTCTGGCCTCTCTCTGCACATATGTATGTTTCCCTTCTGTCTTTATATCCCCAGGAGTAGCCAATGTTCCTGGCCATTGCAGCAGTGCAGTGGTACCTGTGAGTACGTCCTTCAACCTGCAGGTGACTGTTTTCAGTGAACATAGCAGTATATGTACTGTGGGGGCAATGCAGCATAGCACATTTCTGTTGTTCTCTGTCCATTGCACATATGTTGTTGTTCACCTGTTTGGCCTATGCCTCCCTACCCCACATGTTCGGTTTGGCAACCATATGCCCATTAGTTCAGGTCAGGTTCTTGGTTTTCACAACTGTATTTGTGGCAACTGTGACAGAGCTGTGTGTGTCTGCAGGTGCAGGGTATGGTGGTGGAGGGTGGCACATACACCCCTTCCCTAGCATTTGCCATTATACAACATCTGTGTCTCCTTGCATGGACTGTGATGCTTGTCTCCACTGGTCTCAGCTTGGGCTCACAGGGACCGTATTCTACTGGCGGCATGCTCTCCCCATCTCACTGTGTGTGTGTGTCTGCATTTTTGGGAAGTGTCTATGTGATGGCACACTCTGCTACCCTTGTGCGTTGTCTGGTGATGGGATGTGCCTGGACACCTGTGTGGTGGTGCTCACTGCTCTATCTCTAACCCTGTGCTGGTGCCCTTGTGTACATTGTGCGCACGTATTTACACATGTCTTCTATGTTTTCTACTGACCTGTCTCCTGTTTGCTGCCAGTCTACTATGCATCAACACTTCCATTTCCCGGATCTCGCCAGACCTTGAACATGTGGCATTGCCTGCTCGACATGTGGCCATGGTGATTCCACGCATTCCAGTGACATACCCTACCTTTACTGTGACCTCTTGTGGCCTTTGCCTGCCTCAGACAGTCCCTATCGGACACCTGCTGCACACAGACGGTACGTTGCATGTTTGAACTGTTTTGACTCATATCACTTTCAGATGTTTCTTATGGGCTGTTTGTTTTGTCGTGGACCTCTGTTGGATCTATGTGCACCAACACTGTTGGACATGCTGTGGCCCACTGGGCAGCCTGTGTTACATGGCCATAGACTTGGCCATGTCGAGATGGCAGCCTGGTCGGCCGTGCCATCTCCAGCTGTGGGAACACGCACTGTGCTATGTGTTGTGATCGTGTCCTGTGTACATGTCTGAGATCTCATTATGTACATATTGTGTTTTTTCTCTCTCCATTGTAACCTTATTTTGTGTACAGCATACCATAACCTGTTTCTCCTTCCTCTATCACAGGGCACAGCGAACACACACAGCATATTGTCTACACTGCAGCTGGCCTACCCATCACAGTACCATTGGTGGACAGAGCACCTCCATGCAACAATCCCTGGGTGATGGGCCTCAGCGAGTGGGACACACGCCTATGATTGACATTATTGTTTGACTAATACTTTGAGCCAAACAGGGACAACTGACACAACATTGCTGCTGTACTCTGGCCGTGTGTCGTGGTCATCACGATGGACACGCAGTACAGTCTGCATTACTGTGGCACAATGGGTTGTCACACGTAACCTTGCATGCCCATAGATCTGTGACCGCCGTACCGGGACATGTGTACTTTCGGATGACATTTTCACTGTGGACAATGTGTACTGGTCCGAACATGTACAGCAGGATGTCACATACTCACTGTATGTTGTGCATCTATCTGACAATATGTTGATTTGTGTGGCCCATGTGTGTGACCTGAAGTGCAGTATATCTACATATGTTTGTGTGAACAGTTGCATGCAGCCACGTGTGTGCCACGGGGGGAAAATCCTGTAGGCCCTGTTGCTATGTCTGGCTACCTTGTACTTGGACATGACAAACTGTTTGCCAACACACCACTATGATGCGTGCCATGATCTGTGATTGCTGTTTGACCCTCGCAGGGGGTGTTACAGTTCATCTGGGGCAGCACTCTGTCATGATTTCACGTACACAGTGCATGTGCATCTGCCTGATTCCAGGTTTGCAATGGTGCATATGCCTATGTGGATTCTGTGTGGGTTAGTGCACCATATTTGTCCTTTCGTTCTAACTCCACATACATGTTATTGTGTGTGGTTCCTCAACAGATGTGCCGCTGTACATTGATTTACCTCCCCATCAATGCATGTGTGCCCAAAACTCTGTATGACATAGCATTGTGGCACTGACATTGCACCATTACCTTAGCTGTGGGGTGGGGGGTGTCTCATTTTCCTGCCTTAGGTTGTGCATCCCCTGTTCATTGGCATATCTGTGATGCTTCTGTATCCACAACACTCATTGCAGCAGGCCTTCTGCATGGTGCTACCTCTATATCTGTGAGGTTCGGCTATGTTTGTTCTTTGGCAACATGTGCATCTCCTACCTGTTTCCATGTCCTCATTTGGCCTTGTGTAACTGTTATTGCTCCCATTTCATCATTAAAGGTGTTTCTGTACATGCGTAACTGATGTCTGCTGATTCTCACACACATCACGGACTTTTGACTGGCCATCTACACTGCTGTGGGACCCAGTGATACACACACATATGGTCTACACAGTTGAGGGCTGGTGTTGGAACATTGAGACATGACATTTTGTTAATGATTCTGCATTTGCCTGTGCACTGCAGATCTACATTACTGTATGACAGCATGGCATTACATCTAGGTATCCTCCGTTCTGACCCTATCGCCTTCTGGTTATGTAGGCAGCTTGGTGCACCTGCCTGGTCCATTCCCCCTGTTAGTTGTGTGTTCCTGTGCTATTCCCATGATGATGCAGACAGCACATGTCAGTGCTATCTGATTCACTCACATCACTGTGTCGCCAGTCGACCTTTCAGGTCGTTGCCCAATGTGTGTGTTCTATCATACACAACATGTGTGTAGTGTATTGTACATTCTGCTGCTGCATTCCTATGCACAGATGGTTTCACTGATGGCCACATACATATTCCATTTTAACCCAGGTACATTCATCGCTCCCATATGCCTGTACAGTTGGATGTCGCCTGTCTTGGAGCATTGTGGCTTCTTGTGGATGGGCATCTCTACTACTTGGGCACATGCATGCCCAGGCTGCTGCCTCTACATCCCCACCTGGGATGTGTGTGTCGGACATAGCTGGCATTGGTGATCGTTGGCACTGGTGCTGGCGGTGGCTGCGGGACTGATTGGATATGCGCCTGCCTCCTTGTCTACACATCATCCACTGCAGAGCTGTTTATGTGTTGGTGTGGCACTATGGTTCTCGCACTGGTCTGTGTACCTGGGGACCAGAATTCAATTCCCCATCTAGCATTTGTCAGGCCACATTCCCTGCATTGCTCTGACGGTGTCAAGTTAATCATTGTCACCATTTGATGTACATTCTGAGGGTTATGTTGCCATGTACACTGTTTTGCTTGATAGCATGGTCAGGCTCTGACACCCATTACATATATCTGTGTGTAGACTAGCAGACATCTAGCTGTATATGCTTTTCCTGGCTTGTGTGTCCTGTATTGCCAGGCACGTATGCCTTTGTGGACATTTCATGACTCCTGTGTGTTTGGTCCTCCACATGCAGCACCCACTGTGTACATGTGCACACCATGCATCTCCTGGACATGATCTGTCCTGCTCCTCATCCATTAACGGACCAGTGGCTTTGGTGTGACATTTTGTACAGACATTTGTCTCTGCTGCTGCATCACCACACTGACCATCCTGGACCACTGGCAGTTGCCTGTGTGCCAGCCGTCTGCCGCTTCACATGGTGCTATGACCTTCCATACACACATTCCATTTAATGGTATATATTAGCATTGCAGTTGCTGTGGTTGTTTGGCATAGTGGTTAGAGGCATGCATTGGGCCACCATAGGTTGTGGGTTTCATCCCAGCATGCTCCATTCCTCTTCTTTTCTCGTGTTCTGCTAACCTTGCCATGCAATGGCTGCAACTTTATCACCTCTCCGCACACCCTCCCTTCTCTTCGCTGTGCACCACGGTGTGCCCTCTATGCAGCCTATCTTTCACATATTAGCTGTTACATATGGTTCTTATCATTATGCTATCCAAGTGAGCAGTTGGCTTGAGGGATTGGTAGTGCTGTTGTGATGCTGTTGTTGAACACGTTGTTGTATAGGTTTGATTCTCATGTGCTCCTTTTTGGTTCTATTCCCCATTTTGCCCTGGTCCACTGACCATGCACACGGCTGTCCCCTCTGCAGGCCCCTGCCACCCTTTCTATTTTGGATCTTCGCTCCTGGGCATGCTATGTTCACGGCATTCCATTTCATGGTGTGTGTGCATATGTTTATCTGTGTCTCTTGTCCCACTTACAGACTGCGATATCAGCTGTGGATATCTGTTCTGCA
This sequence comes from Ichthyophis bannanicus, assembly GCA_033557465.1. NCBI lineage: Eukaryota > Metazoa > Chordata > Amphibia > Gymnophiona > Ichthyophiidae > Ichthyophis > Ichthyophis bannanicus. The sequence goes on along the minus strand of CM066034.1, from coordinate 431,534,263 downwards.
TTTGTGTTGCATCATAGATGCTGGTGGGGTTGCCCTATCCTGGCACACAACAGGCGTTTTGTGTGGTGTCCTACAGTGTTCTTGTATGCAGACAATGCTGTAGAAATCAACATGGTGGTGTAGCCTGCTGGTTTGTTCACTGACTTTCTGCCCACTGTTCATGGGTTTGATTTCTGTTTGTTCTCATTTTTTATGCCTGTCCTATGTAGCTACTTGTCATTCCTTTGGACAGTCATATCTCTGTGGATCTGTGCTGCCAGCCCATAGTACCCTCATCACAGTTGCCAAACATCCTTCTGTCCGTTTATCTGCATGTGTCAGCTGTGTGGCATCCTGTCTTCATGTGCAGGCTGCTACCCCATGTCCTATGCTGGTACCCTTTTCTGCATTGCGACTCTTCATGCTTGCCTCTCCTGTGTCTTCTCGGCATAGCACTATTACTCCTCTGTCCTCCTATCATTGCACTTGTCTTGCCACCTCTACCTCCACTGGTGGACACGTATCCCCATCCTCTGCCACCCACTGTCATTGTGACAGTTTACATTTCAGCCACCCTGTGCATCTGTACAGCTGCCTCCGATATGTTTGTTCACTTTACCAGCTGCCACATAGGCTGCACGCCGACTGGGTGGGTCCATCAGCTCCCACCTCTCCTTCCTTCCATCACTTGTCCATTGCCTTTGCTTGGTGCTTGGTGCGGTGTTAGGGTTACATCTGTGTTTCAGCCTTACATTTCATGCTTGCCAACTTGGGCCACCTTACTGCCCCTATGGCACCATATCTTTGGCCACTTTAGCATAATCATTATAGCACCTGGACCTGGGGCACCTTGGGTTTCGGCACTTTGTACAGCGCCTTGTAGGGCGCCTTACACTAGGTACCTTGTGTGGCACTTTGTACTGTGCCTTAGCACAAGGCGCCCTGTACTGCACGTTGTCTCATGCAGCTTTCCGTGATGATGCACCGCCCATGCCTTTATATGGGCATCCATACCTTTACCATGGAACCTAACGCAAATGGCATTTCCGCAGTTTAGTAAATATGCCCCTTAGATTGTTTCCAGACATTTAAAATTTTTATACACTGCAAACAAAATTACAATAATTAGTTAAAAATGATAGGTCCCCTAGCAATAAAGCACCTTTTAGCATGTTAAAGCTTAGTGCTTGAAGGATACTGGCAAAAGAGTGAAGTTAGGAAATCCCAATAGAGATGTTTCAATAAAGATAAAAGTAACCCAGATGCTCTTAATACAGAGATGAAAGATTCCAAATTACCCCTATCAACTGATAACCATATTAATATGAATAAAATAAAACCTGTAAAATGCAAGTATGCAAATGCTAGAAATCTAAAAAATAAGATGGGAGAGCTAGAATATATAGCACTAAATGAAAGGTTAGATATGATTGGCATCTCAAAAACCTGGTGGAAGGAGCACAACCAATGGGACACTGTGATACCTGACTATAACACAGTGATAGAGTAGATCAAATTGGTGAAGGGGTTGTGCTCTGTGTTAGAAAGGGCATTGAGTCACCTAGGATTCAAGTTTTGCAGGAAACAAAATACACTTTAGAATCTCTATGGATAGAAATTCCATGTAAAAAAGGGAAGGCAATGGCAGTGGGGGTATACTACCAACCGCCTGGCCAGAATAAACAGATGGATGATGAAATGCTGAAAGAAATCAGGGAAGCTAACAAAAGTTACAACACAATATGATGGGTGACTTCAATTACCCTCATATCAGTTGGGTCAATGTCACAGCAGAACATGCTAGGGAGATAAAGTTTCTAGATTAAATAAATGACTGCTTCTTGAAGCAGTGGCTCATAAACTGACAAGAGGAGAAGCTATTTTGGACCTAGTCCTTAGTGGAACACAGGATATGGTGCAAGAGCTAAGGGTTTTGGGGACACTAAGCAATGGTGATCTTAGCATGATCACATTTGATTTATTAAATGGAAGAAGGATGGCAAAGGAAATCCACAGTACTAACTTTTGACTTTCAAAAGGGAGATTGATAAAATAATGAAAATAGTTATGAAAAAAATAAAAGTAGGAGCTGTAAAGGTTAAAGGTTTACATCAAGTGTTGTTTAAAAGTACTATCTTGGAAGCCCAGAACAGATGTATCCCACACTTTAAGAAAAGTGGAAAAAAGGCCAAAAAATGGACAACATGGTTTAAAGGTGAGGTCAGAGAGGCTGTTGTTGCTGAAAAAACATCTTTCACGAAATGGAAAAAAGGAGCCAAATGACAAAAACGGGAAACAACATAAGCATTGGCAAGTTAGACGCAAGTAATTGATAAGGCAGGCAAAGAGAATTTGAATAAAAGCTTACTGTGGAAGATAAAACACATAATAAAAACTTTTTCAAGTACATTCATAGCAAAAATCCTGTGAGAGAGATAGTTGGACCATTGGATGATAGAGGGGTAAAAGAGATGTTAAGTGAGTACAAGGCCACAGTGGAGAAACTGAATTAATTCTCTGCTTCAATCTTTACAGAAGAAGATGTTGGGAAGTTACTCATGCCTGAAATGGTATATAAAGGTGATGTATCGGAAGAACTGAAAGAAATATTGATAAACTGGGAAGATGTATTATAACTATTTGATAAACTGCAAATCACCTGGACCTGATAGCATACATCCAAGGGTGATGAAATAACTGTAATATGAGATTGCAGACCTACTATTAGTAATCTGTGAACTATCATTAAAATCATCTTTAGTACCAGAAGACTGGAGAATGGTCAATGTAACGCCAATTTTAAAAACAGGTTCCAGGGGTGATCCAGGAAAATACAGACCAGTGAGCCTGATGTCAGTACCAGGCAAAATGGTAGAAACCATTCTAAAAAAATAAAATTACTAAACATATAGATAGTCATGGTTCAATGGGAGAAAGCCAACATGGATTTAGCCAAGGAAAGTCTTGTCTTACTAATCTGTTATATTTTATAAACAGGTAGACAAACATAAGCCAGTTGATTTAGTATTTCAGAAAGCCTTTGACAAAGTCCCTCATGAGAGACTCTTGGCCAAATTAAAATGTCATAGGATTGCAGACAATGTAGTAATGTGGATCAGGAACTGGTTAAAAGATAGAAAGCAGAAAGTAGGGCTAAATGGCCAATTTTTCAATGGAGAAAGGTGAATAGTGGAGTACCCCAGGGATCTGTGCTAGGCCTGCTGCTTTTCAGCATATTCATAAATGACCTGGAAATGGAATAACCAGTGAGGTGATCAAATTTGCAGATGACACAAAATAATTCAAAGTTGTTAAAACACAAGAGGATAGTGAAGAATTGCAAAAGGACCTTGATAAATTGGAAGACTAGACATTCAAAAGGCAGATGAAATTTAATGTGCACAAGTGCAAAGTTATGCACCTAGAAAAGAACAACCCAAACTATGGTTACACGATGCAAGGTACCACCTTAGAAACCACCGCCCAAGAAAAAGATTTATGCGCCATTGTGGATAATATGTTAAAACCCTCCACCCAGTGTGCAGCAGTAGCCAAGAAAGCAAATAGAATGCCAGGCATCATAAAGAAAGGAATGGAGAATAAAACAAAGGATGTAATAATGCCTCTGTATTGTTCCGTGGTGCAACTGCACATTGAATATTGTGTGCAATTCAGGTCACTATATTTTAAAAAGGATATAGCAGAATTAGAAAAGATACAGAGAAGAGCAACAAAAATGGTAAAGAGGATGGAAGGATACCCCATGAGGAGAGGCGTAAAAGGTTAGGGCTCTTCAACCTGGAAAAGAGACAGCTGAGTGGGGATATGATAGAGGTCTATAGATTAATCAATGGAGTAGTACAGGTCCTAAACATAGATCAGTTGTTTATGCCATCAAAATTAGAAAGACTAGAGGACACGCAATAAAGCTATGTAAGACTAATAAGAGAATTTTTTTACTCAATGCATAATCAAACTCTAGAATTTGTTACCAGAGGATGTAGTAAAATCTGTTAGTGTAACTTAGGGGTATGTTTACTAAACTGTGGTAGTGTCACTTGCGTTAGGTTCTGCAGTAAAGGTACAGATGCCCATATAAGGGCATGGGTGGTGAATCGTTACAGCAAGCCGTATCAGCTAATGCATATTACAAGGCGCCTTAGACTAACGCGCGTTACAAGGCACCTTACAAGGTGCCTTTGTAAGGTGCCTTCTAAGGCGCCTCATAAGGTGCCTTGTAAGGTGCCTTGTAAGTTGCATTATAAGGTGCATTATAAGGTGCCCCATAAGGCGCTCTATAGGGCTCCATAGGCTAAGCGCCATATTAGGCAACCCTGGACAAGGCACTGTAGAAGGCACCCTGGGCTATGGAACCATAGCTTAAGGTAGCCTAACAAGGTTATGGTGCCCTAGGTCAGTGTGCCCTAAGGGCTGCAATGTGCCACAGGATGACATGCATGACCTGTGAGGAACAGAGACAGATGTAGCGCTAACACTAAATAGAGCACTCAGGAAAGGCAATGAACAGGTGAGTGAAGGAGGGAGAGCTGGGAGCCGCTGGACCCGCCATATCTGCGGCCATCCCATGTGCCTGCAGGATAGTTACAATGATGGGTGGACAGAGGAGTGGTGGTGCCATGCAAATCAGGCACAGGTGAGGCAAGCACGATGAGGCGCAATGCAGAAAAGGGTAGCAGTGCAGGACATGTGGTGGCAGCCTGCATAGGCAGACAGGAATCTACACAGCTGACAGACGCAGATAGACGGACTGAGGGAATGTTGGCAATTGTGGCGAGGGTATTATGGGCTGGCAGCACAGATCTGCAAAAATATGACTGTTACAGGCATGCACACTATTTGAGTAAGACAGGCATAAGAGGAGGGAACAATGAAGAATTGAACCCATGAACACTGCTGAGAATGGCATTGTATTAACCAGTAGGCTATACCTCCGTGGTGTATGTCACAGCAATGGCTGGGTACAGAAGGACTGCAGGTCACCGCACAAACTTTCTGCTCTGAGTGCCAGGATAGTGTAACCCCACCAGTACCCATGATGCAATGCACATGATGAATAGCTGTCTACAGCTGATCACCAAATGGGGTCTGCACCTCTCCGGTACTTCAACTTGGAATGACAAACTGACAGTGCATGATACTGGCACAGTGTAGCTACAGACCATGTCATTGTGCAGGTTCTGTGTTCACCCTGAGGGATAGGATGGGTGCCCAGAACTAGGTCTGCAGTACATGTGGTGCTAGAGATAGGTTCTGCTGTATATTCCCATTATTACCACTGTGTGATAGGTGTTCCTTGCAGTGCAGCCAAAGGTAATTTGGTGTCCATCTGTATTCTGCAGTCACATGTGGCCCTCTGGGACCAGACACCACCCAGATTAGTGTGTACCCCATGATGGTGTCTGGCTGACATGGGTACCTATTTTTAGGGCAGAGGGGTTTCTAGACTTGCATGAGGTTTGTGTAGCAGTGCCTTTATAGGTCACAGTGGTATACACTACATACCGCAAAGGGCCCACATCACCCTTTTTGTAGGTAAGGGACAGGTGCCCCAGCCCCGGTGATGCAACCTCCATCCTGCTGGTATAAGACAGTCCTTCAGGGTTGGTTGGCCAGAGCCATACCTGTGACTGGGGCAGTGACAGACCAGCAGCAATGTTGGGGTTAGATCTGGCAAACCGCAACTGCATCACACCACTGTGTGCCAGTCATCAGCACAGTCAGACTGCACCTTATAAGTGATCCAACTATGCACAGTCTAACTGCAGACAGTCCACTAGCCAGTCCATAGTGCATACTAACAGATGAACTATGTGCACCAAGCAGCCATCTCAGTGATTGGGGCCCCAGCACTAGGAAAACAAAAGTATCACTGGAAGCATACAGTGTAGAGCGCTATGTGGGAACCTAAACATGCCATGATCACCACTCGGTTAGAGTGAGTGCCCTCCCAGCATGACATGCTGTGGCCACCCTGTCCATGCAGGCAGTGGTTGGGCAATATAGTCCCATTGTCCCACACCCTGTGAGGATGCATCCTGGACAATCTGCCCTGTCCGGGCCATACTCACAACACCTTGCTCCTCATTATGCACATATTCAGGCGAACACTGGTAACATTGTCCCACACCCTGCGAGGATGCATCCTGGCCAATCCGCCCTGTCCGGGCCATACTCACAACACCTTGCTCCTCGTTATGCACATATTCAGGCTAACACTGGTAACAGTGGGACATCATGGGCCCAGAGAGGGGTGGGCAGCCACAGAACAATGGATAGACACACACACACTCCTATTGCAGCATTGTGCAAAGATAGGGGTGGTTGGCAACCCTGCCCGCCACACTGGTCCTTATCACAGTGCCGACATTGCTAAACTGTGCAGGAGGTAATAGTAGTGCTCTGGTGATAACTGCAGCTCAGTGCTGGGGCCAACAGCCTGACTCTCCATGCATCTTTGGATTGTGGAGCCTGTGTGAGTGGGTGTTTGTACCCCTGTTCGCCGCTGCTTTGGGCTTTGCACATGTTGCTGTTGTATCTGCATTGTAGGGTAAAATATAGGGACATGCTCTGCAGGAACCACACCTGGGACTTGAACCTGGGACTCTGCTTCTGGAAACACTGGTTAGGTGTACTGCACCACACATGCATGGCAGTCCCTGGGGCTACCTGTACTTTTCCTCAGCCAGACCTTTTATGTTGCACTTCACACCACGTACTGGTATAGGGCATGGCCTAGGTCCACTGCAGGCAGGTGCCACTGCCCCCTCTAGCACGGGCACACACACCCCCGCCATGCTGACATGACCATATGCTGTCGGTGCTGGTAGTGCGCAGTCCCAGGCCATCCATTGTGTGGGTAGGTGGGTACATGAACATCCTCACATCCCCCCCCATCACCGCCTACCAATAGTATGTCCCTTCCGCTTGGGGGATGGTTGGCTGGGGGATGTTGGGTCAGTGCCCTGGTGACTGTTAGCTCAGGTGGACCAAGTAGATGCAGGTGGATTGTATTTGGCCTTTGTCAGCTGCTGTCATTCTGATGTCCGGTTTCTATGTTCCTATGTGCCACCTAGGCGCCTGTCTAGTCCACCCTGTGCCCCAGCTGCCCCCACAAATGTCCCGCCTGCAGCCCCCTATTCCCCACTTGCACCATCTCCATAGTGGCCTTTCACACTTGGGCACTATGCTGTTTCTGGAAAAGTAGCACTACTATCACATTTCTTGGGCTCCCTCTCTATGCTGTACATTGCTGACACTTAAATGGTTTCTCTCTCCTGCAACTGTGCATCTAAAGGCAGGTTTTCATTCGCGGTAGGATTCAGCCCTTCAGTTCAGCGCGTTAGTGTGCAGGGAGCCTCTCCCCACCCACTCCCCGCCCATTGACCCCTTTTCTCCACCCTCTCTCCACCATCTGCAGTGTTTACCGCGGCCGGGAACGTTAACACTCGTTAGGTAACGTTAATGCGCGTTAACGTTACATACCATGTGTTAACGTTACCTAACAAGCATTAACGTTACCTAATGTGCTGTCTGTAATGTTACCGCAGTTTAGTAAACATACCCCTTAGTTTTAAAAAGGTTTGAATAAGTTCCTGGAGGAAAGGTCCATAAACCATTATTAAGGAGGATCCAGGTAATCCTCTGCTTACCCCAAGACGAGCATTGTGGAACCCGTGTGCCTTTTTGTTAACCTGCCAGTTACTTGTGACCTGGATTGGCCTCTATTGTAAATAGGATACTGGGCTTGATGGACCCTCATGAATAAGGTTTAGAACAACCATGCTGAGTCAGACCAAGGTCTATTAAGCCCAGCATCTTGTCTCTCACAATGGCCACAAATGCACGGCAGAATCCAAATGTAGGATGAGTTATGCATCTAACTAGATGTGCTGAGTGCAGATTTCCACAGCCTGAAAACTTATGATTGTCTTTATTAGCTACCAAAAGAAACTGCAGAAGCCAAGCAAGTGCTTTCAGCTGTTATTAATCTGGTGACCACAAGTAATAGAAACAAACTGTTCACACTAATGTTCAAGCACGTTTTTATGAAAAGTATGCACATAAAAAATAAAGCATCAAAATAAAGTGTTAACATTAAAACTTTGTCAGACCATCAATAAATAGTTTTTCAGGAGTTGGCATCTTGTTGGGGAGAAGCTCCTTCTCACTTTTTCTACTGGTCGCATCCTTAGCAGTGGAGCACTATTGTCCTCCTTGCACCATACCCACAAAGCAGACCAAGCACACCTACACAGGGAACTCAGCAACAGACAGTGGAGACCTTGCACAGCAAGCACCAGAAGACCAGAGGCAGTGTTTTTCCAGCCATGCATAGTCCAGAGGAGGACATGTACGGAGGTACTGCAGCCCAGGGAGCCACCACTGGTACAAGGTGGAGACGAGACTAACTGGAACATCATAGCCATGTGCACTTTTCCCATCCACCACACATGCTTAAAGAAGGAGTAAAGCATGAGCCTCTGCTTAGGGGCTGCTTCTCATCCTGGGTGCACATGTGCCAAAGGACTCCTCTATCTATGTACCTCATAAGGCACCCTATAGGGCTCCTTAGGCTAAGCGCCGTATTAGGTACCCTTGGACAAGGCACCGTAGAAGGAACCCTGGGCTACAGAACCATAGGTTAAGGTGGCCAAACAAGGTTCTGGTGCCCTAGGTTAGTGTGCCCTAGGGGCTGCAAGGTGCCTCAGGATGACATGCATGACCTGTGAGGAGCAGAGACAGATGTAGCCCTAACACTAGATAGAGCACTCAGGAAAGGCAATGAACAGGTGAGTGAAGGAGGGAGAGCTGGGAGCTGCTGGACCTGCCATATCTGCGGGCATCCCATGTGCCTGCCAGTACTGATAACAAACATGGTGGGGGCAGCTGTACCACAGCACAGGGTGTTGGCAATGTAAAGTACTGGAAAGACAGTTGGTGGCAGACAATGGGAATACGTGTCCCCCAGTGGAGGCGGAGGTAGCAGGATAGTTACAATGATGCGTGGACAGAGGAGTGGTGGTGCCATGCAGATCAGGCACAGGTGAGGCAAGCATGATGAGGTGCAATGCAGGAAAGGGTAGCAGTGCAGTACATGGGGTGGCAGCCTGCACAGGCAGACAGGAATCTACACAGCTGACAGATGCAGATAGACGGATTGAGGGAATGTTGGCAATTGTGGTGAGGGTAATATGGGCTGGCAGCACAGATCTGCAAAAATATGACTGTTACAGGCATGCACACTATTTGAGGAGGACAGGCATGAGAGGATGGAATAATGAGGAATTGAACCCATGAACACTGCTGAGAATGGCATTGTATTAACCAGTAGGCTATACCTCTGTGGTGTATGTCACAGCAATGGCTGGGTACAGAAGGACTGCAGGTCACCGCGCAAACTGTCTGCTCTGAGTGCCAGAATAGGGTAACCCCACCAGTACCCATGATGCAATGCACATGCTGAATAGCAGTCTACAGCAAATCACCAAATGGGGTCTGCACCTCTCCGGTACCTCAGCTTGGAAAGACGAACTGACAGTGCGTGATACTGGCACAGAGTAGCTACAGACCATGCCATTGTGTGGGTTCTGTGTTCACCCTGAGGGATAGGATGGGTGCCCAGCACTAGGTCCGCAGTACATGTGGTGCTAGAGATAGGTCCTGCTGTACATTCCCATTATTACCACTGTGTGATAGGTGTTCCTTGCAGTGCAAATGAAGGTAATTCGGTGTCCATCTGTATTCTGCAGTCACATGTGGTCCTCTGGGACCAGACACCACCCAGATTAGTGTGTACCCTGTGTTAGTCTGGCTGACATGTGCACCTGTTATCAGGGCAGAGGGGTTTCCAGACTTGCATGAGGTTTGTGTAGCAGTGCCTTTATAGGTCACAGTGGTATACACTACATGCCCCAAAGGGCCCACATCACCCTTTTTGTAGGTAAGGAACCGATGTCCCCGCCCAGGTGAAGCAACCTCCATCCTGCTCGTATAAGACAGCCCTCCAGCATTGGTGGGTCAGGGCCTGTAAACAGGGGCGCTGGTCGTGAATGTCCACAGTCTTGGCAAAGGCAAAATATATTATGACTTGCAAAGGATTGTGGGGAATGTAGTTCACTTATACCAGAATCAGCCGTTCACAAACTAATGAGTTGTGATGCTCGGGTGTAAGCAAAGAAAAACAGATTTTATTCATGGGGTTAATTCTCCCACACAAATTGACTTGGTAACACAAAAGGACACTTGCTTCAAGTATTGTTCTCAGGAAAAACAAAACATGTTATAAGGTAACTGAACTTCTTAAGCAATAAATCAATAAAGACCTTGATGGGAAACAGAAAAGGTCTTTTTGATGGCTCCTGCTAATGACATTCTTAGTAGTGCTTCAAAAGGCAAAAACAAAACCCAAAAGTAACAAAAAAAACTGTTCTTTATCAAGGATAACTTTCTTCTATTTACATACACAAAAAAAAAGAAAAGTTTCCTTCCAGAGCTCACGTGCACTTGTGCCTGGCTCAATCACCAATAATTAGCCAGCTGCAATCCCCTTTGCTGGTTCACTCTCTCTACGTGGCTCAATCCTACCCTAAAGCTTTCTTGCAGAGACTTTTCTTGGTAGATAAAAGAACAAGTTACAGTTCCTTTTGGTGGTTGTTGTATTAGTGAGAAAGTACTTTAAAACAACAGCCTAGACAGAGAGCAATCCATGTATTCATTCTGATCATTTGATATATCTCCTTCTTCCTCAAATATCATGGAATCAATATCAGGGTTTGGCTCAGAGGAATTCTTTAATTGATCATTCTCAGGATAATATTTGTTTCCCTGTTGTCTTCCTGGAGAAGAGCTAGGGCATAGATCAAAGTTCATACCTGAGCTTCCTTTGCTGTTATGTTTCCTCTCCTGGTATCCTGGCCAGTAAGTAGTCCAGCTTTTATGTCCAGCCTTCCAATCAAGATCCCTGGACACTGGGTCTCTCTTCACATACCTTTTTGCACCGGTCTTAGGGCCCCTTCCAAATGCAGCCGTCTCCTTCAAAGGTGCCGTTTGGGAGTTCCTGGCTCTATAACCCACTCCTCTGGCTTCCTCCAGTCCAATGGAGTATGCTTGCCTCTGGAATCACTCCTAACACACGTACTGCTGTGGGCTCCTTCTTTAGACCTCCAAGATGTCTTTCTCTTCTTCCTTCCACGTTGCTTCTGCTGTTGTAGTCCTCTCTCCTCTTTCTGTCTGCTCTCCTGGTTCTCTCTGTTCTTTCTGTTCTGAGCTTCCTTTGCTGTTAGGTTTCCTCTCCTGGTATCCTGGCCAGTAAGTAGTCCAGCTTTTATGTCCAGCCTTCCAATCAAGATCCCTGGACACTGGGTCTCTCTTCACATACCTTCTTGCACCGGTCTTAGGGCCCCTTCCAAATGCAGCCGTCTCCTTCAAAGGTGCCCTTTGGGAGTTCCTGGCTTTATAACCCCACTCCTCTGGCTTCCTCAATTGCTGGCAAATTGTAATCAGGCTTTTTATATATCCTCTGTACAATGCTCAGGGTTGAATGCAGGGCGTCGGTCCTGCGCCCTCCTATACTGGGAACTGTCTTCCTTTTGCAAGTGTTTTACCTTAGCTTCATGCAAAGCTTTGTCATTAACAAGTCTCTTATTCGGTACGTGTTTCTTGCACCTTATCTCATAGGCAGTTTCACACGGACAGTATTCATCTGCTCCCTGTCCTCCCCATACACCAGCAGTCTGCCACCTGCTTTCAGTTAAACATGGGTTACCTTTTCTCCTTGGCTTGTCTACTCCCGGTGAGGTTTGAGGCCTGCTCCGGCTGAGATCCTGCCTGGCCTGAGCAATAGGCCTTAAGTTCTCCAACCGTCCTTCTGTTGGCTTTAGACCGCAGTCACAGCCACGCCTTTGCCTCTCCGTACGAAAAGCACCCACTCTGAATGGAGCTATCCCACCTTCTCCAGGGTTGCTTCTTTCCTCAAGCCACTGCGGCTGCTGCTGCCTCCTGCGAAACCCTTGTCCAGGGGTTACTGCTTCTTCTGGATATCCTGTCCATTCATTTGGATGTCCTGCCCATCCTGCTGGTTCTGCTGGTTCTCCTGGCAGTCCTCCTTCCCCTGGCCGTCCTGCCTATTCTGGCTGTCCTGCCTGTTCTCCCCTCCAGTCTTCCAGACTCTCTTTAAGAGGTACTCCTCTCTTCCTTGATTGGAAGCTGGCTGGCATTACCTCATGACCTAAGAGGTGTCGTTCCTCAGTTCCTCGGAGGTCCCTCTTGCTCCCCCTATCAGGTTCCTTATAATATTGCAGCCTGTGCTCGACTTTTCCTGCGTTTAAAACATTTTCTTCTCTTCTCAGAGGGTCTGCAGCATCACGGGGCTGTGGGAGGGGGAGGAGCAGCGGACCAGCTTAAAAGTAAGCCGCCGCCGGCGGGAAAATCCTTTTGGGCTCCATCTTCCCCTGTTCGGGGATCGCAGCGTCGCCAAGCCATCCGGCCCTCCTGGGAGCACCTCCAGCCCAGTCGGGGCTGTGGGAGGGGGAGGAGCAGCGGACCAGCTTAAAAGTAAGCCGCCGCCGGCGGGAAAATCCTTTTGGGCTCCATCTTCCCCTGTTCGGGGATCGCAGCGTCGCCAAGCCATCCGGCCCTCCTGGGAGCACCTCCAGCCCAGTCGGGGCTGTGGGAGGGGGAGGAGCAGCGGACCAGCTTAAAAGTAAGCCGCCGCCGGTGGGAAAATCCTTTTGGGCTCCATCTTCCCCTGTTCGGGGATCGCAGCATCGCCAAGCCATCCGGCCCTCCTGAGAGCACCTCCAGCCCAGTCGGGGCTGTGGGAGGGGGAGGAGCAGCGGACCAGCTTAAAAGTAAGCCGCCGCCGGCGGGAAAATCCTTTTGGGCTCCATCTTCCCCTGTTCGGGGATCGCAGCGTCGCCAAGCCATCCGGCCCTCCTGGGAGCACCTCCAGCCCAGTCGGGGCTGTGGGAGGGGGAGGAACAGCGGACCAGCTTAAAAGTAAGCCGCCGCCAGGCGGGCCCGCGCCTTGTCGGGCCCGCGCCTGAGGGCCTCGCCAGAGGGCCCTTTGGCGTGGCCCTTAGGCGGAGACTGATAGAAGGGGCATCAGAAATCAGCGGCATAAGCAAACAGCTCCAAACAGCAACAATCCTGCCACAAATAACAACGAGGGATTTTCGCCGGATGCAAATCTCACATGACTACAAGCAGCTTGAGCCCCTTTTAAGTTGAGCTCGCTCATACCCTACACGAAGGACTTCCTGATCACACCTCTGCCTACACAGAGTCACACAGCCGCACTACCCAAACGGGGCTGCAACTCAGTCTTAAATAGAGAGACAAAGGACCGTCAAATCGCAGCAAGTATAATCCAACCCACGCAAAAACTTCTACTTTTCTGGTTTAATATTGCAAATTACTCTAAAATTTTATAACAAAATCTCCGGTTAACATAGTACTGTTGTCAGTATTGCAAGCTTTAACTGCAAATACCATTGATTGTAATAAAGTACTGTTGTCAGTATTTCAAGCTTTAGCTGCAAATACATTGCTAGTAATATAGTACTGTTGCCAGTATTTCATGCTTTAGCACATTGCTAGTAATATAGTACCGTTGACAGTATTTCAAGCAACAACTGCATACAACATTGATAGTATTATAGTACTGTTGTCAGTAGGCCAAAACTGCACTTATACTCACTTTAAGCCGAGCCAAAAAAACTAAAAATGCTTCACCCTAACAACATGCTTATACGAGTATCATACTCCTGTATATTATTAACAATAATAATAATTGACCTATCCCTATGTTTAAACCACAAATACCATATGACTATACCTATAATACATACATACAATAGAAATGATTGCCATATGGGGCACACTCATCAAAACTACCCAAAAATTAATTATCACAGACTAATTCACATACAACAAAACAAATACACAACAAATAGACAAGAAAATCTGTTCTAACTACTCTTCTTCCCTATCATGCATCCTCACTAACGCACGATCAATGAAGAATAAATTGCCCATATTTAACGACATGATAACTGACTTAAAACCTGACATTTTATGTGTCACAGAGACATGGCTCACTGAAACAGATACAGTCTATCTAAATCAACTTGATAAAGAGAACTACGATACATTCTACAAACACAGACCTAATAAAAAAGGTGGTGGAGTTCTAATGATGACAAAAAAAACACTAAACGCCAAGCCAATCCAATCAAATATCAATACTAACATAGACACATTATTAATAAGAATCAACCACATAAAAATTTGCTTAATATATAGACCCCCAGACAATAAATCAGATGGCCTAGATTCTCTTATTGAACTCCTCAGTTCATCTACTGACCAAAACCCAGTGATTATGCTAGGTGATTTTAACCTTCCGTCACTCCCAACACTAGACTCTAAATTATTCCTAGACACCATAGCAGACATAGAGTACCATCAAATAATCAAAACGGCAACACATATCAAAGGAAGAACACTAGATTTGGTTCTACTCCCCGAAATACTCTTCAAGCTAGTACACTCTAATTCCATTGAATGCACAGAGACACCTTGGTCTGATCATTCTATCATCAAAATAAATATCCCATATCCCATCCCCAGCATCAATAATTACATAAGGAGTACTCCTACTACAAAATTCAAAAAGTTTAATGAAACAGACTTCCTTGACTTAACAATTCCCTACTTCTTATCAACTTCTAATTTGGATGATGCTGTTAACAACTGGAATGATACTATCAATAATGCAGCTAAAAATAATCAACCTAATAAAATGACAAGATACACCAAATCAAATAGTTCACCATGGTTTAATAACACTCCAAGGGGCATGTTTACTAAAATCCGCAAAATAGCGCGCCGCAAAATAGCGCACGGCATCGCGGCACTGAAACGCGCAGAAACGCGTTTAAACGCCCCGCACACGTGCGTGTCACCCCCGCACAGGTACGCGGCTCACTAACGGGCCCCGTACAAGTGCGGGCCCGCAAATGTCCGATAGAGGCGTGGAACGGCGAAAGGAGGGCGGAGGAAGGCTCCGGAGGGGCGGATGGACGGGGTCAATGGGTGGAGAGTGGGAGGGGAGAGGCTCCCCGCACAGTATCGGGCCCGAATTTGCATGTAAAAACTACCGCGGTAGAAAGCATTTAAAGGGAAGAGAAACCATTTCCGTCAGCAATGTACAGGAAAACCGGGGAAACCAGCAAAACGTGAGCAGTGTGATACATGTGCACAGCACAAAAGTGAAAATAAAAATAGAAAATGACCACAACAGAACTATTAAAAATAGTAATTCAGCTGGGGAACAGTTATAGTGATGGGCAAATACAGAAATCACACCCAGCAAAGCTCCAGAAAAAAGAAATGAAGTTTGGAAGGGTCTACTGAGAGGAGACTCTTCCAAAAAACATTTCCACGTTTTGGAGCTTTCCTGGGAGTGTTTGCTATGGTTGCCCATTAATATCACTGTTGCCCAGCGTGGTGATATTGTGTCCCACATTTCCCGTGGTCATTTCCGGGGTTTATGTGCACGTTTGTCACCAGACAGGGTGCATATGCCCACAGTAGAATTGCGTAGAGCAGGGTTTGTGACTCCATCCTGCCAGGCTTACTGCCTCCAGGGGCTGCACTGTCTCTGTGGCCAAAGTGTGGTACAGCGGACAGAGTTATTACCTCTACGACCAGAGGGCAGAGGTTCAAAACCCAGCTGGGGCACCTGCCAGCCCAGTCCCTATATTTTACCCACCACTAAATAAAGATAGCGCAGACACCCCTGTATGCATGGGGAAAACACCCATATTTTACCCAACACCGCACACACCCCACAACAATGGGCATTACCTACAGCCAAGTCCCCCAAATGCAGTCCCATACTGCCACATTGCAATCAGGTCAACTGCTTTTTCTGAGAGAAGTTCATGCCAGCATATTGGCGGACAAGTACATGTGGTGCAGGGGGCAGTGGCTGCTAACCACAGAAGACAGAGGCCTAGCCATGTGCAGGCTGGCACAGTCCACTGCAACAGACAGGTCCTGCCGGATCCACAGTCATGGACAGTCCAGGGAATCCAACCAATCTGTGGCTACACAGTGGTGCAGTGCACACAGACACTGCATACAAGAACAGAAAGTCACAGGTTCAAAGCCCAGCTGGGGCTACTGCCAATCCTGCCCACATATTTTTCCCACAACTAAACAGTGATAGTAAGGACACACCTTTCATGGCGGGGACATATGCAATGGTAAGACATCTATCTTTTACCCCACTGAGCACAGACACCATGAACAGGGGCAGTACCTAGAGCAGAATCACCCAAATGCAGTCCTGGTGGGCCACACACCAGTCAGGTTCCATGCTGACACTCATACAAATGCCTGTGCTGTATATCTATGCACCACCCCCATGGCATGTAGATGTAGCCCATGCATATTCATGAGGGATAGCAGGAAAACCCGAACAGTGTGATGCAAACCTGGACTGGAGTTGGGAATCTGTGCGGTAAAGCAGCAGCCATCAAGGGCAGACACACCCACACCCACAGGCCCCATTGGCCAATGTCTCCTGGAAAGGCAGAACATTGGACCGTGCATGCAGCACCCAAAACGAGCACTTGCATAACTTACCAATGTCACCCTACACCTGAGGTATACGGTACACAGCTCGGAGACGTTTGCTAGGAGCACAGGCAGGCAGTTATCCATACGTTACGTACATACTGCTAGTTGACCCCATCCAAACAATCTGTTAGGTGTTTGCGGGGCATGCTCCAGGCCTGGCCTCTGACGGTGCTTACCACCCTGGGGAGTGACCACCAGCTGTAATGCGTACCATATCCATGCCTTGCCGTGCTCAGGACCGGTTTGGTGGGCAAGGCTACTTACCCCCTCAATCGTAGCACCATGATGGCAGAGGTGTGGAAGTGTGTGTCTGTCTATACAGTGGGTGTTGGCTGCAAGCCCCTTCAACAGCCTGCACTGCCAGCACTGTTGCCAGTATTGGCCAGTCAATGTGCATAATGAGGTGCAAGGTACCATGGGTATAGCCAGGGCAGGGTGGCGTGGCCAGGATGCATCTGCACTGGGCATAGGGCCCTGGCAGGGACATTGGCTGGGATATTGTAGTGTCCGGCCACCACCTACACAGACAGGGTGGCCAAAGCATGTCCTTCTGGGGGATCACGCTCACCCTGACTGTGCAGTGACCACAGCATGGCTAGGCCCCCCCCCAATAGTGCTGTATGGTAGTTCTCTCATGTGATAGATATGGGTTTCTCTTTGGGGCCCAGTCACTGATCTATCTGCTTGCTGTGTATGCAGACAGCCCAGTTCTGGGTGCATGCATCTCCATTGGGAACATGCACTATGGACTAACCAGCAGACTGTTTGTAGCTGGTAAATGTCTTGCTATAATGACTTGCAGGGTGCAGTGGCTGTTGGCTTGCTGCAGGTGAATATCTGGTGGTGGAGTGCAGCTTACCATACCCTGGGCTTATGTCTGTCTGCTATTGTGTTATGGCTGTGTATGGAGCTGCCTGCCGGGGGGGTGGTGTTCCTCAGCAGGACTGGGGTTGATGTTGCCCTCTACTGCCACCTTTGCAGGGAGGTAGAGTGTGGATCCCTTGATGGGGACCATGTTTGCCATGGGGGGGGGGGGGTGCCTGATGGCGGCAGACAGGGATATCCATGGTGTTTGTGCAGAAACTAGCTATCTTACACATTAACACTGCTTTGGAACGCCCGCTTGGCCTCCATCCGCCATGGCAGGTGTTGTTGACCTGGTCCTGGCCACCTCATTGCACACTCAGGGTGAGCACAGTACCCGCACGATGTAACGGTGTGTGGCTACTCTGTGCCAGTAAAACACCCGGTCAGTGCCCCCTACTAGGCCAAGGTGCTGTGTGGGTGCACCCGGTCACTTCCCCCAACAGGGCCGAGGTGCTGTGGGGGTGCATTCCCCATCTTGTGTCCATCTGCGGACAGCTAATTTGCATGTGCAGTGCATCATGGGTACGGGTGGCCTAACCCTATCCTGTTGACACCAGCAGACTGTCTGTGAGGTGACGTGTAGGCTATCTGCAGCCAGCCAGGGGCCTGCTTACAGCTATGGAGCTGTAGCGCAATGGTTACATCACTGCCTGTGCAGCCAGAGGTCATGGGTTTCAAACCCACAGTGGGGCCCTTTGGTAGGGCTGTCCACAGCTTTATTTTTATTTACTGTACATATGTCTATGCCGGCAAGACCACCCTCAGCTTACTATACCCATTAGGTGCCTCTGAGGGTGCTTCATAGGGCGCCCTGTAGGCCACCTCATGGTTGCCATCCCTATAGGGTGCACTATACATTATCCTGTGTCGCAACATACATGCTGCCCTATAGGGGTCATTCAAGGGTGCCTTGGCGAACAGTGCACTGTAACATGTGCCTTATGGGCCGCCGTATGTTAACATGCTGGGAGAGTGCGTTTGCTAGTAGTGATAACAAAATATAATTATACAGCCTCCTACAGCACTCCTCAACATAATACATACTGCCTCAGCAGGCATTTTTCACTGGGCATTGTGAGGAGTTGAACCCCTGATCCCTGCACCATTGGTCAGTGTTTTAACCATTGTGCTGTGGCTCTGTTCCTGTGCTTATGCATCAGCGCGCCGCCTTGTGCCTATCAGCGCGCCGCCTTCTGCCGCCCAAGGGGACCAGTGCGCCGCCTTCTGCTGCCCAAAAATAACTGTGCGCCGCCTTATGCCGCCCAAAAAGCACTGTGCGCCGCTTTCTGCCGCCCAAAAATAACTGTGCGCCGCCTTATGCCGCCCAAAAAGCACTGTGCGCCGCTTTCTGCCGCCCAAAAATAACTGTGCGCCGCCTTATGCCGTTCCAAATTAATTTGCCTCCTAAAACAATGTTAATCATTACAGTTACTGCCTCAGCTGACCTTTGTCGTTGCGCACACTGGGGGATTGAACCCATGGCCCCTGCACCATTGGTCAGTGTCTTCACTGTTGTACCACGGCTCTGTTGTTTTGTATACTCAGCAGCGCGCCACTTTGCCTTTCCACGCGCTAATGTCGACCCCCGCACATTAGCGCGACGCACACACGTCCGGTTGCTTACTACCGTTTTTTTTCTATTTTCTGCCTGAACCGCCCACTCCTTATATGGCACAGGCACACTAGCACGGCCCCGCACGTTAGGAATGTTTAGTAAACATGCCCCTAAGACAAATGAAAAAAGAACTAAGAAAACTTGAAACAAAATGGAGAAAATCCAAGCTGACTGTACACAAAGAAATATTCAATAACTATCTATCAAAATATAAGGAAACAATCGACAACACAAAGAAAAACTATTATGCAGCAATCCTAACAAAATCATACAATAGACCAAGAGAGTTATTTTCTATAGTCAGAAAATTAACTAATAATGAGCAAACTTCTAGCAATGAAATCACAGACATCTCAGTTCAAACCCTAGCTAATCATTATCAAAACAAATCTAAGAAACCTTCCATGCACGCAGATAATATAAACATCACTTATCAACCTGTAGATGAATGGTCAGAATTTTACCCCATTTCAAAAGCATCATTAAAAACAATCATCTCCAACCTAAATACCACAACTTCGTACTTGGATCCATGCCCAGTTTCATGGATAAAAAACACACTACAAACTCTAATATCCTATATTCTCCCAATAGTAAACCTCTCACTCACCCAAGGATACCTTCCTTCCCCGCTCAAACATGCACAAATACGCCCAATTTTAAAGAACTGCAAACTAGACAAAACATTGCCAACATCATATAGGCCCATATCTAGCATACCATTCTTGGCCAAAGTAATTGAAAAGGTAGTGCAACTTCAGACACAGGAATTCATAGACTTATCTTACCCACTCGATGAACAACAATATGGTTTCCGACCTCGCCACGGAGTAGAAACACTCCTAGCAGTATTAATAGACACACTCCTAAAAGGAATTGACAATCACAAACAGGCATTCATTCTCCTTTTCATTGACATATCAGCTGCTTTTGATAGCGTGCATCACTCAATACTGCTCAAAAACTTAAAACAGTTAGGCATAAATTCCACCGTACATAAATGGTTCACTTCATATTTACATAACAGAACACAAAACGTAAGAACAGGTAATCAAACATCAAACACATACAAACAAGAAATAGGTTTACCACAAGGTTCAGCACTGTCAGCCCTACTCTTTAATATCTATATAAAACCGGTTTGCAATATTTTTAAAAAATTTGGAGTACAATATCACCTTTATGCGGATGATATCATGATGTACATACCTTTCACAATTCCTAACCTACCGATTCAACTACTATCTGACTGCTACAATGAAATTACATACTGGCTAAAAACCCAAAACCTCCATATAAACCATGCTAAAACTGAAGTCTTAATCGTAACAAAAAACCAAACGTTCACCCCGCCAACTCACATAATACTACAGAACCAAGAAATTAAAATAAAAAATGAAATAAGATATCTAGGAGTCATTTTAGATACACACCTTACTATGGAAACGCACATCAGAAATACCTTGAAGAAAATCTACTTCAAACTTAAAATCCTCAAGCAGTTACGCCCCCTTGTATTTATACAAGATTTTATCAATATAACACAGGCTACCATAACTCCACACTTCGATTTCGCCAACTTAATACTAATAGGCATTTCAAAACAAAACATCAAAAGGATCCAACTCGCGCAAAATGCTACAGCCAGAATCATATTAAAGATAAATTCACTCCAACACATTACACCGATACTAGCATCCCTTCACTGGTTACCAATACAAAGCAGGATAACATACAAAACAATAATAACTACATTCAAAGCCCTAAAAGACATGGCCCCGAAGACACTCTGTAATCTAATAAGCAAAGAACCACCTAAGCCCACTCAGAGAAAAGGACAATCAAATAAACTTAAGATGCCAAAAGAATATATAAGAACTCACAAATTAACAAATAATAGAGCCTTTTCCCACGTAGCCCCAACAGTCTGGAACTCTTTACCAGAGGACTTACGATCACTAACAGAGATAACAGAATTCAGAAAAAAATTGAAAACCTATCTATTCACTAAACACTATAATACCATAGAAAACCCCTCACTCAACTTAGATAAAGGCTAAACAAGAACCTGCCTAAAATCAAGATTATACTCCCTATTACAATAAATACATACAACTTAAATGAATAATCATTCCATTCCAATGCATTGATACCCCACTTGTATATAGTTACAACTGAGTTAGAGACAGTACCTCAGTTTAAATTGTTACACAATCTGTGTTAGTTGATTTATTGAACTATTTCGCATAGATTTTACATACACTTTGTTGTTTCAAGTTAAGATGTTCATTGTAAAAAGTTATAACTGTTCTATGTAAAACAAGCTCTGCATTGTTAATTGTTGTTAAATGTACACCGCAACTGATCGCTGGAAGATGCGGTATATAAATAAGTGTTAAATAAAATAAATAAATAAAATAAATAAATAAATAAGTCCCAAGAAACTCCTCAGCTGTTTCTTTGTTGTTGGAGGAGGAAAATTCCTGATGCTATCCACCTTGCTCATTAGAGGTTTAATTTTCCCTCTTCCCACCAGGTGGCCTAGGTATTTTACCTCTCTATTTGCAAAGGCACACTTCTTTGGGTTCAAAGTGATTCCCGCTTGCTTCATGGAGCATAAGACTGCCCTGATTCTCTTTAGATGTTCCGCCCAAGTGTTACTATGGATTATGACATCATCCATATAGGCAAAGGCATAATTTTGATGGGGTCGAAGTACCTGGTCCACTAACCTTTGGCAGGTAGCTGCCGCTCCGTGCAGTCCGAAAGGCATCCTTTTGAACTGGAAAAGGCCAACGGGGGTGCTGAACGCAGTCTTCGGCTTCGACTCCCTGGTTAGAGGGATTTGCCAATAGCCTTTTGTCATATCAAGGGTGGTTAAATATTGAGCTTGTCCAAGCTGGTCCAACAGCTCTTCAATTCTTGGCATTGGATATGCATCAAAAACTGATATTGCGTTTACCTGCCGGAAGTCAATACAGAATCTTAAAGAGCCATCAGGCTTTGGCACCAAGACTATGGGGCTATTCCAGGGACTCTTCGACTCCTCTATTACTCCCATGTCTAACATTTCCTGAATTTGTGCCACTACTTCCTGTCTCTTTGCTTCAGGCAAGCGGTATGGCCTTTGACGAATTAATTTCCCAGGTGGAGTTATTATCTCATGGGCAACCAAATGTGTCTCCCCAGGTATGGGAGTCAAAACATCTGGGAATTCTTTAAGCAATTTCCTTATTTCTTCCTGCTGTACCACTGTCAGGTCCTTACCTATTTGGGGTTCTGAACTTTCTTTACAGTCAGATACTTGGGGTCCCAAATACTCCTCTTCATGCACCTCCCTTTCATGGGCACAGGTGGCAGCTAGGCTCTTAACCCCTTTGTCTTCAGTAGAACCAAAGCCTTTGGTTCCACGCTCAGAATTTGACAAGGATGTGACTTCCTCCACAGGTGGGAAACCCAGTCTCTCACATATCAATTGAGCGATTCTGTCTCCCGTCTTTACAGGTAATCGTTCTGTCCAAAATTAAATAACAGAACTTTAAGATTGCCCCTGTAATCGGGATCAATCACTCCCGCTCCCACATCAATGAAATACTTCAGGGCTAATCCTGATCTTGGGGCTACTCACCCATAGCACCCAATGGGTATTTCTACTTGGAGTCCAGTGTCAACCAGGGCTCTCCCTTGGCTAGGTACAGTCACATTTTCTATACTGCACAGGTCAAACCCAGCAGCTTGAGGGGTTGCCTGCTTAGGAGCTTGGGCCTTCTCTGTGACCCTACAGTACTTCAAGGTAAATATCTGCTTCTTGGTAGTTTGGTTTTCTGGAAGCTTAACCATCTTTTTAGCTGGGGTCTGAGGACTTCCAAACAAAGGCCCGGGAGCTATTACCATCATTCCTTCTCCCTCCTTCTTTCCTAGTCCTTTTACTAGTTCCTGCTTAAATCTTGGCCAGTCTCTTCCTAGAACCAAATCAAACGGAAGCCTAGGCACCACTGCTAAAAGAATTTCCTCTTGTTCCCCCAGGCACTTAACCACTAGCCTATAGGTGGGATATGATGTTGCAGCACCATGAATGCATCTGATGTGAACCTGGCTTTCAGGGGTTCTAGGCACAAATCCTTCTTGGGCCTCTATCCTCTTCCAAAGCCTCTTTGACAGCATACTCTGGTCTGCCCCAGAGTCTAACAGAGCATTGTGGTAATTCCCTGCACATCAACCACCAAAAGGAATCCTTCTTTGTGCTGTTTTAAATCAACACCCATCAAGCTAGTGTGTATCTGGCATCCCCTTTCCAAATGTCCCCATTTTCCACATTTGAAACATTTCTTTCTACTCCACTTGGTAATCTGGGTTGGCACAGTACTATTATTCACAGAAACATTTTTAACCATTTTCTTTTCTGATACAGCACAGCTTGCCTCCGCACCAACCTTCAGAGGGCCACCCATTCTATGGCAAGCCTGCGTGACTTCCAAGAATCTCTCTGCTAGCATGGTTGCCTCTCCAAGGTTCTGGCAATTTTGCTGTATAAGGAAAGTATGCAAATCTTTAGGCACAGCAGACATAAATTGTTCAAGCATAATAATGTCTAATAACATTTCCACAGTCTTTCCCTCAGGCTCCAACCATTTTACAGCCAATCCTCTGATTCTCTAACTCAGAGCCCTGGGTGTTTCACCCACTTTTAATGCAGTAGCTCTAAACATTCGCCTATACTCTGAAATAGACAACCCTAGGCGATCTCTTATAGCAGCCTTTACATCTCTATAATTCAAAGCTTGAGCTGCTGGCATTGCCCTATAAGCTGCAAGCGCCTCCCCAGTTAATGAGGCTGCCAGCCTTACTGCCCACTGGGTCTCTGGCCATGCTAATGCTTGTGCCACTCTCTCAAAAGATTCAAGGAAATCATCAACATTATCATCTGGAGTCAGCTTCCCAAAACTAAATGCCCCAATTCCCTGATTGAGTCCCACATTGTCCACATGTGGTATACCAGTTGTTACTGCTGGTCTTGCATCCGGTCCACTTTGGTTATGAAGAGCAATTAAGGCTTCCACCAGATCAAGCACTGGCTTCTGCTGGTCCCTTAGTGCTTTAATTGCAGTGTCCTGAGCCTGCTGCGCTAGCTCCTGTTGCCTGCTAAATTGGGCTGCCATCCAGCTGGCCAATTCCTTCGGATCCATCTTGTATCCCTGCAAGAAAACAAAAGAAAAAAAACACAGAGCAGCACCCTCCAAACAGGTGTTTTTCTCCTAATTTTTTTTTCAATTATCCCTGTGTCTTACTCCCATCCACCACTAGACATGCCCAGGTACTTATTACCTTATGCCAGTGATGAATCCAGCTTACACAGGGTCTTTTCCTCCTTGGAACAGCTCCTGGAACAGCCACCTCTTTTTTTCTCCAAAGTGATGTTAAGGGAAAAATCCACTTTCCAGCTTTTGACTTGAACTTTTCTCTTTCAGATTTCAGTTGTAATCCTTATAAATCATGCAAATCCTTTGTGTAAAAGCAATCCGAACTACTACGCCAACTGTAAATGGGGGCGCTGGTCGTGAATGTCCACAGTCTTGGCAAAGGCAAAATATATTATGACTTGCAAAGGATTGTGGGGAATGTAGTTCACTTATACCAGAATCAGCCGTTCACAAAATAATGAGTTGTGATGCTCGAGTGTAAGCAAAGAAAAACAGATTTTATTCATGGGGTTAATTCTCCCACACAGATTTACTTGGTAACACAAAAGGACACTTGCTTCAAGTATTGTACTCAGGAAAAACAAAACATGTTATAAGGTAACTGAACTTCTTAAGCAATAAATCAATAAAGACCTTGATGGGAAACAGAAAAGGTCTTTTTGATGGCTCCTGCTAATGACATTCTTAGCAGTGCTTCAAAAGGCAAAAACAAAACCCAAAAGTAACAAAAAAACTGTTCTTTATCAAGGATAACTTTCTTCTATTCACACACACACAAAAAAAAGAAAAGTTTCCTTCCAGAGCTCTTGTGCCTGGCTCAATCACCAATAATTAGCCAGCTGCAAACCCCTTTGCTAGTTCACTCTCTCTACATGGCTCAATCCTACCCTAAAGCTTTCTTGCAGAGATTTTTCTGGGTAGATAAAAGAACAAGTTACAGTTCCTTTTGGGGGTTGTTGTATTAGTGAGAAAGTACTTTAAAACAACAGCCTAAACAGAGAGCAATCCATGTATTCATTCTGATCATTTGATATATCTCCTTCTTCCTCAAATATCATGGAATCAATATCAGGGTCTGGCTCAGAGGAATTCTTTAATTGATCATTCTCAGGATAATATTTGTTTCCCTGCTGTCTTCCTGGAGAAGAGCTAGGGCATAGATCAAAGTTCATACCTGAGCTTCCTTTGCTGTTATGTTTCCTCTCCTGGTATCCTGGCCAGTAAGTAGTCCAGCTTTTATGTCCAGCCTTCCAATCAAGATCCCTGGACACTGGGTCTCTCTTCACATACCTTCTTGCACCGGTCTTAGGGCCCCTTCCAAATGCAGCCATCTCCTTCAAAGGTGCCCTTTGGGAGTTCCTGGCTTTATAACCCCACTCCTCTGGCTTCCTCCAGTCCAATGGAGTATGCTTGCCTCTGGAATCACTCCTAACACACATACTGCTGTGGGCTCCTTCTTTAGACCTCCAAGATGTCTTTCTCTTCTTCCTTTCACGTTGCTTCTGCTGTTGTAGTCCTCTCTCTTCTTTCTCCTGGTTCTGTCTGCTCTGTCTGTTCTGTCTCTGTGGAGAATATCTTTTACTTTTAACCTGCTGGAAAACCCCAACTGCCTCACACCACTGTCTGCCAGTCACCAGCAGACAGCACAGTCAGACTGCACCTTATAGGCGTTCCAACCATGCACAGTCTAACTGCAGACAGTCCACCAGCCAGTCCATAGTGCATGTTCAAAGAGGAACTATGTGCACCAAGCCAGCATCTCAGTGATTGGGACCCCAGCACTGGGAACACAAAAGTATCACTGGAAGCAGATAGTGTAGAGCGCTATGTGGGAACCTAGACCTGCCATGGTCACTGCTCAGTCAGAGTGACTGCCCTCCCATCATGCCATGCTGTGGCCACCCTGTCCATGCAGGCGGTGGTCGGGCACAACAGTCCCAGTCAATGCCCCACACCCTGTGAAGATGCATCCTGGCCAATCTGCCCTGTCCGGGCCATACTCACAATACCTTGCTCCTTGTTATGCACATATTCCATCTAACGCTGGTAACAGTAGGACATTTTGGGCCCAGTGAGGGGTGGGCAGCCACAGAACAATGGATAGACATACATACACACACACTCCTATTGCAGCATTGTGCAAAGATAGGGGTGGTTCGCAACCCTGCCTGCCACACTGGTCCTGATCACAGTACCGACATTGCTAAACTGTGCAGGAGGTAGTAGTAGTGCTCTGGTGATAACTGCAGCTCAATGCTGGGGCCAACAGCCTGACGCTCCATGCATCTTTGGATTGTGGAGCCTGTGTGAATGGGTGGTTGTATCCCTGTTCGCCACTGCTTTGGACTTTGCACATGTAGCTGTTGTATCTGCATTGTAGGGTAAAATATAGGGACATGCTCTGCAGGAACCACACCTGGAACTTGAACCTGTGACTCTCTCCTTCTGGACACACTGGCTGGATGTACTGCACCACACATGCATGGTAGTCCCTGGGGCTACCTGTACTTTTCCTCAGCCAGACCTTTTATGTTGCACTGCACACCACGTACTGATACAGGGCATGGCCTAGGTCCACTGCAAGCAGGTGCCACTGCCCCCTCCAGCACAGGCACCCCCCCATGCCATGCTGACATGACCATATGCTGTCAGTGCTGGTAGTGCGCAGTCCCAGGCCATCCACTGTGTGGGTAGCTGGTCGCCTAGGGAGCGGGGTCTGGGGCAGGGGGCATACATTAGCATCCTCACATCCCCCCCATCACTGCCTACCAATAGTATGTCCCTTCCACTTGGGGGAGGGTTGGCTGGGGGGATGTTAGGTCAGTACCCTGGCAACTGTTAGCTCGGGTGGACCAGGTAGATGTAGGTGGATTGTGTTTGGCCTTTGTCAGCTGCTGTCATGCTGATTTCCGGTTTCTATGTTCCTATGTGCCACCTAGGCACCTGCCTAGTCCACCCTGTGCCCCAGCTGCCCCCACTACATGACCCGCCTGCAGCCCCCTATGCTCCATTTGCACCATCGCCATAGTGGCCTTTCATACTTGGGCACTATGGCGATGCTGTTGCTGAAAAGGGAGCACTACTATCACGTTTCTTGGGCTCCATTGCTGACACTGAAGTGGTTTCTGTCTCCTGCAAATGTGCATCTAACGGCAGATTTTTATTCGCGGTAGGATTCAGCCCTTCAGTTCAGCACGTTAGTGTAAAAGGAGCCTCTCCCCGCCCACTCCCCACCCATTGACCCCCTTCTCTCCGCCATCTCTCCACCCTCTGCGGTTTTTACCGTGGCCGGGAATGCTAATGCTCATTAGGTAACGTTAACGCGTGTTAATGTTACATACCGCGCGTTAGCGTTACCTAACGATCGTTAACATTACCTAATATGCGGTCTGTAACGTTACCGCAGTTTAGTAAACATACCCCATTGGGTCAGTGATATATAATACATAATAATTTGGAAATTTAAGGGTTAGGAAGCACTGCGTTGAAATTTGTTTGAAGACTTTCCTATAATATAAACACATTATTAAACTCAAATGGATCAAGTGGGCACTAGCTGTTGCTGGGCTAGGATCTATTAAAGGATTGCAGTCCTGACAAAAAAGTTTTATTTGAGCTCATACCTCTGGGAATTGATGTGAGTACTATTAGTGATCATTTAGTCCTATTGAGTGATCCTGTAAGAGTGAAATCATATCATTAAGTAGCAATGGAAAGAGCATAGCATTTAAAGCCTCAGCTTTAGAATACTTTGACTTTGTATCAAGACTAATACCAAATTAGTTATATCTGTTTTGAAAAAAAATAGAAAAAGCAAGGAAACTTGAAAAAGATTTTATTTTATAATTGTACACAGAACCATGGAAACTATTTAGACATCTGTCAAGGACTACACAATAATGGTACTACAATGTGAGAAAAAGAGGTCTACAGAGATGTCTGCAAATTACTGTTCATTTTTAAGAGGAGAGAAAAGAATCATTTCCTTTCCCTAAGTCTCACTGAGTACCTTCATGTGGAGACATCATTATGTAACATTTATAGCAAATCTCAGCAAGACAATTACTATAACTGAACAATATTAACAGGAAGGAAAAAGTATAAGGTTCATAGTAGCCACAGGATGAAAGATGCCCATCATGAGCTTAATCAGTAGGGCTAACGATGGTGGTATCTAGTGATAGCACAGACACTTCAAGTGAAGATAACATCCCTGATGCAGCCATAGGCTATGGTGAACTTGTTCATGGACCCACTGCCACAGGAGACAAATCACAGAAACTAATGGAAAACTTAAGAGAACTACCTACTATTTGGTGAAGCTTAAAGGGAGATTATGGACTGCTGTTATCACACAAACTATGCTTTTAAATCTAGTGAGAAGGAGGGAAGGACTACCCAGGGTATCTCCTCCATGGTAATCTTTATCCACATAGCCTCACCCCTGAAACATAGAAACATGACAGCAGAAAAAGACCACAGGACCTATCTAGTCTGCCCTTCCATATCAACTACAATAGTCTACTTTTTACCTTTAGAGATCCTTTGTGCTTGTCCCATGCTTTTTTGAATTCAGATACTGTCCTCATGTCCACCATCTCCACTGGGAGACTATTCCACGTATCTACCACTCTTTCCATAAAGAAATATTTCTGCATATTACTTCTGAGTCTTTCCCCTTTCACTCTCTTTCTATGTCCTCTCATAGAAGAGTTTGCTTTCAATCGAAAGAGATCTTCCTGCGCATTTATGCCACGAAAGTATTTAAATGTCTCTATCATATCGTCCCTATTACACCTTTCCTCTAAAGTATACATATTATGATCTTTAAGTCTGTTCTCATATACTTCATAACAAAGACCACTAACCATTTTAGTAGCCATCCTCTGCACAGACTCCAACCTGCTTATATCCTTTTGAACGTGCGGTCTCCAGAATTGCACACAATACTCCAAATAAGGTTGCACCAGAGACTTATACAGAGGTATTATCGTCTCCTTTTTTCTGCTGGCCATTTCTCTCCCTATACACCCAAGCATCCTTCTGGCTTTTGCAGTCACGTTTTCTACCTGTTTAGCCACTTTAACTACTGCTACTACTACTGAGCATTTGTATAGCACTACAAGGCGTATGCTTATCAGAGTTTACAATCTAGTCAAGACAGACAACACAGTAACTGTAGACCTGGGATACCTCTAGGGGGAATGGTAAGGAAACACAAAGGAAATCAGGCAGGTCAAGATCCGAAAGCGGCAGCGAAGATGTGAGTTTTCAGCCTGGATTTGAAAAGGGTCAGAGAAGGTGCCTGACATACAGACTCAGGTAGTTTGTTCCAGGCATAAGGAGCAGCAAGGTGAAAGGTGTGAAGTCTGGAGTTGGCAATAGAAGAGAAGGGCAGAGCTAGAAGTGACTTGTCAGGAGCAGAGGAGAGGTGTGGGGAGAAATAAGAGAAGAAAGGTAGTGAGTTGCTGCAGAGTGAATGCACTTATAGGTTAGCATGAGAAGTCTGAACTGGATGCAGAAATGGATAGGAAGCCAATGAAGAGACTTGAGAAGAAGAGTAATATGACCATGATGAGGCTGGTGGAAGACTAGCTACTACTACTACTACTACTACTACTGAGCATTTATATAGCACTACAAGTCATATGCAGCGCTGCACAGAGATGTAAGAGACAGTCCCTGCTCATCAGAGCTTACAATCTAGTCAAGACAAACACAGAAGATGTATGCAGGGATAAAGCAAGGGGAAAGAAAAAGGAGATCAGGTGGGTCAAGATCCAAAAGCAGCAGCGAAGAGGTGAGTTTTAAACCTGGATTTGAAGAGGGTTAGAGAAGGTGCCTGGCATACAGACACAGGTAGTTTGTTCCAGACTTAAGGTGCAGCAAGGTGAAAGGAGCGAAATCTGGAGTTAGCAGTAGAAGAGAAGGGCACAGATAGAAGCAGTTTGCTAGAAGAGCAGAGTTCACCGGGGGGGGGGGGGGGGCGGGGGTAAGGAGAGATAAGAGAAGAAAGGTAGAGAGGAGTCGCAGAGTGAATGCATTTATAGGTCAGCAGGAGAAGTTTGAACTGGATGCGGAAACGGATAGGGAGCAAATGAAGTGACTTGAGAAGAGGAGTACTATGGGCAGAGTGTTGAACTGATTGAAAGTGAGAGAGATGACTCAGAGGGAGACCAGCAAGGAGCAGGTTACAGTAGTCTAAACGGGAGGTGACTAAGGATTGGAGAAGTGTCTTCGTAATGTGTTCATAAAGGAATGGGCAAATTTTGTTGATGTTGTAAAGAAAGAAACCACAGAATTTAGCTATCAGTTGGATATGTGTGGAGAAGGAGAGAGAGGAGTCAAAGACGACCCAAGGTTGCGAGCTGAGGAGACAGGGAGGAGTAGAGAGTTATCCACAGAGACTGTGAAAGGAGGAAGTGTAGAGGAGGGTTTATGGGGAAAAATAAGGAGCTCAGCTTTGGCCACATAGTGGAGGAGTAGCTTAGTGGTTAGAACACTGGCTTGGTAACCAAGCAACCGGGGTTCAATTCCCACTAGCACTCCTTGTGGCCTTAGGCAAGTCACTTAACCCTCCATTGCCTTGGAAGAAAGGCCTGGCAATCTACTTCCAGTGGGTGACACTGCCAAGAAAACCCAGGAGCTTCTGGGTCGCCAGGAGTCAGGACTGACTCAAAGGCACACAGTACAGTGTGCCATCTATATATATTTTTTTTTAAGTGCCATCAAGTTATTGCTGACTTCTGACAACCTCTGGGTTTTCTTGGTAAGGTATGGCTGGAAGTAAATTGCCAGGCCTTTTTTTCTGAAGCAATGGAGAGTAAAGTGACTTGCTTAAGGTCACAAGGAGTGCCAGTGGGAATCTAGGCCTGATCTCTTGTGTTCAAGACTGTTGCTCTAACCACTAAGCTACTCTTCCACTCTACCATATATATAATTGTAAAATAGCCAAACAATCAAAACTCTTGTATACAGAAAGGCATAATAATGTAACACAAACCATCCATTGGAAATTATATAAACACTATGATATTCTGTATCTGAACCAGAAAAAATATTGGGAGCACAACTCTATCAGCAATTAAGTCCACACTAAAAATCCAGTGCGAACTGGTGAGCGTGTGATTGGAAGAGAATGGGTTGGTTAGGGGAGAACATGGTTTTAATGGTGCATCATGGTTAATGCAGCTGTTTTGGGCATGCACTAAACTCATCGCATTCTTGGAGAGCAACAGGACACCCTGTTGGAAACCTGGAGGTAAGCATTCCAGACAGAAAAAGATACACTGTAAATGCTATTGATGAACCTGGATGAAAGCACATTAGTTTAAAACTAATGTCATAATTATAAAAAGACATATACCAAATAGAAGTTTAATACATTAGCATATTCTCAGAAAACTACTCTCTGCAGCCCAACATTTTCTAGTTCATACCTAAGTCAAGTCAATGACTCAGGTGGCTTGCTCCATGATAGTGTTATTTTATTTTATCCATTGCTTTCCATTTATCACCTGTCTTACAAATTCTTGCACAAGGTGAAGAAAAATATAAAATCAGACTGTGACAAGATTTCTTGTTTGTTTTTAATATCATTGTCATCTAATACACCCCACTCTGCCTAACATACAAATGCTAACACACAACAGATCTTACAAATATAACTGACCATCTCCCATAATCCCAAATTCCCCGACTCCCAGCCACATGAGTCAAACTCAGCCTCTTTCACTTACCATCCCAAATGCTCACTGAAACATAAGCATTGTAAGGTCCCATCTAAAATCAAAATATTACACCATCCAGGCCTCCAGAGGCCAATTTTTCCATAGCTTCGGTCCCTGACATCTAAAAATCCACTGTCTAATTTTAACCCAACTAATCTCATTAACAAAGGACTCTTTCAGAAGGTTTCTCTGTGAGAAAAAAAGGTCACATCCTAGCTGGTATCACTGCAATAATTACATAAGAACATAAGATTGCCATTGCAGGAGAGGGGTGAGAGTAGCGGCAATGGGGGCTGCACCAGTCCTGGCTAGACAAAAGATCCATCAAATTCAGTATCCTGTTTCCAGCTGTGGCCAATCCATGTCACAAGGACCTGGTAATTGCTATATTTCATGCTGCTGATCTCCAGTCCCATCCCCCCACTTTGGCTTTCCTCGAGTCTATCTTAATAACAACAGTTTATAGACTTTTCTTCCAGGAACTTTCCCAAACCATTTTTTAAACCCAGCTACACTAATGGCCCCTTTTAGTAACGCTTAGCTCGAGCTATCTGCCGCATGGCCTATTTTATTCCCATGGGCTGTGTGACAGATAGTTTGAGCTAAGTATTAGCAAGAAGGACCTTATCTGTATTTTTGATGATTTTTTTAATGTACTACTTAATAAGTTCAAGGCATGTGCCCCCTCTGTGTATTTCTTGAAAGAGTAAACAACCAATCTGCCACATCATTCATGATTTTATAGTTCTTTATCATATCTCCCCTCAGCCATCTTTTCTCTAGGCTGAAGAGCCCTAACCTCCTCATAGGGGAGTCATTCCATTCCCTTTACTGATTTAGTCACCCTTCTCTGTAGCTTTTTTGTGCAATGACCAGATGTGCACAAAATACTCAAGATTTGGTTGCATTATGGAATGATACAAAAGCATTATGATATTCTTTGGGGGGGGTTCTCCATTCCTTTCCTAATAATTTCTAAAATTCTGTTTGCTTTGCTCATTGTTGCTCCACACAGACAGATTTCAAAGTATTGGCAGTAGTGATACATAAATCATTTTTCTGGGTGGTGACTGCTAAAATGGAACCTAACATTGTGTAGCCATAATTTGTGTTAGTCATCCCTATATGCATCACTTTGCACTTGCCAAATCAAATTTAACAACCATTTGGCTGCCAGTCTCCCAATCTCACAAGGTCCTTCTCAAATTTCTCACAACCTGCTTGTGATATAACAACTTTGAATAATTTTGTGTCATCTGTAAATGTGATTGCCTTGCTAGTTCCCATTTCCAGATCATTTATAAATATCTTAAAAAGCATTTGGCCATCCCTCATAATACCATGTTCCCCAACTCCCAAACACATGTCTCAAGGATGGTCTGTTTCATTTACCATCCCAAATGCTTGCTGGAACAATACTTGAGTATAGATCCACTATTCAACTTTCTCCAATGAGAAAATTGATGATTTATCCTGACTCTTTGGGCATAATATTTTTTGGGACAGCTATGCACTGCTACAGTCCATATCCATTGCCGCCAAACTTTAACCCTGGATATTCAATGCCGTGGTCTCCACACAGCTCACAGAAGCTAACCGAACAGTGGCAATATTGAGCCACTGCCCAGTTCGTTCCCAGGGGTAAAGATAGGATAGCAAAAGCTGGCCTATCTTTTACCTGCGGGTGCTAACCAGGCAGCAGTGCAATATAGCTGTTGCCCAGTTAGCAACTGGTGCTGCTCCAGAACGCCCACGATATGCCCTGATGCTGCACGGTTAACACTGGGGCATCTAGCGGCATTAATCAGGGCTATTCAGCAGCACTAACAGCTCAGCGACATTTACACAGTTTACAGGTCTGTAAATCGTGTAAATGCCTTTGAATGTCAGGCCCTTTGTTTTCTGTCTTTTTACCACTTCCCAATCCACAAATGACTCAGGTCCCCAGCCCCCCTCATTTTTTTAAAGCCTTATACACAAATTACAGCATCTTAAAATGTATTTAATAGTCTATTGACAACCAGTGCAGCTTTGCTAATACTGGTGTTATCGTCTGCCTGATTCTGCAAACCATTATCAAATAGGCTGCTGTATTTTATACCAGTTGCAGGCTTCTGAAACCCTGAATGAATGCCGCAGAACACGGCATTGCAGTAGTCCAGCTGTCAAGTTACTAGGGCATGAACTACTGTCCATAGATCTTTCTGTTCTAACAATGGGTGAAGTGGGCAAATACGTCTAAGTTGATTAAACAAGAATACACAATTACCTTGCTCTGGGTAATCAAGGACTCTCACTTGCTCCTTCACTTTCACAGAAATGCCCCTTATGTTCACCATATCTCACCATCCCAATTTACCCAACCCTATGACTTCAGTTTTTACAAGTATTAGTTTTGGTCAGTTTTCCCTCATTCAAGCAAACTAGATTGTCACCTAGAGTGCCGACCTTCCGGACGTACCCATTGCTGCCACTGCCACCCCTCATCAGCACGTGCAGTAGTGGCAATGCATTTAAAATGGCACCAAAGCACCAGAGTTACCTTCAGCTCTAGAGCTGTAGTGCCGTTTGTGCCTCTGCCCCCTTCTGATTCCACTTCCTTTTGGAATGGGGGCAGAAACGGGTTCTGCCCTCATGCAAAGAGGAAGTGGAATCGAGCCAAGGCAGTTCGCTGCATTTATT
This sequence comes from Ichthyophis bannanicus, assembly GCA_033557465.1. Classification (NCBI taxonomy): domain Eukaryota; kingdom Metazoa; phylum Chordata; class Amphibia; order Gymnophiona; family Ichthyophiidae; genus Ichthyophis; species Ichthyophis bannanicus. The sequence continues at coordinate 431,499,524 of CM066034.1, read as the reverse complement.
GTGGCAAGGAAGGAGGGTAAGATTCAGGTATGGTTCCATCTGCACCATCATGACCGATTGGGTTGGTTTATTGCGGGATGTGTCCTTCTGTAATTTATTTTTTTTACTTTTGTTTCTTATTGATATTTGGCTAATGTTTGTGATTATTGGTGGAAATTGTTATGATTTGTTCCTTGGATATATTTTTTTCTTTTCCTTATCTCACTTTGCTGTAAAGTGAAAGTTTAAAATGAATAAATATAAAACTTAAAAAAAATAAAAAGGAAGTGGAATCGAAAGAGAGTGGAAGCACAACAGCACCGCAGCACAAGGTAACTCAGGTGTTTCAATATTCAGTAAAGTAGTCAGTGCTTTTTTTTTATAAATCCGGATATTCAGCACCAGTATCTAGATGGTGGCTGATACTGAATATAGAGATTCAGCACTAACAGCACTATCCAAATACCAGTGATATTAAGTGTGCTATCTGGTTAGCTAACCAGATATTCTTTCTGCTTCCTTAACTTTATCCAGAGTTATCCAGATAGCAAAATGATTATTGATGCTAACTGGATAACTCTTGGGACCGTCCGGTGATATCTGGATAGTGCTGAGTGGTCTGCAATAATTTTCAGTGGTATTATCCACTGAAAATCAAGGGATGGCCCCAGTCAGCAACAGTCAGCTGGGTATGAGGGTCCTGCTACCTGGGTAAGTAGCTTTGAATAATTGGCCCCATGGTGTTTCACCTAATTCACCCAAGGCAATTTAATAGCATATGAATTATGAACAACAAAAAAATAATAATATACATATGAATGCAATAATATAAAGATATAAGGAATGAATAAATGTATAAAGCAATTGCATGCAGGAACAGAACGTGAAGCACATAAATCCATAAGCAGGAATTATAAACATCCGTAACATTTCATGATAAACACTATGCATAGCCGCAATGTATGACTTCAGCTGGACTAACTTGTTAACTGAAATCCCTGCAACTTTTGACAGCTTTATTAGACCAACAAAATAAGTGCCTGATTTACTAACACTTTTATTCCCATAGGCACAGAATGGGATAAAGGCTTTAGTAAATTATGCCCTTATAAATGTTGCAGTTTGAATGTGAAGGCCCTGAACAAAACCAGGTAAACTGGATGAAAACTAGTCCATTTCCATTTTTTTTCTAAGCACTTTTTTCATTTTTTAATCCAATATAGGGGTCACTGTACACCTTTTTAATTGGGAGGGAGCAAAAAATCCAACCTCAGCCCCCACCTCTCCAAGCTCTTTAGTCACTGATGCTGTGCAGGGCCAGTTATATCACTAGCTAGACCAGGCATCCACCTAGGGTAGCAGAATTCAGGCGGCAGTGGTACAGCACTGATAAGGTAGAACAGCTGAACTTAAAAGCTTCTGTCAATGTGGTAGTGGGCCTTTGAACACTAGTGTGCACCCAAAGCCTACCTAAATTATGATCACTTGGGACATTCAAATTCCAAAAGATAAGAAACTGGATGTGAGAAAACCTGACATAGTGGTAAAGGAGAAAACCACCAGCAGAGCATTGTTAATAGAGGTGTCAGTTCCAAATGATTATTCTGAGAATAGTACGGCGAGGGATAAGATCTTGAAATACCAAGAAATTCAGTTAGAAACCAAAGAAATGTGACAGAAAGATACAGAATTATTTTCCATCGTATTGGGAGCCACAGACCTGATTTAGAAGAATTTCCAATCACACCTTGACAAGTTGACTATGCATGTTACATCTTATGAACTCCAGAAGAAAGCTCTCTTTGGCACAATGCAAGTATTACGGAAAGAGTTAACAGTACATTTGAGAGACTAAGATCATGCTCCACATACCCTGGCTTAGAAGTGAAGTTTATGACTGCCATGGTATGCCCCAATGAAACCTGCCTCATTCTGCCGCTTGGATAGGAAGTTTGCATCAGAAGGGACAGGATGTATCAGGCCTTCAGCAACCGCATGTGCTCAATTACCTCACACTTCACTGAGTTTTCTTTTGCTGCAGCCATGGGATGGACATAGGAAAAGGAAGGGTGGTGGTGGGAGCAGGAGGAAGGGAAGAGGAGATATGCTGGATAATTTGGGAGGGAAGGAGGGGAAGGGAAGAAGAAATGCTGGATGACATGGGGAAGGTAAGGAGGGAAAGAGAAGATTTTGGATACCGGGGGGGGGGGGGGGTAAGCATGGGAAAGCCGAATACTGGACATATGGCAGGGATATGGAGGGAAAGAGGAGATGCTGGACATGGGATGGAGGGAAAGGAGGGGAGAGGTGCTGGGCAAGGGAAGTATTGAAGTGAAGCTGGAGAGATGATGGACTATGGAAGATACAGAAGGGAATATGCTGGACTATGGGAGAAGGTCGGGAAGAGAAAATCTGGATGGAGCAAGGGAAATGGGAGAGAAAGTGAAATACCTGACATGGGAAATATGGAAGGAAAGAGGCGATGCTAGACTATGATGGAGTAGAGAGGGAAAGATGCTGAAGTATGGAGAGAGATAGGAAACATAGGGGTATGTTTACTAAAGTGCGTTAGTGCGATTCGCGTTAGGAGCCGCGGTAGAAACACAAACCCCAAATAAGGACATGGGCGGTACATCGTTACCAGCAACGCGTGTTCCAAAATCTAACGAGCGTTATAGGGCGCCATGGCGCGTTACCGCGCGTTAAGCATAAGAAGGCGCATAGACAGAAATCACCTAAACAGAGTTGTAGCATAATGGTACCTGCACTGACCGCTGATACAGGCATCATGGGATCAATTCCCCAGTGTGCCAAATGCAGAAGGCTGTCTGAGGCATCACCCTGTATATTACGTAGTGAATGAGTAGGCATTTTACATTTTTTTCCAGTAGTGTTGCCAGCAAACACACCCTCACAGTGGCGTAACCAAAGGTGCCGTAGAAGGCACCCCATAACGCACTCCATAGGCCACATTATAAAGTGCACTATCCGCTGAGGCACACCACAATGTCCCCGATAGAACACCCTAAAAGGCAACCTACAGTGTGCCAGAGAAGGTGCCGCATGGGGCGCCTTATGAGGCACTGTAAGGTTACAGTACGCTGAAGGGTTGTCGCTGGAAGCACCAATGTACATTAAAACTATACAATGCTACAGACAGCCCTATAATATAAGCCCACTGTGGGCCTGAACCCATGACCACTGGCCCCACAGGCATTGAAGGAACCACTGGGCTGCAGCCCCATAGCTGTGAACAACTCCCTGGCTGGCTACTGAAGGGCATCAGGCCACCACCCAAACCGCCTGCAGTGTTGGCCAGGATCTGGGTCAACCCAACCATACCCATGGTGCACTGCACATGCAGATCAGCAGTCCAGAGATGAACACAAGAAGGGGTATGTACCCACACAGCCCCCTGGCACGGTAGGGCGAAATGACTGTGTGCAGCACTGTCACAGAGTAGCAACAGACAGTAGCCCAACAGGATGTCCCATAAGGCAGCTTGAGCCGTAGCACAATGGTTAATACATTGTTAGATGTTGCAAGGGTTGTGAGTTCTATTCCCCCTGTGGGTCTAAGCACAAAAGCTGCCTGCAACATCACCCCCCACAAACTGCAGTCCCTGATTTGTATAACCAGGCACCACTCCAGTAAAACATGAGATATCCCTCTATTTTTGTCGGGCACAACCAACCAGAGAGGTGGGAGAAAATGCCCACCTCCCCTTATTGGGAGGGCCCCTTTATTCTAGAGAGCCCCAGCCTTCACAATGATAAAATAGTGTGAATCCACACCCAGGACCGGGTGAGAAAAATGTACAAAGTCAAATATACCCACAAATCATTTACTGAAGGCAATAAAACATCAAACCGTGCTGGAACCAAGGCAGTTAAGAACGCAATTGTCACGCCATCGTACTCCACCAGCAAACGCCACCATGACATGCATTTCTCATACCAACTGCGGGCCCGGTATCAAGTGAATGTGTGCCTGCCAGGCGGGGTTATCTATGGATGAGTATGCGACATTACCCGTACACCAATTCAGTGATGTCGGAAGCAGTTTGTTTTCTACGTGTACGAAGTGCTGCTGGCAAACATACACTCACAGGGCTATAAACCGAAGGAGCTGCATAGTGTACCCTACAAGGGACACCAGAGGGTACAGGTTAATGTGCACTGTCTGCCAGGGCACCCTATAGGGTGTGTTACAGAGCGCCCCATAGGGCATGTCATAGGTCTCCCGATGAGGCACCGTGAGGAGTCTGCACTGTGAGGGTGGCGGTGCTGGTAGCACTAATGTTAATTAAAGAAAACTGCTGCAGACAGCCCAACCCAGAAACCACACTGTGGGCTGCAATCCATGATCTCTGGCTCCACCAGCAGCACGGTACGCAGTATGCCAAATCACTAGAACCACCAGCAAATCCCTGGCCGGCCACTGAAGGATGTCCGCCCACCACCCAAAACGTCTGCCATACCCATGGTGCACTGCACATGTACATCAGCACTCCAGAGATGAACATAGGAGGGGGTAGGCACCCTCACAGCACCTTGGCCCAGAAGGGAGAAATGAATATGTGCGCCACTGCCATAGAGCAGCAAAAGACAGTAGGCCAACAGTGTGCCCAAGAAGAAGCCTGAAAAGGTGCCCAGTACGGTGTCTAGAAGGGAGCCACAAGCTAAGTGCAATAGGAGGTACACATGGATAAGACAGTGCAGATGGAACCCTGGCCAATCGAACCATCTGTCACGGTGCTCCAAAAAGGGTATGGTGGCCAAGGTCAGTGTGCCCTAGGGACTGCAAGTTGCATCTGGAGGACCTGCAGGACCTGCGTGGAAGAGAGACAGATGTAGGCCGAACACCACATAGTACCCACAGTAAAGGCAATGAACAGGTGACTGACAGAGGGAGAGTAGGGAGTTACTGGACCTGCCATCTCTGCGGGCATTCCATGTGTCTGGCAGCAGCGCTGCTAAAACATGATGGGGGCAACAGCACCACAGCAAAGGGTGTTGGCACCCTAGAGTACTAGAAAGACAGTGTGTGGCAGGTGAGGAGAATATGTGTCACCCAGTGGAGGTGGAGGTGGCCAGAGGAGTGGTTGTGCCATGCAGAACAGGCACAGGGCCGCCAAGCACAAAGAGATGCAATGCAAACAAGGATAGCAGTGTAGGATACGGGGTGACAGTGCACAGCAACATACAGGACATCTCACAGCACACTGATGCAGATATATGGACCAAAGGCTGGACCGCAAATGTGATGAGGACAATATGAGCAGGCAGGACATAGAAGCCAAGAGATGACTGTTACAGCGACCACAGGTACCAGTGCAGGAAAGGCATCAAAACAGGAGAACAGAAAGAGTGCAAAGCCATGACCACTAGGATGGAAAGCACTGCAGAAAACAATTAACTACAACACCACCTTTAGGCACACAGAACTGGATGCAGACAGGACCACAGCATGTCACCGTAGAAAACTACAGCTGTGTGTCAGGTGAGGGCACCCCAAAGAGTAAACATGATGCAGTACACAGGTAGAGCTGGGGTCCACAGCCAACATCACAGTCCACAGGTGGGATGGGAGGCACATATGAACAGGTCAACACACACACCAGGAAATATAATGCAGTGTAAACAACATGCAATAGATCAGGGGAGCAAAACATGAGGGGTGGAAGGGGCCAGCCCAATGGAAAGCCATGTGGATGGGCTGTGGACAAGGGCAATGGACTGAAAGAGGAGCATGTGAATGACCAACCAGATCAGTGATGTGGCCCAGGCCAAACAGCAGCAGCAGTCCCAAGACACAGGCAGCCTGGTCACATGCCTCACCCCAGGAGGAAAACTACAAGTAGTCCAGAAAATGTGGCAGAGAGGCTGCAAACAGGCCACACTTACATGCACAGCTCAACCATGGAAGGGTGGGCGAAGATGTGATGGGGCTGCACACAGCATATGGGCAAGTAAGCAGCAAACAAGGAAGGAAAAGATAAATGCCATGTGTTGTCCAAACTGGCAAGCTCCCGAGTGGCAATGGAATTGTGTGACCACTATCCCAAATATCCCAAACAACAAAAGTGCCAACAATGGTCCACAAAAGGCAGTCACCAGACCCAAGCAGACATTGTATCCTGCACCCCAGTGCACCATATGACATGTAGAAAGCCATGGGGCCTGTGTGGCAGCCAACACCGCCAGCACACACCCAATCCATGTTGCAAGGCCACCCACCTGTTGCTGCCCGTGGAGCCCACCCACCCTGACCACCCACGACTGGTGCCATCCCAAATCCGAGGCCGCATTTCATCAGCTGTCGCAAAAAGACAGTAATATGTGATGTGGAGGGTTTCACCACGACATGTCCCCACAGTGTTCGTACCCACCATATGCACAGCAGTCACCATCCCCAGCCACCAAAAGACCCAGGTTAAAGCATGCAGAGTGACAAGGCACCATGCAATGTCAACATTGATGTATCAGGGTTACACAACCATGTACAGCTCATCCCCCCCCCCCTACTGCAAGAAACGAAACAACCAGACAGTTCATGGCAGCAACGGTGGGCCAGTCCCCCCAGTGACAGTCAAAATAGCCCAACAATGAGTTCGAAAAAAGGCCTGTGTCCAAATTGCAGAGGCCCATCTCCCAGTGGCAACAACATCCAGGGACAGTCTCACAGAGGTGCTGTGTCCAAGCACATATGGATGACGGGATCCCCAGATGCAGTGTAGTAGATGTGTCATGTATGTTGTCTGTGTCCTGTGTGAAAAGATGTAGATATCAGGTAAGGGAATGGCACCCCCACCCCCAGCTCCTGTATGTCACAAAGGAGACAGTGAGATAGAAAGAGTTCCCCCCAGAATGCATAGATAGCACTACATGACATGGCCACAACACTGAGCACAGTGCACATGGACCACTGCAGGAGATGTCTCTGAAGACCAGGACACCATCCCAAAATGGTCATGTAAATGCACATGACACACAGGCATCCCAGGGGTCCACAGCATGTCCAGCAGTAGTGGTGCACAGAGATAACAACGAAAGACATGTTTATAGCAACAGGCCAAATGCAGTATCAGCACGTGGTGTATGTCCCAGAGGATGGAAGCTGAGGCCTACCTGAAAGGTAGAGCTGTGGCCTGACTGGGAATGTCCGTGTCAGGCAGGAGCACAAAGAGCCCCAATAGAGGCTGCAGACATCAATGGACTACAGACATCACCATGTCCGCATGGGTAACTGTGAGTGGAGCATGTCCAAGATGCGTTGTGTTGTGCGGAAACAAAATGTAGACGTACATCTGTCCACCAGCAAACCTGAGACACGTCTGAAAAGAATATATGACACATGCTCACAATGTACAGTAGCCCAGAAGCAGAAGGTAAAAGAGAGATGAGGGAACATCACTGGACAGGTGGCCATACACATCCATGAACCAGACATAGGCAGGGTGGCGCAGAATGATCGGTCATGTAGATAAGTCAAACAGACACAGAGACATACATTGTGAGACAAGGTATGCATGCCAGCAGGTGCAGATGGCAGGACCCCCGACAATCAGCGACAAGTGGAGACACCCATCACAGTACATGCATGAGTGCCATGAATTTTGCAAATGCCACAATGGCAGTGAGTGTTCCGCATGCGCCCAAACAATACAATGCCCTGTGCCTGTGTACACACACAGCCTGTTATTATGTGCAGCAGATACACCATTAAGACCCCCAAGATGTGCACAGGCAATGGCCACATGTGTGACAAACGGAAGCTAAGGGTGATGGAGTAGTGGGCCAAAGACATGTGCAGCACCATAGGAGCAGTGGAGAGGGAACAACATATATGTGTCAAACGGTGATGACAGCAATGCAAACCTCACTGAATGCCAACTCACCCGAGTCACCTGCATGTTGCAGTGATGTACACACACTCCCCACACGCAGCACAGCATCAGGCAGTATGGTCAGCCAATCCCTGGGGGCCCGGAACACAGAAGCTCATCCTGGGGAGGCAAAAACACATCAGACATATCAATACATGTCACGGTAGTGCTGCACAATCCATACACCAGCTCACACATGGCGACCCAGAGACACGTCCCCAGCACAAGCAGAACTTACAGGAGAAGAGCTCCTCAATCAGATGTTGCCTGGCCGCCATCCCTGCACGTGTGTCACCATGGCCAGGGGCAGGAGGGCACACAGGATCCACCCCGAGATCCTCATTAATATCGACTGGAACATTGTGCCTGAGAGCAATGTTGTGGAGGATGCAACAGGCTAGAATGATTTTTGCCACAGTCATGGGTCCGTACTGTAAGGCCCCGCCAGTCCTATCCAGACACCTAAAGCGACTTTTGAGAACGCCAAAGGTGCGCTCAATGACTGAGCGGCTGGAGGCATGGGCCTCATTGTACCGCATCTCTGCACCTGGCCGAGGGAGACACACAGGGATAAGCAGCCAGGCGCGACACCCATATCCTGCATCACCTGCCGAAAAACATTGTGCAAAGTTACATGTATGAAGATGCACTAATGGAATTACTGAAGTAGCAAACTACAACTGGACAGCCAAGAGGCCGTGCACACAGATATGATGCCAAATCAGTGTACACAGTGGCAGTGCACCAGAGGCTGATGATGCCAAAGGCAAAGCACCATGGAATGCCAATAGGGGCAGTGCACATCCATGTTACCGTGCCCTAGGACATGTCCCAAACCTGTGCCCAGAGAGCAGTGGTGGCAGCTGTGAGCTCATATGTCCTACAGTGGCAAAGCACACCCGGGGGTGCAGGGATGCACAGGTGTGCAAGTAGGTGACTGGCATGATCCAGCGCACACAGAGCAGAGGCCAATGGAATACATCCCGGGGGGGGCGCCAGGTGGGGGTGGCAGTGGAGACCGGAGAAAGTGCCAAGACATGCAGCAGACATGTGTCATAGCAGAAGCGCCCACAACACATGTCACGTGTAGCCCCCAGCATGGCCAGAGAGAGGAGGCCACACATACAGAATGACCACCACGTGGATGTGTCTGTGTCCCCATCCACCCCCAACCAAGATAGCACATGCACAAACATGCGACATATGGGGTGGGCGAGTGATGGACCCCACAGGCAGACATATGTACAACTGCCTGTGCAGTATGCCTGTGGCCAGGTGTGGGAGCCATGGGCAAGCCGCAGGTGTTGCCCACAGCCATGGAGGGGACACATCATATGCATCACGAGTGCCTCTGGACACCGTAACCCTGAAAATGAATAGCACAGGCAGGGAACAGACCACACCACATGCCCGTTGTGACACACAGGTGAGAAGAACCACACACACATAGTAGACAGAGAGACGTGTGGCAGCGCACAGACATCTGTGATCCAATCACCAGTGACAGGGCGTGATGTAGTGTGATTGCCCCAATAGGCTGCACCCGGAAATAACACCACAATGTCAGGCATGCAGTGGACACCGTCAAACACCTACAGTAGGTGCATGTTATACACAGTGAATACCCACCCAGCAGGACGTAGTCCTCATATTGGCCGGCCTCAAACTGGCCGAACAGTGCCGAGTTCTGCAGGATATAGGAGTCATGGGCTGACCCTGGGAACCGCGGGACCACATTCAGGATACGCATACTTGCATCACAAACAACCTGCACATTGAGGGAATGGAAGTGTTTGCGGTTGTGGTACACAACCTCCCTGTCGCGTGGCGGGACGAGGGCAACATGTGTGCAATCTATTGTGCCCATCACGTGTGGTATCCCTGCAATCCTTTGGAATGCCTGTGCCAGGGTCCCCCAATGTTGCCTACCGTTGGGAATTGCAATGTAATTCCCAACCCGGCTGATCATGGCCCGCAGTACCTGGTGGAGACAGCGAGAGAAAGTTGGCCTACTCATCAGACCTACTGCGGCCACCGAGGATTGGAAACAGCCAGAGGCAAAGAAATGTAGGGCAGCCAGGGGCTTGGCCAGACCCGGTATAGCATGTAACCGGGCAGTCAGGGGCTTTAGGTCAGGTCTGAGTTCCTCATAGAGCTTCCTAATGGCCCCTGTGTCCAGCTGGGAGAGGGAGATTACCTGGCCCTCTCTCAGGTCCTGGAGCATTGCCCTGGGCCTGTAGAGGCGTTGCAGGTGGGGCCGTGCCTCAGCACGCCTACGGCGCTGTTGGTCACCCACACCCGCCTGTGCACCCCCCACAGCTGCAGGCCTGAGTTGCAGTGGCATTTCACCCATGTCCAGGGCTGCAGCCCCAGGAACAGCATCCCCCTCCTCCAGAAAACAAAGCCCAGCCAGCTCGAGCAATGCAACCAGTGTACCACCTGCATGCGCAGTCTGAGCCATGATAGACACAGGATGGAGGACAGCTGGGTTGGAAATAGGAATCGGGGTGGGGATGGACATCGCATGAACGATACACACCTGGTGAGACAGAAAAATCCAGAATAAGCCAAATAGACCAAATACCTGTGTGGGAGCGCACGTTCCCATAAAGCACTCGAGGACAGTCATTTATGTGAGTCCCTGTGATGAAGCAGGGTGTAAAGAAACTGCATATCACACCAGAAACCACACCCAGACGCCAAAGTAAGACAGACATACAACAAACATGTCCATGAGTGGAGAACGCAAGAGGCGTTGCAACGCGCGTAACGAAGCGTGCAACGTCAGTATGACGTAGCGTGCATGTCAAACATTGCTACAGCTACCAACGTGACTAGTAACGTGCCGACAAACAAAATAACATAGCGAACCTGTGGAGCATGTGGGCCAGCAGTAGAGACCACAATAGTGTTAGGAGAGCACATGTAAGGTGGATCACTGAAATGCTGTCTACTGCCAATATGAACGCAATTAGATGACGTCATCCCCTGCACGTAGCTGCGTGCGCATGTGCAACGCGCGTCTTATGGCGCGTAGACAATACCCCTCGGCCCACACCCAAGCTATACCTATATGTATGATAAGCTCATTATGGCAAACCCCCCAGCACAACCACATGCTAAGCTATGGAGTGCACCAACAGAGGAGAACAGGAAGGTACAGTGGACCAGACACCACACCCCCCATCGCAAAACCCATCTGCTGATGATGAGATGCCAGGCCCATCTGCTGCACATCAGAACCCCAGTGCACAGGCAAGTGGTGCAGGAAGACAGAGGCAGCACAGGACCCCAGTTCCCGCAGAGGTCCGGAGGAGGGCGGTGCGCTTCAGTCAGGAGGAGAATGATCTCCTCCTGGCAAGCATCCTTGACAGCTACGACGTACTTTTTGGACGCCACAGCGCTACCATCACCATAGCCACACGCACCAGGGCATGGGCTGAGGTCCAGGCAGCAGTGGCAGCAGCAGAGGGCCCACACCATGACATCGAGAACCTCAGGAAGCGCTACTGCGACATAAAGAGAAACATCAGAAACGAGCTTGCCAGGGAGAGGCGTGGGGCCCAAGGCACTGGAGGGGGCCCAGCACAGCTTGCAAACCTCTCTGACCTCGAGCGTCGCCTTGCTGAGAGATTGAGCACAATGTATATCCATGGCCTTCCGCCTGCTTTGGACACAGCACATCCACAAGCAGGTATATGTGAGTGTGGTGCAACAGTGGGAGACAGCACAGGCACATGTGTTGGGGCACACCAAAGGGTGGGGGGGCAGTACGTGGCTGGTCGGGAATTGGGGGGCAACTGAGGCACAGAGGCAGTGTCCATTCACGAGCCATGGTGGGGGGACATGACAATGGTGGGCAGTGGGCAGCACTGGTAAGTGAATGGGTGCCTGTGCAGGGGGGACAGGCCCACAGTGGCAGCAGAGGGTGACTACATGTTGCAGGGTGCATGGTGCAGGACTGGCAGGGGCAGCAGGGCCACACGGGTAGGGAGGTGGGCAACCGGGAGGCACACTGCACCTGCATCAACCATGCTGAATGGTGGCAAGGATGAGGGTGGTGATGGGCATGCATGGGGTGTGTGGCAGCATCCGGGGGGGGCCCAGTGAAGCAGGGCACAGGGGCCACTGGCATGGGGAGTGCACTAACATTGTGGGTGGGCACAGGGGCCCTGGACCAGACCCATGCGGCTCACCAACACACATGTGCCGGTAGGGGGGTGTGACGGGGTGGACTGGCAGTCACGCCCCATCTGACCTATATAACATTGTGACACACAGGTGACATCTGCGCCATTGAGGCACAAGAGGAGGCGCAGGAGGAGACAGCCCCAGGCCCGTGCAGCCTAATAGACCCTGTGGCAGAGGTGGCCCAGGTGGGAGCGGGGGGCTAGCTGCACCCCTGGGGGATGACGACATGCAGGGTCCACAGCCTGCACACATCATTACACCACCCACCACGGCAGGCACAGGGGAGGGGCCTACGGATGAGGCAGTGCAGGCCAGAAACGAAGCACTGGCTGCAGTGGACAACGTCATTGGGGAGCTGCAGGTGCACTCCGCGGCGGCACAGAGCGATGCAGAGGGTGAGTGTCCTAATGTGCTATGGTGGCTATGCCTCTGTACAGGTGTTGGATGACCCCCTGTCTCACATTGCACTATGTCCGCATGGACCATGTCTGGGTCCTGGCGGGGGTGCAGCGCATGGCCACAGCAGCAGAGAGAATGGCTGACAGCCTGGAGCGGCTGGTGGCAGGCGGAGGTACACTCCCCGGGCAGCAGCATCCAGCACCACCACCATCGGCAGCAGCACCAGCGGCAGCAGGGGTGCCACCAGCACCAAGGGTTGGGCGGGGCTGTGCAAGGTGTGGCAGTGGGAGGGGTAAATAAAGGGCTACACAGGCGGCCTTTGCTGGAGACATGTGTTCTGGGTCTCATTTTAGGGTCCAATACTCACACAAAACCCCCCCCCCCCGTGTCGAGACCAGGGGACAACACTGTGCCACTGACGCAACCGGCCCTTGCCCCCCCTCCCCAGCCATGTCCACCATGGGGAGGCATCCAATCACTTACCTTGCCACGCTGGAACACCACTCCCATGCCTGGGTGGTGCGCTGTGTGCCTTGGGAGTGCACACACCCCGTGGACCAATACCCTGGGGCGCCCAGACCCACCTTTTGACCCTGTGCCGAGGTAGGTGCACTGTGTGTCCCGCATGGGGAGCCACATGGGCCGCTTCCACCACGCTGGACCCAAACAGACTGTGCACTGCACATGTCACATACTCAGGGTCACAAGGCACCCCTATCCCCCCACCATGGCATCTCCCGTAACACATGTCCACTGTGTGCCCCTAAAAACACCCTTGGAGCTTCACCCCACCATAGGGTGCCACCCCGTTCTGACCCCCCCACCACCCTGTGCACCCGTGGCCCCACCATACTCCCACCCCCCATGCCCCCCATCAGGCACCTCCCAATACCATAGTAGGCCCCCGTAGGCTATATTCATAAACTCACCTGTCATCTGTTGCACCATCCACACTGTGCTCCACCCCATCCACGGCCACGGCGCACTGTGGCACTCCACATACCATCATCCCAGCAATACCCCCCTCCCCACCCTCTGCTGTGACCACCCCGGACCCCCACCCCAATGTGGGTGGCACCCCAGATGGGCCAATACACTCCACAGACAGTATGGTCTATCAGCCCCTAGGGGCAGCCGTTACACCCGCCACTCCATGGACCTAATCAATTTTATTGTACACCGCTTAATGCTTTGCCACAGCAGTATATCAAATTTTAATAAAGATAAAGAATAAAGATAAAGACCGTGGTGGTACCGCACCCTGCAGCAACCCATTGCGGAACCCCATTGTCATCCCCCTATCTCACCCTGCATGCTCGTATACGTGATTGCCATGTAGCAAACCCTTGCTGGAGCCTAACCGACCTCAGCGGCCATCACCGCTCCCTCCACCCCCTACTCAGTCACCAACTTCACCACTTCCTGAGGTGCACCCTCTGTGATCTTACCCTAACCACACCTCTGCACAGACCCCTCTGCCGTCCTACCTTTCCCCCCACAACTCACCCCTATGGGGTTACGTCTGATACGCTACACAGGCCTTCCACTGTCCCCTGCCGTATGCACCATTGTCCCCCTGTGTTGCGCACCCCACCATTGTGGACATCTGCTGTCGCACATCCCTCCTGCAGGCCAATCTCCCCCCTGCTCGTTTCCCCCTTCATTACAACGTTGCTGCAATATGTCAGGGGAGCTGCTGTCACCGCTGCCCTTACCTGGTCCAGTCCTCCCTCACCTCTCGGAGTGCACACTGACACACCCATCACTCGCACAGCACTGTCACATAGCAATGAGGAACATCTGACCACCAGTGTTATGTAATGAACGTAATAGTTTTATTTACAGGGCCCTTTGTGAACTGGGCTGCACAAGTCAGCTTATGCAGGGCACACCCATCCCTGTCACTGTGGTATGTGGCAGGCCATGGCACGGTCCGTCACAGGGCGGGTGTGCCATGTGTATCCCCACACTACACACCCCGGGGACCCCTGTCACATGGTGGCTGTCCGGGTGCGCCACCGGCAATGCGCTCGTCAAGCTCACGCAGCCGGTCAGCCACCATGGACAGGGTCGCCAGCACCTGCCCCTGGATGAGGGCGAACTGCCTCTGAGCGTGCGCCTGGGCATGCACAGCCGCAGCCAGGCGCAGCCTGCACATACAGCCGCACAGACACACATCTCCCCGTGTCTGTGTGGCTGCATGCACGGTGCACCTGTCTGCGGCTATGTGTGGCAGGCACACGTCCAGAAGGTGTGCTTCGCCAACATCAGGGGGCAGGTGGCTGGTGCCCCCATTGCCCTGTGGTGGACTGTGCCACTGGGGACCTGCCACACCCACCCCCCCATCCCCGCACCCAAACCATCCCCTTCCCCCCCACCCCACCTCCACATCCCCTTCCCCCTCCTCCCCTCCCTTTCCCTGCCACCCACCTCCTCCCTTTCCCTTCCCTTCCCGTCCCCCACCTCCTCCCCCTCCCTTCCCCTGTCCCCCACCTCCTCCCCCTCCCTTCCCCTGTCCCCCACCTCCACCTCCTCCCCCTCACTTCCCCGTCCCCCACCTCCATCCCCTCCCTTTCCCTGTCCTCCACCTCCTCCACATCCCCTTCCATATGCCCCTCATCCTCCACGTCCCCCTCCTCCCCCTCGGTGAGGGCTGGGGAACCCCCCTCGTGGCCTCCACTGCCATCGCCATCTGCACTGGGCTCCTAGCCTTCACCGCCCTCCTGGCCCACATCAACAACGGCCTCCTCCAGGCCCGCAGCACCATCCGCCTCCTCAGGCCCCACTGGCTCCACGGCAGCACGTGCATCCGCTGTGGGAGAGGGGAACACATATCATCTCCATGGTCACACATCAGATATCGCAGTCACAATCATCCTGTGGATCTGCCACCCATTGCCCCACAGGGCCATGTCACATTACTCACCATTCCTTTGCGCCATCCGTTCCCGCTGTACTCGCGCCACAAATCGCAGGTATCGTGCCAACTCCCTGGCCTTTTTACGCAGGTCCTCCACCTGTAGGGTTGACAGCGAACATTGACATTAGCTACCGCAAAGACACTTTAGGGTCCTCTGCCACAACACTTATCTATCTCTTCATACAACAGGTGCCTGCCCCTATTGAGTGATACATTCATGCCCCATGCTTTCCCTAGCGACAGCCCCATGTGTGCCCCGCGCACCCACCTGTCCAGTCTGGGCCCCATGTGCCCTGTGTGTGCACCCCAGCGGGCCTGACACAGCACATCTCTGTGTGCCACCTCCACACATCTGCCAATGCCCATCAGCCACTGCCGGGGTGGGTGGTGGCCATCGGCAGTGCTCCCTGCAGAATCTTTTGGCTATAGTTTGTCTCTTGTGATCACAAACAGGGCCAGATAACATAGGACCAGGATAAGAACATAAGAAATGCCATACTGGGTCAGACCGAGGTCCATCAAGCCCAGTATCCTGTTTCCAACAGTGGCCAATCTAGGTCATACATACCTAGCAGTTTCCCCAAAAGACACAGGTTCTGCAGTGCTTGTACTAGGTCAAGCATTGATATCCTGGGTCCCTTTTTAATAGTGGTTTATGGACCTTTCCTCCAGGAACTTGTCCAAACCTTTTTTGAACCCAGCTATACTAACAGCCCTTACTACATCCTCCGGTAACAGATTCCAGAGTTTGATTACACGTTGAGTGAAGAAATATTTTCTCTTATTTGTCTTAAATAGTTTACCCCGTAGCTTCATTACATGTCCCCTAGTCCTTCTATATTCTGATAGCGTAAACAATTGATCCACGTTTATCCGTTCCACTCCATTCATTAATTTATAGACCTCTATCATATCTCCCCTCAGCCGTCTCTTTTCCAGGTTAAAGAGCCCTAACCTTTTTAGCCTCTCTTCATAGGAGTAGCCTTCCATCCCCTTCACCAATTTGGTGGCTCTTCTCTGTACTTTTTCTAATAACTCTATGTCCTTTTTAAGATACGGTGACCAGAATTGCACACAATATTCAAGGTGGCGGTCGTACCATGGAGCGATACAGAGGCATTATAATATCCTTTGTTTTATTCTCCATCCCTTTCCTTATGATACCTAGCATTCTATTTGCTTTCCTTGGCCGCCGCTGCACACTGGGCGGAGGGTTTTAACATGTTATCCACGATGACTCCTAAATCTTTTTCCTGGGTGGTGGTTTCTAATGTGGAGCCTTGCATCGTGTAACTATAGTGTGGGTTGTTCTTTCCTAGGTGCATAACTTTGCACTTGTCCACATTAAATTTCATCTGCCATTTGGATGCCCAGTCTTCCAATTTATCCAGATCTTCCTGCAGTTTTCCACAATCCTCTTGGGTTTTAAACAACTTTAAACAGTTTTGTGTCATCTGCAAATTTGATAACCTCACTAGTTATTCCCTTTTCCAGGTCATTTATGAATATGTCAAAAAGTAGCGGACCCAGTACAGATCCCTGGGGTACTCCACTATTCACCTTTTTCCATTGGGAATATTGGCCATTTAGCCCTACCCTCTGCTTTCTATCTTTTAACCAGTTCCCGATCCACAATAGTACACTGCCTCCTATCCCATGACTTTTTAGCTTTGCCAAAAGTCTCTGATGGGGGACCTTGTCAAAAGCTTTCTGAAAGTCCAGATACACTATATCAACCGACTCACCTTTGTCTACCTGTTTATGCACACCTTCAAAAAAACAGATCAGATTAGTAAGACAAGATCTTCCTTGTCTAAAGCCATGTTGGCTGTCTCCCATTAGGCCATGACTATCTACATGCTGTGTAATTTTGTTCTTTATGATGGTTTCTACCATTTTCCCTGGTACTGACGTCAGGCTCACCGGTCTGTAATTTCCTGGGTCACCCCTGGAACCCTTTTTAAAAATTGGTGTTACGTTGGCGACCCTCCAATCTTCAGGTATTACAGATGATTTTAATGAAAGTTCACAGATTACCAATAGCAGGTCTGCAATCTCATATTTCAGTTCTTTCAACACTCTGGGATGTATACCATCCGGTCCAGGTGATTTGCTACTATTCAGTTTATCAAATAGTTGTAATATATCTTCCCGGTGTAGCAATATTTCTCTCAATTCCTCTGCAGTATCACCTTTAAATACCACTTCAGTCTTGGGTAACATCCCTACATCTTCCTCAGTAAAGACCGAAGCAAAGAATTCATTCAGTCTCTCTGCTATAGCCTTGTCTCCTCTTACTGCCCCTTTTACCCCTCTATCATCTAACGGTCCAATTGACTCTCTCACAGGCCTTTTGCTACGAATGTACTTGAAAAAGTCTTTATTTCGTGTTTTTGCTTCCGTAGCAAGTTTCTTCTCAAATTCCCGCTTTGCCTGCCTTATCAATGCTTTGCATTTAACTTGCCAGTGCTTGTGCTGTTTCCAGTTTTCATCATTTGGCTCTTTTTTTCCATTTCCTGAAGGTTGCTCTTTTGGCAGCAACAGCCTCTCTGACCTCACCTTTAAACCATGCTGGCAGTTTTTTGGACTTTCTTCCACTTTTCTTAATGCGTGGAATACAGCTGGTCTGGGCTTCGAGGATAGTATTTTTAAATAACACCCAAGCTTGCTGTAAGTCTTTAACCTTTGGAACCGCTCCTTTTAGTTTTTTCCGAACTATATTCCTCATTCTATCATAGTCTCCCTTTTGAAAGTTAAAAGGTAGTATTGTGGATTCCTTTACTATCTGTCCTCCACTGATTAAATCAAACATGATCATACTATGATCACTATGGAGCCCTCTCTTGGGGCCTGCAGCATCCTGAGGCAATGGTTTGTCTCATGTGATCACAAACAGGGCCTGTTTCCATAGCACCAGGATGGGGGATGGAGCCCTCTCTTGGGGCCTGCAGCATCCTGGGGCTATGGTTTGTCTCTTGTGATCACAAACAGGGCCAGATAACATAGGACCAGGATGGGGGATAGGGCCCTCTCTTGGGGCCTGCAGCATCCTGGGGCAATGGTTTGTCTCTTGTGATCACAAGCAGGGCCAGATAACATAGGACCAGGATGGGGGATGGGGCCCTCATTTGGGGCCTGCAGCATCCTGGGGCTATGGTTTGTCTCCTGTGATCACAAACAGGGCCTGTTTCCATAGCACCAGGATGGGGGATGGAGCCCTCTCTTGGGGCCTGTAGCATCCTGGGGCTATGGTTTGTCTCTTGTGATCACAAACAGGGCCTGTTTCCATAGCACCAGGATGGGGGATGGAGCCCTTTCTTGGGGCCTGCAGCATCCTGGGGCTATGGTTTGTCTCTTGTGATCACAGACAGGGCCAGATATCATAGGACCAGGATGGGGGATGGGGCCCTCATTTGGGGCCTGCAGCATCCTGGGGCAATGGTTTGTCTTCTGTGATCACAAACAGGGCCAGATAACATAGGACCCGGATGGGGGATGGGGCCCTCTCTTGGGGCCTGCAGCATCCTGGGGCTATGGTTTGTCTCTTGTGATCACAAACAGGGCCAGATAACATAGCACCAGGATGGGGGATGGAGCCCTCTTTTGGGGCCTGCAGCATCCTGGGGCTATGGTTTGTCTCTTGTGATCACAAACAGGGCCTGTTTCCATAGCACCAGGATGGGGAATGGAGCCCTCTCTTGGGGCCTGCAGCATCCTGGGGCTATGGTTTGTCTCCTGTGATCACAAACAGGGCCAGATAACATAGCACCAGGATGGGGGATGGAGCCCTCAATTGGGTCCTGCGGCATCCGGGGTCTAGTGTTTGACACATGTGATCACAGACAGGGCCAGATATCATAGGACCAGGATAGGGGATGGGGCCCTCATTTGGGGCCTGCAGCATCCTGGGGCTATGGTTTGTCTCTTGTGATCACAGACAGGGCCAGATATCATAGGACCAGGATGGGGGATGGGGCACTCATTTGGGGCCTGCAGCATCCTGGGGCTATGGTTTGTCTTCTGTGATCACAAACAGGGCCAGATAACATAGGACCAGGATGGGGGATGGGGCCCTCTCTTGGGGCCTGCAGCATCCTGGGGCTATGGTTTGTCTCTTGTGATCACAAACAGGGCCAGATAACATAGCAGCAGGATGGGGAATGCAGCCCTCTTTTGGGGCCTGCAGCATCCTAGGGCTATGGTTTGTCTCTTGTGATCACAAACAGGGCCTGTTTCCATAACACCAGGATAGGGAATGGAGCCCTCTCTTGGGGCCTGCAGCATCCTGGGGCAATGGTTTGTCTCTTGTGATCACAAACAGGGCCAGATAACATAGCAACAGGATGGGGGATGGAGCCCTCTCTTGGGGCCTGCAGCATACTGGGGCTATGGTTTGTCTCTCTTGTGATCACAAACAGGGCCAGATAACATAGGACCAGGATGGGGGATGGGGCCCTATTTGGGGCCTGCAGCATCCTGGGGCTATGGTTTGTCTCTTGGGATCACAAACAGGGCCTGTTTCCATAGCACCACGATGGGGAATGGAGCCCTCTCTTGGGGCCTGCAGCATCCTGGGGCAATGGTTTGTCTCTTGTGATCACAGACAGGGCCAGATATCAAAGGACCAGGATGGGGGATGGGGCTCTCATTTGGGGCCTGCAGCATCCTGGGGCTATGGTTTGTCTCTTGTGATCACAAACAGGGCCAGATAACATAGGACCAGGATGGGGGATGGAGCCCTCTCTTGGGGCCTGCAGCATCCTGGGGCTATGGTTTGTCTCTTGTGATCACAAACAGGGCCAGATAACATAGCACCAGGATGGGGGATGGAGCCCTCTCTTGGTGCCTGCAGCATACTGGGGTTATGGTTTGTCTCTTGTGATCACAGACAGGGCCAGATATAAAAGGACCAGGATGGGGGATGGGGCTCTCATTTGGGGCCTGCAGCATCCTGGGGCTATGGTTTGTCTCTTGTGATCACAAACAGGGCCAGATAACATAGGACCAGGATGGGGGATGGAGCCCTCACTTGGGGCCTGCAGCATCCTGGGGCTATGGTTTGTCTCTTGTGATCACAAACAGGGCCTGTTTCCATAGCACCAGGATGGGGGATGGAGCCCTCTTTTGGGGCCTGCAGCATCCTGGGGCAATGGTTTGTCTCTTGTGATCACAAGCAGGTCCAGATAACATAGGACCAGGATGGGGGATAGGGGATGGGGCCCTCATTTGGGGCCTGCAGCATCCTGGGGCTATGGTTTGTCTCCTGTGATCACAAACAGGGCCTGTTTCCATAGCACCAGGATGGGGGATGGAGCCCTCTTTTGGGGCCTGCAGCATCCTGGGGCAATGGTTTGTCTCTTGTGATCACAAACAGGGCCAGATAACATAGCACCAGGATGGGGGATGGAGCCCTCTCTTGGGGCCTGCAGCATCCTGGGGCTATGGTTTGTCTCTTGTGATCACAAACAGGGCCAGATAACATAGGACCAGGATGGGGGATGGGGCCCTCTCTTGGGGCCTGCAGCATCCTGGGGCAATGGTTTGTCTCTTGTGATCACAAGCAGGTCCAGATAACATAGGACCAGGATGGGGGATGGGGCCCTCATTTGGGGCCTGCAGCATCCTGGGGCTATGGTTTGTCTCCTGTGATCACAAACAGGGCTTGTTTCCATAGCACCAGGATGGGGGATGGAGCCCTTTCTTGGGGCCTGCAGCATCCTGGGGCTATGGTTTGTCTCTTGTGATCACAGACAGGGCCAGATATCATAGGACCAGGATGGGGGATGGGGCCCTCATTTGGGGCCTGCAGCATCCTGGGGCTATGGTTTGTCTCTTGTGATCACAAACAGGGCCAGATAACATAGGACCAGGATGGGGGATGGAGCCCTCTCTTGGGGCCTGCAGCATCCTGGGGCTATGGTTTGTCTCCTGTGATCACAAACAGGGCCTGTTTCTGTAGCAGCAAAGCGCAGACAAACCAATGATACCAGGAGTCTGTTCAGAAGGTCCAAATCATTTATTTGTGCACAAGTCTCAAGCAAGGCAATTTCAAAATGGCTGAGCAAAGTTTTCAAGCATTACAACAACTTTTATAGACTTCTGTTCCATTCTAGGTATAGAAAAACATTTCATTGGTCCCGGTACGCTCCCGTACCTCCCGTAGCCCCTCTATTGGTCCCGGTACTGATAAGTTTCTCCAATTATGTTCCTTCTGTGGGCTTCTGTAGGCATGACACCTGCCTGCCCCCCTTCTAGTCCCAATTACAATGGTCAGTTCATCAACTTGTTACTTTCACACTTTCAAGGCTATGGGACCATTTGTGCGTGCAGAAGAGCAAGGTTCTGTAACTCATCTGTCAGCACTCCTCAATATTTCTCTGCAAATGTACTCTTTCTTATCAGTAACTTTAAAACACATCTTTTCTGTATTTTTCCATTTCTTAATTCTGCAATTCTGCTTATCTAAGCTAATTCAATATTTCTACTGAGTTCTTTCTTACAATAGCAGCATATTGGGGGATGTGCAATCCTATATGCCTCTCCACAGGCCTCATTTACAGGTCAAGCTAGCCATGCTGGCCTGCCTATGTCAGACACCGTGGGTCACAGGCCTGCACCTGCCACATTCCCCCCTTTGATTAATCTCACCCTATTACTTAATAAGGTGTGAGAATTAAATCACTTTTTCAAAAAGATTCACATCCTGATCAAAGGATTCTTACTAGTTCCACTAGGGCTGACTTTGTATAAAGCCATTATTCTGGTTGCGGTCTTCCGCTCTACTGTACTATCAATAGCACTATGAAGGGAACGCATACAACATGGGATTAAACATGGTAAGCAGAGGACAACAGCAACAAGGATTAGTACTAAGATAATAAAAGTCTTAAATCCTCCCAGCCAAGAGAAAAGGTTAGCAAACCAGTTAGGAAATTTCAAGGCGTGCCAAGTCTGTACTGGCACATAAGCATGTCTTTGCATATCTTTAGCAATTTCTTCAACTACTTGACCTTTATCATCTATTTTCAAACAGCAATTAGTTAAATTCAGTTTACCACATACTCCTCCTTCAGCTGCTAGCAAATAATCAAGGGCTAAGCGATTCTGGTATATAGCAGTGCGCATTTGAGTACTCTGTCTAGCTAAGAGCGTAAGAGCATGACTAGTTTCGTTGGTTATTATTTCAACTACTGCTTGTAAGCGAATAATACGATTAATCATATAGACTGGGGTTCGGTAGCCCCACATACCATCATCATTCCAAGTGGCAGGTCCATAATACTCAATAATTCTTTCTGGTGGCCAATCATCACCTTGCCATTTCTCCCACTTGCCTATCTGTAAGGCCTCTCTTTTCTGTCTAGATGCTCCTTTGTGTTTGTGGGTAGTATATACAGGGTATCCTAATTGTTCTCCATGTTCAGTGTTTAACAGGAAGAACGAAGGTCTGATGGTTCCTAAGACACATGCTCCTCCCCATTGTGGTGGGAGTTGCGCATATGCTCGGTTTCCACAGATCCAATATAGGCCAGGTGGGGCTTGCCAGGCTTGGACTTTGGCGAGGTTAGTCCATAGACCTGCAAGTTCAGGAAATCTGGCTAATGGGTTAGGAGGTTCAGGATGTCTGATTCCTGACCACCATGCTACCTTCTTGGTCGTGGCATTATAGTATTTCTGGCTAAGACAGACCAGCTGTCCTACCTTTTGAGTGAACTGGGGTCCAGTTCTGGCATAGCAAAGACGTCCAACGATTGAGTGCGCTAACACCCATTCACTGGTTGTCTTGTGTAATTCAGTCTGATTGTAAATCATGGAATAGTTCAATTCTTGGGCTTCCCAGGGCCATTGGTCTCCCATTTGGGTTCCGCCACAGAAATAACAATCTGTGATCTTAAGACTAGATACTACTGCTCCGGCTAATTCTAGAAACAAATTCTGTGAAGGGTGAGGGATCTCAAACTTATTTACATGCATAGCTTCATAAAAGGTACTATGAATATGATATTTAGATGACTTGTGGGCTTGGGTATTCAATCTAATATACACAATGGTCCCTGGATCTGTTCCTCCTCCAGCAATACGTAAACCAAACTTATATCCTTGTTTCCATGCATGGGGGTTATGTACACGCAAATGTAAGGGGTTGCAAGCATCTTCTGACATTTATCATTTGTGGTTGGCTTGGTTAGAGTAGCCATCCGTTTATCTATTTTCTCATTAGTTATACCAGTGTTCCAGGTAGCATAGAAAACACATTCCCAATACGGGCAATAGTAGTCTGCCGCTGTAGCAGTACTATACCCTGATCCTGTTTTACCTGTACACTTCCACCAATTTGTGGCACCTTCTGGACACATATACTTATGGTCATTTCGATACGCTTTCTCCCATGTACCACAGGTGGACTGACTATCTCTATTAATAGCATTACATGCATCAAAATTCAGAACAGCAGGTTTAGTAATGTCCTTAAGTGGTGGTGTAGCAGCTAATATAGGTCCATCTGCATCCTTCCATCTTATTTCCAACGTGTAATAGGATGGATTCTGATGCGGATTATAGCATGCTTTAATTTTGCCATGAGTGCAAACATTTAGTTCAGTGGTGTTATAGATACACCGAGTTATTGTTCCCTTGCAGGTATAGTAAGAATGGTAAAGCAAAGTCTGAGTTACTTTCAGTCCAGTTCTAGTAGAGGTAATGCAAGCAGTGCATGGAGGTAGAGCATAAGTCTGTTCAAAACCTCCAAAGAAGGCAACCAAGGCAAAGCAGAAGCAAAGATACATGTTGATGTTGATTGGAGTTCTTCTGAATCCTCAGCTTGCTGATCTTGATCACGACGGTCTATTATTCTTCGTCCCGTTTGCTAATGAAGCAATTTAACGGGTGCTGAGTGTTGATTGAAGATCCTCAAGATGTCCAGCACACATTAACCAACTTAGCAATTCAGTTGGCTTGTGAAGTCTGGCTTAGTCAATGTAGTCTCAAAGTAGTGTGTCAAATCACACACAAATTGGGTTCGTTGAAACAAAACTGTTGCTGCATGGAAAACAGCAATCCTCTTCGAAAGACTTGGCTACTGCAAAGCACTTGTGATGAAGTGTCTATGCTGCTGGTTGCCGTCTCAGAGTAACTCGCAAGGGTACATCAGGGTGCTGCTCTGCTGTCCACCGCTCTGGTTCAGGATCGGCGGCGGGCTTGACTCGGCTGTGGTGGATCCAGGCGTCGATCTCGGCTACCTTTACTGCAGTTGGGGTAGACAGGATGACGGTGTACGGTCCCTTCCAATGGGGTTCCAACGGTATCTTCTTCCAATCTTTGATCCACACCGAAGTTCCAGGCTGGTAGGGATGCAAGGGTTCCGTCAAGTTGATAGGCAACTGGTCTTGGATCCACGTATGGAGAGTCTGCAGAACAAAACTAAGAGCTAGGAGTTCTTGTCTGGTTACTTCTGAACCAATCTGGGCTAGACTTCCTTTGATTCCCTGCACTATTGGTGGGGGTTTACCATACAAAACTTCAAAAGGGGAAAATCCTGTTGACTTTACAGGGGCTGAGCGTATTCTGAGTAAAGCTATGGGAAGCACTTGAGGCCATTTCAAGTGTGTCTCCTGACAAAGCTTAGACATTTGGGCTTTCAATGTACGATTCATTCGCTCAACTTTCCCTGAACTCTGGGGTCTGTATGCAGTGTGGAGCTTCCACTGTATCTGCAAAGCTTTTGCTAGCTGCTGAGTAACTTGGGAGACAAATGAGGGTCCATTGTCCGACCCTATTACTGCTGGAATTCCAAATCTGGGGACAATCTCTCTCATTAGGGCTTTGGTAACTTCTCGGGCTTTCTCAGTTCTGGTTGGGAATGCTTCTACCCACCCAGAGAAAGTACAAACTAATACTAGTAGGTAATGGTATCCATTAGCTTTTGGCATCTCGGTGAAATCAACTTGGAGGTTGTGCATGGGGGTCACACCTCTTGACTGAACTCGGGGTGCTGTAATAAGGCCTTGCTTGGCATTATTCTTGGCACAGATTTGACATTGTCGTGCTACTGAGGCTGATATGGTTGTCATCAGAGGAATGTAGAAATGTGGTCTGAGTGCTTTCTCCATAGCACTCTTCCCATAGTGGGTGGCTTCATGAAAAGCTTTGACAAAGGATGGTCCTAACAATTCTGGAATTACTATTCTTCCCGGAGGTTGACTGCCCTCTTCTGGTGGCAGCTCAATCCATCCGTCTTTCAATACTCCATTTTCTTTGTCACAATAGTAATCTAATTCTTTGGTGGTATATCGTGGGGTCCATAGATTCAAGGGTACTGGAAACAATGCTGCTTGCATTGGCATAGCTTGTGGGGCAATCTGTCCTGTCATAGCTGCTTGTCGTGCTGAGGCATCTGCAAATCTGTTTCCTCGAGCAACTTCTCCTTTCCCTGCTTGATGTCCTCTACAATGCATGACAGCTACACGTGTTGGGGCCCAGACTGCATCAAGTAACATCAATATCTCGGGACCATATTTGACTGATTTTCCTCCGGATGTGATGAGTCCTCTTTCTTTGTAGAGAGCTCCATGGGCATGCAAGGTAGTGAAAGCATATTTGGAATCTGTATATACATTCAGCACAAGTTTTTCTCCTAACAACAATGCTCTGGTGAGTGCTATCAATTCGGCTTTCTGGGCTGATGTGCCTGAGGCTAGAGCTGATGATTCAACTACTTCGTGTTGAGTGACGACTGCATATCCGGCACAGCGTCGTCCATCAAGGATGAGACTACTCCCATCAACGTAATAGATCTGGTCGGGATTGTCTATGGGCACATCTGTTAAGTCAGGTCGACTGGAGAACACAGTTTCCATGACTTCGATACAGTCATGTTCTGGGAGTTCTTCACTGATGGGTATCAAGGTAGCTGGATTCAGGGCATGGCTTACTTCAAGTTGTATCTGTGGGTTTTCACATAACATGCTCTGGTACTTCAACATTCGGGAATTGGTGAGCCAATAATTTGCTTTCTGTTCCATGAGGGCAAGGACTGCATGTGGCACAGTGACTCGTATGTTCTGTCCTAGTGTGAGTTTGTCTGCTTCACTCACTAGTAGCGCTGTAGCTGCAACTGCTCTCAAGCAGGGTGGCCATCCTTTGGCCACAGGGTCCAATTGTTTCGATAGGTAGGCTACAGGTCGTTCCCAATTTCCTAATTTCTGAGTCAACATGCCTAGGGCATTTCCCTGTGTTTCATGTACAAACAAGCGGAAAGGTTTGTGGACATCTGGTAGTCCAAGTGCTGGTGATGACATCAATTCTTCTTTTAACTTCTGGAAGGCTGTATCCTGCTCAAGTCCCCACTCCAGTGGTGACTTCTCTTCTCCTTTTGTGGCTTCATACAGTGGTTTGGCAATTTGGGCAAAGTTGGGTATCCAGATTCGGCAATATCCTGCCGCTCCCAGAAAGGCTCTAACTTGCTTTCTGGTTGTTGGAGTTGGAATTCTACATACTGCTTCTTTTCTTTCTCTGCCTAATCTTCTGCTTCCTTGGGTAATACGAAAACCCAAGTATTTCACTTCTGTTTGGCATAGTTGTGCTTTGGCTCTGGAAACTTTATATCCAGCTTCATTTAGTAACTGCAAGAGATCTTGGGTGGCTCGTATACATTCTTTTTCTGATACGGCAGCTATCAACAGATCATCCACGTACTGGAGAAGTACTCTCCTCCCCGGGGCTACTGGATAGCTTGAAAGATCTTGGTTTAGTGCAGCACTAAAGATGGTAGGTGAATTCTTGAATCCTTGGGGTAATCTTGTCCAGGTGAGTTGGCCCCCTCTTCCAGAGATGGGGTCTTGCCATTCGAATGCAAACAATATTTGGCTTACAGGGGCTAATCTTATGCAAAAGAATGCATCTTTTAAATCCAGTACAGTGAAATGGGTAGCTTCAGCGGGTATCAATCCTAGTAGAGTGTAAGGATTGGGTACAACTGGGTGTATAGTTTCAACTGCATCGTTTACTCTTCTCAAATCTTGCACTGGTCGATAATCATCTGTCTCAGGTTTCTTCACTGGCAAAAGTGGGGTGTTCCATGGGGATTGACATACTTTCAGTAGGCCATACTCAAGTAATCTCTGTAGGTGGCGATGAATGCCTTCAATTGCGGCTCTTGGGAGAGGGTACTGTTTGACGTGCACTGGTGTAGCACTAGGCTTGAGGGTTACAATCACTGGAGCTATATGTTTGGCTAGGCCTGGGGGACTGCCTTCTGCCCATACTTCAAGTGGTGCATGAATGTTCTTTAAGGTTTGTTCAAAATAGGTATCTTGAATCGAATCATCAATGTAGTATCTCCATTCTTCTTCTCGGGGTACGGTCAGCAGCATCACTCCTGCTGGTTTGGCTTGGGAATTCACTGTCATTTGCATTTCTCCTTGTTCAGAGAAAGATATTTGTGCTTGAAGCTTGGCTAGCATATCTCGTCCCAGTAATGGTACTGGACATTCGGGCATGTAAAGGAATTGATGAGTTACTTGCTGTCCTCCTAGACTGCATATTCGGTTTTGAAGAAAAGACTTTGTGGCTTTGGCACCAGTTGCTCCTATAATGGTGACTGCTTTCTTGGTGAATGGGGCTATCTTTTTGTCTATTACTGAATGTTCTGCTCCAGTATCAACCATAAAGTTCATAAATTGGTCTCCTATTTGTATTTCGACCATAGGCTCCTGGAGACCTAAAGCAAACTTGGAGCCCGGTCTGTCCTAATCCACGTCATCCTCATCATGGGCCTGTGTGGCCAATGCTTGGATGGCTCCTCCTCCCCTCTCTCGCTGGAATTGTTCTCGATTGGCTCCTCCTCGGCCTCGGGGACGGCCTCGTCTTTCTTCTCGCCACTGATGATCGTATTCGTCATCTTGCTGGGCGTCTTCGAGTTGCGGGCAAGTATCTCTCCAATGTCCTTCCTCTTTGCAGTAGGCGCATTGGTTCACGCCTAGTCTCTGGGTCCGGCCTCCGCCTTGACCCCGCCCTCTTCCTCTGCTCCTTCGATTAGGGACACCTCCCCTTTTCTTTTCAACTATGGCCGCAGCCAAAAAATCAGCTTTCTTCTTCATCTTTCTATCACATTCTCTCTGTCTTTCAGTATCACGATTCACATACACTTTATGAGCGACTTCCAATAACTGTGTTGCATTCATGCCCGCAAACCCTTCTAATTTCTGTAATTTACGTCTAATGTCTGGTTGAGACTGGTTTACAAAAGCAGAATTCACCATGCATAAACTTCCTGGTGCCTCGGGATCATAGGGAGTATACATTCTATAAGCTTCAGTTAATCTTTCATAATAATCTGCTGGGCTCTCATCTATTCCTTGGATAATTCCTGCTACTTTGGAAAGGTTCATAGCTTTTTGGCCTCCTCTTCGCAGGCCTTGTAAAAAGCCTTGGCGAAAACGGGCTAGGGCGGTGGATCCTTCATCTGTATTCGGATCCCATTGGGGGTCTTCATTTGGGAATTCTCTCTGAGCTGCTTCTCTACGATCTATTATATTCTGCCCCTGCGCTGGAGCTGCAGGGTTTTCTGCCATCCATTCGATAGCTGCTTTTCTAATTCTCGCTCGTTCTTCTGTAGTGAATAGGGTGGTCAGGAGCTGACGGCAATCTGGCCAAGTGGGTTGGTGAGTTTCCATAATACTAGTTACTAATTCTGTCAGCTCCTGGGGCTTACTAGTATAGGAGGCATAGTGCGACCTCCAATTTAATAAATCAGTTGTAGAGAATGGGATATACACATAAGTTAGGGGTCCCGCTACCACTTCATCATTATCATTCTTTACGGGCATCCCCGGGACTTGCCTTAAGGGAAACAATTTGGCTGTCGTCCCAGGCGTCATTTGGGTCTGGGATCTAAGGGCTATTGTCGTTGTCTTTGCAGGAGTCGCTTTCTTTTTCTCAACTGGTTTTGCTTTGGGTTTCTCTTTCACTGGCTTGCTAGTGCTGGCGCTAGCTTCCTCAATTATTTGTACACTGTCCTCTTCTTCTTCTTCTGGGGGATTCCCTCCTTTTTCTTCTAGCTCCGCTTCTGGCTCACTTTTTACATCCTCCTCTTCTCTTCCCGCTAATTCTTTCTCTTCCTCTCCTCCAGGAGGAGGGGGATCTGGGGTTGGGTCTCGCCTCGGCTCCGGCGGTCTCTGGGGATCTGGGGCAGGACGCCGCCGGGCTATTCTTACTGGACCTGGGGTTCGGGGCTGCCTGAGGACTACTTCTGGGGAATCGGGATCTGCCAAGATGGGTTTCTTCTTGGCTTTCTTATCCTGCTCTTTCATTCTAGGCTGTTCCTTTCTCTGTCTAGAATCTGTTTTAGCTAACATTATTCTGCACTGTTCCTCATAACAGCGCTGCGCCCAGGAGGGCGGATCTTCACAAATACTTAACCAGGAATCTATATAGGGGTACTGATCGGGATGCGCTACCCGCACTCTACGATGTATTGACTGGATAATCTCTACAGTGAACGTTCCCTCTCGGGGCCAGATGGGGTCTAGATCGGGCCACTCCCTAGTACACAAAATCTGCAAACGGGCTGCTGTCATTTTAATACCATAATCTCCTGAATATCCCTCTTTAAAATGTGCGATCATACATTCTAATGGAGTGTTCCTAGTAGACTCCGCCCCTCCCATTTCGATGTGTGCGCGCAACAACAGACAGAAGGGAAAAGGTGGGCGGACCGTGGGTAAGGGGTCCTCACGGCCCTGGAAACGTATAGGGAATACAAATAACAAGACAAGACGACAATCGCTTCCCCCTTTTCGCGACCTGAGCGCGGTCGCCCGGTCAGGAAATGCGCTAATCAGGGGTCAGCTCTCACTTGGTCCGTGCTGCCAGACCTCTCAGTCACACTTCGTTCACACAATCATGCTAGCAACGTATTCCCAGAATGCATTCGTTTCTATCTGTTCTGACTAGTCTTTTCCAAGTACGATTACAAAAAGGATGAGGGTTTCACCTAGCGAATTCCCATGCCAGGCTACTCGGCTCTTCCTTGAGAGTTGATCAGGCTCTCTTACCAATTCCCAATATCTCGAGATTACAAATTCCAAGTTCCAAGTTCCAATGGCAGTACTGCTCTTTCTATTTCTGTCTAGACCCAAAATCAAAACTATACTCACCGGATCCGGTCCTCAAAACTTCCCAAGCAGGCGCATGAGTTGGACCTCGGACTCCCCTCACTCGGGTTCGAGGCGTTGGCTCCGACCGGGCCCGGCACCCGCCGAGGTCCGACCAGCTCCCTCCGATACAAGGGACCGGCGGCGCCAGGGAGCGGCCCTCGTCGGAAGGGCGCGATCCCGGCAGGACCAAGCCTATAGAGGCGGAAAGTCGTGGTATATTGCCCTATATACACTTTGATTCCACAACTTCCCGGCCAACGCACCAAGGAATATGTAGCAGCAAAGCGCAGACAAACCAATGATACCAGGAGTCTGTTCAGAAGGTCCAAATCATTTATTTGTGCACAAGTCTCAAGCAAGGCAATTTCAAAATGGCTGAGCAAAGTTTTCAAGCATTACAACAACTTTTATAGACTTCTGTTCCATTCTAGGTATAGAAAAACATTTCATTGGTCCCGGTACGCTCCCGTACCTCCCGTAGCCCCTCTATTGGTCCCGGTACTGATAAGTTTCTCCAATTATGTTCCTTCTGTGGGCTTCTGTAGGCATGACACCTGCCTGCCCC
Organism: Ichthyophis bannanicus; assembly: GCA_033557465.1. NCBI lineage: Eukaryota > Metazoa > Chordata > Amphibia > Gymnophiona > Ichthyophiidae > Ichthyophis > Ichthyophis bannanicus. The sequence goes on along the minus strand of CM066034.1, from coordinate 431,468,427 downwards.
CCTTCTAGTCCCAATTACAATGGTCAGTTCATCAACTTGTTACTTTCACACTTTCAAGGCTATGGGACCATTTGTGCGTGCAGAAGAGCAAGGTTCTGTAACTCATCTGTCAGCACTCCTCAATATTTCTCTGCAAATGTACTCTTTCTTATCAGTAACTTTAAAACACATCTTTTCTGTATTTTTCCATTTCTTAATTCTGCAGTTCTGCTTATCTAAGCTAATTCAATATTTCTACTGAGTTCTTTCTTACAATAGCAGCATATTGGGGGATGTGCAATCCTATATGCCTCTCCACAGGCCTCATTTACAGGTCAAGCTAGCCATGCTGGCCTGCCTATGTCAGACACCGTGGGTCACAGGCCTGCACCTGCCACATTTCCATAGCACCAGGATGGGGGATGGAGCCCTCTCTTGGGGCCTGCAGCATCCTGGGACTATGGTTTGTCTCTTGTGATCACAAACAGGGCCAGATAACATAGGACCAGGATGGGGGATGGGGCCCTCATTTGGGGCCTGCAGCATCCTGGGGCTATGGTTTGTCTCTTGTGATCACAGACAGGGCCAGATAACATAGGACCAGGATGGGGGATGGAGCCCTCTCTTGGGGCCTGCAGCATCCGGGAATGTATTTGGGCCTTGTGATAGTTGGCAGGGGCAAGTGACAGACCCCTGTGTGTCTCTTGGCCTGAGTGGTGGGCCTGTTGTTTCCTGTGGATAGGGCACATCCTTGGGCTGCAACAGCGCCGCATAACATACCAATGTGGTCTGTAGTGCACCTCTGCCATGGTTGCAGCTACCCCCTTGGGGCTGGGGGGTTCTGTTTTTGAGTGTGTGCCAGACTTAGCTACCAGCTGGACGCGGCAACACCTGACATTCCCTGGCAGTGCATAGTTTCTTTGTGCTTTGGTTACAGGGTGTTTTTTCCCACATCCTCAGCTGGGGTGCCTGTCCCCATGCACTTACCTCACATGGGTAATCAGAGCTCCTGTTGTATCTGTGTGACAGACGCCCCCAGGCCCTCCTGACCCTTCCTAGGTTCTGCCTCCTGGATGAGCCAGGAAATAGGCACTGCTGGCGGAGGTAGAACAGCTCTGTGAGGAGATAGAGGTCTCTTTGAGTAAACGCTGGCTTCCTTTACATGGCAGTCATTTGCTCTGAATGTATCTGTGCTGCGTAGCCATGTGCGTTAGTGAGAGCGTAACCACGTGCGTTAGTGAGGGTGTAACCACGTGCGTCGGTGAGTGCGTAGCCACGTGCATACCTACATGTTGGTATGGGCGTGACACCGCGCGTGGATACGTGCGTTGCTGCGGGCGTAACTACATGCATTGGTTCCGGCGTGGGCACTGTAGATTACATATCCTTGAGGGTGTATTGCACCTAACATTAATGCTACCATCTCTGATTGTGCTGGCCCATTGCCTATCAGAGCCTGTGAGCAAGAGCTGGACTTTACAACCCCCACGTTTTAGTACTGCTGCTACATTTTGTAGAGTCGGCATCATGTTTTATAACACCTTCTGCTGCACACATCTCACATTAGGGTACATTCACATTCCTTTGGCTAAATATGTCCTCAATGTGGAGATGTATCACACATTTTTAATGCCCCTTTTGTTTAGAGGGATTGAGGAGGGTGTGTGGTGAGAACGGCACAGAGGGAGTCCCTGATTGGATATATGTCGGGGTGGCATTGGGAGCAATGGAGAGCTTGTGTGTATTTGACAGAGGGCCTTCATTTCACCACGCAGTCCATCTGCAGGGGTTCACAGGGTTGTATTGGAGCAGTCACACCCATGATGCACTGCACATGCAAATAAGTAGTGTACAGATGGTCATATGTAGAGGTGTGCCCCCCCCATCACCTAGGGCTGATGGGGGTCCTGACCATGTGCAGCCCCACAGCACCTCGGCATGGTAGGGGGAACAGACCATGTGTGGCACTGCAACAGAGTAACCACAGACAGTCACATTGTGCAGATACTGTGACCAATGTTCCCTCTAATTTTCTGTAGGCTGTGTGCGCATAAAATATCAGTTGTGTGCAGCTTTTGAAGGAAGGTTAAATTTTTGTGCACCACATAACGACACTCGGAGTTATATACTTTAAAATTTGACTACACGTCAGAATACAGTATGTACACCTCATTGTTTTTAATCAAATTAAATGAAAACAGATGATTACTAAATGAAGCAGGAAATTTCTAGTAATCACAATCATAACTTTTAAATTTTAAGACGTCTGTGTTGTTTTCTATCAGAATCAGAGCCGTAATTTTTGTGCGCTCTGTTGTAAAGTATGTGCGCTCGCTCGGCGAGGTGTGTGCGCGCGCACATGCGCACAGCTTAGAGGGAACAGTGACTGTGACCACCCTGAGTTTGAGGTGGGGTGGCCAGCAACAGGTCCACAGCACCTTTCATGACTGACATACCCCATGCTGCAGGTCCCCATCAGTGTGTTGTCTGTAGTTCCGTTAGACACACCTGTGACATTCTGCTTCTGAATACAGTGGTTTTGTGCACTGCACCACCATGTTATCACAAAGATGGTACATTCCCTGGTGTTACCTTGACATGTGCCGCCTACGGCCCTCTGTAGCCCCTTCTCCAGCATCTGTCCAGTTGCCGTTCCAACATGCCCGCCCTGCTGTTGTGGGACATGTGCACGCCATAGGCACCCTGTCTGGTGGTGGAGGAAACCCTGAGCAGCGCTATTTCACTGTGGGCTCATTCACCTTGTATGGGGACGGAGTATAGACCCTTCCACGATTTATATCTGTTCTATGGAGCTTACTCGGGGGGGGGGGGGGTATGTTTCTCATTGATACCACTATTGACCAGCTTGGTTATTGTTTTTATCCAGTTTGTTGGGGTCATTTTCAGTGTTTCTGTGCCCTTTTGTTCTGTGCACATGTATCACACTTATCACTTTTTTTTTGGTTTTCCTGCCTGGGCTGTACATTGCTGACACCTAAATGGTTTCTCTCCCCTTTAATATGCCTTTAACGGCAGGTTTTCATTCGCGTTGGAATTGAGCCCTGAAATTCAGCGTGTTAGTGTGAGGGGGGCCTCTCCCCGCCCACTCTCCGCCCATTGACCCCTTCTCTCCGCCCTCTCTCCACCTTCTGCGTTGTTTTACCGCACCGCGGGGGTTTATGACCGTTAACTACGGTTTACGCGCGTAGTATGACGTTAACGCTCGTTGGCGCGTGATTACGTGTGTTATACTGCACTAACGATCGTTAACGTCATACAACGCGCGTTATTCACGTTTACCGCATTTTAGTAAACATACCCCTTAGAATAAGACTACAAGTTTCTACTTCACACACCCATTATGTTATAAGGTAAGGTTATTTTTGAGACTAGTTTCAACGTTCTACCTCAAAGTCAGATTTTTGGCTTTTCTGCACATTCTATGAGATTTCCTACACTTAGGGGGATTGTTAACTAAACTTTCCTAACGTGCGCGCTGCGCAATTAGCGAGCGCTAAGGTACCTTAGCGCACGCTAATGACGCTTTACGGGGCAAAAAGTGTGCTGTAATGCACGCTCACGTGCGCAGCGGTGCAAACGAGCGCTGAAGGTGGGGAAAGGCTCCTGGAGGGCAGAGGAAGGCTCCCCAGGGGCGGAGAGAAGGGGTCAATGGGTGTAGAGTGGGAGGGGAGAGGCTCCCCGCACACTAATGATGTGAAATTCGAGGCCAAAACTAACGGAAGTGAAAACCTCGCGTTAGAGCTGATTTAAAGGGAAAAGAAACCATTTCTGTCAGCAATGTACAGCAAAACCAGGGAAACCTATAAAAAAGTGATAAGTGTGATACATGTGCACGGAACAAAAGTGCAAATAAACATTGAAAATGACCCCAACAAAATTTAAAAAAATCATAATCAAGCTGGGCAATAGTGATAGTAATGGGAAACATCAAAAAACACTCCCAAGAAAGCCCCAAAAAATAAATATGAATTTTGGAAGGGTCTACGTTCCGTCCCATACAAGGTGAATGATCCCACAGTGAAATAGCACTGATCAGGGTTTCCCTCTCCATTGGACAGGTTACCTATGGCATGCACATGTTCCACAACAGCAAGACGGGTATGTCGGAATGGGCAACTGGACAGATGCTGGGAAAGGGGATACAGAGGGCTGCAGGCGGTACATGCTGTGGTGCAGCTGGGGCACAGTGCGGACTAGGCAGATGCCTAGGTGGCACTTAGGAATGCTGAAACTGAACAGCAGCCAGACAGCAACTGATGAGGGCCCAACATGGGCATGAGAGTGTTTATTACAGTGTCACAGGGGATAGTACCCAGCAGGTACCCCCAAGGGCACAGAACAGTGGCAGGCGGTGTTGGGGGAAAGCGTGGACGCCCATGCAGGCACCCCTACCCAAGAACATGCACCATAGGCAGCCGCCTAACTGCACACTGGATGGATTGAGACTGCACACCACCAGCACCACCAGCAAAAGGGCAAAGAGGGAGGAGTAGCCTAGTGGTTGGGGCAAGGTACTTCAGGCTGGAAGGTCGGAGGTTCAAATCCCACTAGAGGACAGCAACCTTGGGCCGGAAGGACTGGGGGTTTCTAGTCCCACAGATGCTCCTTGTAGTCTTGGGCAAGCCACTTAACCCTCCATTGCCCATGTTCCCTGTAAGTATTAGTGTATGTGTCTCATATCCCTGCGTGTTAAATGTATCCCCCAATTGTGTTGTGACCGTTTTGATTGAAGGATAAGGTGGTATACAAAACTGTCTAAATAAATAAATAAAAATGTCAGCATGGTGGCACAGGGGTACTGGAGGTGGAGGGGGGCAGTGGCAGCTGCCCAGAGCCGACCATGGCCTAGCCCTGTGTAGGTGGGTGCCATGCACTGCAACAGACAGGCTCTGTCTGACAAACAACCATGGTATCTCCAGGGACTGCACTGTCTCTGTGAGCACAGTGTGGTGCAGTGAACACAGCCAGTGTGTTCAGGAGCAGAAGGTCACGAGTTCAAGTCCCAGCTGGGGCTACTGCCAAACCAGTCCCCATATTTTACCCGCTACTAAACCGTGATAGTAAGGACAAACCTTTATTACAGAGAACATACGCATGGTTCAAACACCTATATTTTACCCCACCGAGCACAGACACCAGAAACATGTGCATTACCTAGTCCCCCAAATGTAGTCCTGGAGGGCCACAAATCATTCAGGTTTTATGCTGTCTCCAATATAAGGCCATGTCAGCATGATGGCGGAGGGGTACTGGTGGTGGAGGGGGCAGTGGCAGCTGCCCAGAGCAGACCATGGCCTAGCCCTGTGTAGATGGGTGCCATGCACTGCAACAGGCAGGCTCTGTCTGACAAACAACCATGGTATCTCCAGGGACTGCACCATTTCTGTGACCACAGTGTGGTGCAGTGACCACAGCCAGTGTGTTCAGGAGCAGACGATCACAGGTTCAAGTCCCAGCTATGGTTCCTGCCAACCCAGTCCCCATATTTTACACACAACTGAAACGTGCTACTACAGACAGAACCTTTATTGCAGATGACGTAAACAGGCCCAAAACACCTACGTTTTACCCAACAGAGCACAGACACCAGAAACAGGCGCATTACCTAGAGCAGAGTATCCCAAATGCAGTCCTGGAGGGCCAAACACCATTCAGGTTTTATGCTGCCTCTAATAAAGATGCCTGTGCTGCATTTCTATGCGCCGCCCCCATGGTATGCAGATGTATGCCATGCATATTCATGAGGGACAGCATGAAAACCCGAACAGTGTTGCGCACACCAGGACCAGGGTTGGGAACCTCTGCCGTAAAGCAGCAGCCAACAGGGCCAGACAAACCCGCACCCACAGGCTCCATTATCCAATTCCTCTTGGAGAGGCAGGACATTGGGCCCTGCGTGCATCTCTCAATACTAGCACCTGCATACCTTAGCAATGCCACCCTAAACCAGGGAATACAGTACACAGCTATCAAAAGGTTGCTATGATAACCGGCAGATAGCAATTCCGAGGTTAAGTACAATTATCTGATTGAGCTGCATCATGGCAACCTTTCTGATGTCTGTGGAGTGTGCTACAGTTCTTGTGTCTGACAGTGTTTACCACCCTGGGGAGTGACCCCAACAGTATTGCGTGCCATAGACATGCCTGCACTGTGCCCAGGACTGGAGCGGTGGCCAGGGCTGCCAAACACCCCTATAGTTCTACAATGCTGGCATAGGTGTGGGAGTGTGTATCTGCTATCCAGTGTGTGGTGTTGCAAACACCCCCCACAGTCCACACTGCCAGCACTATTGCCAGTATTGGCCTCCAAGGGCACAGAGCAGTGGCAGGAGGTGCTGGGGGGGAAGCGTGGACGTCTATGCAGGCACCCCTACCCCAGAACCCGCACCATAGGCAGCCGCCTACCCGCACACTGGATGGCCTGAGACTGCGCACCACCAGCACCACCAGCAGAAGGGCATGTCAGCATAGTGGCAGAGGGGTACTGGTGGTGGAGGGGGCAGTGGCAGCTGCCCACAGCAGTCCAGGCCCAGTCCTGTGTAGGTGGGTGCCATCCACTGCAACAGACAGGCTCTGTCGGATGTACAGTCATGGACTCCCCAGGGAATATGCCAGATCTGTGGCAACACGGTGGTGCAGTGCACACAGATAGTGTGTTCAAGAGCAGAATGTCACAGGTTCAATTCCCAGCTGTGGCTCCTGCCAACCCAGTTCCCATATTTTACCCATGAAGAAAACATGGTAGTAAAGACAGAAACTTTTATTGCTGAGAACAGAAACATGTCTCAAATGCATATATTTTACCCCATAGAGCACAAACACCATAAACATGTGCAGTACCTAGAGCAGAGTCCCCCAAAGGCAGTCCTGGAGTGCCAAGCACCATTCAGGTTCCATGCTGTTTCCCATACATATGTCTGTGCTGCATCACCATGCACCGCCCCCATGGTATGCAGATGTATCTCATGCATATTCATTAAGGATATCATGAAAACCCGAGCAGTGTTTGGCCCACCAGGACCGGAGTTGGGAACCTCGGCCCCAGCGCAGCGTACAACAGGGGCAGACATGCCTGCACCCACAGGCCCCATTATCCAAAGCCACCTGGAGAGGCAGGGCTTCGGGCCCTGTTTCCTTCCCCGAATACTAGCACTTGCATAACTTAGCAATGCCACCCTACACCTGGGAATATGGTACACATCTATCAAAAGGTTGCCATGAGTAATGGTAGATAGCAATTCCTAAGTTAAGCACAATATGCTGAGTGAGCTGCATCATAGCAATCGTTCAGATGTCTGTGGAGTGTGATACATGTCCTGTGTCTGACAGTGTTTACCACCCTGGGGAGTGACTCCTACAGTATTGCGTGCCATAGCCATGCCTGCACTGTGCCCAGGACTGGTGTGGTGGCCAGGGCTGCCAGACACCTCTATAGTTGCTCAATGCTGGCATAGGTGAGGGGAGTGTGTGTCTGTCTATCCAGTGTGTGGTGGCTGCCAACACCCTCCTCAGCCCACACTGCTAGCACTGTTGCCAGTATCGGCCTGCTGATATGCATAATGAGGAGCAAGGTACTGTGGGTATAGCCCGGACAGGGCGGCCTGTGCAGGATGCATCTGCACAGGGCATAGGGAAATGGCTGGGACACTGTAGTGCCCGGCCACCACCTGCACAGACAGGGTGGCCACAGCATGTCCTGCTGGGAGGTCACTCTCATCCTGACTGAACAGTGACCACGGCATGGCTAGGTTCCACCATAGTGCTATATAGAATATCTGTCAAGTGATATATATGGGTTCCCTTTTCTGGGGCCCAAACACTGATATATCTGCCTGGTGGGTGTGCTTATATCCAAGTTTTGGATGCACACATCTCCTCCGGTAACATGCACTATGGACTAGCTAGCAGATTGTCTGCAGTTGGTATGTGTATGGCTGGAGCACTGTGCAGGGTGCAGCAGCTGGGGACTCACTGTGCTTGCTGCTGGAAAATGTCAGATGGTGGTGGGGCAGCTGGGTGTTTCAGGCCCTACTGTCTGTCTGCTATTGAAGTATGGATGTGTACAGAACTGCATGGAGTGCCTGTAGGTTGTCTGTACCCCAGCCGGGCTGAGGTTGATGGTCCCCTCTGCCGCCTCCATTCCAGGGATATAGAATGTGGATCCATTATTGAGGGATCCTGAGTTCCAGAGGGCAGGTTCAGTGGTACGACAGCCTATGGGTCCAAACAGCACCTTTCCTCCTCCCCTCCCCGCCCCGCCCCACCAATATATCATGTGGCCATGGCACCCACATAGGATATGCACTATTCCATGAGCATCATAGTCCACAAGGCCCAGACGTGACTGGGATATACAGATGGAGACAGGTGTGTCTGATGGGACCACCTATCACACACCAGCACTAATGGGGACCTACAGCATAGCCTATCTCAGCTGGGACAGGTGCTGTGGACATGGTGCTGGGCGCCCCACCTCACCCTCAGGGTGAGCACAGGACCTGCATACTGGGACGGTCTGTAGCTACTCTGTACCAGTAACACACATGGTCAGTACCCCCTACCAGGCCTAGGTGCTGTGGGGGTGCATACCCCATCTTCAGATCATCTGTAGACTGCTGCTTTGCATGTGCAGTGCATCATGGGTGCGAGAGAACTAACCCTACCCTGGTAACCGCAGCACACAGTCTGCAGAAGTTATTTTGTAGCCACCCAGTAAGAAACGTGGAAGGCAACAAAAAGACGTGATGTAAAATACTTTAATTTCTTTATTCCAGTCCAGCCACTGGCTCGACACTGGCTGTGTTTCGCAAAAACCTTCCTCAGGGGCAAATGATGGCTAAAATACATAAAACATACATGTAAAAACAAAAGATTTTTAAAAAAAAATGTATAAAGATTAAGGGGTATGTTTACTAAAACCCCGGTAAAGTGCGGGCCGCGGTAGAGTGCGGGTGCCATATAAGGAGTGGGCGTTTCGGGCTGGAGAAGGGAATCCGTGATTTGCATATGCGCTAAGGTGCGCGGCGCCCATATGCGCCCCGCACTTTATCGCATGAGGTGGCTGCGTGGGAGGAATAAGTGGCGTGCTGATGTGCAAACAAGAGAGTAAAGCTACAGCAAAATGGTTAAGACACTGACCAATGGTGCAGGGATCAGGGGTTCGATCCCGCACAATGCAGACAGCTGGCTGAGGTTGCTATTTTAGGAGGCATATAAATGATGGGCGTCATAACGCGGCGCGCAAATGTTTTTGAGGCAATGTAATACTGGGTGGCATAAGTGGCGCATGGATGTTAAAACAGAAGAACAGAGCCACAGCACAATGGTCAGAACATTGACCAATGGTGCAGGGATCAGGGGTTTGATCCCCCACAGTGCCCAATGAAGACAGCTGGCTTATGCGTTTTTTTAGGCGGCATATAAATAATGTGCGGCATAAGGCGGTGCGTTGCTGGGCATAAAGCGCCGCGCTACTGTTTTCTGAGGCATGTTAATACTGGAAGGCATAAGTGGCGTGCTGATGTACAAACAGGAGAGCAAAGCTATGGCACAATGGTTAGAACACTGACCAATGGTGCAGGTGTCAGGGGTTCGATCCCGCACAATGCAGATAGCTGGCTGAGGCATTATTTTAGGAGGCAGATAAATAATGGGTGGTATAAGGCGGAGCGCTGCTGGGCATAAAGCGTCGCGCTACTGTTTTCTGAGGCATGTTAATACTGGGAGACATAAGTGGCGTGCTGATGTGCAATCATGAGAGCAAAGCTACAGCACAATGGTTAGAACACCAACCAAAGGTGCAGGGATCAGGGGTTCAATCCCCCACATTGCACAATGAAGACAGCTGGCTGAGGCAGTACCTGTTAGGGGTAATATTGCTTTAGGAGTACCTTATTGTATATTTGTGGAATTATTATTGCTAGCAAATGCACTCTCAAAGCAGTGTAACAGAACGTGGCCCATAAGTTACCCCAGAGGGCACATGTTAAAATGCAATGTCCACCATGGCACCCTACAATGTTGCTGAAAGTGTAGCCAAGGGTGCCATATGAGGCAGGGAAAGGTGAGAGCACTGTGTCTGATGGCAGCACTGTACATTGTAATGTATGGAAATTGTAAGTAGGTGTGCTGACCCAGGTCTGCCATACTTGATTTAGCAGGGAGGGGCTTCAGACAGGCGCAGGCGACTGATATCAACAGGGGGTCTGAGTTAATCTCATGTTGTAATCAGTCGCAGGGCCTGTCTGCAGCCACTCCCTGCTAAATCAAGAATGGCAGACCTGGGTCAGCCAGTCTTGATTTAGCAAGGAGGGACTGCAGACAGTCCTTGGCGACTGATATCAACAGGGGATCAGAGTTAATCTTATCATGTAAACTGCCCTATTACCTCTGGAGACTGAAATCAGAAGAGTAATACTGCTCTATGAAATCCAAGCTCTGTGGAAAAAGCCAATACTCCTATGTCATGTATGCTGACAACTGGTGAAGACAGTGAATGATGGTGCCGTGGTCATGGGTTGAATGTTCCAGTGAATAAGGTTGGCAGAGGTATGTCATTTTTCTGTGTGCAACTGTACAGCAATCTGTGATGCCATCTTAAAAGAACCACACCCTTGTGCCAGATATTAATGCACCTTTTATGGTGCATCAGAAGGCACATCCTAAACATACGTTGTCAGCAAAGGAAAACTTAATTGTCCCCAGAAGCCATGTTGAAAGGCTGTCAACTCCCAAGGCACTATCATAGGCACCCCATAAGCTGCCTGAATCGAAGGTGTGCCAGAAGATGCCCCAAGGATGTATAGGTGAACTCAGAAACGTTACCCAAGAGCAGTAACATCCCCCAATGTGAATGGCAAGAGAGGTATGTGCCAAACACACAAGTAACCAAAACACTGCACAGAGCAGAAAGGAAAGACAATACAAAAGTAAAAGAAGGATGTAGATCAGTTGATGGACTGCAGAAATCAGCTACAGCCCATGTGGCAGCCATAAAAATGACAAACATATTCTGGCCAGCTAGAGCCATGCACAGAGTGATGTTAATGTACCATGCTATAATGACAGTGTGTGACAGAGGATGGGAAGATGTGGGCAGCAGAGGAGGCTGAAATGGCAGAATAGGTGAAATATCAGGATGACTGTGGAGTAAAAAGTTCTATGCAGAGCACACACAGGAGAGGCAAGCAGGGAGACCTGCAATGCAGGAATGTGTAGGAGGTCAGGACGTGGGTTATCAGCATGCACATCAGGGTAGGATGGCACACAGCTGCCAGACAGAAGATGGATGGAAGGATGGGTCGCAACTCAGATGAGGGTACAATATGCTCACAGCACACATCAATACAGATATGACTCTCATACAAATGTTAACCACTTTTGCAGGACGAGCATACAAATACAAGACAGCAGAGAGGAAGCACACCGACGACCACTACCACAAATGGCAATGCCTAAACCGGTAGGCCATACCACCAATGTTAGCTCATTAGCAAAGGTTGCATAAAAAAAGAGTGCAGGGCAGTAAATAAAACACCTGCTGGCTGTCAGGACAAGCAAACACCCAAAAGTAATCATGAGCAAATGCACATGCAGATCTGCTAAGTACAAATCAAATTGCAGTCTGTATATTGGACCTGGGACACATGCACACACACAATGAAATGTTCTGCAGTGGATACAGCATGCAAAAGAGGGAAAAACTAAACCACAAGGGCAGCAGAGGACGCTCTGTGGATCAGGTGAATAATCTGGATCAGGACAGGAGAAAGCTCAACATGTAATCAGGTGTAACACACACCACCTGAATCACAGCAATACCAAACCCCCAGGTGCACTGCCATGTAAACACCCTAAAGTGAGACACCTATGAAAAAAAGAATATGCAATGGCTATGCAGCACATAGGATGCACCTTGATGTACAGTGAAGAGAGAGAGAAGGGTGTGTGTAAAGGTGAGGAACCTGGTGGTACCTCATGGTACAGTTAGCAGAACAGAAAAAAAAGGATACAGCACATGTGGGGATCAAACCTGAAAACTACAGAGTTCAAACACATGACTGTAGCCACTCCCAGAAACAGCACACTGAGCACACTGTAACACAAATACCCCAAAGGGAGGGTGTGTATGGCAACTTTTAATACCCAGTGAAGTGACATATGTCTGGTAGATACACAGCTGCCACTGTACAAGGATGTGAGCACAGGTGGCACATGTACATGACCAGCAAATGGCCATAGACAAGTGTCAATGTGCTCAAAGAGTGGAGGACTAACCTAGTGGTAAGAAAACTGGCATGGCCCCCAAGCAACCACTGATCAGTTCACACTAGCACTCCATGTGGCCTAGGGCAAGTCACGTAAACCTCCATTACCTTCGAACAAAGACCAGTTAATCTTCATCCAGTGACATTGACAAGAAAACAATGCAGTCTCTGGGTCACAAGGAGTCAGGACTGATACAAAGGCACACATTGCATTGCATGTTTGTCACCATGATCAATCAGCAAAAGAGACAAATGTATGTCGAATACATATCTTTATTTGGTTTATACATCACAGATAGTGTAGACAGTGCCATCATAATATCAAGGTGAGCGCATCCCTGTTGAAATATCTAAACACTTTTAGCAGGGCACAAATCCACCTCCTACAGAAAGGTTACTTGCTTGACCACAAATGAAGGGCAGGAGATATATTGTGCATCCGGTGCATACTATGCACTGTGCAGCAGACCTCCAGCCCCCACCTGCTGCTGCATGCTGCAAATGTGTTATGCACAAATGAGTGCATGTAGAGAGTTGGCGCTGCATGTTGAGGACCCAACACACATCATCTGTCCCTCAAAACATATCCATCTGGCAACACAGGAGGCAAACAAACTAAAAAAGCATATGTTGTTACAATGTTTTAATGTGAAAAACACGCTCTGAAAGTAATGCTTGAGCTCTCACCTAATGCCTGATCTAGGAATCAAAGCTGCAACAATGTAGAGACAAACAATCCTCAAAAGCACAATGAGCATATGCTAACAGGTAGCACAGGCACATGAACACAGACAGAATACAAACTAAACGACCTTCAGAAACCTAAAGATATAACACCTTGAAGGAGGTGCCCCTGCACCTTTTGTTGAGTAGACAGTGTTTGGCCACATATAGCATGATACATGGAATGCACAATTGAAGAAGTACAATGGTCACCCACACTGCCACACTACAAACATAATGCGGCAATGTCAGTGTCCCTACCACAGGGCATAACCAGGACCGTGCACATGGGAAATGCAAGGTGTTTACATACATGCAGACTGTCACGTCTGCACAGTAAACAAACACAAGAACCAGCATCTGAAGAAGGAAATGACGGCCAAACATCTTACATGGAACCACACAGAAGCCATAGGTCAACATGTTGTGTCTCACAAACATAGTCAGTCATATGCACAAGCACCATCCACATTGCAGCATGATACAGTGTTGCCACACATGCATCTAAACACCCTTGGCTCATTGAAAACATTAATCCAAGATGGTGGTGTGCTTGAAAGCATTGTTGAGGTAAAACCTGTATCATGTCCAGGTGGAAAGCAGGTGGACATAGACAATAGAAGTGCTCCATCGTTGGCCCTATGCCAAAAACATGATTGTATGCTTGAGTAGAAAGAAACAGATGAGCGTATCCTGGGTGCCATGTCACACCCATGGCCAAAACTCAACAATAGCACAACTGTGTAGGAATGCAGCACCTACAGTGTCCATGTCATTCGCTGCTGCACACGGGGGAAACACTGTCCAAAGTCAAAATAGTATGTGCAATCCAACAGGTCAGGTTAAAAGTGTTCCTGCAATCATGGCCATGAATAGTCAATTGTCACATTTCAATATGCCACAGTCCTTGAAAGTTCATGTGTGTCCTCTACAATGAGCAGGACTCCCTGCAAAACCATCGCAGCAACAGTGTGTTGAACACCTCTGTCATGGGGAAATCAGCAGGTCAAGAGTAATACTGTCCATCGCATTCATGTGTCCAACTCTCATAGGTCAAACATCCAATGGCTCACTTTCTCCTTTAAAAGTTCCATGGTGTTGTTTCCTCCAACAGGTGGGTGATGGTGACACCAGATACACTGTAATAGATGTGTCCGGTATGTACTCTGCCCTGTGTCAGGAGAGGATAAGTATGGTATTGTTAGACACCTTGGAAAAACAGCACACATTGCACACCGTTACACCTTAGGAAATACAGAAGAAAGGGATGCAAAGGCACACATTACATGATAGCAATACTCAACAAAACATTTTTGGTTACGTCATTAATCATAAACACACACACGGGTGTAACATGGATATGGTCATGTCCATGCTCATGTCACACAGGTGTCTCACAGCTCCACACGACATGCATCTGTTTATGTGAACATAGAGGAAACATTACATGCACATGAGACAAATATGAAATCATCAACAGGTAAAGACAGATTTAATTCCCCAAATAACAAAGGTGAAACCTACCTTGTGTGTGCATCAGGTGTATGTCATCAATCCCTTGACCCACTAAACAGCAATATCAGGTCACAGTGAAGGGAGACAATCACAGCAGAATGTGTAGAATCACCATGTCAAGCCACTGTTGATGCATGTCCACATTATGTTCATATCTGAAATAAAATAAAGGTGCCCAACAGTGTTGACTCAGAACACAAGACACATTTCTTCTCACAGAACACAACACATGTTGATAATGCTCATAAGGTAAACAGCACTACGGAAGACGTAGCACAGTCACAAATGCCCCCCAGGTGCACAGACCCCTCACAGCACATGATAATGTACTATGCCTGAACACTGTCTCATCACACAGGCAACCTATAACCACCCACCCACAAAGTATGCAAAGTTCTGCGTCCCAGCTACAACACATGGCCTGTAGGTGCACAAGTGGAGCTTTGTAGATATAAAGGCCCAGTGAACCTGCAATGATACCCTGTTGTTGGCTGATGGTACAATGTTGGGGTAGGGAGCAAGTGTAGGCAAACACCAGAAAACATGAAACTACACACACATGCAGGTCTGTTGTACATGTCGCATATAGAGTGTGGCAGAGGACATGCTGAACACAAACTCATGGGGATATGTGTGACAACACCAAGAGATGGGTTATGGAGGCTGAAGTAAAAAAGAGAAAATCACAACATCTGCCCAATATGATAGAGCAATGAAGACATGTTTTACCCCTGACTGCAGGCACACACAATGTCGCTGTAGATCCACCTACCCCAAATCACTGCATTTTGGGTGATGTACAGTCACATGCCAATGCACCACACCTTCAGCATCCGCACAAACTATGTCCTGTGCAGTGGGAAACACAAGAGAAGCCAACATATGTCATGTTCTAGCTGTGCATCACACACTACACTTTCTTGTCCCCAGCTGTCACACACCACAACATAACATAATGACTGACTGCTCTCTATCACAATGCAGAGATCTCTCACATGTGAGAGGCAGCACGGAGGTGTTGGAGGCTATCTACAGGTGTCCATAATCTCGCTGTCCCCTCCCTTACCTCTCTGTTGCTGTACACACAGATCAATAGAGGTGTCTTCTCCCACCATGTTTGCACCTCATCCCAAGGTCACAATATTAGCCGTGATTCACCATACTGCCAACAATGCCCCCTCTCCCTGTTTAGTGTTGTTCCAATGTTGTATGTTAACACACTGACAATTGCTGAAACACATTGGAAATATGCAGGTGCGCTTCCTTTATCCACTGACCAAATAGATATCCTGGTGTGCACATCTCATACCTAGATTAATATCGACAGCTATGTGCTGATGATGTGCACAAATAGCTGGCAATGTCTGCGTCATGTCAAAAACAAAAACACCCCCATGTCTGCTTGTGACCAAACCATGAGGGCTGCATGCGATCCCACTGTGTGTCAGTGAGAATGTCAAAGCATGGATAGCCTATATGTGCACCTCAGTAAAATAGCTGTCATCTAAGTCTGTGTATGTATGCCGATATAACCCTCCCTTGCTCGGGTCAGCTATGTATTTGTTGATATGGACTGTACTCTCCTGCCCTACACACATACACAGCCTGTACCTGACGCATGATATCATATGTTGAGATAGCATCAGCAATATATGCCCCCTCAAAAACCTGGTCAAACACAAGCCACCCACACATTCAGTGCTCCACTTGCCTACTGTAACCCACCCCTTGCTGATCTTGCCCGGATCACCTCTGTATGTGTGCAGATATGCAACACTGCAGTGAAGGTCAACTTTCCAACAACAAAATATAGCAATGCTACCCCCCTGACTGGACACTGAACAAGTCCCCATCCTTCAACATATCCATGTCCTGGCTACTTGTTGACCTATACATTCAGCCACACTGTAGGGTGACATTAACATCCCTCACATATAGTCAATTCCATCCTGACATACTAGTACTGAGCATGTGTATTGTGCTATGTATGACATGTTGCGACACACATAACAAACAAACACACACCTGACAGGAGCTTAACAACCCCAAAAGTAGCACAAACCTGTATAATATGAGCACAATCCACTGGGCAACTGTCCCCAAACATGGACTGCTCTCCCACTGTGACCATCTCACCATATGGCTGACACTGTGCCCCACCCATATAATCTCTAAAAATTACAGAGTTTGCACAACAGCAGCTGCTATCACAAGCAGCCAGTAACTGCGAATGTGACCCTCAAAACCTCCCACAGGTGTTTGATCAACCACCCACATCATCTGCCACCAACTGCTGTTGTGCAGTGCCGACATTGTTTGTGACACACTCATGCCTATATGTGACGTTTGCATTGTCAGTCAAATGTTCAGGCAGTGTTGCATCCGAATGAAATGTTTACATAAACATCAACCTCTATAACCATTACATACATAGGAAAAAACATGAGTGTGGCAAGATAGGTAATACGTACATGAGAAGATGTCTGCAATCAACCTCCGCCTGACCGCTGTGCCCTCCCGTGTGTCACCACTGGCACGTACAGGGGGGCACAATGCGCCTTCCGGAGGAGGGAGATGCTGTTCCTGGGGCTGCAGCCCTGGACATGGGTGCAATGTCGCTGCAACTCAGGCCTGCATCTGTGGGGGGTCCACAGGCGGGTGTGGGCGACCAATGGTGCCATAGGCGTGCTGAGGCATGGCCCCGCCTGCAACGCCTCTACAGGCCCCGGGCCATGCTCCAGGACCTGAGAGAGGGCCAGGTAATCTCCCTCTACCGGCTGGACACAGGGGCCATTAGGGAGCTCTACGAGGAACTCAGACCTGACCTAGAGCCCCTGACTGCCCGGTCACATGCTATACCGGGTCTGGCCAAGCTCCTGGCTGCCCTACATTTCTTTGCCTCTGGCTGTTTCCAATCCTCTGTGGCCGCAGTAGGTGGGATGAGTAGGCCAACTTTCTCTCGCTGTCTCCACCAGGTACTGCGGGCCATGGTCAGCCGGGTTGGGAATTACATTGCAATTCCCAACAGTAGGCAACATTGGGGGACCCTGGCACAGGCATTCCAAAGGATTGCAGGGATACCACACGTGATGGGCGCAATAGATTGCACACATGTTGCCCTCATCCCGCCATGCGACAGGGAGGTTGTGTACCGCAACCGCAAACACTTCCATTCCCTCAATGTACAGGTTGTTTGTGATGCAAGTATGTGTATCCTGAATGTGGTCCCGCGGTTCCCAGGGTCAGCCCATGACTCCTATATCCTGCAGAACTCGGCACTGTTCGGCCAGTTTGAGGCCGGCCAATATGAGGACTACGTCCTGCTGGGTGGGTATTCACCATGTCTAACATGCACCTACTGTAGGTGGATGACGGGACCCCATTGTCACCAGTGTCCACTGCATGCCTTACATTGCGGTGTTATTTTCGGGTGCAGCCTATTGTAGCCATCACACTACATCACGCCCTGTCACTGGGGATTGGATCACATACGTCTGTGCGCTGCCACACATCTCTCTGTCTACCATGTGTGTGTGGATTTTCTCGCCTGTGTGTCCCAGCGGGCACATGGTGTGGCCTGTTCCCTGCCTCCGCTGTTCAGTTTCAGGGTTACGGTGTCCAGGGTCACTCGTGACGCATATGATGTGTCCCCTCCATGGCTGTGGGCAACACCTGAGGCTTGCCCATGGCTCCCACATCTGGCCACAGGCATAATGCACGGGCAGTTGTACATATGTCTGCCTGTGGGGTCCGTCACTCGCCCACCCCATATGTCACATTTGTGCGTGTGCCATCTTGGTTGGGGGGTGGATGGGGACACAGACACATCCACGTGGTGGTCATTCTGTATGTGTGGCCTCCTCTCTCTGGCCATGCTGGGGGCTACATGTGACATGTGTTGTGGGCGCTTCTGCTATGACACATGTCTGCTGCATGTCTGGGCACTTTCTCTGGTCTCCACTGCCACCCCCACCTGGCGCCCCCCCCGGGATGTGTTCCATTGGCCTCTACTCTGTGTGCGCTGTATCACACCTGTGCCTCCCTGCACCTCCGGGTGTGCTTTGTCACTGTCAGACATATGAGCTCACAGCTGCCACCACTGCTTTCTGGGCCAGGTTTGGGACATGTCCTGGGGCACGGTAACATGGATGTGCACTGGCCCTATTGGCATTCCATGGTGCTTTGCTTGTGGCATCATCAGCCTCTGGTGCACTGGCACTGTGTACAGTGATGTGGCGTCATATCTGTGTGCACAGCCTCTCTGCTGTCCAGTTGTTGTTTGCTATGTCAGTAATTCCATTGGTGCATCATCACAAGTGTAACTTTGCACCATCTTTTTCTGCAGGTGATGCAGGATATGGGTGTCGCGCCTGGTTGCTTACCCCTGTGCGTCTCCCTCGGCCAGGTGCAGAGATGTGGTACAATGAGGCCCATGCCTCCAGCCGCTCAGTCATTGAGCGCACCTTTGGCGTTCTCAAGAGTCGCTTCAGGTGTCTGGATAGGACTGGCAGGGCCTTACAGTACAGACCCATGACTGTGGCAAAGATCATTCTGGCCTGTTGCATCCTCCACAACATTGCTCTCAGGCACAATGTTCCAGTTGATATTAATGAGGATCTCGGGGTGGATCCTGTGTGCCCTCCTGCACCTGGCCATGGTGACACACATGCGGGGATGGCGGCCAGGCAACATCTGATCGAGGAGTCTTCTCCTGTAAGTTCTGCTTGTGCTGGGGACGTACCTCTGGGTCACCATGTGTGAGCTGGTGTATGGATTGTGCGGCACTATCGTGACATGTCTGTTGTGTTTTTGCCTCCCCAGGATAAGCTTATGTGTTCCGGGCCCCCAGGGATTGGCTGACCATACTACCCGATGCTGTGCTGCGTGTGGGGAGTGTGTGTACATCACTGCAACATGCAGGTGACTGGGGTGAGTTAACATACAGTGAGGTTTGCATTGCTGGCAGCACCGTTTGACACATATATGTTGTTCCCTCTCCACTGCTCCTATGGTGCTGCACATGTCTTTGGCCCACTATTCCATCACCCTTAGCTTCTGTTTGTCACACATGTGGCCATTGCCTGTGCACATCTTGGGGGTCTAAATGGTGTATCTGCTGCACATAATAACAGGCTGTGTGTGTCCACAGGCACAGGGCATTGTATTGTTTGGGTGCATGCGGAAACCTCACTGCCATTGTGCCATTTGCAAAACTCAGTGCACTCATGCATGTACTGTGATGGGTGTCTCCCCTTGTCGCTGATTGTCAGGGGTCCTGCCATCTGCAGCTGCTGGCATGCATACCTTGTCTCACAGTGTATGTCTCTGTGTCTGTGTGACATGTCTACATGACAGATCATTCTGCTCCACCCTGCCTTTGTCTGTTTCAGGGATGTGTATGGCCACCTGTCCAGTGATGTTCCCTCATCTCTCTTTTACCTTCTGCTTCTGGGCTACTGTACATTGTGAGCATGTGTCATATATTCTTTTCAGACGTGTCTCAGGTTTGCTGGTGGATCGATGTACATCAACATTTTGTTTCTGCACAACACAACGCACCTCGGAATGCTCCACTCACAGCTACCCATGCGGACGTGGTGATGTCCGCAGTTCATTGATGTCTGCAGCCTCTATTGGGGCTCTTTGTGCTCTTGCCTGACACGGACATTCCCAATCAGGCCACAGCTCTACCTTTCAGGTAGGCCTCAGCTTCCATCCTCTGGGACATTCACCACGTGCCGATGCTGCATTTGGCCTGTTGATATCAACATGTCTTTCGGTGTTATCTCTGTGCGCCACCACTGCTGGACATGCTCTGGACCCCTGTGTGTCATGTGCATTTACATGACCATTTTGGGATGGTGTCCTGGTCTTCAGAGACATCTCCTGCAGTGGTCCATGTGCACTGTGCTCAGTGTTGTGGCCATGTCATGTAGTGCTATCTATGCATTCTGGGGACAACTCTTTCTATCTCACTGTCTCCTTTGTGACCTAATGGAGCTGGGGGTGGGTGTGCCATTCCTTTACCTAATATCTACACCTTTTCACACAGGACACAGATAACATACATGACACATCTACTACACTGCATCTGGAGATCCCATCATCCATATGTGCTTGGACACAGCACCTCTGTGAGACTGTCCCTGTATGTTGTTGCCACTGGGAGATGGGCCTCTGCAATTAGGACACAGGCCTTTTTTTGAACTCATTGTTGGCCTATTTTGACTGTCACTGGGGGGACTGGCCCACCGTTGCTGCCATGAACTGTCTGGTTGTTTCGTTTATTGCAGTAGGGGGTGGATGAGCTGTACATGGTTGTGTAACCCTGATACGTCAATGTTGATATTGCATGGTGCTTTGTCACTGTGCATGCTTTAACCTGGGTCTGTTGGTGGCTGGGGATGCTGACTGCTGTGCATACGGTGGGTGCGAACACTGTGGGGAAAAGTCGTGGTGAAACCCTCCACATCACATATTACTGTCTGTTTGTGACAGCTGATGAAATGTGGGCTAGGATTTGGGGTGACACCAGTGGTGGGTGGTCAGGGTGGGTAGGCTCCACGGGCAGCAACAGGTGGGTGGCCTCGCAACATGGATTGGATGTGTGCTGACGACGTTGACTGCCACACAGGCCCCATGGCTTTCTACATGGCATATGGTGCACCGGGGTGCAGGATACAATGTCTGCTTGGGTCTGGTGACTGCCTTTTGTGGACCATTGTTTGCACTTTAGTTGTTTGGGATATTTGGGATAGTGGTCACACAATCTCATTGCCACTCGGGAGCTTGCCAGTTTGGACACCACATGACATTTATCTTTTCCTTCCTTGTTTGCTGCTTAATTGCCCATATGCTGTGTGCAGCCCCATCACATCTCCGCCCACCCTTCCATGGTTGAGCTGTGCATGTCAGTGTGGCCTGTCTGCAGCCTCTCTGCCACATCTTCTGGATTACCTGTAGTTTTCCTCCTGGGGACAAGCATGTGACCGGGCTGCCTGTGTATTGGGACTCCTGCTGCCGGTTGGTCTGGGCCACATCACTGATCTGGTTGGTCATTCACATGCTCCTTGTCCACAGGCCATCCACATAGCTTTCCATTGAGCTGGCCCCTTCCACCCCTCATGTGTCGCTCCCCTGATCTATTGCATGTTGTTTACACTGCATTATATCTCCTGGTGTGTGTGCACCTGTTCATATGTGCCTCCCATCCCACCTATGGACTGTGATGTTGGCTGTGGACCCCTGCTCTACCTGTGTATTGCGGGGTCCAACAAGGGGCACAACACCACGTGCAAAAGCAGTCCAACAAAGAAACGTGGATAGCAAAGGAGGACGTGTGAAAATCTTTATTGGTCAAATCAGCCAAAGGCCCGACACAGGCCGTGTTTCAGAATTCCCTTCTTCAGGGGCTAAATGGCTAAAGACAAATAAACGAATTAAAATAAACAACAAAAATAGTTATTTAAAAACAATGAAATAAAACTGGCTAAAACCACGGACATCAATGAATGCATACTAAAACAGTTTTAAATATAAATATAAATAATAACAAATTAAAACCATTTTTCTTATAAACGGTTGTATCAATATAAATATATGAATATAAATATAAATATAAATGGTGGAACAAATAAGTACGGCTAACAGCGGAACAACACAAAAAAAGACACCTAAACAGTACAATTAAAAATAAATAAAAATATATAAATATATATAAAAAAATATAAATATGTAAATATAAATTTGTAAATAAATAATAAATGTTTCAACGGACGATAAACATTTCATAATATAATCAAAATATTAGTATTGTATCTAAAAAACATATAAATTACACATACCTGAATCAACAGACTATATCAATTAACCAAAAAGGACTGAAACAATGTGTGTCTTCAAAAGTGTACTATAACAAATATGACACCTAAACAGTACAATTGATAAAACATATAAATATATATAAAAAATATAAATGTGTAAATATAAATATGTAGATGAATAATAAATGTTTCAACGAACGATAAATATTTCATAATATAGCATAAAAATAAATAATGTATCTAAAGAACATATAAATTACACATACCTGAATCAACAGACTGTATAAATTAACCAAAAAGGACTAAAACAGTGTGTGTCTTCAAAATTGTGCTATAACAAAAAACAAGCATTTAGATTGAAAACTTATAAATAAATTACTCTTAAATAGAAAAAATAAACATCATGAAATCCATACATATATATAAAAAATATTAAAAATTAATTATAAAAAAATTATAAAAAAATAATAATAACAAATTATTAATTTCGAAAAATATAAATAAAAATCGACCTGATTTAAAGAGAGATGAAGACAACCCATGTAAATTGATATTTAAAAAGAGTAATAAAGTGGGAGAATGAAAATAAAAATGATACCTGACCAAGAAACTCTTCCTACGACCGTAAATGTGCAATCTGTGAAACGTGAAAAATGTATAAATAATTAAATTGTATAAAAATATATTAATTTGCCAAGATAATGATGTAAAAACAAAGGATAAAAACAGACCAAAACAAACAAAATGTGATTTTAAAACCAAAGGCCATTTGGAATCTAAAAACCGTATGAGTGACATCTGTGAAAGCAATCAAATAAATTTGTGAGAAATACAAAAAAACAAAAAAACAATTAAAAATTGGGGGACACAACGGAACATGAATGCGTGGAAGCAGTCACAGAGTATATTCAAAAGTGATGCACAAGCTGCCCATTTCACCGGTTGTTATACTACACAGGCAACTGCACTTGAAAAAAAGCTAAAAACATCAATTCTAAACAAATAAAATATTAACATTGACAAAAGCCTCTGACCACCTCGAACCATGTCTCAATGATTTCAAGAAGGATGGGAAAACTGTTCATTTGTGTGAACAATTAAAAAACATCGAAAGACTTTTAAACCCACTCAACCATTATCAAAAATTAAAAATTATCAATGATAGTGATATAACGGATACAACAATAAAAATTGTAATTCACTTACAAAAATTTTTTAATTCACTTGTAAAAAAGTTTTAGGAATCGCATTATAAACCGCTACGTATACTCTAAGTTTAAGCAGCATCGATGAGGAAGATATAAAATAAAAAATTAAATAAAATCAGAACGACAGGATGCTGCAGACTAACTAACATAAAACCATATTTATGTCATGCGGTAAGCACGCCAGACTCGGCAACTTTTTTTCAAAATGTAACCCCCTGCATCTGCGCATTGCAGGAATGAAACAAGGATGGCAACATAGTCATTGTTATGCAAACTATCATAAAACCATGTTTGTGTCATACGGTAAGCGCGCCAGACCCGACAGGTTTTTCAAAATGTAGCCCCCTGCATCTGCACATTGCAGGAATGAAACGAGGTAGGCAACGTAGTCATCATTATGCAAACCAAATGAAAGGCTGATGTTAGCAACGTAGTCGTCATTATGCAAACCAAATTAAATTAACACAAACACATTAAATTTTAATGGCCTAAAACCGTTTCTCACCATTTTCAAGAAAGCATAGATACATAGTCATTTTCTAAAAAGACATCAAAAGACTTTGCATTCACTCAAAAGTAATCAATATGTGGCCAATTTCGAGGATAAATTCATAAAAGATAATCAATTTAAGACACAATTGAAATTATGGATAAGGTATATAGATGACATCTTCATTCTTTGGCAAGGTTCGATTGATATATTACGAGAATTCAATAATTGGATTAATGGTTGTGACAATAATCTCCGATTTCAATTGACTTACGATCCTATACAGATTTCTTTTTTGGACTTACTGATTATTAAATCTGGTGATGGTTTGACTACCTCTTTATTTAGGAAGCCTACAGATCGGAATCAATTATTACACTATTCAAGTTTTCATAATGCTTCTTTGAGAAATAATTTGCCAATTGGACAATTCTTGCGTACTAAACGTGTCTGCACAACAGAATTCACTTTTGAGACACATGCCACTACAATGAAAGAGAGATTTAAAATGCGGGGATATCCACAGTCTCAAATTACCAAGGCATATTCTAGAGCCTGTAATGCTAAAAGATCTGATTTATTGACCTTACGTGAGAAAAAATCTAAAGTTGGCATGGTCTGTCCATTATTGTATTCACATCAATCTACAACTATTAGTAAATGTCTGAAGAAGTATTGGCACTTAGTACAGGCTATTCCTGGTTTTGAAGAGACACCACTGACTATCGCACATAAACGTAATATTAATCTTCGAAATCTTCTCGTGCCTTCTGCTTTTACTGAACGACGATTTTCATCAAAATATAAAGGACACTTCCCATGCGGACAATGTTCCGTATGTACTCATGTTATTTATGCACGAGGCCGCGGGCCGGGTCCCGCGGCCGTCAGTAACCTGGGCCCGGGCCCGGCCTCGGCCTCCTGCTCTGGACATGGGGGCTTGGGGGGTGGGGGGGAGGGGGCGGCGCAGAGGTGCGCGGCATTCAAAATCGCTCCTTGGACAAGAAGGAGCGATTTCATTGGCTGGTGTCTCGGGTGGGCGGAGCAGGCGTTGGCGAGGAGCCGCGTGGCTGTCCTTTTCGCCGCGGCTCCTCGAGAAGTGGACGCGTTTGTTGGGACCGGCGCGTTTGTTGGACCGGCGACTGGGCCTGGAGCAGCGTGGTTCCAATCAGGAGAGGAGTTGTGATTGGGGTCGGCTGCTTCTTCGTGCGGCGGGCGTTGCGGTCGAGGGATAGCTGTATTCCATCGGGTGAGTGTTCGATTGCGTTCGGGGAGAGCTATTACTTTTAGCCACCTTTAAAAAAACCCAAAACAAAACAAAACGTATTCAAATAAATTAATTGAACAGGACCAGGGGGTGTAGCAACAGTCATCGGTGTGTCTGTCTGGAGGGTTTAGGAGCATGGCACGTCCGGGCAAAGGGGCCAGGGGGCGGCTGCAGGGTAGTAGCTCCGTGGGGTCGACTGGGAAAAAGGGGGCGGGTGCTAAGGGGCCTCGGGGAGCAGGGTCTGCTGGGAGGGCTCGGGCCAACAGGCAAAGCAGGCGGGGGGCAGGTTTAGGGTCTCAGAAGCGTGGGAGGGGAGTGGGGGGTCGAGGGGGTGTATCTGCTCCTGCAGAGAGGGAATTGACTTCTGGGACGCCCGGGGGTGAATCAGCGGACAATTTAGGGCTGGGGGCAGTAGGGGAAGTGGGACCTTTAGATAGTGGAGCTGCTGTGGGAATTGTCGGGGGCGGGGGGGAGCAGACGGACAGGGGAGCGTGTGGGCGGGCGCCCGTATTGGGTTTCAGTCCTGCAGGGGCCTCCGGCGGTTCTAGTGGTTCGGGGGCATATGGGTCCTTTCCGGGAGGGTGTGGGATGTCGGGTATGCGCGACGATGGGTGGGCAGGCTGGCACCAGTTGTCTGGTCAGCCCATGAGCATGGGTCCCTGGGGATGTGGGTGGGGGGGGACTGGGCGGGGGCGGGCTTACCGAGTGCCGGGGGACAGTTTCCATGGGGGCGGCGGGGTGGGCGGCAGGGGGTTTGGGTACCTCGGCTTGGCATCCAAGGGGGGGATCGGGTTGGGGGATGGGGCCTTATGGGATGGCCTCTGCGGGCATTGGTGCGTCTCTTCCTCCGGTTTCGGGTGCTTCTATCCCTCTGCAGGGTCAAGCGAGTGGCGTGGCGGCGTCTGCTGGTGGAGGAGGAATCCAGGTGGTGATGTCGCAGGGAGTGGATCCGACTGCGAGGGTGCAGGCATCGGCGGTGCCAGAGCGAGCGGAGCATGCTGCTGCAGGTGAGTCTCCATGCGATTCGGTGGGTGTGGTTGGGGATGCGTTGCCGGCAGGGGAGGGGGTTGCGATGGCGCGTAAGGCCAAGTCGAAAAGGAAGCATAGGCGGCATTGTAGACGGGGTGCGTCGTCCTCGTCTTCATCTTCTTCGTCCTCTGATAGTTCCTCTAATGCTTCCGCGGAGGGTGCGCCGGTGGGCGGGGGGCGGGGTCCTCGGTAGTGCGTTGCGCTGAGCTGTGGGAGAGTGTTCCGCGAAAGTTGCGGCACAGGATCAGGAAACGGCGATATATTGATATTTTTCGGCTTCTCGATGGACAGAAACGCTTGGGGGAAAGTAGGAAGAAACGAAAGGAGGATGAGAAGGCGGGGAGAGTACGGAAGGTTTCTCGAAACACTTTAAATTGGACGAGGGCCTTTTTGCGCTTGGCGAGCGTTTGTGGGCATGCTGATCCGAGTCGTTATGGTGAGCTGTTGGCGTATGCGGATGCCATTTTAGCGGCATCCCAAGCGCATGACGGTTGGGCCTGGCTCAATTATGACGAGGAGTTTCGGGATATGATGGAGGAAAATCGGCAGCTGTCTTGGGGGATGAAGGATATTAATTTGTGGCTGACACAGATGTCTGCCAAAAAGGGAGGCGTCGGTAGTGGTGCAGGTCAAAGCAGGGCGGGGGGCAATCCTTCGGCGGCGGGATTTCGGTCCTTTCGGACAGCGGGCCCCGGGCCTGACGCGACCAAAAGCGGACCGGGAGGAGATCTTTGCTGGCGCTTCAATAAAACTTCCTGCCCCTTTCCGGACTGCAAGTTTCGGCATGCCTGTTTGCTCTGTGGGGCAGGCCATTCGGCCGCGAAGTGTAGTCGAAAAGGGGTGCAGGGAGCGCCGGGTGGGGGTAAGTGAAGACGTAGGCGGGGGGTTGGCGCCTACCCCCATTAAATTGCAGGCGTTGCAACCGTGGTTGGCCCTGTATGTGAAGAGCAGGCACGGTAAGAAGGGGACAATGTTAGGGGCGGGGTTTGCTGAGGGATTTCATATCCCATGTCAAACGGGGGTGGGCGAGGTGGCGGCCAAAAACTCCAGCTCGGTTGGCCGGCTCGCTGAGGTGGCCCGGGCGAAGATTGCGGCTGAATGTGAATTGGGCAGAATCGCTGGTCCCTTCGACCAGCCACCGTTTTCGCCGTTTATTATTTCTCCCCTTGGGGTGATCCCGAAGAAGGAGCCAGGGCGTTATAGGTTGATACACAATCTGTCTTTCCCTCCTGGTGCCTCGGTGAATGACCATATACCGCGTGAATTCTGCTCGGTGCGCTATGCGTCCTTTGACGAGGCGTTGGAGCTGGTGCGCCAGTGTGGAAAAGGGGCATTATTGGCTAAGGTTGACATAGAATCGGCATTTCGGCTTTTGCCGGTGCACCCTTCTGCCTTTCCCTTGCTGGGATTTCGCTTCGACGGTCGGTATTATTATGACAAGTGCTTGCCGATGGGTTGTGCGCTATCTTGTGCGTACTTTGAGGCCTTTAGCTCGTTTTTGCACTGGGTGTTGGTTCAGCGGTCCGGGTGCTCATCTATCGTGCATTATCTGGATGACTTTTTGTTTGTGGGTCCCTCGCAGTCCACGGTGTGTGCGTCATTGCTGGGGTTGTTTCTTGAGATGGCTGCTGAGTTTGGCATCCCGTTGGCGGAAAGCAAGACGCTGGGGCCGGTGGCGTCTCTCTCCTTCCTGGGGATTGAAATAGATGCGGAGGAGTTCGTTGTCCGTTTACCTATGGATAAGGTGGAGCGGCTGCGCCTCCTGGTAGCAGAGGTTGGGTCCGCCTCGAAGGTAACATTGAAAGAGCTGCAGGTGTTGGTCGGTCACTTAAATTTTGCTTGTAGAGTCATTGCAATGGGGAGGCCATTTGCGCGTAGACTGTCCTTGGCCATGAAGGGGGTGCGTGTCGGCCACCATCGTATACGGGTGACGGCGGGGATGCGGGCCGATTTGCGAGTATGGGATGCCTTCCTGGCAGATTATAATGGCCAATCAGTGTTGCAGTCGGCCGAGCTGTCAAATCTGGACTTGGAGTTGTTCTCTGATGCGGCAGGTAGCTCGGGTATGGGATTGTATTGTCAAGGTGCGTGGTGTGCAGCCCCATGGCCGGCGTCCTGGGCTGTGAGTGGGTTGACGCGTAATGTGACATTCCTGGAGTTGTTCCCGATTGTGGTGGCTTTTTGGGTGTGGCCAGAAAGATTGAGGGATAAGCGGGTGGTTTTCTGGTGCGACAACGCGGCGGTGGTGCAAGTCATTAACCGGCATTCGCCCAAGTGTCCACGGGTTGCGGCGTTGATGCGGGTGTTCGTTTTAGCGTGTCTTCGTCTCAATGTCACCGCGCGGGCGCGACATGTGCCCGGCTCCCAGAATGCTATTGCTGATGCCCTGTCTCGTTTTCAGTGGGCGCAGTTCTGGGCTCTAGCGCCGGGGGCAGAGAAGACTTCAGCAATTGTTCCGGAGCACCTTTGGAGGATTGGGATGCAGGACTGATGGAGTTGCTGCGGTCCTCCGTGGCTCCAGGTACATGGGCAGCTTATCGGCGGGGTTATGCGAAGGTGCGGGAGTTCCTCAGAGGGAGCGGCTAGAGAGGTGGTAGTGTAGAAGGCAAGTTAGCGGGTACATTCATCGTGTGGGCGAAGGGGTGCGGCTGGTCCCGGTGGGCGGTGCGTTCGGCGCTGGCAGGTTTCTCCTTTTTTAGTAGGGTGCTGGGCTGGGGCAACCCCAGTGCGTCTTATGTGGTAAAGCGGCTGCTGGCTGGGTGGACCAGGGAGCAGCCGAGTGTACCGGATTGGCGTCGTCCGGTGTCCCATGAATTGCTGCTGCGCATTTGGGCTGTTTTACCCGAAGTGGCGGCTTCAGCCTACGAGACGGTGCTGTTTCAGGCTTTGTTTGTTACGGCCTTTTTTGGGGCGTTTCGGGTCAGCGAGTTGGTCCCGCGGTCGGGCAGGGGTTTGGTGCATGGTGGTCTACAGGTGCACCATGTGGACCTGCAGGAGACGCTTGTGAGGCTTTACGTGGTGCGCTCGAAAACGGACCAGCAGGGCCTGGGCCATTGGGTGCTCTTGAAAGCAATTCCGGGGGTGGATTCCTGTCCGGTGCAAAATCTGGGGTCTTACGTTCGTCGGCGGCCAAAAGTAGCGGGTTGTTTTTTCTGTCACGCGGACGGGCTTGTGGTCACCCAGTTTCAATTCACGGCCGTCTTACGCCTGGCTGTGCGGAGGTTGGGATTGGAAGAGCGGCGGTATGCGTCCCATTCCTTCCGGATAGGAGCGGCGACCAGTGCAGCCGCGGCGGGACTTGGGGGTGAAGTGATTCAACGGATTGGGAGGTGGCGCTCCGGTGCCTACACAGGTTATGTGCGCCTGGACCAATTATGAGGAGGTGGCAGGCGAACAGGAGGGGGTGAGGTATTAATGCTGTGTTTCTTTTTCAGGGTTGCTGCAGAGCCGGCCTCAGCGGAGCGACGGAGCGGGCCCAGCCGGAGTATGGTGGATTCTGGGACATTCCTTCGTGTACTGGGCAGAGCGCAGAGCTGCGATTCGCCCGCTGGGGCTGCACCTGGGCTTGGTGTCTTGCAACGTGCGGCTGGTGTGGATGGGCTAGCGTGGCATGCGCTGGTGGCAGCTCCTTCCAGTGGTTTGTAGGCATGCGGACCGGCGTCAGCGACCAGCGGGGGTGTTGCTGCATCTTGGAGGGAATGACTTATCCAATTGGACGTGCCAGCAGCTCATTCGGGCGGTGCAGCGGGACCTTCGGGCGCTGCAGGAAGAGTGGCCAGGTGTGGCAATTGCCTGGTCGGACATTATCCCGCGGCCTGCCTGCTTGCATCAGCGGCGGTGGTCGCGTGGGTTGGCGAAAGTCAACAGGCAGATTGGAC
The DNA here is from genome assembly GCA_033557465.1 of Ichthyophis bannanicus. Classification (NCBI taxonomy): domain Eukaryota; kingdom Metazoa; phylum Chordata; class Amphibia; order Gymnophiona; family Ichthyophiidae; genus Ichthyophis; species Ichthyophis bannanicus. Next base: position 431,438,226 of record CM066034.1, on the reverse strand, counting down.
GTTGGGTGCAGCAGGCCGGCAGGTGGCAGGTTCAGCACCCGTGGGCGGACCCTCGATGTGCGGGACTGTATCGCACGGATGGGGTGCATTTGTCCCCGGTTGGACAGGATCTGTTATTAAATGATTGGCAGGAAGCTCTGGAAATGATTGGTCGCAGCTTTATGGGGGTGGGGGCGGTGCGAGGTTAAGTAAACTGCCTCGCACCGGTGGCAGGGTAGAGAGCCAGCGCTCGCAGAAGTGGCGCGGGCTTGAACTGGTTTAGGAGCAGTGGGGGCGAAGTGCTCCTTGGGGTGGGGCGAGACAGCCCGGTTGGGGGTCTCGGCCCGGTAAGGGGGTGGGTGCCGGCCTTTGCTACTAGGATGGCGAGGCAGGCGGTGGGGTCCGGGGAGGAGGATGCTCCGCCTTGCTGCTAACATGGCGGGAGGGAGCATCGTCCGGCGATGGGGTGGGGGGCTGGGGGGTTACTTTGAAAGTTGTATATTTTGGCCTGTTTTGGGCCGGTTGTTACATGTAAATAACTTGCCATTTTTGGTTCCTTGTAACATAGTTATGTTCCTTTCATTAATAGCTTACACACTGTTTTCTATGTATCATAGTTCTTATGTAATACTTAATGTTTAATGTAATGCAATATTGCACTGTTCTGCTGTATTGTTGTTTTAAGTTCCTTGTAAACCGCCCTTGATCTCTGGAAGGGGCGGTATAGAAAAGCACATAAATAAAAATAAATAAATAAAATAAATGTTGTAATAAAGCTGCGACCAAGGTTTGTACCATATTATAATTGTTGTGTATTTTGTTGGGGGAAAGTATGTGGGTGGGGGGGGGGGTGTCATAGATTACTGGTGTGAGACGAGGCGGGTCTCCGGGTTACCAGAGTTAATGCACGAGGCCGCGGGCCGGGTCCCGCGGCCGTCAGTAACCTGGGCCCGGGCCCGGCCTCGGCCTCCTGCTCTGGACATGGGGGCTTGGGGGGTGGGGGGGGGAGGGGGCGGCGCAGAGGTGTGCGGCATTCGAAATCGCTCCTTGGACAAGAAGGAGCGATTTCATTGGCTGGTGTCTCGGGTGGGCGGAGCAGGCGTTGGCGAGGAGCCGCGTGGCTGTCCTTTTCGCCGCGGCTCCTCGAGAAGCGGACGCGTTCCTGCCCTCCCCCCCTTTTTTTTTGGGGGTATAGGGTAGGGATGTTGCAGCTGGTGGGGGCGGGGTAGAGAGCCAGCGCTCGCAGAAGTGGCGCGGGCTTGAACTGGTTTAGGAGCAGAGGGGGCGAAGTGCTCCTTGGGGTGGGGCGAGACAGCCCGGTTGGGGGTCTCGGCCCGGTAAGGGGGTGGGTGCCGGCCTTTGCTACTAGGATGGCGAGGCAGGCGGTGGGGTCCGTGGAGGAGGATGCTCCGCCTTGCTGCTAACATGGCGGGAGGGAGCATCGTCCGGCGATGGGGTGGGGGGCTGGGGGGTTACTTTGAAAGTTGTATATTTTGGCCTGTTTTGGGCCGGTTGTTACATGTTGTAATAAAGCTGCGACCAAGGTTTGTACCATATTATAACTGTTGTGTATTTTGTTGGGGGAAAGTATGTGGGTGGGGGGGGGGGGTGTCATAGATTACTGGTGTGAGACGAGGCGGGTCTCCGGGTTACCAGAGTTACTGTAAAAAATTGTTTTGTACACCCAACTACTAATCAAAAATTCTGTTTGGATGATTTCTCAAACTGTATGACTAGTCACGTAATTTATGTAGTGAAATGTCCTTGTAATAAATTGTATGTAGGGAAAACTATACGTCCCATTAAAACTAGAATAATAGAACATAGAAGTAATATTAAGAGGGTTGCAATGGACAAACCGCTTGTCATGCATTGGCATACGGCAGCACATAAAATATCTGATTTAAAATTTTTTGTTATTAAAAAGCTTAAATTTAATTGGCGCGGAGGTAATGCAGACAATACCCTTTTACGATTAGAACAACGCTACATTTTCAATTTACGTAGCCTACATCCAGAGGGTCTTAATATGGAAAGTGATTTTTCGGTCTTTCTTTAATATGGTTATTATTGACTCGACACCATTTTGACTTTTACACATCTATTTGTATATCACTTTATCTTTTACTGCATATTCTCTTGGTTTTGCGGGCAATGAAGACCTTGTCCCCTTGCATGACAATGGTAATTTACTTTTGCGGGCAATGAAGACCTTGACAATTCACTTTTGCCTTTAGCATTTGTTTCATTCGTTTGCTCCTCTTTTTATATGGAGTTTTTTTGATATCTATTATGCATAACTATTTATTTATTATTTATATTTTACCATTCATTATTATCATTATCTGGTCATACCTTTATTTATTTATTAATATATTTTTTTGGTTTTTATTTATTTTGTCAACATTTAAAGATACACAATTTTTGAGTATTTACACTCCTGGGTCACTTCTTTATATACATCAGTCCTTGTCCCGTGGAATAACTCAGGGTGAATTTTTTATATCTATTGGATTGATACATTTTGATGTTTATTTTTATGTACTTCTGAATACTCCTGTATTCATTTTTATTAAATAATAAGGCTTGACAAATCCTTCATTTGTTTTTTCCATGAAAGGTGCAACCTTTATGGTTTCTTTATTGAATTGTGTTTACATAATGCAGATGACGTGGTCAGCCTCGCTCTCCATTTTACCTCTGCACTGCGCAGATGCAGGCGTTTATATTTTGTAAAAGAACCGCAGAGTTCTGGCGCGTTTTGCTACAGGATACAATACGATTTTATGGTAGCAGTTTGTTTAAATCTCTGCCTCCTGGTTCTTTTTGATTTTAGTTTGTTTGGGTTCTTCTTATCAATGATGTTTAAGTTTGGTTTGTAGCACAATCCTTTGTCAATATGGTTCTCTTAAAATTAAGTTTTAATTTCCTACTTCGAGTCAGCATGTTGCTACCATTGATTACTTTTGAGTGAATGCAAAGTCTTTTGATGTCTTTTTAGAAAATGACTATGTATCTATGCTTTCTTGAAAATGGTGAGAAACGGTTTTAGGCCATTAAAATTTAATGTGTTTGTGTTAATTTAATTTGGTTTGCATAATGACGACTACGTTGCTAACATCAGCCTTTCATTTGGTTTGCATAATGATGACTACGTTGCCTACCTCGTTTCATTCCTGCAATGTGCAGATGCAGGGGGCTACATTTTGAAAAACCTGTCGGGTCTGGCGCGCTTACCGTATGACACAAACATGGTTTTATGATAGTTTGCATAACGATGACTATGTTGCCATCCTTGTTTCATTCCTGCAATGCGCAGATGCAGGGGGTTACATTTTGAAAAAAAGTTGCCGAGTCTGGCGCCCTTACCGCATGACATAAATATGGTTTTATGTTAGTTAGTCTGCAGCATCCTGTCGTTCTGATTTTATTTAATTTTTTATTTTATATCTTCCACATCGATGCTGCTTAAACTTAGAGTATACGTAGCGGTTTATAATGCGATTCCTAAAACTTTTTTACAAGTGAATTAAAAATTTTTGTAAGTGAATTACAATTTTTATTGTTGTATCCGTTATATCACTATCATTGATAATTTTTAATTTTTGATAATGGTTGAGTGGGTTTAAAAGTCTTTCGATGTTTTTTAATTGTTCACACAAATGAACAGTTTTCCCATCCTTCTTGAAATCATTGAGACATGGTTCGAGGTGGTCAGAGGCTTTTGTCAATGTTAATATTTTATTTGTTTAGAATTGATGTTTTTAGCTTTTTTTCAAGTGCAGTTGCCTGTGTAGTATAACAACCGGTGAAATGGGCAGCTTGTGACTATTGTGCATCACTTTTGAATATACTCTGTGACTGCTTCCACGCATTCATGTTCCGTTGTGTCCCCCAATTTTTAATTGTTTTTTTTTTTTTTTTTATTTCTCACAAATTTATTTGATTGCTTTCACAGATGTCACTCATACGGTTTTTAGATTCCAAATGGCCGTTGGTTTTAAAATCACATTTTGTTTGTTTTGGTCTGTTTTTATCCTTTGTTTTTACATCATTATCTTGGCAAATTATTATATTTTTATACAATTTAATTATTTATACATTTTTCACGTTTCACAGATTGCACATTTACGGTCGTAGGAAGAGTTTCTTGGTCAGGTATCATTTTTATTTTCATTCTCCCACTTTATTACTCTTTTTAAATATCAATTTACATGGGTTGTCTTCATCTCTCTTTAAATCAGGTCGATTTTTATTTATATTTTTCGAAATTAATAATTTGTTATTATTATTTTTTTATAATTTTTTTATAATTAATTTTTAATATTTTTTATATATATGTATGGATTTCATGATGTTTATTTTTTCTATTTAAGAGTAATTTATTTATAAGTTTTCAATCTAAATGCTTGTTTTTTGTTATAGCACAATTTTGAAGACACACACTGTTTTAGTCCTTTTTGGTTAATTTATACAGTCTGTTGATTCAGGTATGTGTAATTTATATGTTCTTTAGATACATTATTTATTTTTATGCTATATTATGAAATATTTATCGTTCGTTGAAACATTTATTATTCATCTACATATTTATATTTACACATTTATATTTTTATATATATTTATATGTTTTATCAATTGTACTGTTTAGGTGTCATATTTGTTATAGTACACTTTTGAAGACACACATTGTTTTAGTCCTTTTTGGTTAATTGATATAGTCTGTTGATTCAGGTATGTGTAATTTATATGTTTTTTAGATACAATATTAATTTTTTGATTATATTATGAAATGTTTATCGTCCGTTGAAACATTTATTATTTATTTACAAATTTATATTTACATATTTATATTTTTTTATATATATTTATATATTTTTATTTATTTTTAATTGTACTGTTTAGGTGTCTTTTTTTGTGTTGTTCCGCTGTTAGCCGTACTTATTTGTTCCACCATTTATATTTATATTTATATTCATATATTTATATTGATACAACCGTTTATAAGAAAAATGGTTTTAATTTGTTATTATTTATATTTATATTTAAAACTGTTTTAGTATGCATTCATTGATGTCCGTGGTATTAGCCAGTTTTATTTCATTGTTTTTAAATAACTATTTTTGTTGTTTATTTTAATTTGTTTATTTGTCTTTAGCCATTTAGCCCCTGAAGAAGGGAATTCCGAAACACGGCCTGTGTCGGGCCTTTGGCTGATTTGACCAATAAAGATCTTCACACGTCCTCCTTTGCTATCCACGTTTCTTTGTTGGACTGCTTTTGCATGTGGTGTTGTGCCCCTTGTTGGACCCTTTACTCCTAGGCATGTTCACGCCTTGGAAGGACGTTTTGAGCTTCGGGGAGGATGCATTGGAGCAATTTCTTCCAAGAGAGCAACTACTTTCCAATACAGAAGAAGCTCCTGATGAAACCTTACATTTATGGGAAGATGTCATCCGACTCTCCCAAAAACAAATAAAGGAGGAGATGCATGGCCTGTACCTCCTCGAATGTTGTAGATCTCAAATCATTCCACGCGGACTTCGAATGTATAAGGCTCCTGGTTTGTATCAAAACGAGGACGGTTTTATCAAATGTTGGAACGCTATTTTAAATAAATGTTCGTTAGATTTAATGATTTTACTGATAAGTACGGCTAACAAACAATCAGAGCTACACAAGATTGAATTAGACAAAAAACTTGTTGCTCTTAAAGAAATGGATAATAATTTTAATACATCTCACAAAGACCATTTACGTAATATGCAAAGTTTTAAGAAGGAAATTAAAAACCAAAAACGAGAGAAATTTAAGAGAGATGAAGACGACTATCAATTTGGGTATGTATACCCTTGGAGTAAAAAGATAGAGAAGGATCGCCTTTTTAAAAAACGTACCACGATCTTTGATCATAAGGATCATGAGAAAGAGGAAGAGCGAAATTCTGGAGGTGAACATAATAATAAAAAAAGAAGTAGGCAGGATTCAGTTGAAGCAGCCTTTTCTGCTCCCTCTACTTCCTTCCAAAGGGATGATGATGATGTTCCAAAAGAGGATAAAGAAAAAAGGAATAAGAAACCTTTTTAAAATATGGATCTTCTATGGAAGGGAGGGGGCCGAGGCCAATCCTACATTCGCAACAATTGGAACGAAAATCAATGGAATCACGGAAGAAATCAGGACGAGTCTCATACATCGAACGAACAATACAGAGGCAGGGGCCGGGGTCGCGGTCGCGGGAGGGGTCGCCGAGGCTCAACGAGGTCAATAGAGAGGAGATACTGACGGCTCCGTTAGACAATGTTGTCAATATTTCACAATATACATTATTACCAGGAGAAATATCTTTACTTAACAAAGGCCTTTCCTTTGTCCCCACTCGCAATTATGATCCTTTTGAAACTCAGGTAGACCTCTTCAAATTCTTTCGTAAAATTCGCATAAAATTTTTTTTTCTAAATCAGACAACTGTTGATACTGATCAATCTATTATTAAAAATAAATCCCGTTGGATCCCTCCCCCTGTCACAGACCCACTAATTGAGAGTTTTGAAAAAATGGTTCTGAAAGAGGTTCAATCCATTAGATATTCCACCAAAGTTCCATACCATAACCTAACCATCACTGAGAAACAAGCTATTAAGTCTTTACAAACTAATAATAGTATTATTATCAAACCTGCAGACAAGGGAGGTGCGGTTGTAGTTATGGACAAAACCTCATATATTACAGAAATTGAAAGAGAACTCAGCGATAAAAAATTCTATTTACGTCTGTCTGATGATTCAACTATGTCTCTAAAACAATCTATTGACAATTTAATATTAAATGGTTTTGAGTTTGGATACCTTACAGTGAAAGAAAGGGATTTCCTTATTGTTGATTGCCCCATTATTCCCACTATCTATATACTTCCTAAAATACATAAATCCTTATCCCATCCTCCCGGTAGACCTATTGTAGCTGCGATTGGATCACTATTGGAACCAATATCACAATTTTTAGATGTTCTTTTACGACCTTTTGTTGAATCTATGTGGTCTTACGTCCGTGATTCCTCACACGTGATTAACATTCTGGGAACTATCACTAATTTACATCCTGATACACTTTTAGTTACCCTTGATGTCAAATCATTGTATACTAATATCCCTCAGGTTGAAGCGTTACAGATTTTAGAACAGTTTTTATATTTAAGAAAAGAACACAGACGTATACCTACTGTTTTCCTTATTGATCTTGCCCGTTTTGCTATGTGCGAAAATTATTTTTGTTTCCGGGATTTATTTTATAAGCAGACAAAAGGGGTTTCTATGGGTTCTTCCATGGCCCCAGACGTGGCAGATCTATATGTGGCCAATTTCGAGGATAAATTCATAAAAGATAATCAATTTAAGACGCAATTGAAATTATGGATAAGGTATATAGATGACATCTTCATTCTTTGGCAAGGTTCGATTGATATATTACGAGAATTCAATAATTGGATTAATGGTTGTGACAATAATCTCCGATTTCAATTGACTTACGATCCTATACAGATTTCTTTTTTGGACTTACTGATTATTAAATCTGGTGATGGTTTGACTACCTCTTTATTTAGGAAGCCTACAGATCGGAATCAATTATTACACTATTCAAGTTTTCATAATGCTTCTTTGAGAAATAATTTGCCAATTGGACAATTCTTGCGTACTAAACGTGTCTGCACAACAGAATCCACTTTTGAGACACATGCCACTACAATGAAAGAGAGATTTAAAATGCGGGGATATCCACAGTCTCAAATTACCAAGGCATATTCTAGAGCCTGTAATGCTAAAAGATCTGATTTATTGACCTTACGTGAGAAAAAATCTAAAGTTGGCATGGTCTGTCCATTATTGTATTCACATCAATCTACAACTATTAGTAAATGTCTGAAGAAGTATTGGCACTTAGTACAGGCTATTCCTGGTTTTGAAGAGACACCACTGACTATCGCACATAAACGTAATATTAATCTTCGAAATCTTCTCGTGCCTTCTGCTTTTACTGAACGACGATTTTCATCAAAATATAAAGGACACTTCCCATGCGGACAATGTTCCGTATGTACTCATGTTATTTCTGTAAAAAATTGTTTTGTACACCCAACTACTAATCAAAAATTCTGTTTGGATGATTTCTCAAACTGTATGACTAGTCACGTAATTTATGTAGTAAAATGTCCTTGTAATAAATTGTATGTAGGGAAAACTATACGTCCCATTAAAACTAGAATAATAGAACATAGAAGTAATATTAAGAGGGTTGCAATGGACAAACCGCTTGTCATGCATTGGCATACGGCAGCACATAAAATATCTGATTTAAAATTTTTTGTTATTAAAAAGCTTAAATTTAATTGGCGCGGAGGTAATGCAGACAATACCCTTTTACGATTAGAACAACGCTACATTTTCAATTTACGTAGCCTACATCCAGAGGGTCTTAATATGGAAAGTGATTTTTCGGTCTTTCTTTAATATGGTTATTATTGACTCGACACCATTTCGACTTTTACACATCTATTTGTATATCACTTTATCTTTTACTGCATATTCTCTTGGTTTTGCGGGCAATGAAGACCTTGTCCCCTTGCATGACAATGGTAATTTACTTTTGCGGGCAATGAAGACCTTGTCCCCTTGTATGACAATGACAATTCACTTTTGCCTTTAGCATTTGTTTCATTCGTTTGCTCCTCTTTTTATATGGAGTTTTTTTGATATCTATTATGCATAACTATTTATTTATTATTTATATTTTACCATTCATTATTATCATTATCTGGTCATACCTTTATTTATTTATTAATATATTTTTTTGGTTTTTATTTATTTTGTCAACATTTAAAGATACACAATTTTTGAGTATTTACACTCCTGGGTCACTTCTTTATATACATCAGTCCTTGTCCCGTGGAATAACTCAGGGTGAATTTTTTATATGTATTGGATTGATACATTTTGATGTTTATTTTTATGTACTTCTGAATACTCCTGTATTCATTTTTATTAAATAATAAGGCTTGACAAATCCTTCATTTGTTTTTTCCATGAAAGGTGCAACCTTTATGGTTTCTTTATTGAATTGTGTTTACATAATGCAGATGACGTGGTCAGCCTCGCTCTCCATTTTACCTCTGCACTGCGCAGATGCAGGCGTTTATATTTTGTAAAAGAACCGCAGAGTTCTGGCGCGTTTTGCTACAGGATACAATACGATTTTATGGTAGCAGTTTGTTTAAATCTCTGCCTCCTGGTTCTTTTTGATTTTAGTTTGTTTGGGTTCTTCTTATCAATGATGTTTAAGTTTGGTTTGTAGCACAATCCTTTGTCAATATGGTTCTCTTAAAATTAAGTTTTAATTTCCTACTTCGAGTCAGCATGTTGCTACCATTGATTACTTTTGAGTGAATGCAAAGTCTTTTGATGTCTTTTTAGAAAATGACTATGTATCTATGCTTTCTTGAAAATGGTGAGAAACGGTTTTAGGCCATTAAAATTTAATGTGTTTGTGTTAATTTAATTTGGTTTGCATAATGACGACTACGTTGCTAACATCAGCCTTTCATTTGGTTTGCATAATGATGACTACGTTGCCTACCTCGTTTCATTCCTGCAATGTGCAGATGCAGGGGGCTACATTTTGAAAAACCTGTTGGGTCTGGCGCGCTTACCGTATGACACAAACATGGTTTTATGATAGTTTGCATAACGATGACTATATTGCCATCCTTGTTTCATTCCTGCAATGCGCAGATGCAGGGGGTTACATTTTGAAAAAAAGTTGCCGAGTCTGGCGTGCTTACCGCATGACATAAATATGGTTTTATGTTAGTTAGTCTGTCGTTCTGATTTTATTTAATTTTTTATTTTATATCTTCCTCATCGATGCTGCTTAAACTTAGAGTATACGTAGCGGTTTATAATGCGATTCCTAAAACTTTTTTACAAGTGAATTAAAAATTTTTGTAAGTGAATTACAATTTTTATTGTTGTATCCGTTATATCACTATCATTGATAATTTTTAATTTTTGATAATGGTTGAGTGGGTTTAAAAGTCTTTCGATGTTTTTTAATTGTTCACACAAATGAACAGTTTTCCCATCCTTCTTGAAATCATTGAGACATGGTTCGAGGTGGTCAGAGGCTTTTGTCAATGTTAATATTTTATTTGTTTAGAATTGATGTTTTTAGCTTTTTTTCAAGTGCAGTTGCCTGTGTAGTATAACAACCGGTGAAATGGGCAGCTTGTGACTATTGTGCCTCACTTTTGAATATACTCTGTGACTGCTTCCACGCATTCATGTTCCGTTGTGTCCCCCAATTTTTAATTGTTTTTTTGTTTTTTTGTATTTCTCACAAATTTATTTGATTGCTTTCACAGATGTCACTCATACGGTTTTTAGATTCCAAATGGCCGTTGGTTTTAAAATCACATTTTGTTTGTTTTGGTCTGTTTTTATCCTTTGTTTTTACATCATTATCTTGGCAAATTATTATATTTTTATACAATTTAATTATTTATACATTTTTCACGTTTCACAGATTGCACATTTACGGTCGTAGGAAGAGTTTCTTGGTCAGGTATCATTTTTATTTTCATTCTCCCACTTTATTACTCTTTTTAAATATCAATTTACATGGGTTGTCTTCATCTCTCTTTAAATCAGGTCGATTTTTATTTATATTTTTCGAAATTAATAATTTGTTATTATTATTTTTTTATAATTTTTTTATAATTAATTTTTAATATTTTTTATATATATGTATGGATTTCATGATGTTTATTTTTTCTATTTAAGAGTAATTTATTTATAAGTTTTCAATCTAAATGCTTGTTTTTTGTTATAGCACAATTTTGAAGACACACACTGTTTTAGTCCTTTTTGGTTAATTTATACAGTCTGTTGATTCAGGTATGTGTAATTTATATGTTCTTTAGATACATTATTTATTTTTATGCTATATTATGAAATATTTATCGTTCGTTGAAACATTTATTATTCATCTACATATTTATATTTACACATTTATATTTTTTATATATATTTATATGTTTTATCAATTGTACTGTTTAGGTGTCATATTTGTTATAGTACACTTTTGAAGACACACATTGTTTTAGTCCTTTTTGGTTAATTGATATAGTCTGTTGATTCAGGTATGTGTAATTTATATGTTTTTTAGATACAATATTAATTTTTTGATTATATTATGAAATGTTTATCGTCCGTTGAAACATTTATTATTTATTTACAAATTTATATTTACATATTTATATTTTTTTATATATATTTATATATTTTTATTTATTTTTAAGGTGTCTTTTTTTGTGTTGTTCCGCTGTTAGCCGTACTTATTTGTTCCACCATTTATATTTATATTTATATTCATATATTTATATTGATACAACCGTTTATAAGAAAAATGGTTTTAATTTGTTATTATTTATATTTATATTTAAAACTGTTTTAGTATGCATTCATTGATGTCCGTGGTTTTAGCCAGTTTTATTTCATTGTTTTTAAATAACTATTTTTGTTGTTTATTTTAATTCGTTTATTTGTCTTTAGCCATTTAGCCCCTGAAGAAGGGAATTCCGAAACACGGCCTGTGTCGGGCCTTTGGCTGATTTGACCAATAAAGATTTTCACACGTCCTCCTTTGCTATCCACGTTTCTTTGTTGGACTACCTGTGTATTGCATCATGGTTACTCTTTGGGGTGCCCTCACCTGACACACAGCTGTAGTTTTCTAAGGTGACATGCTGTGGTCCTGTCTGCAGCCATTTCTGTGTGCCTAAAAGTGTTGTTGTAGCCTATTGTTTTCTGCAGTGCTTTCCATCCTAGTGGTCATGGCTTTGCACTCTCTTTGTTCTCCTGTTTTGATGCCTTTCCTGCACTGGTACCTGTGGTCGCTGTAACAGTCATCTCTTGGCTTCTATGTCCTGCCTGCTCATATTGTCCTCATCACAGTTGCGGACCATCCTTTGGTCCATCTATCTGCATCTGTCAGCTGTGAGATGTCCTGTATGTTGCTGTGCGCTGTCACCCCGTATCCTACACTGCTACCCTTGTCTGCATTGCATCTCTTTGTGCTTGGCGGGCCTGTGCCTGTTCTGCATGGCACCACCACTCCTCTGTCCACCCATCGGTGGGATTATCCTGCCACCTCCACCTCCACTGGAGGACACATATTCTCTTCACCTGCCACACACTGTCTTTCTAGTACTCTACGGTGCTAACACCCTTTGCTGTGGTGCTGTTGCCCCCATCATGTTTGTCAGCGCTGCTGCCAGACACATGGGATGCCCGCAGGGATGGCAGGTCCAGTAACTCCCTACTCTCCCTCCGTCAGTCACCTGTTCATTGCCTTTACTGTGGGTTCTATGTGGTGTTCGTACTACATCTGTCTCTGTTCCACGCAGGTCCTGCAGGTCCTCCAGACGCAACTTGCAGTCCCTAGGGCACACTGACCTTGGCTAACATACTCTTTTTGGAGCACCGTGACATATGGTTCGATAGGCCAGGGTTCCATCTGCACTGTCTTATCCATGTGTACCTCATATTGCACTTAGCTTGGGATTCCCTTCTAGACACCGTACTGGGCACCTTTTCAGGCTTCTTCTCGGGCACACTGTTGGGGCACACTGTTGGCCGCTTATCTGTTCATTTTGGTGAAACGTTTTTAACATACATAGTGGAAGGTGGTGGCAGCGGGTCATTGATGTTATCGGGCTTCAGTTGAATGGCAGTATCTGGACTTCTTGTCTTGTGAACATTTGCCATTGCCCATGAAATGCTGAGACCTTGCTGACCACTTTGGATTTATTCTGCTATTGTATTTGAAGTTTTATGTTTTGAAACAATCATTTTTGTGCGGTATTGCCATCAAGAAACAAATTTTGTTTGAATTGGGGTGATTTTTTTATCATATTGTCATTTACACTCCACGAGCTGCCCTTACGAACTGTTTGGTTTACCAATTATGGAGGGCCATTCATCCTGGAAGGAGATCTTCAGTTTTTCCAGCGATCATATTTCCAGTGTTTGCACTGAACAAACCCCTTTTGGCCTGGATGAGCCGGGGGGTTCTGGGGAAGTTGTTAATTGGGATAAGTTATTGAGTTTAACGTTCATGAGCTCAGCAGTAACGTTGGGGTAGCGGCCGGTCTCCAACTTCAGTCAATTCAGTTTAAAAGCTAAGTTCCCTTGGGGGCTGTTTTGGCCGCTTGTCTGTTCATTTTGGTGAAACGTTTTTAACATACGTAGTGGAAGGTGGTGGCAGCGGGTTGTTGATGTTATCGGGCTTCAGTTGAATGGCAGTATCTGGACTTCTTGTCTTGTGAACATTTGCCATTGCCCATGAAATGCTGAGACCTTGCTGACCACTTTGGATTTATTCTGCTATTGTATTTGAAGTTTTATGTTTTGAAACAATCATTTTTGTGCGGTGTTGCCATCAAGAAACAAATTTTGTTTGAATTGGGGTGATTTTTTATCATATTGTCATTTACACTCCACGAGCTGTCCTTACGAACTGTTTGGTTTACCAATTATGGAGGGCCATTCATCCTGGAAGGAGATCTTCAGTTTTTCCAGCGATCATATTTCCAGTGTTTGCACTGAACAAACCCCTTTTGGCCTGGATGAGCCGGGGAGGTCTGGGAAAGTTGTTAATTGGGATAAGTTATTGAGTTTAACGTTCATGAGCTCAGCAGTAATGTCGGGGTAGCGGCCGGTCTCCAACTTCAAAGTCAATTCAATTTAAAAGCTAAGTTTCCTTGGGGGCTGTTTTGGCCGCTTGTCTGTTCATTTTGGTGAAACATTTTTAACATACATAGTGGAAGGTGGTGGCAGCGGGTCGTTGATGTTATCGGGCTTCAGTTGAATGGCAGTATCTGGACTTCTTGTCTTGTGAACATTTGCCATTGCCCATGAAATGCTGAGACCTTGCTGACCACTTTGGATTTATTCTGCTATTGTATTTGAAGTTTTATGTTTTGAAACAATCATTTTTGTGCGGTGTTGCCATCAAGAAACAAATTTTGTTTGAATTGGGGTGATTTTTTATCATATTGTCATTTATACTCCACGAGCTGCCCTTACGAACTGTTTGGGGCACACTGTTGGGGCACACTGTCTTTTGCTGCTCTATGGCAGTGACGCACAAATTCATTTCTCCCTTCCGGGCCAAGGTGCTGTGAGGGTGCCTACCCCCTCCTATGTTCATCTCTGGACTGCTGATGTACATGTGCAGTGCACCATGGGTATTTTTGCATAATCCCATATCCTTAACACCACAGCAAGCACTTTGGGTGGTGACATGGCACCCCTCGGTGGCCAGTCAGGGGGTTGTTGGTCCTGGTGGTACAGATGTCTGGGTATTCTTTATCCACATATTCATAGTATGTTCGAGTTTGCTTTTGCTTTTGCCAGTGGCTTTCAGTTTTTGGAAAAGGTCTGTGATGTTATTGGGCTTTTTATATTTGGTAATGATCTTGGCCTTGGTCTTGACTGTGTTTGCCATATGCCCTTGTTTGCTGAGACCTTGGTTTGTTTCAATGCCAAGCATTCTTTGTATGTACGTAGTGCAACTGCTGTGGATCTGGGGTGGGGGTTTTGGGCATTTCACAGTTCTACTCCATGAGCTGGCCACCTCATTATTGGGGCTGTGATAGTCGCACTAGCAATATGAGCGAATAGTTACTTCAAAGCCTGTGGGGGCCCCAAGGTCATGGGTTTCAGCCCACAGTGGATTGTTTGGTGGGCCTTTGGGGGGCATTTTATTATTTTGCTTTACATTGGTGCTGACAGAAGCACCACCCTCACAGTGCAGACTCTTTACGGTGCCTCATCGGCCACACTATGACGTGCCCTGTGCGACACACTGTGCTGCAGCCTATAGGATGCCCCATGGCAGACATTATAGGTTGCCTTGGCGGACAGTGCACATTATACTGTGCCTCTGGTGTGTCTTGTAGGGTACCTTATGTGACACCTTCGGGTTATAGCCCTGTGAGTGTGTGTTTGCCAGCAGCACTTCTTAAACGTACAAAACAAACTGCTTCAGACATCACTGAATTGGTGTAAGGGTAATGTCGCAAACTCATCCAAAAATAACCCCCGCCTGGCAGGAACACATTCACTTGATACAGGGCCCGGAGTTGGTCCGACATTTCGCATGTCGTGGTGGCGTTCCAGCACGGTTTGACGTTTTATTGCCTTTAGTAGATGATTTGTGGATATATTTGACTTTGTACATTTCTCTCACCCGGTTCTGGCTGTGGATTCACACTATTTTATTATTGTGAGGGCTGAGGCTCTCTTGAATAAAAGGGCCCTCCCAATAAGGGGAGGTGGGCATTTTCTCCCACCTCTCAGTTTGGTTGTGCCTGACAAAAATAGTGGGATATCTAAAGTTTTACCAGAGTGGTGACTAGTTATACAAATCAATGACTACAGTTTGTTGAGAGTAATGTTGCAGGCTGCTTTAGTCTTTAGACCCACAGGGGGAATTAAACTCACAACCCTTGCACCATCTGACAATGTCTTAACCATTGTGCTACAGCTCAAGCTACCTTAAGGGACATCTTTTCTAGCTCCTTATGGGACACCCTGTTGGGCTACTGTCTGTTGCTACTCTGTGACAGTGACGCACACAGTCATTTCGCCCTACCATGCCAGGGGGCTGTGTGGGTACATACCCCTTCTTGTGTTCATCTCTGGACTGCTGATCTGCATGTGCAGTGCACCATGGGTATGGTTGCGTTGACCCAGATCCTGGCCAGCACAGCAGGCGGTTTGGGTGGTGGCCTGACGCCCTTCAGTAGCCAGCCAGGGAGCTGTTCACAGCTATGGGGCTGCAGCCCAGTGGTTCCTTCACTGCCTGTGGGGCCAGTGGTTATGGGTTCAAACCCACAGTGGGCTTATTTTATAGGGCTGTCTGCAGCATTGTATATTTTTAATGTACATTAGTGCTGCCAGCGACAACCCCTCAGCGTACTGTAACCTTACAGTGCCTCATAAGGCGCCCCATGCGGCACCTTATCTGGTGCCCTATAAGTTGCCCTATAGGGTGTTCTATAGGGGACATTATGGGGTGCCTCAGCGGACAGTGCACTTTATAATGTAGCGTTATGGGGTGCCTTCTGCAGCACCTTAGGTTACGCCACTGTGAGGGTGTGTTTGCTGGCAACACTACTGAAAATAAACGTAAAATCACTACGTAATGTACAGGGTGATGCCTCAGCAAGCCTTATGCATTAGGCACACTGGAGAATCAAAACCATGATGCCTGTATCAGCAGTCAGTGCAGTTACCATTGTGCTACAGCTCTGTTTCAGTGATTTGTGTCTGTGGGCCTTCTTAAGATTAACGTGCGGTAACGCGCCATGGCGCCCTGTAACGCTCGTTAGTTTTTGGAACGCGCGTTAGCGGTAACGGTGTACCGCCCATGTCCTTATTTGGGGTTTCTGTCTCTACCGCGGCTCCTAACGCGAATCGCACTAACGCACTTTAGTAAACATACCCCATAGAATAAGACTACAAGTTTCTACTTCACACACCCATTATGTTATATGGTAAGGTTACTTTTGAGACTAGTTTCAACGTTCTACCTCAAAGTCAGATTTTTGGCTTTTCTGCACATTCTATGAGATTACCTACACTTAGAAGAAGACTACAAGTTTCTACTTCACACACCCATTATGTTATATGGTAAAGTTACTTTTTAGACTAGTTTCAACGTTCTACCTCAAAGTCAGATTTTTGGCTTTTCTGCACATTCTATGAGATTACCTACACTTAGAATAAGACTAGAGATTTCTAATTCACACACCCATTATGTTATATGGTAAGGTTACTTTTGATAATAGCTTCAAAGTTCTACCTCAAAGTCAGATTTTTGGCCTTTCAGAGTGTGAACATTCTATGAGATTTCCTACACTTAGAAGAAGACTACAAGTTTCTACTTCACACACATTATGTTATATGGTAAGGTTATGTTTGAGACTAGTTTCAACGTTCTACCTGAAAGTCAGATTTTTGGCTTTTCTGCACATTCTATGAGATTTCCTACACTTACAATAAAACTAGAGGTTTCTACTTCACACACCCAGTATGTTATATGGTAAGGCTACTTTTGAGACTATTTTCAGCGTTCTACCTCAAAGTCAGAATTTTGGGTTTTCTGCACATTCTATGAGATTTCCTACACTTAGACTAGACTAGAGATTTCTACTTCACAAACCCATTATGTTATATGGTAAGGTTACTTTTGAGACTAGTTTCAACGTTGTACATCAAGGTCAGATTTTTGGCTTTTCTGCACATTCCATGAGATTTCCTACACTTAGAATAAGACTAGAGGTTTCTAATTCACACACCCATTATGTTATATGGTAAGGTTACTTTTGAGACTAGTTTCAACGTTCTTCCTCAAAGTCAGATTTTTGGCATTTCTGCACATTCTATGAGATTACCTACACTTAGAATAAGACTAGAGGTTTCTAATTCACACACCCATCATGCTATAAGGTAAGGTTACTTTTGAGACTAGTTTCAACGTTCTACCACTAAGTCAGATTTTTGGCCTTTCGGAGTGTGAACATCCTATGAGATTTCTACACTTAGAATATAAGACTACAAGTTTCTACTTCGCACACCCATTATGTAATAATGTAAGGTTAACTTTGAGACTAGTTTCAACATTCTACCTGAAAGTCAGATTTTTGGCTTTTGTGCACATTCTATGAAATTTCCCACACTTAGAATAAGACTACAAGTTTCTACTTCACACACCCATTATATTATATGGTAAGGTTACTTTTGAGACTAGTTTCAATGTTCTACCTCAAAGTCAGATTTTTGGCTTTTCTACACATTCTATGAGATTTCCTACCCTTAGAATTAGAATTGAGGTTCCTACTTCACACTCCCATTATGTTATGAGGTAAGGTTACTTTTGAGACTAGTTTCAACGTTCTACCTCAAAGTCAGATTTTTGGCTTTTCTGTACATTCTGTGAGATTTCCTACACTTAGAATAAGACTACAAGTTTCTACTTCACACACCCATTATGTTATATGGCAAGGTTACATTTGAGACTAGTTTCAATGTTCTACCTCAAAGTCAGATTTTTGGCTTTTCTGCACATTCTATGAGATTACCTACACTTAGAAGAAGACTACAAATTTCCACTTCACACACCCATTATGTTATATGGTAAGGTTATTTTTGAGACTAGTTTCAATGTTCTACCTCAAAGTCAGATTTATGGCTTTTCTGCACATTCTATGAGACTACCTACACTTAGAAGAAGACTGGAGGTTTCTAATTCACACACCCATTATGTTATAAGGTAAGATTACTTTTGAGACTAGTTTCAACATTCTACCTCAAAGTCAGATTTTTGGCTTTTCTGCACAGTCTGTGAGATTTCCTACACTTTTAGAAGAAGACTACAAGTTTCTACTTCACACACCCATTATGTTATTTGGCAAGGTTACTTTTGAGACTGGTTTCAACGTTCTACCTCAAAGTCAGATTTTTGGCTTTTCTGCACATTCTATGAGATTACCTACCCTTAGAATAAGACTAGAGGTTTCTAATTCACATACCCATTATGTTATAAGGTAAGATTACTTTTGAGACTAGTTTCAACATTCTACCTGAAAGTCAGATTTTGGGCATTTCTGCACTTTCTATGAGATTTCCTACCCTTAGAATAAGACTACAAGTTTCTACTTCACATACCCATTATGTTATATGGTAAGGTTACTTTTGAGACTAGTTTCAACGTTCTACCTCAAAGTCAGATTTTTGGCTTTTCTGCACATTCAATGAGATTACCTACACTTAGAAGAAGACTACAAGTTTCTACTTCACACACCCATTATGTTATATTGTAAGGTTACTTTTGAGACTAGTTTCAACGTTTTACCTCAAAGTCAGATTTTTGGCTTTTCTGCACATTCTATGAGATTACCTACACTTAGAATAATTCTAGAGGTTTCTAATTCACACACTCATTATGTTATATGGTAAAGTTACTTTTGAGACTACTTTCAACGTTCTACCTCAAAGTCAGATTTTTGGGTTTTCTGCACATTCTATGAGATTACGTACACTTAGAATAAGTCTAGAGATTTCTAATTCACACACCCATTATGTTATATGGTAAGGTTACTTTTGAGACTAGTTTCAATGTTGTACCTCAAGGTCAGATTTTTGGCTTTTCTGCACATTCTATGAGATTTCCTACACTTATGGGCATGTTTACTAAAACCCCGCTAATGTGCGGGCCGCGCTAGTGTGCGGGTGCCATATAAGGAGTGGGCGTTTCTTTCTGAAAAAGCAAAACCGGGATTTAAATATGCGCTAAGGTCCACGGCGCCCATGTGCACCCGACACATTAGCGAATGAGAAAGCTGCACGGGAAGCATAAGTGGCGCGCTGATGCAGAAGCACAGGAACAGACCCACAGCACAATGGTTAAGACACTGACCAATGGTACAAGAATCAGGGGTTCAATCCCCCACGGTGCCCAATGAATAAGGCTGGCTGAGGCAATACCTATTATGGGGAAGATTGCTTTAGGAGGCATTTTATTTATGTTTTAAATACTTCTACTAGCAAACGCATTCTCAAAGCGTGTTAACATAAGGCACCCCATAAGGCACATTTTAAAGTGCAGTGTCCGCCAAGGCACCCTAGAATGTTGCTTATAGGGCGCTTTATAGGGTGCCGTATGAGTTACCGCAAGGTCATAGCACTGTTTTTGATGGCAGCACTGTGCAGTTTAAGGAATGAAAAGCATAGGTAGGTGCGCTGACATGCAAGGAGGAGCAGCAGTGGAGCACAATGGTTAAGACACTGCCCAATGGTGCAGCGATTAGGGTTCAATCCCCCACAGTGCCCAATGAACAATGCTGGCTGAGGCAGTACTTTAGGAGGCATTTTAATACAAGGTATAAGGCGGCGCGCTATTGCTGTAGGAGGCATTTTAATATTGAGAGGCATAAGGCGGTGTGCTGATGTGGAAGCACAGGAACAGAACCACAGCACAATGGTTAAGACACTGACCAATGATGCAGGGATCGGGGTTCAATCCCCCACAGTGCCCAATGAACAAGGCTGGCTGAGCCATTACCTGTTAGGGGTAATATTGTTTTAGGAGGCATTTTAATATTGGGCGGCATAAGGCGGCGCGCTGATGTGTAAGCACAGGAACAGAACCACAGCACAATGGTTAAGACACTGACCAATGATGCAGGGATCAGGGGTTTAATCCCCCACAGTGCCCAATGAACAAGGCTGGCTGAGCCATTACATGTTAGGGCTAATATTGCTTTAGGAGGCCGTTTATTTTTATTGTAATTACTACTGCTAGCAAATGCACTCTCAAAGCAGTGTAACATAAGGTACCCCATAAGTTACCCCAGAGGGCACACTTTAAAATGCAGTGTCCGCCATGGCACCCTACAATGTTGCTGAAAGTGTGGTCGATAGGGCGCCATATCGTGTGCCCTATGAGGCAGGGCAAGGTCAGAGCACTGTTTCTGATGGCAGCAGTGTGCATTTTAACGCATGGAAATCTTAAGTAGGTGTGCTGACATGCAAGGAGGAACAGCAGTGTAGCACACTGGTTAAGACACTGAATGATGGTGCAGGGGTCATGGGTTCAAATCCCCAGTCAATAAGGTTGGCAGAAGTACATCCTTTTTCTGCGTGCAACTGTACAGCAATCTGTGCTGCCATCTAAAAAGAACCCCCCCTAGTGCCATATATTAATGCACCTTTTAGGGTGCACCAGAAGGCACATCCTAAACAACCACGTCATCAAAGGCGAATTATAATGTTCCCCACAGGCCATGTTGAAAGGTTGTCAACTCCCAAGGCACCATAGTAGGCACCCCATAAGCTGCCTGAATCGAAGGTGTGCCAGAAGATGCTCCAAGGATGTATAGGTGAACTCAAAAACGTTTGCCAAGAGCAGTAACATCCCCCAATGTGAATGGCAAGAGAGGTATGTGCCAAACACACAAGTAACCAAAACACTGCACAGAGCAGAAAGGAAAGACAATACAAAAGTAAAAGAAGGACGTAGATCACAGCTGCTGGACCACACAAATCAGCTCCAGCCCATGTGGCAGCTATAAAAAAGGACAAACATATCGGGGCCAGCTGGAGCCATGCACAGAGTGATGCTAATGTACCATGCTATAATGACAGTGTGTGACAGAGGATGGGAAGATGTGTGCAGCAGAGGAGGCTGAAATGGCAGGATAGGTGAAATATCAGGATGACTGTGGAGTAGCAGTGCTATGCAGAGCACACACAGGAGAGGCAACCAGGGAGAGCTGCAATGCAGGAATGTGTAGGAGTGCAGGAAGTGGGTTAGCAGCATGCACATCAGGGTAGGATGGCACACAGCTGGCAGACAGAAGATGGACGGAAGGATGGTTCACAACTCAGATGAGGGTACAATGTGCTCACTGCATAGATATGATTGTCATACGAATGAAAACCACTTCTGCAGGACAAGCATACAAATCAAAGATAACAGAGAGGAAGCACACCTACGACCACTACCACAAATGGCAATGCACAAACCGGTAGGCCACACCACCAACGTGAGCTCATTAGCAAAGGCTGCATACAAAAAGAGTGCAGGGCATCACACAAGACGCCTGCTGGTTGTCAGGACAGACAAACCCCCAACAGTAATCATGACCAAATGCACATGTAGATCTGCTATGTACAGATCAGATCCCAGTCTGTTATTGGGACCAGGGACACATGTGTGATAGGCGATGGCCTACTTCATCTTGTAAATGTAAGAATATGTTATGTGAGGCTTGTCTCTGCCTGTCTCTGTCTCTGCCTGTCAGCTCTGCTTGAGTCTTCTTCCCCCCTCCTCCTCAGAGTATTATAGCTGACTCTGGAATATTACAGAATTTACCAGTAGCTGTTAGAGACACTTCTTAGCCTTGCTTTGTTTAGCCTTGCTTTGTTTTGCTTTTGATAAGAATGCTTCTGATAAACAAAAAGTAAACTTTTCCTCTGTTATGACTCACAGCTGTGCCTTCCACTATCTTTGCAAGCTAACTGACCTTGCAAGAGTAGCGAAATATACTGTATACTGTAGCAAAAGTATTTTGTCTAAGCATTTGAGCCCCTGTTAGAAATGCCTGTGCAGAATAAAAAAACAGGTACAAGTCAGATCAGAGATGACTATTGGGAGAGAGAGAGGGGGGCCACCAAGACCAATGAGAAGTTTTGCCTGTATTAGACTGGAGAAGAAAGGTATATAAACTGTCGTTTTTCTGAGCTCTGTGCTCAGCCATTTTGTATGTGTCATTGTCTGAGTCTGTGCACATTAAACCGGCTTGAATTCTCGTCAATAGACTCCTGGTTTTATTGGTTGCGGACACTTCGCTATTACACATGCACACACACAATGAAATGTTATGCAGTGGATACAGCATGCAAAAGAGGAAAGAAACTAAACCCCAAGGGCAGCAGAGGACGCTCTGTGGAGCTGGTTAACAATCTGGATCAGGACAGGAGAGAACTCAACATGCAAACAGGTGTACCACACGCCAGCTGAACCACAGCAATACCAAACCCCCAGGTGCACTGCCATGTAAACACCATAAAGTAAGAGACCTATGTAACAGATAATATCTGATGGATAGGCAGCACAGAGGGCACACCTTGGTGTACAGTGAAGAGAGGGAAGGGTGTGTGTAGAGGTGATGAACCTGCTGGTACCTAATGGTCCAGTTAGCACAACAGAAAATAAGAAGATAAACCACATGTGGGGATCAAACCTGAAAACTACAGAGTTATAACACATGCCTCTAACCACTCCCAGAAAAATCACACTGAGCACAATGCAAAACAAATACCCCAAAGGGAGGGTGTGTATGGGAACCTGTAATACCCAGTGATGTGGCATATGGCTGGCAGATACACAGCTGCCACCGTACAAGGATGTGAGCACAGGTGGCCCATGTACATGACCAGCCAATCACTAGATATAAGTGTCAATGTGCTCAAAGAGTGGAGGAGTAACCTAGTGGTTAGAAAACTGGCTTGGCCACCAAGCAACCAGGGCTCAATTCACACTAGCACTCCATGTGGCCTTGGGCAAGTCACGTAACCCTCCATTACCTTGGAAGAAAGACCTGACAATCTACATCCAGTGACATTGACAAGAAAACCATGGAGTCTCTGGGTCACAAGGAGTCAGGACTGATTCAAAGGCACACATTGCATTGCATGTTTGTCACCATGATCAAGCAGCAAAAGAGACAAATGTCTGTCAAATACATATCTTTATTTGGGTTATTCATGACAGTGCCATCATAATATCAAGGTGAGTGCATCCCTGGTGAAAGACGGAAACACTTTTAGCAGGGCAGCAACCCACCTCCTACAGAAAGGTCACTTGCTTGACCACAAATGAAGGGCAGGAGATATAATGTGCATTAGGTGCATGCTATGCACTGGGCAGCAGGCCCCCACCCCGCACCTGCTGCTGCATGCTTCAAATGTGTTACGCACATATGAGTGCATGTAGACAATAGGCGCTGCATGATGAGGACCCAACACACATCATCTGTCCCTCAAAACATATCCATCTGGCAACACAGGAGGCAGACAAATGAAAACAGCATATGTCGTCACAATGTTTTAATGTTAAAAACACACTCTGAAAGTAATGTTTCAGCTCTCACCTAATGCCTGATCTAGGAATCAAAGCTGCAACAATGTAGACCCAAACAAACATCAAAAGCACAATCAGCATATGCTAACAGGTAGCACAGGCACATGAACACAGACAGAATACAAACTAAACTACCTGCAGAAACCTGCAGAGATAATACCATGAAGGAGGTCCCCCTGCACTGTTTGTTGGGTAGACAGTGTTTGGCCACATATAGCACGGTACATGGAATGCACAATTGAAGGAGCACAACGGTCACTCACACTGCCACACTCCAAATATAATGTGGCAATGTGAGTGTCCGTACTGCAGGGCATAAACAGGACCGTGCAGACGTGCAATGCAAGGTGTGTACATACATGCAGACTGTCACGTCTGCACAGTAAACAAACACAAGAACCAGCATGTGAAGATGGAAATGATGGGCAAACATCTTACAGGGAACCACACAGAAGCCATAGGTCCACATGCTGTGTTTCACAAACATAGTCAGTCATATGCACAAGCACCATCCACATTCCAACATGATACAGTGATGCCACACATGCACGTAAACACCCTTGGCCCATTGCAAACATCAATCCAGGATGGTGGTGTGCATGAAAGCATTGTTGTGGCAAAACCTGTATCATGTCCAGGTGGAGAGCAGGTGGACATAGACAATAGGACCGCTCCATCGTTGGCCCCATGCCACAAACATGGCTTTATGCTTATGTAGAAACAAACAGATGAGCGTATCCTGTGTGCCATGTCACACCCATGGCCAAAACTCAACAATAACACAACTGTGTAGGAATGTACCACATACAGTGTCAATGTCAGTCCCTGCTGCACATGTGGGGATCAGTACACAGCGTCCAAAGTGCAAAGTGTATCTGCAATCCAACAGGTCAGGTTAAAACTGTTCTTGCAACTCTGGGCATGCATAGTCAAGTGTCACATTCCAATATGCCACAGTCCTTGAAAGTTCATGTGTGTCCCCTACAATGAGCAGGACTCCCAGCCAGAGCATTGCAGCAAGTGTGTTGGACAGCTCTGTCATGGGGAAAGCAGCAGTCCAAGAGTAATACTGTCCATCCCAGTCATGTGTCCCACTCTCAGAGGTCAAACATCCAATGGCTCAATTCTCCACAAAAGGTTCCATGGTGTTGTGTCCCCCAACAGGTGGGTGATGGCGACGCCAGATGCACTGTAAGAGATGTGTCCAGTATGTCCTCTGCCCTGTGTCAGGAGAGGATAAGTATTGTATTGTTAGACACCTTGAAAAAACAGCACAAATTTCAGACCGTCACACCTTAGGAAATACAGAAGAAAGGGATGCAAAGGCAAACATTACATGATATCAACACAAAAGAAACCGCATTTTGGTGACATCATGAATCGTAAACGCAGACACGGGTGTCACATGGATATGGTCATGTCCATGCTCATGTCACACAGGCGTCTCACAGCTACACACTATATGCATCTGTTTCTGTGACCAGAGAGGCAACATGACATGCACATGAGACAAACATTAAATCATCAACAGGTAAAGCCAAATGTAATCCCCCAAATAACAAAGGTGCAACATATCTTGTGTGTGTATCAGGTGTACGTCATCGATCCCTTGAGCGACTAAACAGCCATATCAGGTCACAGTGAAGGGAGACAATGTCAGCAAAACGTGTAGAATCACCATGTCAAGCCACTGTTGATGCATATCTACATTATATCTGAGATAAAATAAAGGTGCTCAAGATATCTGTTGATATCTGAGATAAAATAAAGGTGCTCAACAGTGGTCCCTGAGAACACAAGACACAGTTCTGCTCACAGCACACAACACATGTTGGACCGGCTGGGTCAAGCAAAATACTTGACCACGCTAGATCTCACAAAGGGGTATTGGCAAATACCCCTTACACGAGATTCCAAGCCAAAGACAGCGTTCAGCACCCCTATAGGTTATTTCATTTTAAGCGGATGCCGTTTGGGCTGCATGGGGCAGCAGCCACCTGCCAGCGCCTAGTAGACCAAGTACTGAGGCCTCACCATGATTATGCTCTCGCATACATGGACGACATTGTCATCTATAGTACGACCTGGTCCCAGCACCTCGCTAGAGTTGAGGCTGTGCTCCGAGCCCTCCGCAGAGCAGGTTTGACCCTCCACCCGGCGAAATGCCTATTCGCCAGCGAGGAGGCCAAATACTTGGGCCACATGGTGGGAAGGGGGGTAGTTAAACCCTTAGCTAACAAGGTGGAAAGCGTCAGGGATTTTCCCCAACCCACTACCAAAAAACAGGTACGCAGTTTTCTGGGGCTCATTGGATACTATAGACGGTTCATACCTCGGTTCGCGGAGGAAAGCATTTTATTTACAGAGATGCTTAAGAAAAATGCTCCCAATAAAGTGCGGTGGACCCCAGAGGCGGAGATCGCCTTCTCATCTCTAAAAGAGAAACTATGTACAGCCCCAGTGCTGCAGGGAATAGATTTTAATCTACCTTTCGTAGTCCATACAGATGCTTCTGAGAGCGGGTTGGGGGCGGTACTATCCCAAGTGTTTGAGGGGGTGGAGCACCCGGTCACTTATTTGAGTCGGAAACTCTCAAAGGCAGAGAAAAATTACTCGACAGTTGAAAAAGAGTGCCTGGCCATAAAATGGGCGATTGAAGCACTGAGGTTTTACTTAACTGGTAGGAAGTTTCTCCTGGTCACGGACCACGCCCCTCTCAAATGGTTAAACCAGATGCGGAATAGCAACGCGCGGTTGACCAGGTGGCATCTGGCACTGCAGGCATTCAATTTTGTTATACAACACAGATCAGGAAAATTGCATGGGAACGCGGATGCGCTCTCCTGGATTACGAGCTGTCCGGTTAGTCATCCGGCAGCCTGTAATATTTTAAGGGGGGGGATCTGTCATAAGGTAGGGCCATCAGAACCCATTCAAGTAGGGGATTGTGAGCAAAATGTAAGGGAAACTGACAGCTCAGGTTCACACATGGGGGAAGGTTGCTATGAGCAACAGATGAAAACAAAGCCACGTGGTGTTAGGGAACGCCCGAACAGAAAGGGAGCACAGAATTCATTAGAAAACGAAGAGCACCTGCATGGGGGCGGAGCCCAGGCTAACACCAATTTGAACGTACTTAAAAATCACCTACCGGGAGGTAGAGAGAACTGAAGGAGAAAGTAGAACGGAGAGAGAAGTAGTAGGAACTACAAGGGCTGTAGTTGGAACTACGCGAGAACCGTTAGGAACTGCTGAGCTTGAGAGCAGTGTCCGTGGAGCTGTGAGGACGGAGCCAAGGGGATTATCCAGAGTACATGAGGTTGGTGATTCTCAGAGAAGCTGTTGGGAACAGCAGTGCACAGCCTCTCAATATTCCCAGGAGCGTTGCTGTGAGGCAAGCAGTGAAGGCAGTCCAACAGCCAAGGCTTTAAGATATAAATTACCTAACACCAGAAATGCAGAAGGGGAAAGCTTTTACCCTGAAGCACATTTGAATGAATCAGAGAAACACCGTGGAAAAGGGGCTTCAAAGCAGAGCTGTGCTTATCCGAGAGAGCAGGAAACAGCAGTGCCTAAAGGTAGGCGTATTTACTCTAATAAGAGAGGTTTGCAATACCCTGACTTTCTATGCACGTACCAAGAGCTCTGTAGTTCTCAGGAACCCAACTACAGGAAATACGGTAGTTACCCATGGGCCACTGGGATAGTGGGGGAGGAGAGTGTTTTAACTCCCCGACAAGAACCTTATAACTTTAACGGCAGTTGGGAGCCAGAAGTTTACTCAGATGAAGAGGAGATGCAGATTGAACCTCTTGAAGAATCCTTAGAGGAAAATGAGATGGACTGCACGTACACATTATCTGATTGTATAGCATCTTTATGTTAAAGGCAGCCAGAACTGTTTATGAGAAGAAACAGGTGCCAGAGTTCCGTGAGTAAAAGGAACTGTTTTCTGTTACTTTTTGTTCATGGTTTAATGCTGAAGAAAGCTAAGTTGTGTTGAAAGTATTTTTCTTTAATTGTGTTATCAGACGAAGGGTCTGACCTGCTTTAAGTTCCACTGTTATGAATCCACCCCGGATGGGGAATAAAGCCTGAGTTTAAACCTTACCCTCTGCTTCAACTACACTTCTTTGGCTAAAGGTGAAAACTACAGGATCCAGAAGGCTTTGCCAAATGCCTTCCTAGGAGCTCTAGCCATAAAAATACTGCCCCATCAAACGACCCAAGCCCTTTTTAGCCTCTGGGTACGTTAGTGGGTGACAACAGTCACATGCCAATGCACCACAGCAACAGCATCCTCATGAAGTATCTCCTGTGCAGTGGGAAACACAAGAGAAACAAACATATGTCATGTTCTAGCTGTGCATCACACACTGCACCTTCCTGTCCCCAGCTGTCAGACCCCACAACATCACATACTGACTGACTGTTCACTATCACAATGTAAAGATCTCTCACATGTGAGAGGCAGCACGGAGGTGTCGGAGGCTATCTACAGGTGTCCGTAATCTCTCTGTCCCCTCCCTTACCTCTCTGTTGTTGTACACTTAGGTCAATAGAGGTGTCTGCTCCCACCATGTTTCTGCCTCACCCCAAGGTCGCAATATTAGCCCGGGTACACCATATTGCCAACAATGCCCCCTCTCTGTGTTTACTGTTGTCCCAATGTTGTCTGTTAACCCACTGTCAATTGCTGAAACACATGGAAATATGCAGGCGCACCTCCTGTATCCACTGGCCAAATACATATCCTGGTGTGTACATCTCATACCTTGAATAATATTGACAGCTGTGTGCTGATGATGTGCACAAATAGCTGGCAATGTCTGTGTCACGTCAGCAAAACCACACCCCCATGTCTGCTTGTGACCTGACCATGATGGCTGCATGTCATCCCACTGTGTGTCAGTGAGAATGTCAAAGCATGGATAGCCTATATGTGCACCTTAAAAAAATATCTCCCGGCACCACCACCACCACCACTGGCACCAGAAGAGGGTTTAGCACCGCGGGGGGGGGGGGGGGGGGGGTTGCCACATGGCAGGCGTGGGCGGCCACGCCGTCACTAATTTATGTTTCCAGCATCATGTGAACCACCGATGCATATGGTTGTCCCTGTTTCATTGATCATTTGAAACACCTATGTATATAGTTTTCCCTGTTTTTCCAAGTTCCATTTCCTGTTAAATGTAATAACCAGAAAAAAGAAAATTGTCTGATGTTTCTGTTCCATGTAAACCACGCTGATGGCAATTAGTGCAGTAAATAAGAAATGTTCCTAGATACTTAAAAAAAAAGGCAAAGATTGCTGTGACAATAAACAGCTGTCGTACACTACATGCAATGTGTGTTTCCAATGTGTGTCCGTGTGGTCCCCTATGTAGTGTGCAAATGCATGTCGTGTCCCTGACTATATGACCTGCACCCAGGCCCCTTGCTGGTGGGGTTTTTGCACTGTCAGGTATTACTTCACAGATGCAAGCATATGCCATGTGTGACGTGCACATTGTGTGTTCACTGCCCCTGGGCTGCAGCGGTGCGGTTTACACAGACACCCATGTTGCGACAGGGGGAATGTTCTGAGGTTGCATGTTCAGTGTTCTGATCCATCACCGTGTCCACATCTACATACACCCAACATTGGTTGCATATGTGTGACCATTGCCCCTGCCTGTAACACTGATTACATGCCGGCCCCCCCACCCTAGGCATGCATGTGGCACAGGCAGACATGGGTGGCATGCGTATGTCGGCTGCTGATGTTTGCTTACAAATTTAGTTAACCTACGCCCATCCCTGTGACATGGATGTCCCCGGGATGCCCGCTACATTGCAACATCTCAAGCACCACCCTGGGATCACACCCCTACACACATGGTTAGCCCCCAAAACTGCATGTGGAGCCAGTCGACGTATGCTACCCATGTCTACCTGTTCTACACATCCCTGTCCACACACATATCCCATGCTGGCATCCATAGTCTTATGCTAAGTGAGACACGTGACCATTTCGAATTCATAAACAATGTGTATATTTATAAAAATAAACAGGGAAGTATTTACATTTGTGGGGAGGGGGAGAATACCCATCACCCTCCCCCCAAACCCCACCCTCCTCCCCCTGCCACCCCCACCTGCCCTAAACACCCTCCCCCACCCCTCCCCCCACCCCTACATGAGCCACACCCTCCCCCTGCATGCCCAGTGATGGAAGACAGGGCAGCACAGGGAACATGTGTGGACATCACAAGCGCCATCAATGACGCCTGTGATGCCCTTCAGGGGGTGGCTGCCGACATGGCAGATGCTCCATCTCGGCAGCCACCTGCTCAATGGCATCCAGGGCCACATACAGGTCTGCCACGCATCTGCCACCACACACACACATAGTCCCTGGGGTCTGTGTGGTGGCATCTGCGTGCGACCTGTGTGGGGCCCTGGATGGTGGAGGCACCTGGCATGGCTGGCGGGAGTCCACAGTGCCCTGTGCTGCACTGTCTTCAGCATCACTTTCCCACACCCCCTCCACCCACTCCTCCCCCCTGACTCCTCCCCCCCACCCTCCACAACCTCCCCCACCCCCACATCACCCACCCCCTCTCCCTCCCCTGCCACCCCGCCAACCACCCCTTCCAGGCCAACATCAGCCCCCTCCTCCACGCTTCCATCTTCTGGGCCCTCCGCCTCCTCATCGCCCGAATCCACCACCACCTCCTCCAAGGCAGGGCGGGCAGTGGGCCGCCGCAAGGCATACGCCGAGGTGCTAGGCTCTTCATCGTTGTCATCACCATCTGTGGAAGATGACAGTCATCAGCACATTGTTATGTGTGTAACATAGCACATGTACCTATGCAGGCACCACACAGGCTGCTGGGCCAATGTAACATCTGTTACTGGGCAGCCACTTCGTCAATACTCACCATCACCCTGTGACGGGCCCTCAACCTGGAGGCGCTGGAGGTAGGCCCCGTGGTGGAGGCGCAACTCTCGGCCTTTCTTCCGAAGATCCTCGACCTGTGGATGTGAAAAGAATGGGTGGGGGCATGAGTGACTGATCACCTCTGGTGGGTGACCAACATAAACATACATCAGTGTGGCCAGCGTCTTGCTGCTCCTGCTCCACTGCTGTGTGTGTCATGTATAGCATCGTTCATCACGTGTCACAGGGGATCTCCATGAGCACCAGGAATATGTCGTCACATGTGGGTAGCGTCGGTACCAACTGAGCCTGTGTGAGAACGCTACCCAGTGTCCTATATGAAAGCCTTTGGCAGCATCCCACAGTGCGTGAGTGCTGCCTTCCCCCCTGTCCAAAATGCCTCTCTCCAGTTGAGTTTACAGCTTACACAAGGAGTGAGAGAGAGAGACATTGGGAAAGTGAGAGAGACAGAGAGAGAGACACAACCCGCAAGGGGAGATGGGTGGGTTGTGATTACCTCATCCTGCTGTTCCAGGAGATCACCTGTTACAGGTGATTAACTATGCTATCATCAGGTACAAGCAGAACATAGTCACACATGTGGCGAAACCGTAGATGTAGATGCCAGGAAAGGATCCCCAGAGTGGTGATGGCCTGTGGAGGGCCTCTACTCCCACCCATGGTTTTCGGGCATCCTGTGGGAGGGGCAGCTAGAAGTGTATTACGTTTGGGAGAGGTTTTGCAGAGCAGCCTGACCAACCAGAGCATGCCTGCAGGAGCATTTATCCAAGCTTACATGGGCCGTGAAACGAGGACCAGGTAGCTGTTACAACAAATGTAGTTAATATGTAAAGAATGGATGTGAGCCCATGAGTCTGCCATGACTCTCACATTGTGAGTGGGAACATGGGCCACCAGTGAATGGTGTTATCTAGGTTAGATAACGGGTAATACACTGAGCAATCCAGTTGGGTAGAGATCGTTGTGACACTACTGTACCCAAATGCAAGCAATCCGAGACTCTGAATAGCTGAGGGGACTTTCGCTGTTGCTGGGTCCTCTGCAGATGGGAAGCCACAGCTCATTCACAGTCCAAGGTATGAAGCGTCTTCTCTGTATTTGCAGCATGCGACTGTGGAAAGACTACAGGTAACTACAACTCTTGTTTCAAATGAAAGGAGGAATCCACCTTAGGCATGATGTGTGGATGTGTCCGTAGGATGACCTGCTCATGTTGAAACGTTGTGTGGGGTGGATCAGGCACTGGAGCTTGGAATTCACTGATACGACTTGCTGATGTGATTGCAAGATGGTCTTTTACTTCCCAGGTCAGAAACTTTAAGGATGTAGTGTCTAAGGGCTCAGAGGGCGGCGGCATACGCTGCCCTGGCAACAGAGTGGGATCCCATGCCTCTGGAGGTGGTGTAAGGGCAGGTCTTGGTGGATGCAGGCCTCTCATGATCCCGGATATGAGAGGATGGGATGACATGGGTTGTCCAGTGATGGGTTCAGAAGGAGCAGCAATGCCACTTCAATGGACTCAGACTCACTCTGTTTGGAGACCATTGTTTGATGAGTAATGGCGTAAGTCAAAAACATGTTTCTATACGGATGACAAAAGGGGTTCCAGGCCTTTTGTTATCACCAAATGAAATGTCACGTCCACCTGATGGCACAGGATTGCCTTGTGGAAGGTTCCTGGAAGCACAATGGACATCATGCACTTCCTGACTGAGGGGAGGGCCAAAGCAGTTCCAGCCATCAGTAGCCAGTCTTTGGGGTGCAGAGACGGGGGGTTAGTATGCCATACATTCCCCTCCTCCTGCGACAGTAAGTCTGGAGCTGACCCCACATACAGGGGTGAAACCAGGGTCATATGTAGAATCAGAGGGTATCACACCTGTTGTTGCCAGCGTGGGGCTATGAGGATCATGTAGCCTCTGTCCCTCAGGGGTTGCAATAGGGTCTATGCAATCAAGGCAATGGGAGGTAAGGCATATAGGCATTCCTGCCCCCAGTTGAGGAGGACAGCATCCCTCGCTTGATAGCTCTGAGCTGGGATTGGTGTATAGAACCGGGTAGTTTTTGCATTTGATGGACGTGCAAAGATGTATGACTCTTGAGATACCCAGAGTTGCACTACTCAACAGAGTTGGTACATGTTTACAGACCATTTGTGCAGGAGCACAACACAACTGTTTGTATGGCTAAGAGTTCTGATTGCCAGGGAGATAGACTGCCAGGAGATGGATCTGCTGCTGTCTGGCAAACACCCACAGTTGAGGAGCTTCGTTACAAAGGGGCACAGAGGCTTTTCCTCCTTGTTTGTTCACCTAGACCATAGCTACATGATTGTCTGCTCAAAGTAGTATTCCATTGGCCTGTAGACGGGAATGGAGGACATCAATATCCAGGCAAATTGCTCAGAGCTCAAACAGATTGCTGTGGAACTAACTCTCCTGACAATTCCAGGTGGCTTGGGTGGAGGTGTCCAGTACATGTGCAGCCCAGCCCACTTTAGAGGCATCTGTTGTTAATGGGATGTGAGGAGGAGTTTGCTGGAAAGGTGACCCCTCCATTGTTTTTTGTGCTGTCCGCCACCAGTCCAGGCACAGGGTATGGGGGTTTCTGTTTACTGTCACATCTGAGAGACAGCCTGTTGCTTGCATCCACTAGGAAGAGAGTGTGCCCACTGGGCTGGTCTCATGTGGAGACACGCGTAGGGAACCACATGCACCGTAGATGCCATGTGACCCAGCAGCTAATGCATCTCTCAAGGTGAGAGGTGCGCTTGTTGTAGTGCTGTCCAAACACGTTGCACAATGCGAGGACAGTGAGCCTGAGTCAGGTAGGTCTTTGTCAGTCTGGTATCTAGCCTTGCACCTATGAGCTCCAGCGTTTACGTAGGAGTCAGACAAGATTCCACGAGATACCTGACAGGGCCTACATATTGGAGTCCACGCATTGTGTAAGCAAGAGAGGCCTCGACATGTGTTTGTGACTGTGGCCGGATGTGGCAGTCGTCCACGT
The DNA here is from genome assembly GCA_033557465.1 of Ichthyophis bannanicus. Classification (NCBI taxonomy): domain Eukaryota; kingdom Metazoa; phylum Chordata; class Amphibia; order Gymnophiona; family Ichthyophiidae; genus Ichthyophis; species Ichthyophis bannanicus. Next base: position 431,404,532 of record CM066034.1, on the reverse strand, counting down.
AGGGCCACCAGAATATTCCCCTGGTACGGACCAAACCGGCAAACACAGACATGCACTTTGTGAATACTCTGGGTGCTGAGGCACAGCTGAAGGGAAAACATTTTTGGGATAGTGGTTTCCTTGATGGGGGGACCAAAGGAACCTACGGTGTGCTTGTTGGCAGAGAAGATGTGTGTACGCATCCATGTGATCTAAACAACAAAGGCATATCTGCTTGTGTTGGTCAGGAAGTACGTTTCCTCGCAAGTTCATTTGGAATGTCATCTGTAACAGAGACTTGTTCAGTTCTCTGAGATGTCAGATGTGTCTGTGACCTCCTTCTTCCGTAGGTCTGAGGAAATTGTGGGGTGAGAAGCCAGTACCCTGTTGGGGATGAGGTACCTCTTCCATTGCTCCTTGAGGTAGACGATGTGTTACCTTTGGATTCATTTGGGGTGAGGTTTGCAAACTGAATGCCTACACTATTGTTGGAGGTGTGCGGCTATGTGCATGATGCCTCTACCCCCTTCTATGATGGACACAGTCCAGGGTTGTGATGTTATCTGCCTCCATCTGTGGATGAGGTGACCTAATCTTCCTGTGATTGTGGACAGTTGCTTTCCCTGGGGGGCCAGGAAGGGCAGGTACTCCATCACAGAGGCAAAAGCCCTGTGGGGGTTGAGGCTGCTGGGTCTGCTGAGGCTGACTAGCTGTCGGCTTTCTCTGCATAGTAGCTTGTTGACCCTTTCTAGCAGCTTGTACTGCAGGTTTTACTTACTGAACATAGGACTGTCTTATCCTTTATTTTTGTAGGGGAAGCGCTTTTCTACAGCTCTCATCTTTGCAGGATCTACATTATTTGAAGGGCTTGTTAAGGTCAAATTGTCCTGCAGGCTTATAAAAAACATTTTTCACCAATACAGGGGATGTTGACCAGTTAACCTGTACCCAGTGTTGCAGGTGAGAGGCTTGCAACCAGCCAGGTGTCCTTGCCCCAATAGCAATGGCAGAGACTCTGCCTTTGCATGAAAAACAGTCTGAAGCTGCCCTGTTCACAACATTTGAAATGTTCTGTGCATGTTTGACAGGTGCTTCATAGTAGTGACCTCTGTGATGTGCGAGATGTGGACTTAACAGTTGTAGATCTTGTTTGACCTTCGTCAGGAACATTTCCATGTACATGATATAGGCATCTGTCCTGTCTGACAGCTTGAATGTATGGACAACACAGCGACCAAAGGCAACTAAAGTCTTACACTCCCTACCAGGAGGTTTGGTGGCATGTTGTTTGTAACGTTTAATTCTCCTCCTAGCACACTCAACCATGATGGAGTAATTAGAAACAGCATAAAACGTGAATGATTTGTGGCCCTCCAGGACTGCATTTGGGGGAATCTGCTCTATGTAATGCGCATGTTTCTGATGTCTGTACTCCTTCGGGTAAAATATAGATGTATTGGCCATGTTTGCGTTTTCTGCACTAAAGGTTCTATCTGTTTTACATTTGTGTGGTGTGTAAAATGTGGGGACTGGGTTGGCAGGGCTGACACCTGGGATTTGAACCTGTGACCTTCTGCTCCTGAAGGCACTGGCTGTGTGTGCTGCACCACCATCTTGCCACAGAAGCAGTGCATTCCCAGGGGAGTCCATGGCTGTTTGTCAGACTGGCCCTGTCTGTTGCAGTGCACGGCACCCACGTGAAGAGGGCTAGGCCATGGTGTGCTGTGGACAGCTGCCACTGCCCCCTCCGCCACCAGTACCCCTCTGCCACCATGCTGACATGGCCTTATATTGGAGACAGCATAGAACCTGAATGATTTGTGACCCTCCAGGACTGCATTTGGGGGACTCTGCTGTAGGTAATGCACATGTTTATGTGGTGTGTGTGGTGTTGAAGGTAAAATATGAACATTTTAACCAAGCTTATGTTCTCAGCAGCAAAGGTTCAGTCTTTATTACCAGGTTTTAAAGGGGTAAAATTAAGGGGACTAGGTTGGCAGGAGCCACAGCCAGGATTTAAACCTGTGATCTTCTGTTCTTGCACACACTGTCTGTGTGCACTGCACCACTGTGTTGCCACAGATATACAGCATTCCTTGGGGAGTCCATGACTGTACATCCGACAGGGCCTGTTTGTTACAGTGGACGGCACCCACCTGGACAGAGCTAGGCCATGGTCTGCTGTGGGCACCAGCCGCTGCCACCTCCACCACCAGTGCCGTTCCATCCTTAGATTGGAAATAACATAAACCCTGATGGATTTGTGGCCCACCAGGACTGCATTTGGGGGATTCTGCCATAGGTAATGCACATTTCTATGGTGTTTGTGCTGTGTCGGGTAAAATAGAGGTGTTTGACCCATGCTTATGTTCTCAGCAATAATGGTTCAGTCTTTACTACCATGTTTTCTTCATGGGTAAAATAAGGGGACTGGGTTGGCAGGAGCCCCAGCTGGGATTTGAACCTGTGACCTTCTGGTCCTAAAGGCACTGGCTGTGTCCGTTGCACCACCGTCTTAGCACAACAACAGTGCATTCACTGGGGAGTCCATGGCTGTTTGTCAGACAGGGCCTGTCTGTTGGAGTGCACTGCACCCAGGTGAAGGGGGCTAGGCCACCATCTGCTGTGGGCAGCAGCCACTGCCCCCTCCACCAACGGTACCCCTCCGCAACCATGCTGACATGGCCTTATATTGGTGACAGCATCACAGCTGAATGATATGTGGCCCTCCAGGACTGCATTGAGGGGACTGTGGTCTAGGTAATGCGCATGTTTCTGGTGTCTGTGCTCTGTAGGGTGAAATAGAGGTGTTTGGACCATGCTTATGTTCTCTGCAAAAAAGGTTGGTCTTTACTATCAAGGTTTAGTGGTGGGTAAAATATGGGGATTGGGTTTGCAGGGGCCGCAGCTGGGACTTGACCTGCTGACCTTTGGCTCCTGAACACACTGTCTGTGTACACTGAACCACACTGTGGCCACAGAGACATTGCAGTCCTTGGAGATAGGAAACCTGGCCAAAGAAATCAGAATCCCTGCTCTGCACAATTTCACTGTGGGCTCATTCACCTTGTATGGAGACAAAAGGGCAAATAAACATTAGAAATGGCCTCGAAAAAAAGGGAAATAAAACATAACCAAGCTGGGCAAAAGTGATATCAATGGGCAACAGTAAAAAACACTCCCAGGAAAGCTCCAAAAAAAAAGAGATTTTTGGAAGTGTCTACGTAGCGTAGACCCTTCCAAAAATCATTTCCTTTTTTTGGAGCTTTCCTGGGAGTGTTTTTTATTGTTGCCCATTGATATCACTGTTGCCCAGCTGGATTATAAGTTTTTAGTATTTTGGTGTGGTCATTTTCTATTTTTATTTGCTATTTTGTTCTGTGCACATGCATCACACTGCTCACGTTTTGTAGGTTTCCCTGGTTTTGCTGTACATTGCTGACAGAAATGGTTTCTCTTCCCTTTAAATCGGCTCTACCGCGAGGTTTTCACTCGCGGTATTTTTTTCATCGAATTTCGGCCTCGCTCCTGTGCGGGGAACCTCTCCCCTCCCACTCTCCACCCATTGACCCCGTCCCTCCGCCCCTCGGGAGCCTTCCTCCGCCCTCGGAATGCCTTTCCACGCCTCTATCGCACATCAGCGCGCCGCGCACTTGTGCGGGCCCGTTAGTGCAGCGCGCACGTGTGCGGGGCACAAAAACGCACTATTAGCGTGCGCTAAGGTACCTTAGCGCACGCTCAAGTGCGCCCCGCACAATTGCGCGGTTTAGTAAACATACCCCTTAGAATAAGACTAGAGGTTTCTAATTCACACACCCATTATGTTATATGGTAAGGTTACTTTTGAGACTATTTTCGACGTTCTTCTTCAAAGTCAGATTTTTGGCTTTTCTGCACATTCTATGAGATTACCTACACTTAAAATAAGACTAGAGGTTTCTACTTCACACACCCATCATGCTATAAGGTAAGGTTACTTTTGAGACTAGTTTCAACGTTCTACCACTAAGTCAGATTTTTGGCCTTTCGGAGTGTGAACATCCTATGAGATTTCTACACTTAGAATAAGACTACAAGTTTCTACTTCACACACCCATTATGTAATAATGTAAGGTTACTTTTGAGACTACCTCAAAGTCAGATTTTTGGCCTTTCAGAGTGTGAACATTCTATGAGATTTCTTACACTTAGAATAACACTACAAGTTTCTACTTCATATACCCATTATGTTATATGGTAAGGTTACTTTTGAGAATAGCTTCAACATTCTACCACAAAGTCAGATTTTTGGCTTTTCTGCACATTCTGTGAGATTTCCTACACTTAGAATAAGACTATAAGTTTCTATTACACACACCCATTATGTTATATGGTAAGGTTACATTTGAGACTAGTTTCAACGTTCTACCTCAATGTCAAATTTTTGGCTTTTCTGCACATTCTATGAGATTTCCTACCCTTAGAATTAGACTTGAGGTTCCTACTTCACACACCCATTATGTTATAAGGTAAGGTTACTTTTGAGACTAGTTTCAATGTTCTACATCAAAGTCAGATTTTTGGCCTTTCGGAGTGTGAACATTCTATGAAATTACCTACCCTTAGAATAAGACTAGAGGTTTCTACTTCACACAAACATTATGTTATAAGTTAAGGTTACGTTTGAGACTAGTTTCAACGTTCTACCTCAAAGTCAGATTTTCGGCTTTTCTGCACATTCCATGAGATTTCCTACACTTAGAATAAGACTGGTGTAGTCCTGGGCAGAGTGCAGGCATGGCTATGGTACGCAATACTGTAGGAGTCACTCACCAGATTGGTAAACACTGTCAGACACCAGACCCGTAGCATACTCCACAGACATCAGAAAGGTTGCTATGATGCAGCTCACTCAGAAAATTGTACTTAACCTAGGAATTGCTATCTGCCAATAATCATAGCAACCTTTTGATAGATGTGTACCATATTCCCCGGTTTAGGGTGGCATTACTAAGGTATGCAAGTGCTAGTATTGGGAGATGCACGCAGAGCCCAAAGTCCTGCCTCTCCAGGAGGCTTTGGATAATGGGGCCTGTGGGTGCGGGTATGTCTGCCCCTGTTGGCTGCTGCTTTACGGCGGAGGTTCCCAACTCCAATCCTGCGGTGCCAAACACTGTTCGGGATTTCATGCTGTCCTTCATGAATATGCATGACATACATCTGCATACCATGGGGGTGGCACATAGAAATGCAGCACAGGCATATTTATCAGAGGCAGCATGGATCCGGAATGGTGTTTGGATCTCCAGGACTGCATTTGGGAGACTCTGCTCTAGGTAATGTGCATGTTTATGGTGTCTGTGCTCTGTAGGGTAGAATGTAGGTGTTTTGGGCATGTTTACATCATCTGCATTAGCAAGTTGTAGTAGTGGGTAAAATATGGAGACTGGGTTGGTAGGAACCACAGCTGGGACTTGAACCTGAGACCCTCTGCTTTTGAATACACTGGTTTTGTGCACTGCACCACCTTGTTGTCACAGAGTCAGTACATTCCTTGGTGATACCATGACTGTTCGTCAGATAGGGCCCGTCTGTTGCAGTACACGGCACCCACCTACACAGGGCTAGGCCACGGTCTGCTCTGGGCAGCTGCCACTGCCCCCTCCACCACCAGTATCCCTCAGCCACCATGTTGACATGCCCTTCTGCTGGTGGTGCTGGTGGTGCGCAGTCTCAGGCCATCCAGTGTGCAGGTAGGCGGCTGCCTATGGTGCGGGTTCTGGGGTAGGGGTGCCTGCATAGACATCAACGCTTCCCCCAGCCCCGCCTGCCAATGTTCCGTTGCCTTGGGGGTGGCTGTTGGGTACTATCCCCTGTGACACTGTGGAAAACACACTCGTGTCCATGTTGGTCTTCAGCAGTTGCTGTCTGGCTGCTCTGCTGTTTCAGCATTCGTATGGGCCACCTAGGCATCACCCTAGTCCGTACTGTGGCCCAGCTCCACCACAGCATGTGCCGCCTGCGGCCCACTGTATCCCCATCTCCGGCATCTGTCCAGTTGCCGTTCCGACATGCCTACCCTGATGTTGCAGGACATGTGCACGCCATAGGAACCCTGTCCGATGGTGGGGAAAACCCTGAGCAGCGCTATTTCACTGTGGGCTCATTCACCTTGTATGGGGACGGAGTATAGACCCTTCCACGATTTATATCTTTTCTATGGAGCTTACTCGGGGGGGGGGGGGGTTGATGTTTCTCATTGATACCACTATTGGCCAGCTTGGTTATGGTTTTTTCCAGTTTGTTGGGGTCATTTTCAGTGTTTATGTGCCCTTTTGTTCGGTGCACATGTATCACACATATCACGTTTTTTAGGTTTCCCTGCCTGGGCTGTACATTGCTGACACTAAAATGGTTTCTCTCCCCTGTAATGTGCATTTAACGGCAGGTTTTCATTCGCGTTGGAATTGAGCTCTTCAGATCAGCGCGTTAGTGTGACGGGAGCTTCTCCCCGCCCACTCTCTGCCCATTGACCCCTTCTCTCCGCCCTCTCTCCACCTTCTACGGTGTTTTACCGCGCCGTGGGAGTTTACGATCGTTAACTATGGTTAACGCGCATTATGTAATAGTTCGCACATCATAACGTGCATTATGAGACGCAAACGATCGTTAACGTTACATTACGCGTGTTATTCACGATTACCGCAGTTTAGTAAACATACCCCTTAGAATTAGAGTAGAGGTTTCTACTTCACACACCCATCATGTTATATGGTAAGGTTACTTTTGAGACTAGTTTCAACGTTCTATCTGAAAGTCAGATTTTTGGCTTTTCTGCACATTCTGAGATTTCCTGCACTTAGAATAAGACCACAAGTTTCTACTTCACACACCCATTATGTTATATGGTAAGGTTACTTTTGAGACCAGTTTCGACGTTCTACATCAAAGTCAGATTTTTGGCCTTTCAGAGTGTGAACATTCTGAGATTTCCTACACTTAGAATAAGACTAAAGGTTTCTACTTCACATACCCATTATGTAATAAGGTAAGGTCACTTTTGAGACTAGTTTCAATGTTCTACCTCAAAGTCAGATTTTTGGCCTTTCAGAGTGTGAACATTCTATGAGATTTCCTACACTTAGAATTAGAGTAGAGGTTTCTACTTCACACACCCATCATGTTATATGGTAAGGTTACTTTTGAGACTAGTTTCAACGTTCTACATGAAAGTCAGATTTTTAGCTTTTCTGCACATTCTATGAGATTACCTACACTTAGAATAAGACTACAGGTTTTTACTTCACACACCCATTATGTTATATGGTAAGGTTACCTTTGAGACTAGTTTCAACGTTCTACCTCAAAGTCAGATTTTAGGCCTTTTAGAGTATGAACATTCTATGAGATTTCCTACACTTAGAATAAGACTACAAGTTTCTACTTCACACATCCATTATGGAATAAGGTAAGGTTACGTTTGAGACTAGTTTCAACGTTCTACCTCAAAGTCAGATTTTTGGCTTTTCTGCACATTCTATGAGATTTCCTACACTTAGAATAAGACTAGAGGTTTCTACTTCACACACCCATTATGTTATATGGTAAGGATACCTTTGAGACTAGTTTCACCATTCTACCTCAAAGTCAGATTTTTGGCTTTTCTGCACATTCTATGAAATTTCCTACACTTAGAATAAGACTACACGTTCCTACTTCACACACCCATTATGTTATATGGTAAGGTTACTTTTGAGACTATTTTCAACGTTCTACCTCAATGTCAAAATTTTGGCTTTTCTGCACATTCTATGAGATTTCCTACCCTTAGAATTTTACTTGAGGTTCCTACTTCACACACCCATTATGTTATAAGGTAAGGTTACTTTGGAGACTAGTTTCAATGTTCTACATCAAGGTCAGATTTTTGGCCTTTCGTAGTGTGAACATTCTATGAGATATCCTACCCTTAGAATAAGACTAGAGGTTTCTACTTCACACACCCATTATGTTATATGGCAGGGGTAGGGAACCCTGGTCCTGGAGAGCCGCAGACCAGTCAGGTTTTCGGGATACCCCTAATGAATATGCATGAGATATATATGCATTAGAGATATCCTGCCAACCTGACTGGTTTGTGGCCCTCCAGGGCTGGATTTGGAGACCCCTGCCTTACAATCTTAAATGACAGAGGTGTGAGTGGGCAAGGTGCAGATGTCCAAGACATCAAAAAGGTTAGATAGAATGTGTCACATTCCTCCTCACTTCTCACCACCTCCAAAATATTGTCTATTAGACAACTTTTTGGTGGTGGTGAGAATCGAAGAGGAATGTGACACATTCTATATACCCTTTCGATGTCTAGGACATCTGCACCTTGCCCACTCACAATCTTAAATGACAGAGGTGTAAGGCAGGGGTCTCCAAATCCAGCCCTGGGAGGGCCACAAACCAGTCAGGTTGGCAGGATATCTCTAATGCATATATATCTCATGCATATTCATTAGGGATATCCCGAAAACTTGACTGGTCTGCGGCTCTCCAGGACCAGGGTTCCCTACCCCTGTTATATGGTAACGTTACTTTTGAGACTAGTTTCAACGTTCTACCTCAAAGTCAGATTTTTGGCCTTTCAGAGTGTGAACATTCTGAGATTTCCTACACTTAGAATAAGTCTACAAGTTTCTACTTCACACACCCATTATGGAATAAGGGAAGGTTACTTTTGAGACTAGTTTCAACGTTCTACCTCAAAGTCAGATTTTTGGCCTTTCAGAGTATGAACATTCTATGAGATTTCCTACACTTAGAATAAGACTACATGTTTCTACTTCACACACCCATTATGGAATAAGGGAAGGTTACTTTTGAGACTAGTTTCAACGTTCTACCTCAAAGTCAGATTTTTGGCTTTTCTGCACATTCTATGAGATTTCCTACACTTAGAATAAGACTAGAGGTTTCTACTTCACACACCCATTATGTTATAAGGTAAGGTTACCTTTGAGATTAGTTTCAACGTTCTACCTCAAAGTAAGATTTTTGGCTTTTCTGCACATTCTATGAGATTTCGTACACTTAGGGGTATGTTTACTAAACCGTCTTAATGTGCGCTCTGTGACCTTATCGCGCGATAATGGCGCTTTACAAGGCGCACAGGTACCTTATCGCGCGATAACGTGCGCTGCGGCGCAAACGAGCACTGAAGGCGGGGAAAGGCTCCCGGAGGGCGGAGGAAGGCTCCCCAGGGGCGGAGAGAAGGGGTCAATGGGTGGAGAGTGGGAGGGGAGAGGCTCCCCGCACACTAACGCTGTGAAATCCGAGGCTAAAACTAACGCCAGTGAAAACCTCGTGTTAGAGCTGATTTAAAGGGAAAAGAAACCATTTCTGTCAGCAATGTACAGCAAAACCAGGGAAACCTACAAAAAAGTGATAAGTGTGATACATGTGTACGGAACAAAAGTACAAATAAAAGTTGAAAAGGACCCCAACAAAATATACAAAAAACATAACCAAGCTGGGCAATAGTGATAGTAATGGGATACAGCAAAAAACACTCCCAAGAAAGCTCCAAAAAAAAGATATGAATTTTGGAAGGGTCTACGCTCCGTCCCCATACAAGGTGAATGATCCCACAGTGAAATAGCACTGATCAGGGTTTCCCTCTCCATTGGAAAGGTTTCCTATGGCATGCACATGTTCCACAACAGCAGGGTGGGCATGTCGGAATGGGCAACTGGACAGATGCTGGGAAAGGGGATACAGAGGGCTGCAGGCGCACATGCTGTGGTGCAGCTGGAGCACAGTGCGGACTAGGCAGATGCCTAGGTGGCACTTAGGAATGCTGAAACTGTACAGCAGCCAGACAGCAACTGATGAGGGCCCAACATGGGCACGAGAGTGTTTATCACAGTGTAACAGGGGATAGTACCCAGCAGGTACCTCCAAGGGCACAGAATTTGGCAGGCGGTGTTGGGGGAAAGCGTGGACGTCTATGCAGGCACCCCTACCCCAGAACACGCACCATAGGCAGCCGCCTACCCACACACTGGATGGCCTGAGACTGCGCTCCACCAGCACCACCAGCAGAAGGGCAGGTCAGCAGGGTGGCAGAGGGGCACTGGTGGTGGAGGGGGCAGTGGCAGCTGCCCAGAGCCGACCATGGCCTAGCCCTGTGTAGGTGGGTGCCATGCACTGCAGCAGACAGGCCCCGTCTGATGAGCAGTCATGGTATCTCCAGGGGATGTACTATCTCTGTGGCAAAACGGTGGTGCAGTGCACACAGCCAATATGTTCTGGAGCGGAAGGTTACAGGTTCAAGTCCCAGCTGTGGTTCCTGCCAACCCAGCTCTCATTTTTTACCCATTACTAAAACATGCTAATACAGACAGAACCTTTATTGCAGATGATGTAAACATGCCCAAAACACCTACATTTTACCCTATAGAGCACAAACACCATAAGCAGGCGCATTACCTAGAGCAGAGTCTCCCAAATGCAGTTCTGGGGGGCCAAACACCATTCAGGTTCCATGCTGCCTCTAATAAAGATGCCTGTGCTGCATATCTATGCACCGCCCCCATGGTATGCAGATGTATCTCATGCATATTTATGAGGGACAGCATGAAAACCCGAACAGTGTTTGGCACACCAGAACTGGAGTTGGGAACCTCTGCCGTAAAGCAGCAGCCAACAGGGGCAGACATATCCGCACCCACAGGCTCCATTAGCCAATGCCTCCTGGAGAGGCAGGACATTGGGCCCTGCGTGCATCTCCCAATACTAGCACTTACATACCGTAGCAATGCCACCCTAAACCTGGGAATATGGTACACAGCTATCAAAAGGTAGCTATGATTACTGGCAGATAGCAATTCCTATGTTAAGCACAATTGGCTGATTGAGCTGCATCATAGCAACCTTTCTGATGTCTGTGGAGTGAGCCTCAGGTCTGGTGTCTGACAGAGTGACCCCAAGAGTATTGCGTACCATAACCATGCCTGCACTGTGCCCAGGACTGGTGTGGTGGCCAGGGCTGCCAAACACCTCTATAGTAGCACAATGCTGGCATAGGTGCGGGAGTGTGTGTCTGTCTATCCAGTGTGTGGTGGCTGCAAACACCCTCCACAGCCCACCCTGCCAGCACTGTTGCCAGTATTGGCCTCCCAATGTGCATAATGAGGAGCAAGGTATCATGGGTATAGCCCGGACAGGGTGGCCTGGCCAGGATGCATCTGCACAGGGCATAGGGCAATGGCTGGTACATTGTAGTGCCCGGCCACCACCTGCGCAGACAGGGTAGCCACACCAGGTTCTGCTGGGAGATCACTCTCACCCTGACTGAGTAGTGACCACAGCATGGCTAGGTTCCCCTATAGTGCTATGTAGTATTTTTTTTCATGTGATATTTATGGGTTCCCTTTTGGGGCCTAGTCACTGATGTATCTGCTTGGTGTGTATGCTGACATCCCAGTTCTGGGTGCACGCATTTCCACCAGGAACATGCACTATGGACTAGCTAGCAGACTGTCTGCTGCTGGTATGTGTCTTGCTGGGACACCTTGCAGGGTGCAGCGGCTGAAGGCTTGCTGCAGGAGAATATCAGATAGTGGTGGAGTGCAGCTTAGCATATCCAGGCCTAATGTCTGTCTGCTATTGCTTTATGGATGTGTACAGAGCTGCATTGACTGCCCTGTAGGGTGTCTGTTCCCCAGCAGGACTGGGGTTAATAGTCCCCCCTACTGCCACCATTGCAGGGAGGTAGAATGTGGATCTGTTGGTCGGAGACCCTGTTTCCCACCCACAGCCCCGGGGGGGGGGGGGGGGTGGTACATAATACACCTATGGGTCCATAAGGTCTAAACCTTGACTGAGAAATACAGATGTATCCAAGGTGTGTCTGCAGACACTACCTATCTCACACATTAGCACTGCTGAGGTCCTGCAGCATGTCCTATTTCTGCTGTGGACCTGGTGCTGGGCCCCCTACCTCACCCTCAGGGTGAGTACCGTACCTGCACAATGTGACGGTGTGTAGCTACTCTGTGCCAGTGCCACACACGGTCAGTTCCCCCTACCAGGCCGGGGTGCTGTGGGGGTGCAACCCCATCTTGTGATCATCTGTAGACTGCTGATTTGCATGCATCATGGGTATGGGTGGGTTAACCCTATCCTGGTGACCACAGCAGACTGTTTGTGTGGTGACGTGCAGTCCTTCTGCAGCCAGCCAGGGGTTTGTTAGCAGCTATGGAGCTGTAGCCCACTGGTTACTTCACTGCTTGTGGAGCCAGAGGTCATGGGTTCAAACCCACAGTGGGGTTATTTGATAGGGCTGTCTGAAGCATTGTCTATTTTTAATGTACATTAGTGCTGCCAGCATAACACCCTCGGGGTACTGTAACCATAAGGTGCCTCAGAGGGCACGCTATAAAGCGCCTTCTGAGGCACCTTATGGTTACAGTCCGTATAAGGTGCCTTATAAGGTGTCCTATGGGTGCCCTATAGGGGACATTATAGGGTGCCTGGGCGGACAGTGCACTTTATAGTATGCCCTCTGGAGTGCCTTATAGGGCGGCTGATGCGGCACCTTATGTTACAGCACTTTGAGAGTGTGTTTGCTAGCAGCACTAATTAAAACAATATTAAATTGCCTCATAATGCAATATTACACATAACAGGTAGTGCCTCAGGCAGCCTTATTCATTGGGCACAGTGGGGGATTGAACCCATGACCCCTGCACCATCAGTCAGTGTCTTAATCATTGTGCTACACTGCTGTTTCTCCTTATATGTCAGCGCACCTACTTAACATTTCCATGCGTTAAAATGCACAGTGCTGCCATCAAAAACAGTGCTATGACCTCGCCGTGCCTCATTGGGCACCCTATAGGTCACCCTTTATGCAACATTGTAGGGTGCCGTGGCGGACAGTGCACTTTAAAATGCAATATTACACATAACAGGTGGTGCCTCAGACAGCCTTATTCATTGGGCACAGTGGGGGACTGAACCCATGACCCTCGCACCATCTGTCAGTGTCTTCAGCATTGTACTGCAACCCTGTTCCTCTGTTTGCACATCAGCGTGCCTGCTTATGCTTCCCGCGCGCGTTTCTTATGTGCTAATGTGCGCAGCGCACAATAGCGCACAGCACACAAGAGCACGCGATAATCCCGGTTTGCTAGGTTAAGACTGAAACGCCCACTCCTTATATGGCATCCTGCACACTAAAGCCGGGCGCACATTAGGACGGTTTAGTAAACATACCCCTTAGAATTAGACCAGAGGTTTCTACTTCACACACCCATTATGCTATAAGGTAATGTTACTTTTGAGACTAGTTTCAACGTTCTACCACAAAGTCAGATTTTCGGCCTTTCGGAGTGTGAACATTCTATGAGATTTCTACACTTAGAATAAGACTACAAGTTTCTGCTTCACACACCCATTATGTAATAATGTAAGGTTACTTTTGAGATTAGTTTCAACGTTCTACCTCAAAGTCACATTTTTGGCTTTTCTGCACATTCTATGAGATTATGAGACTACAAGTTTCTACTTTCCATCTTTTAAGCAGTTCCTTATCCCCAATATTATACTGCCTCCTATCCCATGACTCTAGTTTTGCCAAAAGTCTCTGATGAGGGACCTTTTCAAAGGCTTTCTGAAAGTCTAGATACACTATATCAACCGACTCACCTCTGTGTACCTGTTTATTCACACCTTCAAAAAAACGTAACAGATTAGTAAGACAAGATCTTCCTTGTCTAAAGCCATGTTGGCTGTCTTCCATTAAGCCATAACTATTTACATGTTCAGTAATTTTGTTCTTTATGATGGTTTCTACCATTTTTCTTGGTACAGAAGTCAGGATCACTGGTCTGTAGTTTTGCAGATGAGCCCTGGAACCCATTTTAAAATTTGGTGTTACATTCGCCATCTTCCAATCTTCGGGTATTACAGATGATTTTAATGATAGTTCACAGATTACTAATATCAGGTCTGCAATCTCATATTTCAGTTTTTTCAACACCCTTGGATGTATATCATCTGGCCCAGGTGATTTGCTATTCTTCAGTTTATCTAATAGTTGTAATACATCTTCCCAATGTATCGATATTTCCTTCAATTCTTCCACACCTTTAAATACTACTTCAGTCATGGGTAACATCCCTACATCTTCCTCAGTAAAGACCGAAGCAAAGAATTCTTTCAGTCTCTCAGCTATCGCCTTGTCGCCTCTTAGTGCCCCTTTAACCCCTTTATCATCTAATGGACCAACTGACTCTCTCACAGGTTTTTTGCTACGAACATACTTGAAAAAGTCTTTATTACGTGTTTTTGCTTCCGCAGCAAGCTTCTTCTCAAATTCTCCTTTTGCCTGCCTTATCAATGCCTTGCATTTAACTTGCCAGTGCTTGTGCTGTTTCCAGGATTTGTTCTTTGGCTCTTTTTTCCATTTCCTGAAAGATGCTTTTTTGGCAACAACAGCCTCTCTGACCTCACCTTTAAACCATGCTGGCAGTTTTTTGGACTTCCTTCCACTTTTCTTAAAGCATGGAATACAGCTGGTCTGGGCTTCCAAGATAGTATTTTTGAACAACACCCAAGCTTGATTTAAGTCTTTAACCTTTGCAATGGCTCCTTTTAGTTTTTTCTTAACTATTTTCCTCTTTTTATCATAGTCTCCCTTTCGAAAGTTCAAAGGTAGTACTGTGGATTTCCTTACCATCCCTCCTCCATTAATTAGATCAAACGCAATCATGCTATGATCACTATTGCCAAGTGCCCCCAACAACCTTATCTCTTGCACCAGATCTGGTATTCCACTAAAGACTAGGTCCAATATGGCTTCCCCTCTGGTCGGTTAATGAGTCAGCTGCTCCAAGAAGCAATCATTTATTTCATCTTGGAACTTTATCTCCCTTGCATGTTCTGCCTTGACACTGACCCAGTCGATACCGGGGTAATTGAAATCACCCATTATTATTACTGTGCTGTGACTTTTGTTAGCTTCCTTGATTTCTTTGAGCATTTCATCATCCATTTGTTCATTCTGGCCAAGTGCTCGATAGTACAACCCCACTGCCATCGCCTTCCCCTTTTTACATGGAATTTCAATCCATAGAGATTCTACAGCAAATTTTGTTTCCTGCAAAACTTTAACTTTCTGACTCAATGCCCTCTCTAACATAGAGCGCAACCACTCCACTAATTTGATCAGCTCTATCATTATGATATAGTTTGTACCGAGGTATCATAGTGTCCCACTGGTTGTCCTCCTTCCACCATGTCTCTGAGATTCCAATCATATCTAACCTCTCATTTTGTGCTATATATTCTAACTCTCCCATCTTATTTTTTAGACTTCTAGCATTTGCATACAAGCATTTTAGAGACTGTATTTTATTCATATTAATTTAGCTATTGGTAGGCATGGGTAATTTGGGATCTTTAAGCTCTGTCTGCTCCATACTCGAGGGCATTTGGGCTACTTTACTCTTTTTTGGAACCTCTCTGCTTTTGGTAGTATCCTTCAAGGATACATTCTTCCGAACCATGCACTCTTGGGTTACTCTCTGCTATCCCCTATTATCTAGTTTAAAAGCTGCTCTATCTCCTCTTTAAAGGTTAATGTCAGCAGCCTGGTTCCATCCCAGTTAAGTTGAAGACCATCCCTTCGGAAGAGCCCCTCCTTTCCCCAGAATGTTCCCCAGTTCCTAACAAATCCAAAACCTTGCACCATCGTCTCATCCACCCATTTAGACTCCAGAGCTCTGCCTGCCTTTTGGGTCCTGCGCATGGAACAGGAAGCATTTCAGAGAACACTACCCTGGAAGTTCTGGATTTCAACTTCCTACCTAAAAGCCTAAATTTAGCCTCCAGAACCTCCCTACCACATTTTCCTATGTCATTGGTACCGACATGTACCAAGACAGCAGACTCCTCCCCAGCACTATCTAAGACCTTATATAGGTGGTGCGTGAGGTCCGCTACCTTCGCACCAGGCAGGCATGTTACCAGGCGATCCTCACATCCACCAGCCACCCACCCATGCCTAATGATCAAATCACCAACTATAACGGCTGTCCTAGCCCTTCCCTCATGGGCACATGGCCCTGGAGAAACTTCCTCGGTGCGAGAGGGTTTTACATCACCTGGACAGGTCCTAGTTACAGGATCACTTCCTGCCAGGGATGTACCAGAGCAGTAATCATGGGAGGGACCCCACCATCTGGCCCGCAACACCGCTGAACTGAACCGAGCATCCGCACCCGCTGCAACGTCCAGACGGTAATGCTTACTGAAAGCATGAAGAGACGACCAAGTCGCTGCTCGACAGATCTCCTCTGGTGGAACCAAACTGTGCTCTGCCCAGGAACAGGCCTGCGCTCTGGTGGAATGCGCCCGCAGCCCCTCAGGCACCGCACGACCTTGAAGAAGATAGGCGGAAGCTATAGCCTCTTGAAGCCACTGGGCAACAGAAGCCTTAGCTGCCGCCTCCCCTTTGCGGACACCACCAAATAGCACAAATGATCCGATTTGCAAAAAACATCCGCTACCTGCAAATACCGCCGCAACGTTCTCTTGACGTCCAGCCGGCGCAACCTGCGATCGCGATCGGCACCCTCCAAAGAACTGAGAACAGGCAAACACACCACCTGGTTCAAATGAAAAGGAGACACTACCTTAGGCAAAAAGGAAGGAACTGGATGCAGCACCACTTTCTCCCTTGAAAATGTCAAGAACGGTTCCCTACACGACAAGGCTTGCAACTCCGAAACGCGCCTAGCCGAACAGATCGCCACCAGAAAAACTGCCTTCAATGTCAAGTCCTTCACCAAGGCCCGATGCAATGGCTCAAAGGGAGGTCCAGATAACGCAGTCAAAATAAGGTTGAGATCCCCAGGCGGAACCATCACCCTGCGTGACGGCCGTAACCTGGAAACCGCTTTCAAAAAATGAATCACATCCGGATGAGCTCCCAAAGTCATCCCCTGTACTTTACCTCGGAAACAGGCCAGAGCCGCCAGCTGAACGCGCAATGAACTAGCTGCTAGACCTTTCTCAAAACTTTCCTGCAGAAACTCTACGATAGAAGGAATGGCCACCGTAGCCGCCCGAATCTGATGCCTGGAACACCAATCCTCAAAAATACGCCAGATGCGCAGATACGCTAAAGAGGTGGACTGTTTTCTTGTTCTAAGCAGCGTAGACACTACCGCCGCCAAATAGCCTTTTTTCTTTACCGGGCCCTTTCAATGGCCATACCGTAAGCGAGAACCGATCTACTTGAGGCATGAAGGGTGGACCCTGTAGCAACAGATCCGCCCTTGCCGGCAACCGCCACGGCTGACCGTCTAGGAGACGCACGAGGTCCGCATACCACGGGCGCCTTGGCCAGTCCAGCGCTTTGAGGAGCACCCTTCCTGGATGAGCCTCAATTCTTTGAACTACACGACCTATCAACGCCCACGGAGGAAAGATGTATAGAAGCCCTGTGGTTGGCCACTGTTGTAACAGCGCATTGATGCCCTCTGACATTCGCTCTCGCCTCCTGCTGAAGCACCGGCTGACTTTTGCCGACTGAAAGGTCGCCATTTAATCCATCACTGGCATTCCCCAGCGATTCACTATCTGTGCAAAGATGTCGGGATGAATCTCCCATTCCCCCGCATCTACCTGCACTCTACTGAGAAAATCGGCCTGGACGTTCTCCTTCCCTGCTATGTGAGCTGCCGAAAACGCCGTCAACCTCCTTTCTACCCAGGCGAACAACAGATCCGCCTCCTCCTCCATTGCGGCACTTCCCGTGCCACCCTGGCAGTTTATGGACGCGACGGTCGCTGAATTGTCGGACAACACTCGAACCGGACGAACGAAGACCAACTCCTTGAACGCCTGCAGCGCCCACATCACTGCTTGAAGCTCCAGCCGATTTATAGACCAGGACTTCTCCTGGGGCGACCAAGCCCCCTGCGCAAACCTGCTCCGGCAGTGGGCTCCCCACCCCGCCAGACTGGCGTCCGTCAATAATGGAAGCGACGCCGGTTGTTCCAGGGGCATGCCAGCCATCAGGGAAGCCTCAAGCAGCCACCACTGTAGAGACTGCCTGACTTTCCACGGGCACGGCAATCTTTTGCTCAAAGGATCGGACTGATGCGACCATCAGCGCAGTAGTGCCCTTTGTAACGGACGCATATGAAATCTGGCCCATGGAACCACCTCCAACGTTGCCGCCATTGTGCCCAACACTTGCAGATAGGACCATGCCGATGGAGCCGGTACAGACCTGAACTTCCGAACAAGAGCCCTGAGCGCCTGGGCTCTGTTGCGCGGTAGAAACATGAAATCCTTTTGGGTGCCGAAATGAACTCTGAGGTATTCTATATCCTGAGAGGGCTGCAGTCGACTTTTGACTGGATACAACTCCATTGACTGCTGACAATTTTCAGAAGACTGTGTTCGTGAGAAACTAGCTCAACTTAAAGTAGACAAAGCGATGGGACCGGATGGGATACACCCTAGAATACTGAGGGAACTTGGGGACGTTCTAGCAACTCCACTGACTGACCTTTTCAATGCCTCGTTGGAGTCGGGAGTGGTGCCAAAGGACTGGAGAGAGGCTCATGTGGTAAGGATGTGGTTGAAAACTACAGGCCAGTTAGTTTAACTTCAGTGGTGAGTAAATTATTGGAAACGCTGCTGAAAGAGAAAATAGTGAGGTTTCTGGAGTCCGGCGGATTACAGGATCCGAGGCAGCATGGATTCACCAGAGGCAGGTCTTGTCAGACAAATCTGATCGATTTCTTTGACTGGGTGACCAGGGAGTTGGACCGAGGGAGAGCTCTAGATGTGGTGTATTTAGATTTCAGTAAAGCCTTTGACACTGTTCCTCACAGGCGACTTATAAACAAACTGAGCACCCTAGGGATGGACCCTAAAGTTACTGCTTGGGTTAGAAATTGGTTGGGTGGGAGGCGACAAAGAGTACAAGTAAATGGAGCTCACTCTGAGGAGAAGGATGTTACCAGTGGTGTGCCCCAGGGATCTGTCCTTGGTCCGATTCTTTTTAACATCTTTGTTAGTGATATAGCGGGAGGGCTGTCGGGTAAGGTTTGCCTCTTTGCGGATGATACCAAAATCTGTAATAGAGTAGACACCCAGGAAGGTGTAGATAACATGAGGAGGGATCTAGCTAAGCTTGAAGAATGGTCTAGAATTTGGCAGCTGGGATTTAATGTTAAAAAATGTAAGGTCATGCATTTGGGCTGCAGCAATCCAAGGGAGCAATACAGTATAGGAGGTGAAGTACTTTTGTCCACTAAAGAAGAGCGGGACCTAGGCGTGGTTGTGTCTGATGATCTTAAAGTAGCTAAAGAGGTAGAAAAGGCGACGGGAAAAGCTAGAAGGATGCTTGGGTGCATACGGAGAGGAATGGCTAGCAGAAAAAAGGAGGTGATAATACCTCTGTATAAGTCTTTGGTGCGACCTCATTTGGAGTATGGTGTGCAATTCTGGAGACCGCACCTTCAAAAGGATGTGAACAGGATGGAGTCGGTGCAGAGGGTTGCTACTAAAATGATTAATGGGCTTCATTATAAAGCATATGAGGACAGACTTAAGGATCTTAATATGTACACCTTAGAGGAAAGGCGGGATAGAGGTGATATGATTGAGATGTTTAAATACCTCCGCGGCATAAATGTTCAGGGAGAGAGCCTCTTTCAATTGAAAGCAAGTTCTGCTACGAGGGGACATGGGATGAGGGTGAAGGGAGATAGATTCAGGAGTGATATGCGGAAATATTTCTTTACGGAAAGAGTAGTGGATCCGTGGAATAGTCTCCCAGTGGAGGTGGTAGAGATGAGGACAGTAACTGAATTCAAAAAAGCATGGGACCAACACAGAGGATCTCTAAAGGTAGAAAGTGGACTGTTGTAGTTGTTGTTATGGAAGGACAGACTAGATGGGCCTTGTGGTCTTTTTCTGTCATCATGTTTCTATGTTTCTATGGATTGACCACCCAACCAAGACTCTGCAAGAACTCCACTACTCTGGTCGTCACGCGAATGATCTCTGACTCGGACTTGGCTCGAATTAACCAATCGTCGAGGTAAGGATGAACCAAAATTCCTTCCTTGCGCAACGCCGCCACCACTACCACCATAATTTTTGTGAAGGTTTGCGGTGCTGTAGCTAGACCGAAGGGGTAACGCCTGGAACTGATAATGGCCCCAAATGAATGCGAACCTCAGAAACCTCTGATGAGCTGCTCGAATAGGAATGTGCAAATACGCCTCCGTAAGGTCCAGAGATGTCAAATACTCCCCTTGGCACACCGCCACTATGACGGATCGCAAGGTTTCCATCCAAAAGTGCGGCACTCTGAGACAACGACGGCTTTCAGGTCTAAAATGGGTCTTAACGTTCCGCCCTTCTTTGGCACCACGAAATAAATGGAGTACTGACCCGTGCCATACTCTGCTTTCGGCACCTCTATTACCGCTCCTAACCGAAGAAGTCGATCCAAGTTACTGCGAATCGCTATTACCTTTTTGGCGCTCCTGCACGGAGACATGACGAACGAATCTCGTACCGGCCGGTCCAGCTCAAGCGCATAGCCTTGCTGAATTACCTCCAACACCCAGCAGTCAGAGGTGATGAGGGTCCAAGCCAGAAGGAACTCCCAGAGCCGCCCTCTTACGGGAGGTCCGTCCGGCGGGACCCCCCTCATCTCATTGTGACTTGCGAGCTGCGGGAGAAAAGCCTGCTGCGAAACCTCTATTAGTTCCTCGGAATCCGCAGAATCCCTGGGCATGAGCAGGGAACCGTCCCCTCTGGAAGGAGTTAAACCGGAAGGAATGAAATCTGCAGAAGTCCAGAAACTGACCTCTATAGCCTTGCCCCGACTTCCCTTGCTTCGGCTTATCCTCAGGAAGCCTGCCCGCCTTGGACTCCCCAAGGTCCTTTACTAACTTGTCCAAATCCTCTCCAAAGAGTAAATCACCCTTAAAGGGCAGTTTGCCGAGACGAGACTTGGACGAACCGTCCGCCGCCCAATTACGCAACCACGCCGAGCGGCGGGCAGACACTACGGATGCCGTACTATTTGCAAGGGCCCTGATCAAATCATAATGCACGTCTGCTAGATATGCTGCTCCAGATTCCAGGTGACCCAGCTGTTGAAGCTCCTCCAGATCCAGGTGCGCTGACTGTCTCAGCCGCTGCACCCAACGCAAGCACGCTCTGGCCACCCAAGCCCCGCATATGGAAGCTTGTAGCGAAAGAGAGTCCGCCTCAAAGGTCTACCTCAACAAACTATCCATTTTCCTGTCCTGGGAATCCTTTAAAATCGCACTACCCTCCACTGGGATGGTAGTCTTTTTTCTAACGGCCAAAACTACTGCATCGACACACGGTGCTTTAAACCGTTCTTTATCCTTATCCGTCAAGGGGTAGAGCCGATTCATAGTCCGTATGCCTCGAAGACCCGCTTCCGGCCAGTCCCATTCCTCCTGGATCATTTTCTCCACCACTCTATGCACTGGAAACACCACCTGTGTCTGCTGAACCGCCTGGATAACCGGGTCTTCAACCTCCTCCTCCGCGGAAGCTTGCGAGGAGAGATTCAACACCTGCAGCGACTCCGTGATTAACACCGAGAGCTCCTCCCTACGGAACATTCTAATAATCTTGGCCTGATCCTCCGGCTCCGGAATCTCTCCATCCACGAGATCCGGAGCACTCTCATCCTGTTCCCAATCAACCTCCTCTTCTTCATTCCAAGTGATCTCCCCAGAAGTTGACACTTTGATCTTCACCTTCTTGGGAGCCGCCGGTTCATCGTCGATCCCCTCCCTTGCGTACACAGGCTGGGAAAATCCGGGAATCGCTAATGCGCCGGGCAACCGACCCTGACGCCCCAAACAAAATGCATGGTGCATTAGCAAAACAAAATCAGGACTAAACTCCTCGAGCTCTGCTGCTGGCGACGTCATCTGAGTCCCTGACGATCTAGCTAGCTAGCTCCTCTGATGCTATGCCTTGTGCAGGACTCTGAGAAGATGCAGGTACCATTCCTGTCGGTGCCCCCTGTGCCTCCGGAGTCTCCTGAATCTCCATCTGTTGTTCCACTGTGGACGACAGGGCTGCACAGCCACGACAGACCCCCGAGTCTGCCACTGTGTCCCTTCGCGTCCCACAGACAATGCACTGTGGTCTAGCTGCCATTAGTAAGCAGACCCAGTCCTAAGATGAAAATTCCCAATAAATAAATAAATAAATAAAGAGCACCCACAAGACTTACACCACTGTGCAGTCGAAGAATGGAACCCCCCCTTGCAGAAGGCCCCCCTTCGCAACTGCCGTCTAGCGCTAAACTGCAAGGAAAGCAAGAAAATGAAAGAAAATTAAATTAAATTAAAGAAAATCCCGCAATTACCACTGCAGCGCCAGCTAGAAACTAGCCTGTTGTCCGGCAGCCACGCGGCCTCACCGTGTCTTCTAAAATGGCCGCCGTGAACTGCAGGAAAGTAAAATAGGCGCGAAAATGCTTACCGTGCCTTGCTGCGGCTCTTGCCAAAGCTCCCCTGGCTTAAGCACAGCCTGCAACCGGTTCCAGTCTACCGACCAGGTCTGCATTCTGGTCCCCAAGGCTGCACCTCCGCTTCTATGCCAAAGAGCTGCTAGCGATCTACCGACGCTGCGTCTCCTCCGGACCGTGGGATCATCAACTCGGTCCGGGTAAAGCAGCTTTGGGAGCCCCAAATGTCCAGGGGGAGAGAACTTTGCCTTTCTTTCAGAGAAAAGAGCCCACGATTGAAAATAAAAGAGGCTCTCTGTGACTCTCAACCACCTCTTTTTTTTTTTTTTCTTTTTTTTTTTAACAGCCCGGGTATAAGAAAGTCAGCCTTCCCTGCACTGCACTTTTAAAGAGATAATACCCCTTTTTTTTTTTTTCTCAATCCACTAATCTCTCCATTTCTTTCCTGACCCTAATGCTGTAGTCCAACCTAAATGCTCCTTATTTGTTTCTCCAGGGAGCCCCTACGAGGCTCACCATGTCCTCTTGCTGCATGGAGACTGGTCACACTGGAGCTGAGGAGAGAGATCAGCAGGCTATATCCAGTGATGTCATGATTCTGACATACCAGTCTCCAAGCTGCAGGAAGAGGTTGACAACCCAGAGGTAGAGGACTGAACTGGAGGAACGATAAGGAAATGTTCATATGGCCTATGCAGTTCTGCCTATCCATACAAACCACTAAGCTTCCCTTCTTCTCCCTTAGTGATCCCCTATGCTTCTCCCTTAGTGATCCCCTATGCGTCTCCCTTAGTGATCCCCTATGCTTATCCCCTTTTCTCCATCACATCTGCTGGGAGGCTGTTTTATGCATCTATCATTTTTTCTGTAAAGAAATATTTCCTTAGATTATCCTACATAACATAAGATATGCCATAATGGATCATACTAAGGGTCCATCAAGCCTAGTATCCTGTTTCCAACGGTGGCCAGTCCAGTTCACAAGTACCTGGCAGGTTCCCAAAAGGTATCCAGATTCCATGCTGCTTGTCCAGTGGGTAAGCAGTGGATTTCCCTGGTCCTCTTTAATAGTTCTTCCATGAACTTGTCCAACCCTCTTTTAAATCTAGCTACACTAACGGCTTTTATTATATCTTCTGGTAATGAATTCCAAAGTTTGATTATATTTTGCGTGAAAAAATATTTTCTGTGATTAGTCTTAAATGTGCTACATCTACATCTACATCTAATGTGCCTTTCTACTTTTTAAAGGAGTCAACAACCGATCTACATTTACCTGTTCTACTCAATTCATTATTTTCTATAACTCTATCATATCTCCTCTCAGCGGTCTCCTCACCAATCTGAAGAGTCCTAATCTTTTAAGCCTTTCCTCATAGGGGTATCCTTCCATCCCCCTTACCATTTTTTGTCGTTCTTCTCTGTACCATGGAGGTATTTAATCTCTTATCATATCTCCCTCTCCTGCCTTTCTTCTAAAGTATACAGATTTTTAAGTCTGCCCACATATGCTTTATGATGGTGACCACTAACCATTTTAGTACCTCTGTCTACTAATAGCCAGATCAATATGAATAAAATACAGTCTCTAAAATGATTGCATACAAACGCTAGAAGTCTAAAAAATAAGATGGGAGAGTTAAAATATATAGCACTAAATGAGAGGTTAGACATGATTGGTATCTCAGAGACATGGTAGAAGGAGGAAAACCAGTGGGACACTGTGATACCTGGGTACAAACTACATCACAATGATAGAACTGAGCAAATTGGTGGAGGGGTTGCACTCTATGTTAGAGAGGGCATTGAGTCAGAAAGTATTAAAGTTTTGCAGGAAACAAAATTTGCTGTAGAATCTCTATGGATTGAAATTCCATGTATAAAGGGGAAGGCGATGGCAGTGGGGGTGTACTATCGACTGCCTGGCCAGAATGAACAAATGGATGATGAAATGCTCAAAGAAATCAGGGAAGCTAACAAACGTTACAGCACAGTAATAATAATGGGTGATTTCAATTACCCCATTATTGACTGGATCAGTGCAATGGCAGGGCATGCTATGGAGATAAAGTTTCTAGATGAAATAAATGACTGCTTCTTGGAGCAGCTGGTTCATGAACCAACCAGAGGGGAAACCATTTTGGACCTAGTCCTTAGTGGAACACCAGATCTGGTGCAAGAGATAAGGGTGTTGGTGCCAGTTGGCAATAGTGATTGTAGCATGATTGCGTTTGATTTAAATAATGGAGGAGGGATGGTAACGAAATTCACAGTACTGCCTTTTAACTTTCAAAAGGGAGGCTATGATAAAATTAGGAAAATAGTTTAAAAAAAAAACCTAAAAGGAGCATGTCACGCCCTTGGCCCCTTACTTCCAGTATGTTGGGGCATGGTTATCACAGAAAGTTTCACCTTTTAGCCTTTAACTGACTGGTTCCTTT
This sequence comes from Ichthyophis bannanicus, assembly GCA_033557465.1. NCBI lineage: Eukaryota > Metazoa > Chordata > Amphibia > Gymnophiona > Ichthyophiidae > Ichthyophis > Ichthyophis bannanicus. The sequence continues at coordinate 431,379,587 of CM066034.1, read as the reverse complement.
GCCATACCCTTTGGGAAAGTAGATCAGTCACAATCCACTTGGCTTCAGGTAGAAAAAACACTTGTAGTTGGCTCGAATGATAAGGCAATGACAGAAGTTATTGACTCAAACGCAAAGTTCACAAATACTACCCTTGGATACTTTCTCCAGGATTCTTCACAATACACATCAGGACATAAATAAACTCAAAGCAAAACTTTCAGCTTATAGTGCTCTTCAGCTCAAAGATAAAGCCTTTTAACAGTCAATGGTACCAGCTTGGCTAGCACTGCTGTTTAAAGCAAACAAAAACAGCATTTCTTAATGGCAGTTTTCTGTTCTCATAGTCCCAAACACTTCCAGGCTGGTTTGTCTCCTTACAAACAAAGTAAAACGTTTAACAGGACAAAAACTTCTCATAAGCAAATAATGCTCTATTTCATGCTTTAGGAATATTCAAAAACAAAGCCAAAAACTTTACTTCCTTTCACCATTAGCTCGGCTTCTTGCCGGTGCACTGCTCTGGATATCAGGTGTTTATCAAGCACAATCAGAGAGCTTCAGCTTGCTTTCTCGGCAAACGTATTTCTTCTTTAACACAGGACATGCACAAACCCATCTACAGGCTTTCAAGGTTACCTGACTCTGAAGGTTTTCTCTTAAGGGTGGTTTTCTTTCAATCCCTCTGCAGTAAAGATTGGCACAAGGAGCAATCCACATATGAGTCTTCGTCATTCACAGCGAGGTCTGGTTCACCTAGTTGCATAGGCTCTACCTCTCCTTCCAGTTCACAGGGTTCAGCTGACTACCTTCCGTTAGAGCTGAGAGTATCCCTTGCAACTCTGCACTGCTCTGTATTAGACAAGCTTTCAAGGCTCATACCTGGGCCTGGGCTTGTAGCAGCTTCTCCTCCCTCATGCTTTGGCCACCATTCTTCTGTGCTTCCTCATCCTGTCCTCCAGCTTGTGTTTCTGCTTGGGTCTCTCCCTGAGACTCTCTCTGGGACTCTCCTCCTTCTCTCTCCTGCTTCTTTCTCTATCCTAGACTTAAATCCCCAAGGCTCCAGCCCCACCTCTTCTCCTCTCAGGTGACGGAGATCAGCTTGCCTCCTGGCAGCTGGGTAATTAGGGAACTCAGTGACGTAAGGGTCCTTTACCCTGGGTCTGTATTCCCTCTCCTTTTCTCCACTAGGGGAACTCTGAAACCTATCCCATCTGGGAATTTCCTGCTTTCTAGGTGTGATTGGGGTTTTGTTTCTCTGACCTTGCAAAATAGGTCCTCTTATAAGGGTGAATTCCTTTCTTTTATCCCTTTCTCCTCTGTTATGATAAGCTTCCTTATCACAAGCAGTTGCAAAGTTTGTTTAAAAATACTATCTTGGAAGCCCAGACTAACTGTATTCCACGCTTTAAGAAAAGTGGAAGGAAGTCCAAAAAACTGCCAGCATGGTTTAAAGATGAGGTCAGAGAAGCCGTTGTTGCCAAAAAAGCATCTTTCAGGAAATGGAAAAAAGAGTTAAATGACGAAAACTGGAAACAGCACAAGCACTGGCAAGTTAAATGCAAGTTAAGGCAGGCAAAGAGAGAATTTGAGAAGAAGCTTGCCGTGGAAGCAAAAACATGTAATGAAGACTTTTTCAAGAACATTCGTAGCAAAAAACCTGTGAGAGAGTTAGTTGGACCATTAGATGATAGAGGGATAAGAGGGGCACTAAGAGGAAACAAGGCCATAGCGTAGAGACTGAATGAAATCTTTGTTTCGGTCTTTACTGAGGAAGATGTAGGGATGTTACCCATAACTGAAGTGGTATTTAAAGATGATACTGTGGAAGAATTGAAAAAAATATTGATACACCGGGAAGATGTATTACAACTATTTGATAAACTGAAGAATAGCAAATCACCTAGACTGGATGTTGAAAGAACTGAAATATGAGACTACAGACCTGCTATTAGTAATCTGTGAACTATCATTAAAATCATCTGTAATATCTGAAGATTGGAGGATCCAGGAAACTACAGACCAGTGAGCCTGACGTCAGTACCGGGAAAAATGGTAGAAACCATAATAAAGTACAAAATTACTGAACATGTAGATCATAGGTTTTCAATCCTGTCTTCGGGGAACCCCAGGCCAATCGGCTTTTCCAGATTCCCACCATGAATATGCATAAGATAGATTTACATACCATGTAGGCAGCACATGCAAATCTATCTTATGCATATTCATTGTGGGAATCCTGAAACCCGACTGGCCTGGGGTTCCCTGAGGACAGGGTTGAAAACCTATGATGTAGATAGTCATGGATTAATGGGAGACAGCCAACATGGCTTCAGACAAGGAAGATATTGTCTTACTAATCAGTTATGTTTTTTTGAAGGTGTGAATGAACAGGTAGACAAAGGTGAGTCGGTTGATATAGTGTATCTGGACTTTCAGAAAGCCTTTGACAAGGTCCATCATCAGAGACTTTTGGCAAAACTAAAAAGTCATGGGATAGGTGGCAGTGTACTATTGTGGATCAGGAACTGGTTAAAAGATAGAAAGCAGAGGGTAGGGCTAAATGGCCAATTTTCCCAGTGGAGAAAGGTGAATAGTGAAGTACCCCAGGGATCTGTGCTGGGTCCGCTGCTTTTTGACATATTCATAAATGACCTGGAAAAGGGAATAACGAGTGAGGTTATCAAATTTGCAGATGACACAAAACTATTTAAAGTTGTGAAAACCCATGAGGATTGTGGAAAATTGCAAGAGGATCTTGATAAATTGGAAGACTGGGCATCCTAATGGCAGATGAAATTTAATGTGGACAAGTGCAAGGTTATGCACCTAGGAAAGAAAAACCCAAACTATGGTTATATGATGCAAGATTCCACATTAGGAACCACCACCCAGGAAAAAGATTTAGGTGTCATCGTGGATAACATGTTAAAACCTTCCGTCCTGTGTACATCGGCGGCCAAGAGAGCAAATAGAATGCTAGGTATCATAAGGAAAGGAATGGAAAATAAAAGAAAGGATATTATAATGCCTCTGTATCGTTCCATGGTGCGATCGCACCTTGAATATTGTGTACAATTCTGGTTGCCGTATCTTAAAAAGGATATAGCGTTATTAGAAAAGGTACAGAGAAGAGCCACCAAAATGGTAAAGGCGATGGAAGGATACCCCTATGAAGAGAGGCTGAAAAGGTTAGGGCTCTTCAACCTGGAAAAGAGATGGCTGAAGGGAGATATGATGGAGGCCTATAAATTAATGAATGGAGTGGAACGGGTAAACGTAGATCGATTGTTTACGTCATCAGAATATAGAACGACTAGGGGACATGCAATGAAGCTACAGGGTAACCTATTAAAGACTAATAAGAGAAAATATTTTTTCACTCAACGTGTAACCAAACTCTGGAATTTGTTACCTGAGGATGTAGTAAATGCTGTTAGTGTAGCTGGGTTTAAAAAAGGTTTGGACAAGTTCCTGGAGGAAAGGTCCATAAACCATTATTAAAAGGGACCTGGGATATCACTGCTTGACCCAATACAAGCATTGTGGAACCTGTGTCTTTTGGAGAAACTGCTAGGTACTTATGACCTAGATTGGCCACTGTTGGAAACAGGATACTGGCTTAATGGACCTTGGTCTGCCCCAATATGGCATATATGTTCTTATGTTTGAAGGTGCGGTCTCCAGAACTGCACATAGTTCTACAAATGAGATCTTACCAGAGACCTATACAGAGACACTATTACCTACTTTTTCATGTTGGGCATTCCTCTCCAAGCATCCTTTTTACTTTTGCTGTCACCTTTTCTACCTATTCCACTCTTCTTTCATTCACAAAAGTACTTCACCCTCTATACCATATCATTTTTAAATACATGGCCTTTCATTTTTTAGCATTATATCTCAGCTGCCAGATGTTAGACCATTCTTAAAGCTTCGCTAGATCTCTCTTCGTGTTAACTACACCTTCCTGGGCATCTACTATATTGCAGATTTTGGTAGCATCCACAAAACAATATACCTTACCTGACAGCCCTTCCACATTATCACTTAACTAAAAAGGTTGAAAGAACTTGACCAAGGACAAATCTCTGTGGCACACTCCTGGTAACATCCTTATCCTCAGAGTGAACTCCATTTACCACTACCCTTTGTTGCCTCCCACTCAACCAGTTTCTAACCCTGTCACTTTAGGAACCATCCCAAGAATTCTTAGTTATTTACAAGTCACCTATGTGGAACCTTGTCAAAGGCTTTGTTGAAATCTAAATATGACCCATATTGCAATCTCCCTCAATCCATCTCTCAGTCACCTAGTGGAAATATTAAATAAATACTTAAAAAAAAAGAAATTAATCAGATTAGTCTGACAAAAGTTACTTTTAGTAAAACAATGCTGCCGTGGACCCTGCTCTCCACTGGCTTCCAGAAACTATACCATCCTTTGTTTTAGCAGTATTTCCATTTATTTACTCAGAGTTCAGACTAACTAGCCTGTATTTTCCAACATTCTCCTTACTTCTGCTTTTATGGAGAGGAATCATATCTGTCCAGTGGCGATTTGCGAGACTTCAGCCAATGACTCTGGATTGGAGGCAGCGCAGCAAACCACCCTGCATAAGAGTGGGTCCTGGCAAGGTTGCACCCCATACCGGCTGGCCCATGGAGTGGGCCACACCCACCGCTCCACCCTTGGTATGTCACTGCATCCGCCCTTTTCCAGCCCTCCAGAACCTCTCACAGCTCTAAAGAAGCATTGGAATGATTAGATAACCAGTAGTGTTCCCAGCCCCTCTCACCTAGGGTGGCATTCCCCCTCTCTCAGCCAGGCCCACATAGGCAGCATGGTAAGCTTATGATTAAACTGGTTTGCCATGGGGCCTCGAACTCCAGGAGCTAGATGCTCTTCTCGAGACTTTGGCTGGGAGAGAAGAGTGCCCAGTCCCTGGGGTGCAAGGCACCATGGTAAACCATCTTTATTGTAAGTTTGCTGTGTTTCCTCCATGGGCCCAGTGAGGGTACACCCCCCTCTCGGCCAGCACCTGGAGAGGGCCACACCCACTACCCCGCCCTTAGTATGCCACTGCAGATAATGAAGCCACCATTATTCCCTAAATTCCCTCAATACTCTTGGATGTATCCCACCAGGCCCCATTGCTTTGTCTACTTTTAGTTTAGCTAGCTTCTCATAACCAGGAACTAGCTAAGCCAAAAGTAGACCCTTGGGACATGAGGGTAACTGAAGACGTTTAAGGATCTCCTTCCCCAATAGGCACTGCAAATATTGTCTCTGCAGCATATCTAGCCTTGCATAACCTGGGGTGCAGAAGACTTGATCCAGGAATAGAACCTGTGTCCTTCTGTACTACTAACAGTTGGGGGGCTGGTGAGCATGAGGATTGTTTGGTAGAGTGGCGGAGAGGGTCAAGATGTGTTTTTTCATTGGTCTGGGACTGCGTGGGCAATTTTTGCCTTCTTTCTTGTGTGGTTCTCCTTAAGAATAGTAGGCTAGTATAACTGAATATGTCTTACTTTTATGTGCTCTCTCTTTTTTTATATATTAACCATGATGATGTATTTTTATGTCCATGCACTTTCATTATCATTTGGAATATTGTGTTCAGTTTTAGAGACCATATCTCGTAAAGGATATAAAAAAGACTGGAAACGACTTCCGGTGATGTCACAGAGCTAATGGCAGCTTAGGTGCCTAGCTCCTATCCGATCCTCGACTTAGAGAGAGTTTAGAGTATCCCCCCCCAGCTAAAAAGTGGAAGGGAGATGATCACTGACCTCTGCAATGGCGGCGAGAAAGAAGTTGGCGAGTTTCCAATCTTCATATGTGAGGGGAGAGCCGCGGGAAGTGGCGGAGATGGAGGGCCTGGAAGAGAGGGGAGAGACTGAGAGCTCAGACGAGGAGGAAGAGGAGAGGGCGGTTGAGGAGTTAGAGGAGCTCCCGTTGAAGGCCTGGCTGAAAGCCTTTAAAGTGGAAATGCATTGTGAGATCAAGGCAATGCGAAAAGATGTGAAGGAGACATTGAAGGCGATCCAAATGGAGGTGAGCGGTTTGGGACAGAGGGTGGATGATCTTGAAAGCCACGTGGAACAGCATGCAGAAGAGTCCAGGGAAATGGCGGCGGCGCAGAACAAACTCAAGGCCCAGCAGGAGGAGATGCAGGAGAAGCTGGAAGAGATAGAAGATCGTGCGCGATGGAATAATTTGAGGATATGGGGGGTGCCAGAACAAGAGGCATTTAAAGACTGTGGACAATTGGTACAGCGCCTGTGCACCCATATATTGAGGCTGGGGGATGCTGGAGGCACTGGCACAGATCCCATTGGGGTGGAGCGGGCACATAGGAGCCTGGATCCACGGCGGGAGAAGCAGGCGAGAGACATTATTGCCTGTATGAGCAGTTTCCCCATCAAAGAAAAGATTTTGCAGGCGGCGCGGAAGTTTGGCAGGATCGCATGGGAAGGCAGTGAAGATGAAGTGTTTAATGATTTGTCCAGAGGAACGCTGGAGTGGAGGAGAAATATGAGGGAAGTCACTGCGTATATGAGGGGGAATGAACTGTGATACAGATGGATGTTCCCCTTTGGGATGCTGCTAATGGTGAATGGAGTGTCCTGGAAGGTCAAATCTGCGGAGGAAGCATGGATGGCGTTGGAGGAGTTGGGCTGTGAGAACCTGCCCCAGACGGCCGGGAAGAGGAGGGGACAGAATAAAGAAGGGAGTGGACAGCAATCGCGTCTGCAGTGGCAGAGAGTGGGAGAAAAGGGGAAGAGACTCAAGAGAATGCCCCAAGAACGGAAGAGTGCGGCAGTGGTGGCAGACCCCTGAAGCGAAGGGGGGTGCAGCAGAGATGGACTAAGGTAGTGAGTGATGGGCGGTAGAGCTCCAGCACTCATGTATGGGACACTGGACTTTTAGGGCTGCAAAAGGGTCGGGAGGTGTGGCTGTGAGGGTGGTATAATTTTGGGGAAAAGGCCGGAGGAGTGTTGGAGGCTGTTGGGGGGAGGGGGTGGTCACGGTGAGTGTGATAATGCAGGGGGGGAGGTGGTAAGGGGGAGGATAAGATGATCACAGAAGGGAAGGAGGGAGGACAGTATGGGATGGGGGGGGAGGGGGAGGGAAAGGGGAGGGGGCGGGGAATAGTGGGGAGGGGAGGGGGGACAACTCCATAGCATAAGGGGAGGGGAGGGGATGATGGAATGAGGATGTTTATGTTTATGTTTATTATATGATAAAAACCGCCTTTCTACAAAAACCAAGGCGTGTACAATTTAAAATTCAATAAAAGAAGGCTAAAAGCCAACGGAAAAGAAGAGAAGTGTACAATATATTATAGGACAGAATGAAAGGGAAAGCAGACAGACGGAACATGAGAAGAAGAAGACCTAAAGGCAGACAAAAGGTGAGGGGAAAGTAGAAGTCACACAAAAGGAGAGGGAACATCAAAAGCTAAAGAGAACAGATGAGTTTTCAAGTCTCGTTTGAAAGTAGAGTGTTGGGGTTCTAAACGGAGGGAAGAGGGAAGGGCATTCCAAAGGGCGGGTCCAGCAAAGAAGAAAGCGGTAGAACGGGTAGACTGAAGGTGAGCTCGGGAGGGGGAGGGGAGGGTAAGGCGATTAAGATGTTGCGGATAGGGTCTGTTAATGTTAAGGGGTTGAACTCCCCGGCTAAGAGCAGTATCTCCAGGAACAAGCAGGAATGAGTCTTCACATATGGGTACGTCGGTACCGACGGAGCCTGCGCGGGAACGCTCCCCAGCTTCCCAAAAAGGAAAGCTTTTGGGAGCATCCCACAGCGCCTGCGCGCTGCCTTCCCGCCTTTCCTAACCAACTCTCCTCAGTTCTTCTTTGCCGCGGAGCCAGCAGGTCGAGCCCTGTCACCGCTGAAGAAGTTCATTATTTTATTTTATTTCTTTGGTCGCGTGTCTGCCTTCCCCGACTCCGGACCGGTACCGCCGGTCTTTTTCTTTCTTTCTTTAAAAAAAAAAAATATATATATATTTTTCCTCACTTGGTGTATTTTTCTTCTTGGGCCTCAGGGCCCACAAGAAAATTTCCCTCATGGAAAAACCAGCCTCCGGGTTCAAAAAATGCACTAAGTGTAGCGGTACTATTTCTGTTACAGATACCCATGAATGGTGTCTTAAATGTTTGGGTCCTGAACACTCCATTCCGGATTGTCCGTCCTGCTCTCTAATGTCTAAATGGGGGTTACAGAACCGAGCAGCTAAGCTCCATGTGCTGTTTCCCGCTGATGCACCGTCGGTAGCATCGACATCTTCCAGGTCTTCTTCTCCTGATGGATCTCAGGTAACCAAACATAAACCTAGCAGGTCCTCGAAGGGTAGATCTCCCTCTAAGCATCGAGATGCCTCCGGGCTTGCCCTCGAGGATCCTGCCCCAGCAAAACAACCCCGGCGGGAAGCTCCGGCTTCCAAAGCTCCTCCTATGGGGTTACAGGTTGACATCGATGGCACGGCCTCGACCGATCACCTGTTAGATTGCTCTGGGGTATCGGCACAATCTCCCGGTACCGATTTCCAGGCATTCATGGCATCGATGGATCAGAATGTTCTGTCCATGCAGCAGGCTATCACGGCCTTCATTCGAGCTGTGATGCCGATGGTACCACAACGAGCTCCGTTGTCGGTATCGGCTCCGGTACCGGCACCAGCGCCGATACCGGTACCGACTGCATCGACATCGACCAGGATACCGACTGCAGCGGTTCCTTGTCCAGGGCTACTTCTCGGTACCGATCCGGTACCGGGGACGCCCGATGTTGATACCGCTCGATACGCGTATCGAGCGTTAGAAGAGCACCCTGACAGGCGATACTTCGATTCCTCTGGTGATTCTGATTCATCAGATGAGTCTCCTGAAGTATCCATAGCCCTTCCTGAGGAGCCTTCTTCTCCAAAAAGAAGAATGTCTCCTCCAGAGGACTTGTCCTTTCAAGACTTCATAAGAGAAGTAGCTAAAGGACTCTCTATTGCAGTAACCTCTGAATCAGAGCCTAGAGCAAAGAAATTAGATATTTTAGGATACTCTAAGGCTCCTAGAGAGGCAGTCACTTACCAATTCATGAGATTCTTCATGAACACATGATTGCTTTATGGGAGACTCCTCTCACTCTTTCTCCTCATTCTCGCAGGCTGGACACTATGTATCGTGTCCCTCCTTGTCCTGGATTTCAGAAAACTCAGCTTCCTCACCATTCCATTGTGGTGCAGTCAGCTATGAAGAGGATAAAGAGTACAAAGAGACACTCTTCTGCTCCTCCAGGAAGAGAATGCAGGACCTTGGATGCTTTTGGTAGGAAAATCTTCCAAGCCAGTATGCTTATTGCCAGAATCAACTCATATAGCCTTTACATGGGTATGTTTCTAAAAGAAGTTGCACAAAAACTGCACAACTTCCTCCCTTTTCTTCCAGAAGATAAAAGGGATGAATTCCTCCTTTGGCTTAAGCATACTCAAGACATTTCAAAGTTTTCCAACAGGGCAGCTTTTGACTCCTTTGAAGGTGCCAGCAGAGCCTCAGGCATTGCCATAGCTGCTCGCAGAATTGCTTGGCTCCAGGCTTCTGATCTAGAACCCTGGGTTCAAGATGGCTTAGGAAATCTGCCCTGTACAGGTGAAAATCTATTTGGCAAAGAGTGGCAAATAAAAGCCACTCAAATGGATGCAGAGAACTCTGCTCTGGATAGACTTTCAAAGTCAACCTCCATTCCTGCCAAGAAAAAGATTTTTAAAAAGTCTTTTTACAAAAAGGGCAGATTTCCTTCTACTTCTGGCCAACAATCTTCTACAGGTCGCTTTGCCACTAAGCGTGAGCAACCTAAGCAGGCCAGGCCTAAGTCTACAGGGGCTACTGCAACTCAGCAGTCCCAACCTCCTCAGGGTTTTTGACTTGATGCTAGAGAACTTAGCCTTTCTGGCTCTACAACAGCCAGAAACTCTCACCATTCCAGGAAGGTTAGCTCATTTTGCTCCCAGATGGGAGCAAATCACATCAGAGCAGTGGACCCTCTCCATCATAAGAGGGCTACAAACTTCATTTCTCAGACCTTCCTCCCCACACCATGGTGAGACACTTCAATTCTCCCACATCTCTTCTCGACCTTCTCGGTCAGGAGGTGACTACCCTTCTTGCCCAAGGGGCAATAGGAGAAGTTCCTCTTCTTCAACAAGGGTCAGGGTTCTACTCCCCCTATTTTCTCATTCTGAAGAAGACAGGGGGATACAGACCCATCTTAGATCTCAGAGAATTGAACAAATTCCTATGCAAGGAGAAGTTCAAGATGCTTTCTCTGGGCACTTTCCTTCCATACCTTCAAAGTCAAGATTGGCTTTGTTCTCTAGATCTCAAGGATGCGTACACACATGTCCTCATCCATCCATCTCACAGGAGATTCCTACGTTTTCTTTTCCAAGAAAAACATTACCAATACAGAGTACTTCCTTTTGGTCTGGCCTCTGCTCCCAGAGTGTTCACCAAATGCATGGCAATAGTTGCTGCATTTCTACGCACTCTGGGAATATTTGTCTTCCCATACCTGGACGACTGGCTCATCAGAGCTCCATCTCAGTCAGAGGCCCAGATTTCCCTGGACCGCACAATGCGCATTCTGCAGTATCTGGGACTTGTGGTAAACCTCCCAAAGTCCCAGCTCACCCCTACTCAGTCCCTGGAATTCATAGGGGCCTGGTTGGATACCACCACTGCAAGGGCCTACTTTCCTCAGGCCCGTTGCCAACGTCTAGTGCAGTTAGCCTCCCAGATTCAGTCAAAGAACCACTTAACTGCCCGGGAGATGCTACAACTGCTAGGCCACATGGCTTCCACAGTACATGTGGTACCCTATGCTCGCCTACACATGAGAGCAGCTCAATGGACTTTGTCCACCCAGTGGACTCAGGCTTCAGGAGCTCTCTCAGACCAAATAGCAACCTCCAAACGTCTCTTTTGGTCTCTCCAATGGTGGATGTCCACTCAAAATCTGTTGCTAGGGTCCCCCTTCCAACAGTTGTTGCCCCAAGCAACCCTCACAACAGATGCCTCCCAAACAGGTTGGGGAGCTCATCTACAAGACCTCTCCACTCAAGGCACTTGGTTCCCACTGGAGACCTCTCTTCATATCAACCACTTGGAACTTCGAGCAGTTTTTCTAGCTCTCAAGGTTTTTCATATCCTCCTCAGCTACAAGACAGTTCTCATTCATACAGACAATCAAGTAGCCATGTTTTACATAAACAAGCAAGGAGGAACTGGCTCTCTGTCACTTTGCAACAAAACTTTAAGATTATGGGCCTTCGCCAGAGAGCATCAAATCCATCTCCTGGCAGTATACCTCCCAGGAATTCAAAACTCTTGGGCAGACAGACTCAGTCGAGTTCTGCTTCTACACGAATGGTCCCTGCACATGGATCAGGTACTCAGAATCTTCCAAGAATGGGGAACCCCGGACATAGACCTCTTTGCAAGTCCGTGGAATGCCAAACTTCCCCGATTCTGTTCCAGAATTCCGTGTCAGGGAGTTCAGGCCAAGGATGCCTTCCTCCTTCACTGGGGTCAGGGCTTCCTGTATGCCTTTCCACCCATTCCTTTGATTCCCAAGACTCTATTCAAACTCCAGAGGGATCAAGGATCTATGATCCTCATAGCTCCACGCTGGCCACGCCAAGTGTGGTACCCTCTACTTCTGCATCTCTCCCAAGCCCTCTCCCTGGACTTGGGAGCTGCTCCAGACCTCCTGTCCCAGGAGGACGGGACTTTGTGGCACCCAAACCCCAAGTCCCTTCACCTCAGAGCTTGGTTACTGAAGGCCTAGACCTTCAAGACTTGAATCTTTCTCAGCAAGTGAAGGATATCCTCCATGCTTCCAGAAAACCCTCCACCAGGCGTTCCTATGCTTTTAAGTGGAAAAGATTTTCCATTTGGTGTGCTGAAAAGGGTTTTGACCCTCTAGCACTACCTTTAACTTCTCTGTTAGATTATCTCCTGCATCTCTCCAATGCAGGACTTAAGACAAATTCAGTAAGAGTCCATTTGAGTGCTATTGCAGCGTCCCTTAAGCCCATCAATGGACAACCTATCTCCTCTCATCCCCTCATTGCAAGATTCATGAGAGGCCTAACTTTGACTAAACCTCCCATTAGGCCTCCTCCGGTGGCATGGGACTTAAATTTGGTTCTTGATCAGCTTATGAAGCCACCTTTTGAACCTTTAGCCACTACCTCCTTGAAATTCCTTTCCTGGAAGGTTATTTTTCCCATTGCAGTCACTTCTGCTCGCCGCATCAGTGAACTGCAGGCCTTAGTGGCTAATCCACCTTATACAAGGTTCCATCATGATAAGGTAGTCCTTAGGACAAATCCACACTTTATGCCTAAAGTGGTCTCTCACCTTTTCATCTTAATCAAGAGGTATATTTACCTGTCTTTTTTCCAGCTCCTCATGCATCCAGTGCAGAGAGGAATCTTCATACTCTGGATTGTAAAAGAGCTCTTGCTTTTTACTTACAAAGGACACAGCAACATAGAAAGTCTTCCCAGCTTTTTGTTGCTTTTGATCCTTCTCATTTGGGACTTCCAGTCTCTAAGAGAACACTGTCCAATTGGATTGCTCAGTGTATTTCTTTTGCCTACCAGAGTAAGAACCTTTCTCTGGAGAGCCATGTCACAGCTCATAATGTGAGGGCCATGGCCACCTCTATGGCTCATCTAAATTCTGTGTCCATCGACCAGATCTGTCGAGCAGCCACCTGGGCCTCGGTTCATACCTTCACAGCCCATTACTGCTTGGACAAGGACTCCCGCCAGGATGCCTTGTTTGGTCAGGCTGTCCTCAAACACCTGTTCCATTCTTAAACAACTCCTACCCTCCTTCCCTGGATGGATGCCTGAGATCCATAGGAGGACGCAGATCCCTTTCAGGGTCTCATATCCTTGGGGATCTTCCAGGCATCTTAGCTAGGGAGTCCCCATATGTGAAGACTCATTCCTGCTTGTTCCTGGAGATAGCACAGTTACTTACCTGTAACAGGTGATCTCTGGGAACAGCAGGAATAAGTCTTCACAACCCTCCCACCTCCCCTAGGAATTGTACCTCTTTTCTATCTTTCCTTTCCTCTCTCTCTCTATTGTCTCAGCTTTAAACTTGAACTGAAGAGAGTTGGTTAGGAAAGGCGGGAAGGCAGCGTGCAGGTGCTGTGGGATGCTCCCAAAAGCTTTCCTTTTTGGGAAGCTGGGGAGCGTTCCCGCGCAGGCTCCGTCGGTACCGACGTACCCATATGTGAAGACTTATTCCTGCTGTTCCCAGAGATCACCTGTTACAGGTAAGTAACTGTGCTTTACTGTTTCGGGAGGCGTGGAAGAATCGGTGGGATGTGGTGTTGGTTCAAGAGACCCACCTGAGGAGAGGTGATGTGGAGAGGATGCAAAACAGGCAATATCTTGAACAATTCTATTGATGTAACAAAGAAGGGGTAAAGAAGGGGGGTGGCTTTGTTGGTGAGTGTGGGGAGTGGGATTCAAGTAGAGGGGAGCTTTAAGGATTCGGAAGGGAGGGTGGTGGGGATTAGGGGGAAGTTGGGGTCTAAGGATGTCGTTATAGTATCAGTGTACGGACCAAACGGTAACCAGGGGGTCTTTTGGAAGGAGGTGGGGAAGATAAAAGAGGAGGAGGGAGGGGGGAAGTTGTTGATGGGGGGGGGATTTTAATCTGGTGTTGGACCCGGGGGTAGATAGAGAGCCGGGAGGGGGGGGTGGGAGGAGGTAAAAAAAATATACAAGGCCTACGGAGGTTGATGCAGCAACAGAACTTGGTGGATGCATGGAGGGTGCTTAATCCCTGGGCGAAGGAATATACGTATTATTCCACACCACATAACAGTTGGAGTAGGATTGATATGATTTTAGTGGATAAGGATTGGATGGTGGATGTGCAGAGGGCGAGGATTGCCCCGACAGGGTGGTCGGATCATGGGGCGGTGGAAATGGAACTTAGCAGCCCGAGGCGGGGAGGAGTGGTGTTCTGGAGGTTGAATGAGAGCTTGCTAAAGATTGAGGAGGTAATAGCAGATATCAGAGAGGCTATTCGGGAATATTTGAGATTGAATGATACGGGGGAGGTGGGGGAGGGTGTGGTATGGGAAGGCTTGAAGGGGGAGGTTTATAATGTGGGGGGCGAGGAAGAAGCGGGAAAGAAAGCAGCAGGAGGAGGGGCTGATGAAGGAGTTAAAAGATGCGGAAGAGAGACTTCGAAGGTTGGGGGCGCACAGCGATAGGGGGACGGTGGCGAGAGTGAAGGAGGAGTTGTATGCCCTGCAGGTGGATCGGGTGGCCCATGCACTACAGAGGGTAAAACAGGTGTATTACGAGTTTGGAGATAAAGCGGGGTGGTTGTTGGTGGGGCGGCTGCGGAAGCAAATAGTGGCATCAATGATATATCAGATTAAGGGGGTAGATGGGAAAATATGTAGGGGGGATGAGGAGATAAGAGATAGATTTAGGGAATTTTATCAGGACTTGTATATGGGGGTGGAGGGGGTGAGGGTAGAAGAGATCTTAGACTATCTGGATGGGATAAAGTTAGATGAATTGCCTGAGGAGACTCAGGCAGATTTAGAGGCTAGGATCACGGAGGAAGAAATAGGGAGGGTGGTGAAGGGTATGGCGGGAGGGAAGGCCCCTGGTTTAGACGGGTTGCCGGTGAGTTTTTATAAGGTTTTCTTGGGGGAGATAGGGGGCATTTTAGGGAGGGTTTTTAATGGGGTACTGGATCAGGGAGGGGGGCTACCACAGGGAATGTTAACCGCGAGGATTACGGTCCTTTTAAAGCCAGGGAAGGATCCCTTAAGTTGTGGGTCGTATAGACCTATTTCTCTCCTTAATGTGGATGTTAAAATTTTGGCTAAGATCTTAGCGGATAGGTTGAGTGGGTGGCTACCAGGGATAATTAAGGGGGATCAGGCGGGGTTTATTGTAGGACGGCAAGCAGCGGATAATATAAAGAGGGTGGTAGGGGTGGTATGGGAAGCGAGGCAGGAGCAGGAGGACTTTCTGTTGATGTCAATCGATGCTGAGAAGGCGTTTGATAGGGTTCATTGGGGTTTCTTAATGAAGGTGCTGGAAAAAGTGGGGTGTAGACTGAACTTTTTGAAATGGGTGAAGGGACTATTCAGGGGGCCAAGGGCTAGGGTTAAGGTCAACAGGCGATATTCCCAAGATTTTGAATTGGGGAGGGGGACAAGGCAAGGGTGCCCTCTTTTCCCGCTGTTATTTGCACTAGTAGTGGAACTGCTGGCGGAAAGGATTAGGGCGAATGAGAGGATAGTGGGCTTAGAAAGAGGGGGGCGAAGCCATAAGATATCACTTTACGCAGATGATATCCTTCTTTATATTGGTAAGCATATGATAACGCTTCCGGAGGTGGATAGGTATGGGGTGGTGTCGGGGTTTAAAATGAACATAGATAAGACGGAGATGCTGAAGGTGCAAATGGATGGGGAGGCAGAAGAGAGGTTGAGGAGATTATACCCTCTACGCTGGGTTAGTAATTCCTTGGGCTACCTTGGGGTGAATATTACGACTAGATATGGGGATTTATATAAGGCTAATTACCTGAGGTTATTAGGGGAAATAGGAAAGGATTTAGAGGGGTGGATGCGGCTAGAGATTTCCTGGCTAGGAAGGATTGCGGCCATCAAAATGAATATCCTGTCCCGTCTGCTATATATGTTCCAGGCTCTCCCGGTAGAGATAGCGGAGGGGGCAGTGAGGGCCTTGCAAAGACGGGTATTTAGGTATATCTGGAAACGGAAACCTCCGAGACTCGCTAGGAGAGTTATGTATGCTGTAAAGGAGGAGGGGGGGAGCTGGGGGTGCCAAATTTGTTGGATTATTATAGGGCAGCACATCTAACACACCTAATGGGCTGGAGGGAGGGGGGAGGTGAAACCATGGGTGGGGTTGGAGAGAACGAGGGTGTTGGGGGGGAGGTTGGATGCTTGGTTATGGGCCCCAAAGGGGGAGAGGGGGAATTGGGGGGGGGCATGGCTGCTATGAGGCAGGTGGCGAGGATATGGAATAAGGTTAGAGGCCCGGAGGTTAAGAGCAGAGGGAGCGGGTTCTCAGTAATGACCCCTTGGAGAGGGTGGAGAGCTTTTAAGCCTGGATGGGAGGGAGGGCGGTTTGATAGTTGGAGGGGTAAAGGGCTATGCTGTGGATTTCAGTTGTTGGAGGAGGGGGAATTAAAGAACTTTGCAGTAGTAAAGGAAGAGTTTGGACTGGAGGAGGGGGATAGGTTTGCTTATTTGCAGGTGAACTCCTTTCTGCGAAGAGAGCTAGGGAGGGATGGGTTAGGTAGGGAGGTTTCAGGGTTGGAGGTGATATGGTATAGGAGGAGAGGGTCGAGGGGTATGATTTCGGGATTATATAAAGAGATGAAAGAACAAGGGGGAGGGAAATTTAAGTATATGCTAGATTGGAAGACAACGTCTGCTCCAAGTCCATCTCCCAAGGACTGGAAGAGAGTGTGGGACCAGATAAAGCAGGGTCCTCGCTCGAGTAAGATTAAAGAGAATAGCTATGTGTTGATGCGCTGGTATTATACGCCAGAGAGATTACATCGGATGTACCCTGAGGTGTCTCCCCTTTGCTGGCGGGAGTGTGGGGAGGTGGGGAGTTTTTGGCACATTTGGTGGGGGTGCAGGAAGGTTCAGGAGTACTGGGGTAGGATCCAGGAGTGGATTCGGCGGAAATTAGGAATGGTGGTGGATTTATCGCCGAGTCTTTTTTTGCTTTCTTGGGGGGGGGGGGAAGGGAAAGAAGACTGTGGGGGTAGGATGGGGGTGGCCTGCTTAAGTGTGGCCCGTTGTGAGGTTGCAGCGGCGTGGAGGGCGAAGGAGATGCCTTCGGTGGGACAGTATGAGAGGAGGCTTAGGAATGTGGTCTTAATGGAGAGATTAACGGCGGCACGGCAGATGAGGGTGGCACGGTTTGACGAGGTATGGGGTAAGCTGTGGAAGGTTTTAGGTGGGGAATAGAGGGGGGGTTGGGGGGAAGGGGGGAGGTGGGGAGAGGAAAGCAAAGGCAGGGGGCGGGGATTAGCGGGGGGTTATCATAGAGCGTACTGTTGGGGGGTGTTAGGGTCTTAAAGAACATGGGTAAATCTTTGGGGGGAGAACAGTAGGGCAGACTCATCTGTCTGTTGGTAAATATGGGTATTGATGGGGGCTGTGGGTGGTGGTTATTTGTATTTGCTGGAGTTTTTTATAAAAAACAAAAAAAAGTTTTTAAAATTAAAACAAAAATCAATCTGGGGCATTACAGTTGGGGAGTACTTCCCATTTGTGAGGTCCTGATAACTGTCTGGTGTTTCATAAATTGTTTAGATATGTCTTTTTCCAGCCAAATGACTTTGTTGTTTTTATTTCTGCCAGGTTACTTGGGCTAACAAATGGGCATATTGCTCTTTCACAGGGCACGATATAATTATATCACGTATTGTAAATAGAGTGGGCCACTTAGTGGCATATTGCTCCTGTGGTTGTATGTATCTCCTAAGTATTCTTTGGGTTTGTCTCTCTTAACTTAGGTGGATGTCTCTCGCTCCCCTAATATGGGGACTATAAAAGTATTCTCTGTAAATGTGTTTAATTAGAATGTGTCTGCTACTGTTTATGGTTTATGGTTTGGAGAATCTATTTTTTTTTTGTACGAGATTTTGTTTTTGGAATGTAATATTAAAATTTCAATTAAAAAAACAAAAACAAAAAAAAAACTGGAAACGGTTCAGAGGAAGGCGACCAAAATAATTTGGAGCCTGCACCAGAAGACATATGAGAAAAGATTTGAAGACCTAAATATGTATACTCTAGAGGAGAGGAGGAACAGGGGAGATATGATACAGACCTTTAAATACTTAAAGAATATTAATGAACAAACAAACCTTTTTCAAAGACGGGGAAGCTGCAAAACTAGAGGTCTGCAACATAAAGCTGCAACATAAAGCTGCAAGGAGGTAAACTAAAAGGCAACATCAGGAAATACTTTTTCACTGAAAGGGTAGTAAATGCTTGGAATACCCTCCTGATAGAAATGGTGGGGGCAAATACAGTGACAGAATTCAAAATGGCAGTGGATCCCTTTATAGCAACAGGATAAAATCAAAATAATCTTAACTGTCTCTGCTATCTCAACAGTACAGAGCCCAGAGGTCAGTTAATCTTAACCCTTTTGTTTTAAGTTTTTACAACTGGTATTTTATGCCTTACTTGTTATTCTTGTTGTTATGTAACCCACTCTGGAATAATTGGGAAAAAGCGGATGGGTCAATATTTAGATTCTGCAGTCAGTATTGTTTTAAACACTGACCCCAGTGTTTAAAATGAAACTGGATATTCAGTGCTGGAATTGTGGGGCTGATACCGGTAGCCTTCTCATAACCAAACTCTGAACCAAACAAAAAGGATTCTTGCTGCAGAGGCCTCTGATGTGCTCCTGAACACCAAGACTATTGATAGTGCAGATTCACTTCCTGCCAAAGATTGAGAGCATGAATACTGAAGACCATTCTTTTCTGTTCTGCTTGGTGCTGACAACAGATTTTTCCCTAGCCTGAGAGTTCCTAAGGACCTTGGAAGTTGCAACAATGTATTGGGACCCTGGTCTGCTACTTCTGCATCCCATCTCTTACCATGGATTCTATTGCATGAGTGACCGCCTCCAGAGAGCGGCGTTCTGATTGGCCCAGCCACCTGACAGCGTCCTGGGTCTAACCCAGTCCAAAGCAGGGGCAGATACTAAGATAATAGTTCTACAAGAATAAGAACGCTGGTCTGAGAAAAGTTAAAGAACTTCTTTTTGGCTTTCTTTTTGTTTTTGATTTTTTGGGCCTTAGGTTTTCCAATCAGGGCATTTGCCCAAGGCTTCTCTTGCCACCTAACGGGTTCTTCTCCTTGTCTCAGCAGAGACACAGTGAGACCAGCTAAGAAGACGTACAGAGAAGAGCCACCAAAATGGTAAAGGGGAAAGGCTTAAAAGGCTAGCGCTCTTCCATTTGGAAAAAAAAAACCTGAAGGGAGATATGATAGAGGTCTATAAAATAATGAATGGAGTGGAATGAGTAAACGTAGATTGGTTGCTTTCTCGTTCAAAAAGTAAAAAGACTAGGGGAAATGCAATGAAGCTACAATGTAGCCCATGTAAGACTAACTGGAGAAAATATCTTTTCACTCAACATTTATTTATTTGACAGGCTTTTTATACCGCTTTATCATTTTTAGTCAAAGTGGTTTATTTATTTTATTTATTTAGACAGTTTTTGTATACTGCCTTATCCTTCAATCAAAGCGGTCACAACACAATTGGGGGATACATTTAACACATGGGGATATGAGACACATACACTAATAGTTACAGGGAACATGGGCAATGGAGGGTTAAGTGGCTTGCCCAAGACCACAAGGAGCATCTGTGGGACTAGAAACCCCAGTCCTTCTGGCCCAAGGTTGCTGTCCTCTAGTGGGATTTGAACCCCTGATCTTCTGGCCTGAAGTACCTTGCCCCAACCACTAGGCTACTCCTTCCATCCTCCTCCCAGTTACATTGTAACTTAAACTTGGTAATATACATTAAACAGGGACATTGATACCTTGGATTCTTCTGAGGCAATGGAGGGTTAAGTGACTTGCCCAAGGCCACAAGGAGTGCTAATAGGAATCAAACCTGATCTCTTGGTGCCCAAGCCAGTGCTCTAACCACTATGCTACTCCTTCACTTCATGTAATCAAACTCTGGAATTCATTACCGGAGGATGTAGGAGGTGTAGTTGGGTTTAAAAAAGGTTTGGACAAGTTCCTGGAGGAAAAGTCTATATACCATTTAAAAGAGGACCAGGGAAATCCACTGATTAAGCCAGGATAAGCAACGTGGAATCTGTGTACCTTTTGGAAACCTGCCAGGTACTTGTGACCATGATTGGCCACTGTTGGAACCAGAATAATGTGCTTGATAGACCCTTGGTCTGACCCAATATGGCATAGTTTATGTTCTTATGTTCTTAAGACCTTTGCAGGCACCTCAGGTGTTCTGTATTTCTTCCTATTACCCACACAGCTCACAGGACATAGCTTGAGCTGGCCAACTAACTTACCTGCCTCTTGAGACTTTTTGCTGTCTTGGTATCTGATTTTGGACCTCAACAGCATTCCTTCCTCCTCCTTCTGAACTCTGCTCTTCTTGCATGGCAGCTTCTGAATCATCCATGGAGAGTCCATTTCCCCCTCTCAGCAGGGGGCTGCAGTTAGTCCGACTTTGCCTGTCTCAGGGGCAAGGGGTGGCAGATGGCGCTGCGGGTAAGGAAGATCAGCCTCTCCCTTTCCTCTAGGGGTTGGGCGGCGGCTATGTTCCCTGTTGGGGGGTCATTTCTGGCTTCTGGAACCTGGATTGTTCTCCCCAGAACTCTGTTCTGTTTGACTACAGGGCTGGTCATTCTTGGCGGACACTTCAGACACAGAGCAGGAGCCGATGGTTCATCCACTCCTACAAGGGGTGAAAAAATCCATTACATTCTTTCCATTCTTGGAAATGATCAAGATCATGATCTAGTCAGAGTGAGGTTCTCTCGACTCCCCGCCTTAGGGGCTATGAGTGTATAAGAAGATGTTTGCTCTTCCAGAAAAGGAGTGCATGGTGTGGTTTGATATTCCCAAGGTGGATGCGCAGATTACGGCAGTTACCAGACTGGCCACTATTCCAGTGGAAGCCATAAAAGATGCTCTGGTCTGAAAGGTGGCTTCAGCATTGAAGAACCAGTTCACTGCAGCGACTGCTATTCTTCAGTTGGTGGTCTGTGCAGGCCTAATGTTTTGATTGCTGCTTCAGTGGATTCAATCTCTCCCACCAGACGATACTACCTCTGTTTGAAGTCAACTGCGGCCTTCCATTCTGATGTCATGTACAACCTGGTACATCTAGCAGCCGGGGATAGTTCCCTGACATGGCTTTGGATTTGGCTCCAATACTGGGCAGCAAACATATCTCCCAAAGCCAGATTGGCCCAACTGTGGCAATTTGGAATAGCTGGTGGAGGACCTGAGTGAGACAAAACTTTACCAACTTCCGGAGGACACGTCCAAGGGGCCTATGCAGAGGGCAAGAGCCCTTTTGCCATCAGCCTCTATCCACTCCTCACAGACACACTGGTCTGACTCCCAGGAGTCTCAGGACTCCAGTCGCTTCTGGTCTGGAAAGCCTTCTTTCTCTCTGCTCCCGGATTTTGAGCTTGTTTTCAGTCCATTTGAGGAACCCGTGAGCCCAGGGACTCAGTCCCCTCCAGAGGATTTCCTCCTGGGCTGCATGATGAAGATTTGGGGACCATTCCCTGGTTCCTCCAGTAGGATGCAGACTTCGCCTCTTCTCTCAGGAATAGTCCTGGGCCACCAAGGATTGCCGGGTGCTAGACACCACTCAGTACAGATATGTCCTGGAATGCAAAGAGACGATCCCGAACACATTCATGATCTTCGCCTGTGGGTCCACAAAGAATGTGCAAATCACCTTGAGCAAGCTGCTGTTCCTGATGGCAGTGGTGTCTATTTTCCCAGACAACTGGGGAAGGATAGATATTCCATCTATCTTGTGGTGCCAAAAGAAAAGGATAGATCATTCCCGCCCATTCTGGACCTCACGGATATCAACGTGCACTTATGCGGTCTGTGCTTCTGGATGGAAACTTTGCAATCAGTGATTCAAGCAAAGCATATTTTCATATCCTGAAACGGAAGGATCAGTATCAGTGTTTTGCTGTGCTTGGCTCTCACTTGCAGTTTGCCACCCTCCAATGCAGACTCTCCACAGCCCCAAGGACATTCTCCAAGGTCATGGAGGTGGTGGCTGCAGCGCTAAGGCGCCAAGGGACTTGTATGCACCAATGCTGGACGATTGGTCCATATGAGCCCACTTTCTGTCCGAGACATCTCAAGTAGTGTCCCAAGTGGTGGCCCTTGGAAAGCCTCAGCTGGGTGGGCAATTGGAGGAAGAGCCAAATTTTGTCTTCCAAGTTCCTGAGGTTCCTGGGAGCATCTTCCTGCCAGAGGAAAAAGACAAAAGGTTGTTGGATTGCCTGGCACTATCCTGGTCACTACAGGCTCCCAGAGTCTGGGATTATCTTCAGCACCCCAGACTGACGGTGGCAACAATTGAGGTGATGCCATGGGTGAATGCTCATATGTGACCGCTTCAAAGATCCTTGCTGACTCGGTGGTCCTCAAGTTCTCAGGAGTTTGGCTCAGGCTCCTGCTCCCACTGATGGTGAAGGCCAGCCTGAGTTGGTGGCAGTGGCCAAATCTTCTGAAGAAGGGCATGCCACTGGGTGATTACTCGTGGATCCTTCTGATGATGGATATCAGTCTCTTGGGCTGGGAAGCCCATTGATAAGGATGAACGGCTCAGGACCATTGGAGCCACAATCACCTTGAGGTGAGGGCCATCAGGTTGGCTTGTCTGCATTTCTGGCCCCTGCTCAAGGGCTAGGCGGTTCATGTGTTTTCAGACAATGCCATGATGGTGGCTTATATCAATCGGCAAGGCGGCACAAGGAGTGCTGGGGTAGCCCTGGAGATGGCTTTTTTGTTTGCCTGGGCAGAGAAGAACCTGTGTCAGCTCAGTGCATTGCCAGGATGGAGAGTGTGGAAGTGAATTTTCTCAGCTGGCACTCTGTGGATCCAGGAGAGTAGGAGTTGAGTCAGAAGGCATTTTCAATTGATTCTGTGCCACTGGGATCACCCCATGATGCATCTGATGGCGACCCGCACCAATGCTAAAGTGTGTAGCTTCTTCAGTCGCCAAGTCAAGACCTGCTGTACATTCTTTCTCCTTGGTCGCTGTTGGGGCGTGTGATTCGGCATGTAGGATGCCACCCGGGACAGATTGTTCTGGTGGCACCGGATTGGTTGAGGAGTGCATGGTTTGGAGATCTGATGCGGCTCCTACAAGCACATCCTTGGTTTGCTTCCATCTTGGGGCCTATTGTATCAGGGCCCAATTGTCCTGGCAGCCCAGGCCCGCTTCTTGCTTATGGCTTGGCTCTTGAAAGGAGATGGCTAGCATGTAAGGGCTACTCTCCTGCGATGGTTCCACTCTACTCAGAGTCCGAAGAAGGTCTACCAACCTAAGAACATAAGAAATGCCATACAAGGTTCATCAAACTCAGTATCCTGTTTCCAACAGTGGCCAATCTAGGTCTCAAGAACCTAGCAGTTTTCCCAATGCTTGTATTGTAGCAAGTAGTGGATTTCCTGGGTCCCCTTTAATAATGGCTTATGGACCTTTCCTCCAGGAACTTGTCCAAAGCTTTTTGAAACCCAACAATACTAATAGCTTTTACTAAATCCTCTGGTAATGAATTCCAGAGTTTGATTATGCGTTGAGTGAAAAAATCTCTTACTCTTGTGTGTCCCCTAGTCTTTCTACTTTTTGATAAACAACCTATCTACATTTACCCGTTCTACTCTATTCATTAATTTATAAACCTCTATCATATCTCCCCTCAGCTGTCTTTTTTCCAAGTTGAAGAGCACTAACCTTTTAAGCCAGTGATTCCCAAACTTTTTTGGCCTACCGCCCCTTGGTTCCATAAATGTAGTACAGTTCCCCCCTCACCCAGTGACGCTATTACTCAAAACAAATCACTAATGTCATTCCCGCCACAGATTATTTCTTCCCACCATCCAAAACTGGCTGGTGGCTGTTTTACAAGTTTATCTATCGCATTTCGCTTTCTACTACTACTAATATTAATCATTTATAAAGCACTACAAGACATACACAGTATTGTACAGACACATATAAAGACGGTCCCTGCTCGTCAGAGCTTACAATCTAATTAAGACAGACAAAAGATAAAAATAAGGGTAGAATAAGGAGACACAAGGAAAACAAGGGATCAAGATCCAAAAGCAGCCTCAAAGAGGTGAGATTTTAGCATTTGAAAAGGGGCAGAGATGAAGCCTAATGTACAGACTCAGGAAATTAGTTCTAGGCATAAGGAGCAGCAAGGTGAAAGGAACTAAGTCTTGAGTTGGCAGTGGAAGAAAAGGATAAAGAGAAAAGCAAGCCAGTAGAAGAGCAGAGTTCACAAAGAGGGGTATAGGGAAAGAGGAAAGGTAGTGAGGAGCAGAATGAAGGCATTTATAAGTCAGGAGGAGAAGTTTGAATTGGATATGGAAACAGAAGGGAAGCCAATGAAGTGATTTGAGAAGAGAGAGTATGAGTATATCGAGGCTGGCAAAAGATTAGTCGCGCAGCAGAGTTTTGAACAGATTGAAGGGGAGAAAGGTGACTCAGAGGGACACCATCAAGAAAGAGTTGCAATAGTCGAGACAGAAAGTAATTAGAGAGACAAGTGTTTTAGTAGTGTTCAGAAAGGAAGGGGTGAATTTTGTTAATGTTACAGAGAAAGAAATGACAGGTTTTAACTATCTGTTGGATATGTGAGGAGAAGGAAAGCAAGGAGTCAAAGATGATCCCAAGGTTATGGGCTGAGGAAACAGGAAGTTGAAGAGTGTTATCAACAGAGAGAGAAAGGAGGAAGGGGGAAGGAAGGTTTAGGGAAAAATAAGAAGTTCGGTTTTTGCCATGTCTAATTTCAGTATATTTTGTTCGTGCATACAAATGTGACATGCAAGATGCAACTTACTACTTATTCCTGCCAAATATGCTAGTGAAACACCCCTGGTGTAATCATGCAATGTAAACATATGCACCACTGGTTCTCTCGCGACGATGAAAACATATGCTCATTTAGTATACAATCAATTTATATTACATAATGTCTACTTTCTTATTTCTTAGTTGTTCACACGGCTATATTGTGCTTATCCCTCCAGCGCCCAAATGCCGCCACCTTGTCTTTCAACTCCCCTTGTGGGGTGGTGCCGCCTCTTTTGGGCATCTTGTCTTAAGCCTTTCCTCATAGGGGTAGCCTTCCATTCCATTTACCATTTTGGTGGCTCTTCTCTATACCTCTTCTAATTCTGCAATATCCTTTTTAAGATATGGTGACCAGAATCGCACACAATATTCGTGGATTGATACGGAGGCATTATAATATCCTTGTTTTTATTCTCCATTCCTTTCCTTATGATTCCTAGCATTCTATTTACTTTCTTAGCCCCCACTGCACACTAGGCAGAGGGTTTCAACATATTATCTACAATGACGCCTAAATCCTTTTCCTGGGTGGTGGTTCCTGATGTGGAGCCTTGCATCGTGTAACCATAGTTTGGGTTGTTCTTTCCAAGGTGCATAACTTTGGACTTGTCTACATAAAATTTTATCTGCCATTTGGACGTCCTGTCTTCCAATTTATCAAGGTCCTCTTGCAATTTTTCACAATCCTCTTGGGCTTTAACAACGTTGAATAATTTTGTGACATTTGCAAATTTGATCACGTAATTTTTATTCCCGTTTCCAGGTCATTTATGAATATGTTAAAAAGCGACAGGCCCAGCATAGATCCCTGAGGTACTCAACTATTCACCTTTGTCCATTGCGACAACTGGCCATTTAGCCCTACTCTCTGCTTTCTATCTTTTAACCAGTTTCTAATCCACAATAGTACACTGCCCTTCTATCCCATGACTTTTTAATTTTGCCAAGAGTATCTGATCTTGTCAAAGGCTTTCTGAAAATCCAGATACACTTTATTAACTAGCTCACCTTTGTCTACCTGTTTATTCACACCTTCAAAATAATATAACAGATTAGTAAGATAAGACATCCCTTGGCTAAATCCATGTTGGCTTTTCCCCATTAAACCATGACTATCTACATGTTCATGGCATATATGCCTCTTGGAGCAATAATGCGGCACATGGCAACTGGCTGCTGAGGTGGCCAAGGTGCCGTCTCTGTTGGCCTTTCCGCAGGAAAGTCTGGAGAAGGGCCTTAGCTCCCTAAAAGTTCAGGTGACAGCACTGGCCTGTTTCAGAGGTCTGGTGGCTAGTAAATCTCTAGCCTTACATCTGGATGTGTTGCTTTCTTCAGGGGATGCGGCACCTGCATCCTCTCTTTTGGTTAGTTGTCCCTTCCTGGGATCTGTATCTGATGCTCAGGGCCCTGATGTTGGAGCCCTGTGAGCTGTAGCAGCGCACTACTCTGAAGGTTTTACTGCTCAAGATGGTCTTATTGGTTGCGATTTGTTCCAGAAGGTGGATTTCTGAGCTGCGGGCTCTGTCTTGCCGAGATCCTTATCTGTCCTTTTCAAAGGAGACTGTTTTCATTTGTTTATGTTTATTGTTTATGTTTATTAAAACTTGTTATACCGCTCAATACCGTAGGCATCTGAGCGGTTTACAATAGATAAAATCAGGCAAGTTAATTAAAACAAGCGCTTTGGCTGTAGAAAAAGAAGAGGAAGAAGAACGCCATTAGTTGTGAGAAAAAGATGAGGAGAGAAAGAGAAGGAAAGCAAAGAACAGAATGGAAGTTTAGGATAGGGAGGAGCAGATTCATACATACTATCAAGGAGAGGAGGGGGAGCAGGGTTTCATGAGAGACATGGAGGAAAAGAGGTGGGAGAGTAGGCTAGGGAGGAGGATCAAACGCAAGACGAAAAAGGTGGGTTTTGAGCTGGGATTTGAATGAGGGGTATGAGTCTTCTGCACGGAGGGAGGGGGGGAGCGAGTTCCAAAGGCTTGGAGCCAGGAAATATAAAGCAGAGAGGAGCGGGTTTGTTGCAATCGAGCATGTGCAGGGGAGGGGAGGACCATGCGATTTACGTGTATAGAACGGAGGAGACGGGGAGAGGTACGAAATTGGATCTGATTCGCCAGATAAAGGGGGGCGCCAGTGTGGATAACTTTGAATGTAAGGATTAGACGTTTATACTGAGTGCGGAAGGAGACAGGTAACCAGTGATGCTGATAGAGAAGGGGAGTGACGTGATCGAACCGTGATGCACGGGTCAACAGACGGATAGCGGCATTCTGGACACGTTGGAGACGGGACAATTGTGACTGGGATAGGCCGGCAAAAGAGACATTACAGTAATCGAGACGAGACAGCACAAGGGTGAGCAGGAGAGTGGTAAGGGCAGAAGCAGAGAGAAAGGGACGGACTGCCCTGAGCTGACGGAGAGAGAAAAAGGAGCGCTGTACAATCGCGGAGATATGGTCTTTGAAGGTAAGATTGGAGTCGAGAATAACGCCTAAGTAGCGGAGTGTTGAGACCAGGGGGATAGGCTGGGAGGATAGGGAAGGAGCACAGGTGGGGGAAGGACTGCCAAAGGTGAACCAGATTGCAAAGGATTTTGCTGGATTGAAATGAAGAAAATTAGAGGAGAACCAGGAAACCACAGCAGTGAGACAGCGATTAAGAGGGGTGATGTCAGGAGAGAGCGGGTCAGTATGGTGGAGGAGAATGATGTCGTCTGCATAATAGTATGCAGAGATGCTGAACTGTTGGACTAGAAGGGCAAGAGGGGCTAAGAAAATATTGAAGAGGAGTGGGGCAAGAACAGACCCCTGGGGAACACCACAGGAGAGAGGGGTGGGGGCAGAGGAGGAAGATGCGGTGATGACAGAGAAAGAGCGGCAGGATAGGAAGGAATGAAACCAACGTAGAACCATGCCTGAGAGACCAGCTTCTTGAAGACGGGAGAGAAGGGTGTGATGATCCACTAGGTCAAAAGCCGCAGATAGATCAAGAGAGACAGCCAAGGTGATGAGACCGCGGTCATGAGCAATGTGAAGATCATTGAGGAGGGAGAGGAGAACAGATTCAGTACTATGGCCAGGGCGGAAACCGGATTGATGGGGATGGAGAGTGAGAGAGAGTTCAAGATGGGAGGAGAGTTGAGAGAAGACCAGTTTTTCGAGGAGTTTTGAGAGAAAGGGTAGATTAGAGACGGGACGCCAATTAGAGAGGACAGAGGGATCAGAAGAATGCGATTTCAGGATGGGGCGAACTATTGCATGCTTCCAGGTAGTGGGAAAAGATCCGGTGGACAGGCTTGTGTTAAGAAGAGAAAGGATGAATGGGGATAGGGCTAGAGAAGGCTCTAGGAGCCATTGAGAGGGGATAGGGTCAGCTGGGCATGTTGTTTTGCGGACAGTAGAGAAGGTCTTATTCAGAACTGCAGGTGTAATGGGGTCAAAAGAGGACCAGGAGTGTGACAATGCAGGAAGTAGGGAAGGCGAGGAAGGGGAGGAGGGAAGGGGGGACTCAGAGGGGGGGGAAAGAGGTGGAGGACAGTGGGGAAAAGTTTGACGGAGAGTATTAACTTTGGATACAAAGAAAGAAGCGAGAGAAGATGAGTCCGGGGAGGCAGAGAGTATGACAGGAGAGGGGATAGACGCAGAATGTGTGGCTGTGAGAGAGCGTAGAACTGAGTATAGTTGACGAGATGAATTTGAGGAGGAGGAAATGAGGTCAGCATAATAGTTACGTTTTGCATCGTGGAGAAGAGTGCGGTAGTGACGATGGCAGGTATGGAAGTCAGCGAGAGTGACAGGAGATGGGTGCTTCAGCCAAAAACGTTCTGCACGGCGAAGGTGCTTACGGTGTAAAATTAGGCCATGGTGGAACCAAGGGTAGTGTGGGAGGCGACGGCGAGAGCGATGGGGACACAGGGGAGCGGCAAGATCCAGAGTGGTGGAGAGTGATGAATGCAATTTGTGAACCTGGGAGTCGAGGGGGAGAGTGTCAAAGTCTATAGGAAGTAATGCAGTTGGGGAGGGAAACTGAGAGAGGGTATCAGCAGTAATTCGGCGGGAGAGCGTGGAGGAGGAGGTGGTAGTATTGGAGTTTGAGGAGGAGAGGGTGGGTGGAGCAACGAGATCAAAGAAAAGACACATATGGTCGGTCCAGGGAAAAGAGGAGGAGGAGAGGGATAGGGGTAGGAGAGGGAAAGAGACCGGAGCGATGAGGAGATCGAGAGTGTGACCAGCAGTATGAGTGGGGAAGGAGACAAATTGACGAAGGGAGTGGTCGGACAAGAAAGTGAGAAAGGAAAGGTCTCTTGCTGAGTAGGGGTCGTCGACGTGAATATTAAAATCACCTAAGATAAGGAGACAAGGATGGCAGAGGGAGATTTCAGAAATGGTAGTTAGTAAGGAGTCCCAGGAGGGAGAGGGGAGAGAGGGAGGGGCATAAATTAAAAGGAAATAGTAGGGACAAGAGGAGGAGTCCAATCGTACAAGAAGGGACTCAGGGTAGCTGGGAGAGGCTAAGGGGGGAAGTTCAGACAGTGAAGCAGAGGAGCGATAGATGACTGCGACACCGCCGCCACTTCTCCCTCGACGGGAGGTGGACAGATAAGAATATCCAGGTGGGAGACACCGGTTGAGAAAGGGCTCATCACCCTCCCTCAGCCAGGTTTCAGTCAGAAAGAAGATGTCCAGGTTATGTAGTACTATAAGATCTTGAATTAGTGATGTTTTTGTTCGAATTGAGCGACGGTTTAAAAGGGCTAGATGTAAGAGCGAGCTGGGAGGGGTAGTGGAGAGGGGGGAACAGTGGGAGGAGGAGACACAGTAGGTTAGGTTAAGGGGCTGCCGGGCAAGATGGCCGGGAATGGTAGCAGAGGGTGAGGCAGGACGCCAGCCCCAATGCACCGGGATGGTAGACATAGTGAGGAGGAGGGGGAGCAACAGTAGAAGACCTAGTTTTGCGACGGGCAGAGCGGCAGAGAGAGCTGCGTGTGAAGGTAGATATGGGGAGAGTGGGATAGGAGGGCTCGGAGGTGGAGGCAGGGGAGAGAGCGGGAGAGGAGTCCTGGCCCCAGCTCCGTACCCTCGGAACTCGCCCCAAGGAGCTCGCACAAGGAACAGGTCCTGCTCCTTGTGCGCGCTCCTTCGGCGCGCGCCCACGCAGCGCAGGGCGCGTCACCGGAGTGGATTTTATAGACGGGAGAACCCAGCGTCACTTCCGGTGGGCGGAGACTGTGCCCGAGGTACCGGGGAGAACACAGGAATGGATACCTGAGCAGTTTGAGAGCGCAGGCTACGGGAGCAGACAGCAGGGCAGGGAAAAACAGCACACGTTCAGGTAACAGGCAGTCAAATAGGCAGCAGGAGGAGAATACAGCGAACAGCAGCCAGCCGCGTCACCGGAGTGGATTTTATAGACGGGAGAACCCAGCGTCACTTCCGGTGGGCGGAGACTGTGCCCGAGGTACCGGGGAGAACACAGGAATGGATACCTGAGCAGTTTGAGAGCGCAGGCTACGGGAGCAGACAGCAGGGCAGGGAAAAACAGCACACGTTCAGGTAACAGGCAGTCAAATAGGCAGCAGGAGGAGAATACAGCGAACAGCAGCCAGCCGCGTCACCGGAGTGGATTTTATAGACGGGAGAACCCAGCGTCACTTCCGGTGGGCGGAGACTGTGCCCGAGGTACCGGGGAGAACACAGGAATGGATACCTGAGCAGTTTGAGAGCGCAGGCTACGGGAGCAGACAGCAGGGCAGGGAAAAACAGCACACGTTCAGGTAACAGGCAGTCAAATAGGCAGCAGGAGGAGAATACAGCGAACAGCCATTTGGCCTGTGCCTGCCTTTCTAACTAAGGTGATTTCTCCTTTTCATTTGAACCTGGTGGATTTCCTGTCCTCCTTCTCTAAGAAGTGGTGCTGGGGGAAGCACAAGGATCTTCACCTTGTGGATGTCCAGAGAGTGCTTCTCCGGTTCCTGGAGGTTACAAATACCTTTTGTAAATTGGATCATCTGTTTGTGTGCTATTTGTTGGCCTCTGCAAGGGTGACGCAGCAGGTAAGTCTACAATGGGGCACTGGAAAAAAGAGACCTTTGCCTCAGCGTGGCTGCTGCAGACCCGGACGGTTCCAGAGGGTTTGTGCACCCTCTCTACTCGAGCGCAAGCATGGGCAGAGCATAGCTCAGTAGCCCCTTCAGACATCTGTTGGTGGCAACATGGGCGTCACTATACACTGCAGAAATGCTGCAGAAGATATCAGCTTTTGGCTCACCAGTCATCCTAAGGTGTCTTTCTTTGTAGCTGATAGTTTCCAGATGGGATTTGTAGCAATTCAAGAGTCAATGGAACTTGTGATAAGGAAGCTTATCAAAGCTCAGGGAGTAATGACAAAAGAGGAGAATTTACTCTGATTAAGGGACCTGTGCTGGCAGGTTATAGAAATAAGACAGCTTGTTTCCCTAAAAGACTACATGTTCCAGAATGCACCAGTATGCAGAAAGTCCCTAGGGGAGCTAGAGTCTAATCAGAGAAAGCATTATGTCATCCCTAATCAAACAGCCTCTAGGAGAGTGCTTAATCCACAACACCTGAAGAAAGCAAGGGAGGAGTTGCAATCTAAGCCCTTTAAAACTAGAGGGGAATCTTCAGGAAGACAGAACAGAGGGGGTGAGAACCAGAACAAAAGGAAGAACAACCGGAACCTGAGGGAACAAGGACAAGGAAGCAGACGGTCCAAGAGAGGAGCTCAGAGAAGTACGTATGCCTGGAGAGATACCTGGGGGAAAGAACCTTCAGAGGACTGGAGAAAGCCAGAGGTCTGGAGATCCACAGCCAGGGACCTTCAAGCAGCACCTATGAAGAGGTCTGTTGCAGCTAAGGAGAAAAGGAGCCCAAATACCTCTTGGAAGACGTCTGGAGAAAAGATCCTGAGGTCCAGAGATACCATCTGGAGGACAGGAAACAGAAGCTCTATTGCATACTGGCCAGAATACCAGAAGAAGCAGCCTGATGCTTGCCTGGATTCAGGTATGAACTGTGAACGTTTCTCTAGCTTTGAGCAATGCAAACAGCAGGGAAACAGTTTCTCTCTGTATAGAGGTCAGTTCCTAAAGCCCTCTGAGTCAGACGGAGAAACTGAATCTATGCA
This sequence comes from Ichthyophis bannanicus, assembly GCA_033557465.1. Lineage (NCBI taxonomy): Eukaryota > Metazoa > Chordata > Amphibia > Gymnophiona > Ichthyophiidae > Ichthyophis > Ichthyophis bannanicus. Next base: position 431,347,725 of record CM066034.1, on the reverse strand, counting down.
ATTTCAGGAGCAAGGTTTAATATCTGATGCAGAGGATGTTTATATGGATTGTTCTTTGAGTAGGTTGTTATTTTAGGAAAATCCTAAATATAAGAGCAAACATCAAAAGGAAACATTCTAAGTATTGGCTTCCCATAAAGTTTTGTTGAAAAGAAAAAAGCTTTTGGGAAAGTTTGCACGTGTGCTGAAATCAAGCTACTGATTGCAGTTAATTGTCACCTGTTGGTAGAGGAGAGCCCAGCACAAGCCGTGCACACGTGGGATTTAAAAGTTCTTTTCTGTATGGAGAAAGTGAGCTATGTTTTTGTATAAAGAAGTTTTCCTCTTTGATTTGTTTTCACCTCAGCACTGCTAAGGAGTTTATTAGCCGTGGCTGTAAGAAAGCCTTTCTGTTCCATAAAGGACTTTGATACTTATTTGCATAAGCTTTTCAGTTGCCTTATTTATGTTGAATAAACCCTGGAGAAGTTATCTGGATGGTGTTACCAAGCATATCTGTGTGTGGAATATTCACCCCCTAAATAAACTCTAATTTTGCCTTACACTCGACCAACTACAAGAGTCTTCATTTATTTTAAAAGGCAAGCTTTGTGTGAATGGACTCCAATAACCACAATCCTTTGCAAGACAGTTAATTTACAAACTTATAGTCCAAACGTTTCCTCTTGGACTACAGAAGGAGTTGCAGTGACCCTCCTCTTCAAGATCTATTTCTGTATGTTTCTTTGAAACACTTTGTAGTTCACAGGGTCCATCTTCTCAATGACCTAGTACAGCCTTGCCACCAACACAGTAACCTACTATCCAATAGTGGTAGGACCCGATCTCCTGGTTGGAAGACACACAGGGCTACAGAGCAATTACTGTATATTACTGGGCTTATGTAGAATAAGGGGTCAGTTGAGCTATGGTAGCTTGCACCACTTGGGCCACCTATGTCAGAGAGGTCTTTTGTAGCTCCACCTGTTTCTGTAAGAGCTGCTGCTGCTTCCACTAGTTCCACCTAATGGAGGCATTCCTAACAGGGGCTATACATTGCAAGCAAAATTGGGAAGCCAGATGGTACTTTGGTAGATCTCTCTCTTTTGTTTTAACAGATACCTAAGCTCCACGAACTGAACAATGGCTGGGAAAAATCATATCACTAAAGCTGTTGCCCCCATTACAGCTTCTGCCTCTGTCCAGACAGAGGTCCCAATGTCAGTTGAAGGACCAGTTCCATGTGCAGGGTGCCTGCATGCTGAAGCTCTCAGGAAACAAGTGGAGGAACTCAGAGAGGAGATGGCGAGACTGCGGAGCATTCAAGACAGTGAGAAGTATATTGATGAGATGCTTCTTGCAACATCCAAGCTCTCCAGCAGAGGAGAAGATGGGTGCCTACAGAATGACGAAGGTTGGACACCAGTCACCAGGGCCTGCAGAATCACCAATCCAACTTCTCCATCCCTTGAACTGAAGAACCATTATGCAGCCCTGGAATTGGAGGAGGTGCAAGCATCCCTGAAAAGGGAAGAACCAGAGCTCAAGTATCCCAAAGCTGCAGAATCAGTAACCACAAGGAAGCGAAGGGTAGTGGTGGTTGGTGACTCTCTTCTGAGGGATACTGAGGCATCCATCTGCTGACCAGACTTGATGTCCAGAGAGGTATGCTGTCTGCCAGGTGCCAAAATATGAGATGTTACCGAGAGTTTGCCGAGACTCATTAAGCCCAGTGACTATTACCCAATGTTGCTAATCCATGTTGACACAAATGATACTGCCAGGTATCCCTCTGAGCATATCAAAAGTGACTTCTTGGCTCTGGGAAAGAGGGTGAAGCAGATAGGTGCACAGGTGGTGTTCTCTTCAGTCCTCCCTGTTGAGGGTAAAGGCCAAGGCAGAGAAGCTTGTATCCTAGAGATGAATGCATGGCTGCGTGGATGGTGTCATCGAGAGCGTTTTGGTTTCCTAGACCATGGGATACTGTTCCAAGGGTTGCAGAGCAGAGATGATGTCCATCTATCCAATAAAGGTCGACGTGTCTTCAGTAGCAGACTGGCTAATCTACTGAAGAAGGTTTTAAACTAGATTCGTTGGGGATGGGTGAAGAAAGCCCCCAGGTAAGTGAAACATTAAATACCTTCATGGAAATGGGTAAAAGGGGCAACATATGGAAAGCAGTATGTATAAATGCCCGTAGCATGGGAAATAAGATCCCAGATGTTGAAACTTTAATGGGAGTGGCTGACTTGGATTTAGTGGCAGTTACAGAAACATGGTTCACAGAAAACCATGACTGGGATGTAACTATACCAGGCTATACTTTATTCAGAAAGGACAGGGTAGGAAGAAGGGGAGGAGGAGTGGAACTATACGTAAAAAATAATATTAAAGCTTGGGAATTACAAAGCTTAAAAGGGAGAGAGGAGGCACTGTGGGTTAAACTAGAAAGAGGGAAAGAGAAAGCTATTTGCATTGGCGTGATATACAGACCTCCCTCACAAGAGGAAGAGGTGGATGGAGAGTTAATTGAAGACATATGCAGCATTGCTAGGAATGGGGAAGTGCTACTGATAGGGGATTTCAATATGCCAGATGTTGTTTGGTACATTCCTGCTGCAGTATCATCTAGAAGTAAGGAGATCTTGGATTCTCTACAGGGAGAACTATTCAGGCAATTGGTAACAGACCCCACACATTAAGGGGCCATACTGGACTTGGTGCTTACCAATGGTGAAAGTGTTTCTGATGTAGTTGTTCATATGGACTAGATAGGCCATGTTTCTGTCGTCATTTTTCTATGTTACCTGAATGTACACTGCTTTGACTGGTATATAAGCCTAGTTAAATAAATAACAGTTAAAACATCTTTATTCCTTGAGAACCAAAGAGCTTCAGATTTTCAGCTTCAGTTTATGATGAAGGAGCCAGGTGGCACAGCATCAAGACACTCACTGAAACAATTAGAAGACAGAAAGGCAGATGAAGGAAAAGACCAAACTAGTTATGTCATCAGCACAAAAATAAACACAGGCTTCACTTCTTTGGATTAGCATAGCAAGTGGGACAGAAAAACATTAAACAGAACAGAGGACAGAATAGAACCCTGATAAAACCCACAGGGGTCAAAGGATAGGATGCAGAGAAAATGAACCGTATGTGACATGAAAAGATTGCTGATTCAAGTAAGAGTGAAACAAGACAACTATAAGTCTTGAAAGAATCAGGGAATGTGCCATTAAATCAAAAACAGAGCTCATATCAAGAAGGACAAGAATACAGGTCAGCCCACATCAATTTCCCTACATCTTCTTCAGTAAAGACCTTAGTAAAGAATTCATTCAGTCTCTCCGCTACAACCTTGTCCTCCTTTGGCGCCCCTTTTGCACCTCTGTTATCTAATGGTCTAACTGACTCAGAGGTTTTTTTGCTACAAATGTACTTTAAAAAGTTTTTACTATGCATTTTTGCTCCCAAGGAAACCTTCTTTTCAAATTCTCTCTTTGCCTGCCTTATCAATGTCTTGTATCTACAGTAACTTGTCATTGCTTATGTTTCTCGTTTTCATCATATGGCTCCTTTTTCCATTTTCTGAAAGATGCTTTTTTGGCTACAACATAACCAAAATCTTCTCAAGGGGCAAAAAATAATAGAAAAAAATATAGGTACAACCCCAATCAAAAAATTGAAAAAAATTGAAAAAACTGCCCGTCCGCCAGTAACGGAGGAAAAAAGACCTCAGTATCTCCCTGCATAAACAAATAACAGGAATCAAGTCTGTCGGTAGACGCCCAGACGTCTAAAGCACCAACACAGACTGAGAATTACATCAATGGTCATAAAAAAACCTCCAGCCGACCCAAAAAAGCAGGTGGCAACCAGCAGGCTTTCAGGCAGTTAAAGTGCTGCCGTCACAAACACTAACATTAAACAGTAAAGAAAAAGCTCCGGACACTTATCTTTTTTTGCATGGTGATGACAAACTGATTATAACAGTCACGATCTGATGTAGATGGTGAAGGTAAAGATGCATGAATAGAGATGAAGGTGCAGATGAACAAAATCAATATGCAGGATCCCAGATGATAGAGAGCTCCGACATCTGATGTTTCGCCGTTATGGCTTCTTCAGGGAGCAAAAATTCACTTATCACCGGGCAAACCTTATGACTCAAATGAACGGAGCGCCGGAACAAAAAAGCTGAAAAACAAAAAGAGAAAAAGAGTGACTACTGCAGCAATGAAAATAAAGCTGGGAGCAACCCTCATTATTTTCATTGCTGCAGTAGTCACTCTTTTTCTCTTTTTGTTTTTCAGCTTTTTTGTTCCGGCGCTCCGTTCATTTGAGTCATAAGGTTTGCCCGGTGATAAGTGAATTTTTGCTCCCTGAAGAAGCCATAACGGCGAAACATCAGATGTCGGAGCTCTCTATCATCTGGGATCCTGCATATTGATTTTGTTCATCTGCACCTTCATCTCTATTCATGCATCTTTACCTTCACCATCTACATCAGATCGTGACTGTTATAATCAGTTTGTCATCACCATGCAAAAAAAGATAAGTGTCCGGAGCTTTTTCTTTACTGTTTAATGTTAGTGTTTGTGACGGCAGCACTTTAACTGCCTGAAAGCCTGCTGGTTGCCACCTGCTTTTTTGGGTCGGCTGGAGGTTTTTTTATGACCATTGATGTAATTCTCAGTCTGTGTTGGTGCTTTAGACGTCTGGGCGTCTACCGACAGACTTGATTCCTGTTATTTGTTTATGCAGGGAGATACTGAGGTCTTTTTTCCTCCGTTACTGGCGGACGGGCAGTTTTTTCAATTTTTTTCAATTTTTTGATTGGGGTTGTACCTATATTTTTTTCTTTTTTTGGCTACAACAGCATCTCTGACCTCACTTTTATACCATGCTGGCAGTCCTTCCTTCCACCTTTCTTAAAGTGTGGAATGCATCTGGTCTGGGCTTCCAAGATAATAATTTTAAACAACAACCCATACTTGATGCAGCAGTAACCTTTGGAACTGCTCCTTTTAGTTTTTCGTAACTATTTTCCTCATTTTATCATAGTCTCCCTTTTGAAAGTGTCATTTATTAAATCAAATGCAATCATGTTTGTTTATTTGATTTTATTTAGTCATATTTATCTCACACCTTTTCAGTAGCAATTCAAGGCACATTCCAATCATCTACAGTAGGTATTTTCCCTGTTCTCAGAGGGCTTACAATATAAGTTTGTACCTGAAGCATTGGAGAGTTAAGTGACTTGCCCAAGGCCATAAGGAATGCCAGAGGGATTTGAACCCTGGTCTCTTTGTTGAAAGACCACTGCTCTAACCACTAGGCTCACTATTACAATCGCTATTGTCAAATGGCCCCAACACCATTATCTCTTGCACAAGATTCTGTGTTCCACTAAGGACTAGATCTAAAATAGCTTTCCCTCTTGTTGGTTCATGAACCAGCTGTTCCAAGAAGAAGTCATTTATTTCATCTAGAAACTTTATCTCCTTAGCATATCCTGCTGTGACTATACTCAGTCGATACCGGGGTAATTGAAATCACTCATTATTTTTGTGTTGTATCCCTATCATGGTGATATAGTTTATACCCAGGTATCTTGGTGTCCCAGTGGTTGTCCTTCTTCCACCAGGTCTCTGAGATGCCACTTATAATCAGATGCAACTAATAACAGAATGTTTAAATGAATTGACAATATGGCTCAATGCACATAACCTACACATCAATTTCGCAAAATCTGATGTTCTATATGTCACAAGAAATCAAACCTACACACCCCCAAGCTCCATTGTCCTAAATAACCATGAGATTAAAACAAAGAATGAAGTAAAGTACCTAGGTGTGATACTTGACAAAAAAACTCAATATGGACTCACATATAAAAAAACCTAACAAATATACACTTTAAACTCAAGACACTGAAACAAATACGTCCGTTGATTCACTTGCAAGACTTCATAACCATAATCCAAGCAATCATAACACCCCACTTTGATTTTGCAAACACTATCTTTCAAGGCATCACAAAACAAAACCTTAAAAAGATTCAATTAGTTCAAAATGTAGCAGCAAGAATTATACTGAAAGTAAGACCTATAGAACATATTACAGCTATCTTAGCTAAACTACATTGGCTACCAATTTACTGCAGAATAAAATACAAAATACTAGTGACTACCTTCAAATTAGTACATAATCTTGCACCATCTGCCCTTAATACATTAATCAACATGGAAATACCTAAAAGCACACAAAGGAGTAGAAACACAAATAAAATAGCAATACCAAGAGAATATACAAAAACTAAAAAACATACCAATAATAGGGCTTTCTCTCACTCAGCCCCTATCCTCTGGAATGAACTACCAGATGACATATGCCAGCTGACTGACATTAAGGAATTTAAAAAAAACCAAAAAACACACCTATTCACCTTACACTATTACTACACAACCTAACCAAGATATGCAAAGAGACACAGGATAACATTATCTCCAGGAACAAGCAGGAATAAGTCCTCACATATGGGTACGTCGGAACCGACGGAGCCGGCGCGGGAAAGCTCCCCAGCTTTTCAGATGAAAAGCTTTTGGGGCTTCCCACAGCGCATGCGCGCTGCCTTCCCGCCTTCCTTACCAGCTCTCTTCAGTTTCTCTTTTTCCGCGGAGCCAGCAGGTCGTGTTCCTGTCACCGCTGAAGAAATTGTTATTTTAATTTGTTTCTTTTGACCGCGTACCTGCCTTCCCCATACCAAAACCGGTACTGCCGGTCTCTCTTTTTCTTTATTTCTTTAAAAAAAAAAAAAAAATCTTTTTTTTATTTCAGCACAACGTGGTAACTTTTGCTAGGCCTTCAGGCCTACACTAATTCTCCTCATGGAGAAGCCAGCTCCTGGTTTTAAAAAGTGTACCAAGTGCAGTGCTGTTATTTCTCTCTGACACCCATGAATGGTGTCTTAAATGTTTGGGACCTGACCACTCCATACCGGACTGCCCATTCTGCTCCCAGATGTCTAAACGTGGTATGCAGAACCGGGCCAACAAGTTCCATGTGCTGTTTGCTTCAGATAATCCAGCATCACAGTCATCCAGGTCTTCCTCTCCGGATGGATCTCAGGTAACCAAACTTTCTGTGGGCAAATCCTCTAAAAGCAAATCTCTTTCAAAAGATCGAGAGGCTCTCAATCTTGAGTTCGAGGATTCTGCCCACACCAAAAAACCCTGGCGGGAGGCTCCGGCCTCCAAAGCATCACCTATGGGGTTACAGGTTGACATCGATGGCACGGCCTCGACTGATCACCTGTTAGATTGCTCTGGGGTACCGGTCGATACCGGTACCGACATCCAGGCAGCAGTGGCGTCCATGGGCAATACTGTCCAGACCATGCAGCAGACCGTTCTGGCTTTCATTAAGGCTGCGACGCCCTCGGTACCGATTCCATCGGTACCGACCCCGGTTCCGGTATCCACACCGGAACCGAGACCATCGACTTCCAAGCGTCGATCGGTTCCGCTTGCTGGATTCAGGCTCTTGCCCGATACCAATCCCATGCCCGATACGCCCAATCTCGATCGGTATGCGTATCGTGCATTGCAAGCACAGAGAGAATACTCAGATTCTTCTGATGAGTTCAATTCCTCTGATGACTCTGCTGAGTTTGATCTTCCTGAGGAGCCCTCTTCTCTCAAGAGGGGGATGTCTCCTCCAGAGGATTTATCCTTTCAGGATTTCATTGCTACATCTTCTGAAAAGAAACCCAGATCAAAAAAACTGGATATTTTAGGATACTCTAAAGCTCCTAAAGAGGCAGTTACTCTGCCTATCCATGAAATCCTTCAAGAACACTTGATGGATTTGTGGGAGACTCCTCTAACTCTGTCTCCTCATTCTCGTAGGTTGGACACCATGTACCGGGTCCCTCCTTCTCCTGGGTTTCAAAACTCTCAGCTGCCTCACCACTCCATTGTGGTGAAGTCTGCTATGAAGAAGATAAAGAGTCCCAAAAGGCACTCTTCTACCCCTCCAGGGCGAGAATGTAAGACCCTTGACTCTTTTGGTAGAAAGATCTTTCAGGCTAGTATGCTTATAGCCAGGATCAATTCTTACAGCCTTTATATGGGCATGTTTCTCAGAGAACTTGCCCTAAAGGTACGGCATTTTGCCCCTTTATCCCTGAGGATAAAAAGGAGGACTTCACTTCTGTGGTGACACAACTTTCAGAGGTCTCCAAGTTTTCCAACAGGGCAGCCTTTGATTCCTTTGAGGTTGCTGGCAGGGCTTCGGGAATTGCTATTGCAGCCCGACGTCTTGCTTGGCTCCAGGCTTCTGACCTAGAACCCTGGGTTGTGGATGGCCTAAGGCATCTGCCCTGTACAGGTGAGAACTTATTTGGTGAAGACTGGCAAATTAAAGCTGCTCAAATGGATGCAGAAAATGCCACTCTAGATAGACTTTCTAAGTCTACTTCTACTCCTGCCAAAAAGAAGTCTTTTAAAAGGCCTTACTATAAGAAGGCCAGATTTTCCACAAATACTGGCCAACAATCTTCTCAGCCTCGCTTTGCTGCTAAACGTCAGCAATTTAAGCAAGTAATGTCAAAGTCTGCAGTGTCTGCTACACCCCAGCAGGCTCAACCCCCTCAGGGGTTTTGACTTGCCCCTAGAGAACTTACCATTTCTGGCTCTGGAACAACCAGAGCCTCTCACCATACCTGGAAGGTTAGTTCACTTTGCTCCCAGATGGGAGCAAATAACATAAGAGCAATGGACCCTCTCTATCATCAGAGAGGGCTACAAACTTCATTTCTCCAGCCTTCCTCCCCATACCATGGTGAGGCAATTCAGTTCTCCCCCATCTCTTCTGACCCTGTTGGGTCAGGAAGTCTCCTCTCTCCTTGCCCAAGGGGCAATAGAGGAGGTTCCTCTTCCTCAACAGGGGTTAGGGTTCTACTCCCCTTATTTTCTCATAACAAAGGGGGCTTCAGACCTATCCTAGATCTGAGAGAATTGAACAAGTTTCTATTCAAGGAGAAATTCAAAATGCTCTCTCTGGGCATTCTCCTTCCATACCTTCAGAGTCAGGATTGGCTTTGTTCTCTAGATCTCAAGGATGCGTACACTCATATACTCATCCATCCATCCCACAGAAAATATCTTCGATTTCTGTTCCAGGGAAAACATTTCCCATACAGAGTACTTCCCTTCGGTCTCGCCTCTGCTCCAAGAGTATTCACAAAATGCATGGCAGTCGTAGCCGCATTTCTAAGAGGCATGGGAATCTTCGTCTTCCCATATCTGGACGACTGGCTCATCCGAGCTCCATCTCAGTCAGAAGCCCAGATTTCCTTGGACCGCACAAGGCGTATTCTTCAATATCTGGGACTTGTGGTAAACATTCCCAAGTCCCAACTCATCCCTACTCAGTCCCTGGAATTCATAGGGGCCCACTTGGACTCTACCACTGCAAGGGCCTACCTCCCTCTGGTCCGAGGCCAACGACTAATCAGCTTGGCCTCCCAGGCTCAGTCCAGAAGTCACTTGTCAGCCAGGGAACTGCTGCAACTTCTGGGCCACATGGCCTCCACGGTCCATGTGGTGCCCTACGCTCGTCTCCATATGAGGGCAGCTCAATGGACTTTGGCCACCCAGTGGTCTCAAGCATCAGGACTGCTCTCAGACCAATTACTCACCTCAAAACGTCTGTTTTGGTCTCTCCAGTGGTGGACATCCTCCAAAAATCTGTTGTTGGGGACCCCCTTCCAACCTTCATTGCCCCAAGCAACCCTCACAACAGATGCCTCCCAAACAGGGTGGGGAGCTCATCTCCAACACCTCTCCACTCAGGGCACCTGGTCTCCCCAGGAGACCACCCTTCACATCAACCTTCTGGAACTGCGAGCAATCTTCCTTACCCTCACAGTCTTCCACATCCTCCTTGTCAACCTGACTGTCCTAGTCCAGACAGACAATCAGGTAGCCATGTTCTATGTCAACAAACAAGGAGGGACGGGCTCTCTGTCGCTTTGCAACGAAGCTCTCAGATTATGGGCCTTCGCCAGAGAGCATCACATTCATCTTCTGGCAGTATATCTTCCAGGAGTTCAAAACTCTCGGGCAGACAGACTCAGTCGAGTTCTGCTTCCACACGAATGGTCCCTGCATATGGACCAGATACGCAGAATCTTTCAGGAATGGGGGACCCCGCACATAGACCTCTTTGCAAGTCCGTGGAATGCCAAACTTCCCCGGTTCTGTTCCAGAACTCCGTGTCAGGGAGCTCAGGCCAACGACGCCTTTCTCCTGCATTGGGGTCAGGAATTCCTGTATGCTTTTCCACCCATTCCTTTGATTCCCAAGACTCTGTTCAAACTTCAGAGGGATCACGGGTCGATGATCCTCATAGCTCCACGCTGGCCACGCCAAGTGTGGTTCCCTTTACTTCTACAGCTCTCCCAGGGCTCCTCCCTGGACCTGGGAGCTGCGCCAGACCTTCTGTCTCAGGAGAAGGGGACTTTGTGGCATCCAAACCCCAAGTCCCTACATCTCCAGGCTTGGTTACTGAAGGCTTAAGCCTGCATGATTATAATCTTTCTCAGCCAGTGAAAGATATATTTTATGCTTCTAGGAATCCCTCTACCAGGCGTTCCTATGCTTTTAAATGGAAACATTTTTCCATTTGGTGTGCTCAACAGGGTCTTGACCCTCTAGCACTTCCTTTGCATTCTCTATTAAACTATCTCCTGCATCTTTCCAATGCAGGCCTCAAGACGAATTCAGTACGAGTCCATTTAAGTGCTATTGCAGCATCTTTGAAACCTATAAATGGACAACCTGTCTCCTCTCATCCTCTTATTGCAAGATTCATGAGAGGCCTGACCCTAACTAAGCCTCCCATCCGCCCACCTCCGGTGGCATGGGACTTAAACCTAGTTCTGGGTCAGCTTATACAGCCACCTTTTGAACCTTTGGTTTCTACCTCCCTGAAATTTCTTTCCTGGAAGGTTCTTTTCCTTATTGCAGTCACTTTGGCTCGCCGCATCAGTGAACTGCAGGCTTTGGTGGCTAATCCACCTTATACCAGATTTCATCATGCTAAGGTGGTCCTTAGGACGAATCCCCACTTTATGCCAAAGTGGTCTCGCCTTTTCATCTTAATCAAGAGGTATATCTACCTGTTTTTTTTCCCGGCTCCTCATGCATCCAGTGCAGAGAGGAACCTTCATACTCTTGACTGTAAAAGAGCTCTCGCCTTTTACCTCAACAGGACTCAGCCACATCGAAAGTCTTCCCAACTTTTTGTGGCTTTTGATCCTTCTCATTTGGGACTTCCAGTCTCCAAACGTACACTTTCCAATTCGATTGCTCAGTGTATTTCTTTGCTTACCAGAGTAAGAACCTTTCTCTGGAAGGCCATGTCACAGCTCACAATGTGAGAGCCATGGCCACCTCTAAGGCTCATCTTCACTCTGTTTCCATAGATCAGATCTGTCGAGCAGCCACTTGGGCCTCGGTTCATACCTTCACAGCCCATTACTGTTTGGACAAGGACTCCCGCCGGGATGCCTTGTTTGGTCAGGCTGTCCTCAAACACCTGTTCCATACTTAAACAACTCCTGCCCACCTTCCCTGGATGGATGCCTGAGATCCATACAAAGATGGTTTGCCCTTGGAGGGGGATCTCCCAGGCATCTTAGCTAGGGAGTCCCCATATGTGAGGACTTATTCCTGCTTGTTCCTGGAGATAGCACAGTTACTTACCTGTAACAGGTGATCTCTGGGAACAGCAGGAATTAGTCCTCACAACCCACCCACATCCCCTAGGAGTTGTATCTTCTATCTATCTACCTTCCTTTCCTCTCTCTATTGTCTCAGCTATAAACTCGAACTGAAGAGAGCTGGTAAGGAAGGTGGGAAGGCAGCGCGCATGCGCTGTGGGAAGCCCCAAAAGCTTTTCATCTGAAAAGCTGGGGAGCTTTCCCGCGCCGGCTCCGTCGGTTCTGACGTACCCATATGTGAGGACTAATTCCTGCTGTTCCCAAAGATCACCTGTTACAGGTAAGTAACTGTGCTTTATACTACATAGGTTTAACCTACAAATCTAGACTAATACTGTCGCAAACAAACATTACACCCTGCACATTGTTGTCTCTCCACACTCTAATAATTAATAATGTAAAAAGTTTGTTTACATCCCAAGCATAATCTCTGGAATGTATTCTGTATTGAAAGTATTTAGTTATATTGATATCAGTATTGTAAGTATTTAGTTATATTGTTACCTGTAAAAGTTAATTTGTTTTATGTAAAATGACTAGGTATGTACCTTTCCATACCTTGTAAACTACTGTTCTTTGTAAACCGCACTTGAATCATGGGAAAGAGCGGTATAGAAATGCTTGTTAAATAAATACAATTATATCTAACCTTTCATTTAGTGCTCGCCCATCTTATTTTTTAGACTTCTAGCATTTGCATACAGGCATTTCACAGGTTATATTTTGTTCACATTAACAGTCTGATGATCAGTTGATAGGAGTATTTGGAATCTTTCAGCTCTGTCTTCTCTGTAATTAAAGGCATCTGGATTACAGGGAGGAGAGGCCTAGTGGTTAGGACAAGGTACTTCAGGCCAGAGGGCCGGGGGTTCAAGTCCCACCTGGGGACAGCAATCTCAGGCCGGAGGGACTGGGATTTCTAGTCCTATAGGCACTCCTTGTGGTCTTGGGCAAGCCACTTAACCCTCCATTGCCCATGTTCCCTGTAAGTATTAGTGTATGTGTGTCATATCCCCTCGTGTTAAATGTATCTCCCAATTGACCACTTTGACCCAGTGAAAAGCGGGATATAAATACAGCTAAATAAATAAATAAATCTGGATTACTTTTAACTTTATTTGAACCTCTCTATAGGGATGCCCTAACCTCCCTCTTTTGCTAGTATCCTTCAAAGATTCCAAACCATGCACTCTTGGTGACTGTTGGCTTTCCCTTATTATCTAGTTTAAAAGCTGATCTATCTCCTTTTTAATGCCAGCAGCCTGGTTCCACTGTGGATAAGATGGAGTCCATCCTTTCGGAAAAGCCCCCCCCTCTTCATCAGAATGTTGCCCATTTCTTGACAAATCCAAAACTCTCTTCCTTGCACCACTGTCTCATCTACACCTTTTAGGTCCTGCGTGTGGAACAGGAAGCATTTCTGAGAATGCTACCCTGGAAGTTCTGGATTTCAACTTTTTACCTAAAAGCCTAAATTTGGCTTTGAGAACCTTCCTCCCACACTTTCCTATGTCATTGGTACCAACATGTACTAAGACAGCAGACTCCTCTCCAGCACCAACACCAACACCTTGTCTAGGTGGTGCATGAGGTCTCCCTACTTTCACACCAGGAGTCTGTGAGTGCATTAAGGGAGAAGGGAAGGGAGGGAGTGAAAGGTCTGAGAAAGTGCAGTTGGCTGGTAGGGGAGGGAGAGTGCATGTGGGTGGGATGGAGGGAAAAGTGTAAGAGAAAAATAGGAAATGGGAATAGTGCAAGAGGGTGGGAGGGATGAGTATGGTGCAGGACAGGGAAAAGTGCAGACACACACCTACCACTTCAACACACACGGTTACACAACCACACCCTGACATACTCCCACTGTCCCAAAACACACACATACCACAAACATGGCTCACACAGCCCTACTCCTCAATATGCATATATGCAGAGCCATCAAGACACACAAGAACAAAGACACAGCACATATATGCATGCATGCTCCAGTACTCCCCATGACACTCCCTCACAGTCCACATGACAAACACACACACACACACACACAAACTTGTACCCTCCACATGCCTGATTCTGCAAATGGAGAAAACACTGTACACTATAAGTGTACACTTTTCAAGTTGCTGAGAGGAGATATAATAGAGGTCTATAAAATAATAAATGAAGTGGAATGGGTAAACGTAGATCGGTTGTTTACTCCTTCAAGAAGTCGAAAGACTATGGGGCATGCAATGTAGCACATTTAAGACTAATCAAAGAAAATATTTTTTCACTCAACGAGTAATCATTGCCGTGGCTATAGTAAAAGCTGTCAGTGTAGCTGGATTTAAAAGAGGTTTGGACAAATTCCTGGAGGAAAAGTCTTTTAACCATTATTAAAGAGAACAAGGGAAATCAACTGCTTGCCCTTGGGATAAGCAGCATGGAATCTATATACCTTTTGGGAACCTGAATGGAAACAGGATACTTGTCTTTGTGGCAGGTGAAGGCCTGTGATTCACAGTGTCTGACATAAGCAGGCAGGCCTAACTAGCTTGACCTGTAAATGAAGCCTGTGAAGAGGCTCATAGGAATTACACATCCCCCAACATGCTGCTATTGTAGGATTAGAACTCAATAAAAGTATTGAATTAGCTTAGACAAACAGAACTGGAAGATGGAAAAATACAGAAAAATATGTTTAAAAGTTACTGATAAGAAAGTACATCTGCAAGGGATTTAATTGGGACTGCTGACAGATGAGTTGCAGAGCCCTGCTCCCCTACATGCACAAATTGGCTCTATGGCCTTGAGAGTATGAAAGTAACAAGTTGATGAACTGGCCATTGTAATTGGGACTGGAAGGGGGGTAAGCAGGTGCTGAGCCCACTGAAGGAACATAATTGGATGGTCATATCAGTACCGGCACCAATAGAAGGGGTACGGGAGGTATGGGAGAGTACCGGGACCAATGAAATGTTTTTCTATACCTAGAATGGAGTAAAAGTCTATAAAAGTTGTTGTATTGCTAGAAAACTTTGCTCAGCCATTTTGAAATTGACTTTGCTTGAGACTTGTGCACAAATAAATGATTTGGACCTTCTGAACAGACTCCTGGTATTATTGGTTTGTCTGCGCTCTGCTGCTACATATTCTTGGTGCGTTGGCCGGGAAGTTGTGGAATCAGAGTGTATATAGGGCAATATACCAGGACTTTCCGCCTCTATATTTCTCCCTTCCGACGGGGGCTGCTCCCTGGCGCCGCCGGTCCCTTGCATCGGAGGGAGTTGGTCGAACCTCGGCGGGTGTCGAGCCCGGCTGGAGCCAACGCCTCGAACCCGAGTGAGGGGAGTCCGAGGTCCAACTCATGCGCCTGCTTGGGAAGTTTGAGGACCGGATCCGGTGAGTATAGTTTTGATTTGTTGTCTAGACAGATATAGAAAGAGCAGTGCTGCCATTGGAACTTGGAATTTGTAATCTCGAGAAAATTGGAAATTGGTAAGAGAGCTTGATCACCTCTCAAAGACGGACCGAGTACCCCCGCCGCATGAGTATTCGCAGGGCGAAACTCCCGTCTTTTGTAATTGGAAATTGGATAAGACTAGTCAGAATAGATAGAATGAAATGCATTTTGGGATACGTTTGCTAGCATGATTGTGTGAATGAAGTGTGGATGAGAGGTCTGGCAGCACGGACCAAGTGAAGGCGGACCCTGAGTAGCGCAGTTCCTGACCGGGCGACCGCGTTCAGGTCGCGAAAAGGGGGAAGCGATTGTCGTCTTGTCTTGTTATTTGTTCACCCTATACGTTTCCAGGGCCGTGAGGACCCCTTACCCACGGTCCGCCCTCCTTTTCCCTTTTGTCTGTTGTAGCGCGCACACATCGAAATGGGAGGGGCGGGGTCTACTAGGAACACTCCATTAGAATGTATGATCGCACACTTTAAAGAGGGATATTCTGGAGATTATGGTATTAAAATGACAGCAGCCCGTTTACAAATTTTGTGGCCTGATCTAGACCCCACCTGGCCCCGAGAGGGAACCTTTAATGTAGAAATTATCCAGTTAGTACACCGTAGAGTGCGGATAGCGCACCCCGATCAGTACCCCTATATAGATTCCTGGTTAAGTATTTGTGAAGATCCGCCCCCTTGGGCGCAGCGCTGTTATGAAGAACAGTGCAGAATAATGTTAGCGAAGACAGATTATAGTCAGAAAACAGAACAGCCTAGAACGAAAGGGCAGGATAAGAAGTCCAGGAAGAAGCCCATCCTGGTAGATCCTGATTCCCCAGAAATGATTCCCAGACAGCCTCGAACTCCAGGTCCAGTAAGGGCTACCCGGCGTCCCGCCCCAGAAACCCCGAGACAGCCGAGGCGGGACCCAACCCCAGAGCTATCACTCGAAGAGCAGGAAGATGAATTCTCTTTACAGGAAGGTGAATCATCTGAGACAGAAAAAGGAGAGTCAGATACAGACGCAGAGCAATTAGAAACTGAAAATTCCCTAAGCGATGCTGACAGTGTAAAAGTGGTTGCCAGCACTAGCTTGCCAGCAAAAGGCACATCCAAAGTGAAACATGTAGAGAAGAAGAAAGTGACCCCTGATAGGACAGTTACGAAAATATCTCTTAGATCCCAAAAGGTATCTACTGCCAAGATGATGCCCTTACGGCAAGTCCCGGGAGTGCCCGTAAAGAATGATAATGATGAGGTGGTAGCGGGACCCCTAAGTTATGTGTATGTCCCTTTCTCTACAACTGATTTGTTAAATTGGAGGACACATTATGCCTCCTATACTGATAAGCCCCAGGAACTTACAGAATTAGTAAATACTATTATGGAAACCCACCAACCCACTTGGGCAGATTGTCGCCAGCTTCTGACCACTCTATTTACGACAGAGGAGCGAGCACGAATTAGAAAAGCAGCTATAGATTGGCTGGCGGATAACCCTGTAGCTCCGGGACAGGGGACGGGGAGAATAGACCATCGAGAAGCGGCCCTGAGAGAATTCCCGAATGAAGACCCCCGATGGGATCCAAATACAGAGATAGGATCCACAGCCCTAGCCCATTTTCGCCAAGGCTTTTTACAAGGTCTGAAAAGGGGGGGCCAGAAAGCTATGAACCTTTCCAAAGTTGCGGGAGTCATCCAAGGTATAGAAGAGAGCCCTGCAGAATTTCATGAAAGATTAACTGAAGCATACAGAATGTATACTCCATATGATCCCGAGGCACCAGGAAGTTTATGTATGGTGAATTCTGCTTTTGTAAACCAGTCTCAACCAGACATTAGACGTAAATTGCAGAAATTAGAAGGGTTTGCGGGCATGAATACAACTCAGTTACTGGAAGTCGCTCATAAAGTGTATGTGAATCGTGATAATGAAAGGTAGAAAGAATGTGATCGAAAGATGAAGAAGAAAGCTGATTTTTTGGCTGCGGCCTTAGTTGAACAGAAAAGGGGAGGTGTCCTAGTCGAAGGAGCCGAGGAAGGGGGCGGGGCCGAGGAGGAAGTCGGCCCCAAATAGGCGTAAACCAATGCGCCTATTGCTGGGAAGAAGGACATTGGAAAGATGCGTGCCCGCAACTCGAAGACGCCCAGCAAGATGATGAAAACAATCATCAGTGGCAAGAAGAAAGACGAAGCCGTCCCCGAAACCGGGGGGGGGGGGCAATCGAGAGCAATTCCAGCGAGAAAGAGGAGGAGCTATCCAAGCAGTGACTACGACAATCCATGATGAAAATGACGTGGATTAGGACAGACCGGGCTCCGAATTTGCTTTAGGTCTTCAGGAGCCTATGGTCGGAATACAAATAGGAGACCAAGTTATGAACTTTATGGTTGATACTGGAGCAGAACATTCAGTAGTAGACAAAAAGATAGCCCCATTTTCTACAAAAGCAGTCACCATCATAGGAGCAACTGGTGCCAAAGCTACAAAATCTTTCCTTCAGAATCGTATATGCAGTCTTGGAGGACAGCAAATAACTCATCAATTCCTTTACATGCCCGAATGTCCAGTGCCACTACTGGGACGAGATATGTTAGCCAAGCTTCAAGCACAAATATCTTTCTCTGAAAAAGGAGAAATGCAAATGACAGTAAATCCCCAAGTCAAACCAGCAGGAATAATGCTGCTGACAGTTCCCCGAGAAGAAGAATGGAGATATTATATTGATGATTCTATCCAAGACACTTATTTCGAACAAACTTTAAAGAACATTCATGCACCACCTGGAGTATGGGCAGAAGGCAGTCCTCCAGGCCTAGCCAAACATATAGCTCCAGTAATTGTAACCCTTAAGCCTAGTGCTACACCAGTACACGTCAAACAGTACCCTCTCCCAAGAGCTGCAATTGAAGGCATTCATCGCCACTTGCAAAGATTGCTCGAATACGGCCTACTAAAAGTATGTCAATCCCCATGGAACACTCCACTTTTGCCAGTAAAGAAACCTGGGACAGATGATTACCGCCCAGTGCAAGACCTAAGGAGAATGAATGATGCAGTTGAAACTATACATCCAGTTGTACCCAATCCTTACACTCTTCTAGGACTGATACCTGCTGAAGCTACCCATTTTACTGTACTAGATCTAAAAGATGCATTCTTTTGCATAAGATTAGCCCCTGCAAGTCAAATATTGTTTGCATTTGAATGGCAGGACCCCATCTCTGGAAGAGGGGGCCAACTCACATGGACACGATTACCCCAAGGATTCAAGAATTCGCCTACCATCTTTAGTGCTGCACTGAATCAAGACCTTTCAAGCTATCCAGTGGCCCCGGGGAAGAGAGTACTTCTCCAATACGTGGACGATCTGCTGATAGCTGCTGTATCAGAAAGTGAATGTATACAAGCCACCAAAGACCTCTTGCAGTTACTAGATGAAGCTGGATACAAAGTTTCCAGAGCAAAACCACAACTTTGCCAAAAGGAAGTGAAATACTTGGGTTTTCGTATAACTCAAGGAAGCCGAAGATTAGGCAGAGAAAGAAAAGAGGCAGTATGCAGAATTTCAACCCCAACAACCAGAAAGCAAGTCAGAGCCTTTCTGGGAGCGGCAGGATATTGCCGGATCTGGATACCCAACTTCGCCCAAATTGCTAAACCATTATATGAAGCCACAAAAGGAGAAGAAAAGTCGCCACTGGAGTGGGGACTTGAGCAGGATACAGCCTTCAAGAAGTTAAAGGAAGAATTAATGTCATCACCAGCACTAGGACTACCAGATGTTCACAAGCCTTTCCACTTGTTTGTACATGAAGCACAAGGAAATGCCTTAGGCATGTTGACTCAGAAATTGGGAAATTGGGAGCGACCTGTAGCATACTTATCGAAACAGTTGGACACTGTGGCCAAAGGGTGGCCACCATGCCTGAGAGCAGTTGCAGCTACAGCATTATTAGTGAGTGAAGCAGACAAGCTCACTTTAGGACAGAACATACGAGTCACTGTGCCACATGCAGTCCTTGCCCTCATGGAACAAAAAGCAAATTATTGGCTCACCAATTCCCGAATGTTGAAATACCAGAGCATGTTATGTGAAAACCCACAGATACAACTAGAAGTGAGTCATGCTTTGAATCCAGCCACCTTGATACCTATTAGTGAAGAACTCCCAGAACATGACTGTATCGAAGTCATGGACACTGTGTTCTCCAGTCGACCTGACCTGACAGATGTGCCCATAGACAACCCTGACCAAGTCTATTATGTTGATGGGAGCAGTCTCATCCTCGATGGACGACGTTGTGCCGGATATGCAGTTGTCACTCAACATGAAGTAGTTGAGTCATCAGCTTTAGCCTCAGGCACATCAGCTCAGAAAGCCGAATTGATAGCACTCACCAGAGCATTGTTATTAGGAGTGAAACTTGTGCTAAATGTATATACAGATTCCAAATATGCCTTCACTACTCTACATGCCCATGGAGCTCTCTATAAAGAACGAGGGCTCATCACATCCGGAGGAAAGTCAGTCAAGTATGGTCCCAAGATACTGATGTTACTTGATGCAGTTTGGGCCCCAACACGTGTAGCTGTCATGCATTGCAGAGGGACATCAAGCAGGAAAAGGAGAAGTTGCCCGAGGAAATAGGTTTGCAGATGCCTCAGCACGACAAGCAGCTATGACGGGACAAATTACACCACAAGCTATGCCAATGCAGGCAGCATTGTTTCCAGTACCTCTGAATTTATGGACACCACGATATACCACCAAAGAATTAGATTACTACTGTAACAAGGAAGATGGAGTACTGAAAGATGGATGGATTGAGCTGCCACCAGCAGAGGGCAGTCAACCCCCAGGACGAATAGTAATTCCTGAACTGTTAGGACCATCTTTTGTCAAAGCCTTTCACGAAGCCACCCACTATGGGAAAAGTGCTATGGAAAAAGCACTCAGACCACATTTTTACATTACTCTATTGACAACCATATCAGCTTCAGTAGCACGCCAATGTCTAACTTGTGCCAAAAATAATGCCAAGCAAGGCCTTATAACGGCACCCCGAGTTCAGTCAGGAGGTGTAACACCCATGCACAACCTCCAAATTGATTTTACCGAAATGCCTAGAGCCAATGGATATCATTACCTATTAGTATTAGTCTGTACTTTCTCTGGGTGGGTAGAAGCCTTCCCAACCAGAACTGAGAAAGCCCGAGAAGTTACCAAAGTTTTAATGAGAGAGATTGTCCCTAGGTTTGGAATTCCAGCAGTAATAGGGTCAGACAATGGACCCTCATTTGTCTCCCAGGTTACTCAACAGTTAGCTAAAGCTTTACAGATACAATGGAAGCTCCACACTGCATATAGACCCCAGAGTTCAGGGAAAGTTGAGCGAATGAATCGTACCCTAAAAGCCCAAATGTCTAAACTCTGCCAGGAGACACATTTAAAGTGGCCCCAAGTGCTCCCAATAGCTTTACTCAGAATACGCTCAGCTCCTGTAAAGTCAACAGGTTTTTCCCCTTTTGAAGTTCTGTATGGTAAACCCCCACCAATAGTGCAGGGAATCAAAGGAAGTCTAGCCCAAATTGGTTCAGAAATAACCAGGCAAGAACTCCTAGCTCTTAGTTTTGTTCTGCAGACTCTCCATGCGTGGATCCAAGAACAGTTGCCTATCAACTTGACGGAACCTCTGCATCCCTACCAGCCTGGTACCTCGGTGTGGATCAAAGATTGGAAGAAGACACCGTTGGAACCCCATTGGAAGGGACCATACACCGTCATCCTGTCTACCCCAACTGCAGTAAAGGTAGCAGAAATCGACGCCTGGATCCACCACAGCCGAGTCAAGCCCGCCGCTGATCCTGAACCAGAGCAGTGGACAGCAGAACAGCATCTTGATGCACCTTTGCGAGTTACTCTGAGACGGCAACCAGCAACTTAGACACTTCACCACAGTGCCTTGCAGTAGCCAAGTCTTTCGAAGAGGATTGCTGTTTTTCCATGCAACAGTTTTGTTTCAACGAACCCAATTTGCGTGCGATTTTGCGCACTACTTTGATACTATATTGAACCATACTTCAAAAAAAACCAACTGAAATTGCTAAGTTGGTTGAGGTGTGATGGACAACTTGAGGATCTTCAATCAACACTCAGCTCCCGTTGAATTGCTTCATTAGCGCACGGGATGAAGAAAAGAACATCGTGGTCAAGATCTGCAAGCTGAGGATTCAGAAGAACTCCAATCAACATGTATCTTTGCTTTTGCTTTGCCCTGGTTGCCTGCTTTGGAGGGTTTGAACTGACTTATGCCTTACCTCCATGCACCGCTTGCATTACTTCTACTCGAACTGGACTAAAAGTAACGCAGACTTTGATTTACCATTCTTATTATACCTGCATTGGAAAAGTGACTCGGTGTATTTATAACACCTCTGAACTAAATGTTTGCACCAATGGTAAATCTAGAGTATGCTATAATCCGCATCAGAATCCATCCTATTACACGTTGGAAATACGATGGAAGGATGCAGATGGACCTATAATAGCTGCTACGCCACCACTTAAGGACATTACTAGACCTGTTGTTTTGAATTTTGATGCCTGTAATGTTATAAACAGAGATAGTCGCTCCACCTGTGGTACCTGGGAAAAAGCGTATCGGAATGACCATAAGTATATGTGCCCAGAAGGTGCCATAGGATGGAGAAAGTGTACAGGTAAAAAAGAACCAGGCTATAGTACTGCCCCTGAAGCAGATTACTATTGTCCGGATTGGGAATATGTTTTTTATGCTACATGGAATAAGGGTATAGTTGACGAAAAGATAAACGAATGGCCACTTTAACCAAGACAACAACAAATGATAAATGTCAGAAAGATGCTTGTAACCCCTTACACTTACAGATACACAATCCCACTGCATGGAAACAAGGATACAAGTTTGGTTTACGTATTGCTGGTGGAGCAATAGATCCGGGAACCATTGTGTATATCAGATTGAATACCCAAGCCCACAAGTCATCTAAATATCACATCCATAATACCTTTTATGAAGCCATGCATGTAAATAAGTTTGAAATCCCTCATCCTTCTCAGAATTTATTTCTAGAATTAGCCGGAGCAGTAGTATCTAGCCTTAAAATCTCAGATTATTTCTGTGGCGGAACCCAAATGGGTGACCAGTGGCCATGGGAAGCCCAAGAATTAAATTATTCTCTGACTTACAATCAGACTGAATTACACAAGACTACTAGCGAATGGGTGTTAGCGCACTGAATTGTTGGACGTCTTTGCTATACCAGAACTGGACCCCAGTTCACCCAACAGGTAGGACAGCTGGTCTGTCTCAGCCAGAAATTCTATAATGCCACCACCAAAAAGACGTCATGGTGGTCAGGAATCAAACACCCTGAACCTCCTAACCCATTAGCCAAATTTCCTGAACTTGCTGATTTATGGACCAATCTTGCCAAGACCCATGTCTGGCAAGCCCCACCTGGCCTATATTGGATCTGTGGAAACTGAGCTTATGCACAACTCCCGCCACAATGGGGAGGAGCATGTGTCTTAGGGACCATTAGACCCTCCTTCTTTCTTTTAAACACTGAACATGGAGAACAATTAGGATACCCAGTATATACTACCCACCGACACAAAAGAGCATTGAGACAGAAGAGATCACCCCTCCAGGTGGGCAAGTGGGAAAAGTGGCAGGGTGATGATTGGCCACCAGAAAGAATCATTGAGTATTATGGGCCTGCCACTTGGAATGATGATGGAATGTATGGTTATCGAACCCCAGTCTATATGATTAATCGTATTATTCGTTTACAAGCAGTAGTTGAGATAATCACCAATGAAACTAGCCAAGCTCTTACACTTTTAGCTAGACAGAGTACTCAGATGCGCACTGCTATATATCAGAATCGCTTAGCACTTGATTATTTGTTAGCAGCTGAAGGAGGAGTATGTGGTAAACTGAACTTAACTAATTGCTGTTTAAAAATAGATGATAAGGGTCAAGTAGTTGAAGAAATTGCTAAGGATATGCAAAGACATGCTTATGTGCCAGTACAGACTTGGCACTCATTGAAATTCCCTAACTGGTTTCTAACCTTTTCTCATGGCTGGGAGGATTTAAAACTTTCCTTATATTAGTACTAATCTTCGTTGTTGTTATTTTCTTATTACCATGTTTAATCCCATGTTGTATGCGTTCTATCCATAATGCTATTGATAGTACAGTAGAGCGGAAGACCGCAACTAAAATAATGGCCCTATATAAAGCTAGTCCTAGTCGAAATCCTTCAACCATGGTATAACTATTTTAAAGTGATTTAATTCTCACACCTTATTAAGTAATAGGGTGAGATTAATCAAAGGGGGGAATGTGGCAGGTGAAGGCCTGTGATTCACAGTGTCTGACATAAGCAGGCAGGCCTAACTAGCTTGACCTGTAAATGAAGCCTGTGAAGAGGCTCATAGGAATTACACATCCCCCAACATGCTGCTATTGTAGGATTAGAACTCAATAAAAGTATTGAATTAGCTTAGACAAACAGAACTGGAAGATGGAAAAATACAGAAAAATATGTTTAAAAGTTACTGATAAGAAAGTACATCTGCAAGGGATTTAATTGAACTGGCCATTGTAATTGGGACTGGAAGGGGGGTAAGCAGGTGCTGAGCCCACTGAAGGAACATAATTGGATGGTCATATCAGTACCGGCACCAATAGAAGGGGTACGGGAGAGTACCGGGACCAATGAAATGTTTTTCTATACCTAGAATTGAGTAAAAGTCTATAAAAGTTGTTGTATTGCTAGAAAACTTTGCTCAGCCATTTTGAAATTGACTTTGCTTGAGACTTGTGCACAAATAAATGATTTGGACCTTCTGAACAGACTCCTGGTATTATTGGTTTGTCTGCGCTCTGCTGCTACATCTTGATGGACCTTTGGTATGAACCAATATGGCATTTCTTTTGTTCTTATGTAAAATTCTCACACCTTTTCTATTTTTAGTTACTCTGTCTTCAAACGATCTTGTGAGTGATGAGACTCCCCAGCAGTGTTCTTTCAAGTTGCTTGTTGGCAGCCTGGGCAGTTCTCTTACTTGCCCCTTCCCCCTCATGGCTGCATGTGAGGTCATCTTTATTAAGCTAATATATTGTTTGGCCGCCAACATCAATGCAATTGGCTTTGGAGCGTGACAACAAAGTCGATTTTCTGTGGTCACATGGTTACAGACTAGAGGGAGCGGGGCTGTCCTACAGCAGCAGCTAGGACTCCAACATGGCTGGCGGTGGGGTCACGGTGGACAGGTGGGGAGGACACGGTTGAAGGTTCGCTAAGGGTGCAGATACCCTCGGGCCGGCACTGGTTCTAATTCCTTCCCCCCCCCCCCCCCCATAAAACAAACAAAAAGCGTTTCGTTGTCTAGGTTATGGGGGAGTCATTCGTCTTTCCAAAATTAAACTTATCTTCTGAAACAAAAGGAAGAATGTCAAATTCAGTTGTTTATGGCTGTCTACAGGTAGTAGGGAGGGAATGTACACGCTCCCGGTGCTTCAAATATCACCCACAATTACAGGCGAGAAGCTTTGAATGACAAGGAGTTCCATATTGCGCATGCGTGCTGGCCCTACGGCGGTTACCCGGACAACCGATAACGCCGAGCTCAGGGTTGGGCCATGGACATTGTCCGGGGCAACTTAGACGAAATCTCCAGACCCGCTTGCAGTGGCAGGTCGCGTCCTGGGAGCCGAATCTCAGGTATGTCGTGCGTGGAGAAGGCCAAAGCAGGCGGCATGGGCGTTGCAGCGGCTGGTGGGAGTCTGGAGATACTGCACCCGGAGCCAAGTCTCGAGGCTACCGCGGAGCTAACGCTTTCTCCCACCCTGAGCGACGGATGGCGAGGCCAAAGACCCGAGGTCGAGACCGAGCAGAAGAACCGTGATCCGCGACTGCAGCAAGCCGTGCGCACTATGCGGAGGCTGGACAAGATCCTAGCCCGTAAGCAGGCTCGGGAGAAGGAGGTAAAGGCCCAGGGCCGGGAGCTGAGCAGGAAACTGTGGGAAGAGTTGCGGGCTTCTATGCTGCCTGGTATTGGCCCCAGCCCCGAGGAAATGGCCAACACCAGCCACTATCTGGCGCTCACTGCCGATCAGCAGGAGCACGCAGCCACCTTCACCCCTGTTTTCCAAACACAGGTTCCTAGCGACGAGGATGGAGAAGGAAAGCAAAGCCAGCAGAGGAATAGGGCCAGCCCCCAGCAGACAGGGAGAAAAAGGAAGGGGGACAGAGGCAAGAAGAAAACAGATTTCATAAGGAGGAACGTTGAGTTGGTTAAAGAGGCGAGGGATCATGTGATCCTACTGGATGACGAGAAGGAGCGGCTGCTGGAATTGCTCGAAGACATGGAAGGAAGCAGTGATATCCTAGGCCTGGAGGAAGACGCGTGTGAACGGATAGTGGCAGGGGAAGGCTACACCCCAGAGCACAGAGAGCACCAACAGCTACTCAAAATAGATGCTGAGCTACAGGCTGTCCTTTCCCCAGAAGATTTCTCTGCCATGTGCAGCTCCTACTCCAGCATCCCCAGCCAAATAAACCAGGGGTCAGTAGTTTATGCAAATGACAATCAGGAGGGTGTCCCAGGGGAAAGGGTTCTAAGGGATAATCTGGAGCAGCGAGAGCAGCTGGGTCGGCTGAAGGAGATAGATCATCAATTGAGAACCTTGGACTGCCTGTCTGATGGCTCTGCACTTCTGTCCAAAGAACAACTAAAGTCCCTTCTGCAGGAGTACCAGTGCTCCCACAGATCCTGCAGTGCTGATACACAAGGGGGGCCTTTAAACTCTGATAGAACCTCTTGTTATTCAATGAAAGACTTCCCTCCTCTTTCCAAAATTGCTCTATCTAAACTACTGGATGATGCCCGTAATTTAGGAATTACAGTCCCAGATGAGAAAGAGCAATCAGAAAACGAAATAGCTGATTATTATCTAAGCAAAGCATTGGCAAACAGTTATGTGCCAAAATTGAATGCTGAACTGGAAAATAAACAAGAGAAAGTGACTGACGACAGTACTAAAGATTACTATATGCCTGAAGGCTCTAGGAGAAGGAGCTTGAAAAAAAAGCCTCTGTTTAAAGGAGCCATATAATGATGGAGACAAGTCATCAGTCAAAGCTAGTATTTCCAGCTTGACAAAGGATACCTGTGGAGATGAAGTAAGAGTTGAAGATGGAATTGAAGAGCAACATTTTAATAAATATATCATCTAATATATATAAATTTATGTTAACATTCTGGATGCCCATTTTCCTTTATAATTTTTTGAGTAAAATAATTGGTTTTCAACATGGGTCTGTTTTTATTTATTTAACAGGTATTCTATACCACTTTATCCTATGGTCAAGGCAGTTTACATTGAAACAAATACATTTTAACAGGGTAAAGAAGTTGGATAACTTAATATATTGTAACAGGGCAAAGAACTTGGAGAAAAGTTATTAGTAGGGGGGAATAGTGTTTAAGGGGAGAAGGTGAGAGGGGAAAGAGGTAGTTGCATAAAGGTATTATGTCTTATGAATTTTGAAAGTTAGAATGGATTTAGTATTATGTAATTGTAATGTTTTCATAATTTTGCTGTGCAAACGTTTAACTAGCCCTTGCTCAAACTATGGGGGCATATTTATTAAAGGATAACATGTGTTAATGAAAGGAGTGACCTAGTGGTTAGAGCAACTGCCTAGTACCCAAAAGATCAAGTATTCAATTCTCATTAGCACTTTATCTTGCATTGCCTCAGAAGAAAAGACTTAGCAATCTACTTCCGGTAATACATTGCCAAGAAAACACAGAGGCAGCTGAGTCAGCACTGACAAAAAAAGTTAAAGCAGCTTAAGAGCTGATAGGACCCATAGAAAGGACAGGTCAATGGCAGCACTTAACACGCATTAACTTTCATTAATACATATTAACCTTTTAAGCATGATCCTATATGTTAGAATGAATGCTTAAGTGAGGAGGATGACATCCCCTGCATGGCACAAAGTTAAAAATGGAATCTCTGCAAATTTTAATGCACAACTAATTACTAGTTATTTGCTGTTTTAACAGACTGAAAATAATATAAGAAAACTGAATATGGCAAGTGCCAAAGTTTAGATAACCATCCTGTAGATTCATTCCTTATCGTCCCTCCAGTCCAGTCCCGCACCTCTGGGTAGTGTACCTCTTCCAGCAGCTTGGAGACTGAGCATGTCATCTTTTTGATGCTGGCACTGCCCACTAGCTGCCCACTAGCCCCAGTATGCTCAGTCTCCAAGCAGCTGGAGGAGGCTGTGAGCCAGGGTGCTGGATTCACTGAAGGGACAACTAAGGAGATAGGTTTAGTTAGAGTTTGCTTTTATTTCCCCTGTTAAGGTGCAGGTTTCTTTGTTTTTAAAGGCAGAAGCAAGAAAAAAAAGGAGGAACAGAGAGAACCTGGGGGAGAACAGGGCTGAGGGGAGGACCCTAGTTACACCACCTGAGGCCACAAAATGCAAACGTTCAACTACAGACAGGGCCTTTGCATTACTACGCACCTAGATGTTGGAACAACCTACCCCCCAACATAAGAGCTATTACTGACCTCAAGCATTTCAGAAAAGCCATAAAGCACCACCTCTTCATTCTGCATTTCCAAAGCACATTATCATCCCTCTAAAATGCACAGTAAAATTGTAAATACTCAAGAAGTTACTAAGAAATTCTATCCTTTGTATATAGGTTCTTCTTTACAAATATGTACAAAGTTTCTCAAAGTATATAGGTTCTTTACAAATATGTACTAAGTTTTACAAAGTTTTTACAAATATGTACAAAGTTCCCATGGTTAAATTCCCAGTTGTATTCTCCTGTTATATGTAAACTCATCACAGTCTGTTGCTTGCAATGAGTATTCTGTTTAATGTAAACCGCGCTGATGAAAAAGAGTGCGGTATAAAAGAACTATAAATAAATAAAATAAATAAAAAAATATTCCTTCTTCCCCCTCTTCCCCCAGGATTTCAGGGGGGGAAGGGAGTGAGTTCTGTGGGGGCCTTCTTTAATCGGAGACTTCTGGCTGCTCCTGAACCCAGGGACTGCAGTTGCTTGACAGGAGTGAAAGCTGGCAGTCCCAAGTCACCCTCCTCCGAAGCCGGGAAGGAAGGCAAGGGGTTCCAAGGTAAGAGTGGCGGGGGGCACAGCAGAAACCTCTAGCAACCGCCAGAACACGAGGAGATAAAAAGCAGCCTGCAGCGGTGTAGGAAACTCCCCTCGCTGCATTTAGGTGTGATTTCTTCTTATTCAGGCCCGCTTGGGTGTCCGGGAGAGGCAGCCACTGGAGAATAAAGCGGGACAGAGCAGCCTTTTCCAAGGGAACCATTTGCAGTTTCTTTTTAATTTCAGTTAATTAGATTTGGTTTTATTTTAGTTCAAGTACTCTAGTGCTCATGTGCCTGAGCCCGTGGAGGTGCATTGTGCTGGGGATCCTTTTACCTACCTGGGTACAGATTAAGGGCGTTCCTGGGGAGTGCCCCCAGCCCTTCCCACCATGCCAGCCAGACCGCAGTGCCTGGTATAAAGGGGCGTGAACCCCACTTAATCCTTAAGCATTCCTTGTGCTATACAGCTCAAAACTGATTCAGTGTACAATGACTTGATGCAGACGTGGGAAAAGTCTAATCAGATAGGCCAATGTGTGTTGCTGGGCGGATTTCAGAGTGCTGTTGTGCCTGGTCAGGTGATCTAAGTGACGGTTGAGACATTGTTACTTTCTCTTGAGAAGGATCAGATAAAAAGTCAGAGACAGAAATAAAGCTAAGTAAAAAAAAAAAAAAGAGGTGCTGCATATAGGTTTGTAGCAGCTACAGCTCTTTGAAAAACAGGAAGTACCTGTATACAAGAAATGTATGTAATTTGAAAGATAGTGGATAGGATGCAAATGAAATCCTTCCATCTTTCTATGGTCAGTGAGTAACCTGACATGATCGTCTCTTGTCTCTTAGCCCAGATTATGTATCTATTAATTCTGTAATATTGTTTGTAAGGGAAACTGTATTCCCTTATAGCCATTTGTAGTATTAGAATAAAAACATAAACTTTATTCGGAGAACGTGTCAGTTTGATTGGATCAGGGCAAGGTCCATTTCATATCTTTAAGATACAACACTGCAGCGCAATCTAAAAATCCTCAAGATATGCAGTCCCCGATGCGGTGTGGTCTCGGAGGCAGGCGTCTGCCTAAACTGCACGCAAGAGGCTGTCATGGGAGCAGGACCTACAGGATGAGATGAGATGAGGCAGGAGACTCCCTCCTGGTTGCAAGAGAGCCGGGGGGGGGGGGGTGCCATGTTACCTTCAATGGATCTGGCCCCCAGTCCCTGCACGATGTCCAGACCATCCACCCCTCAAGCCCAGGGAGCAGTAGGGCTCCCGGGGGAGTTCTCACCGGAGTTTGTCTTTTGCATAAGGCGTTTTGCCTACCAAGTGGCTCTTCAGCCCCGAAACACAGGGCTAAGAGGATGTCTGATGCAAAAGAGCACGAGTCAGGAGCATTGGCATCTAAGCAGGCTAGAGGCTTAGAGGAGTGGCAGCAATCGCCGTTGGCAGAGGGGCTGGATTAGGAAGACCATGACATGGAGCTAGATTTGCAGGAGGAGTTGGAAGAAGGAGAGAGCCCAGAACAGGAGGATCAGACCCTGGTTGTTTGGGTTTTCCACTGGGAGGAGCTACCAGCGCTCATCTTTATGCTTATGTTTATGCAATTTCTCAATATACTGCCCAGGCCGAAGGCCATCAGGGTGGCTTACAATCACTACAAGTAGGTACTGATACAATTTCTCGTCCCCAAAGGGCCGTCTGGGCATTAAATCCGTTAGGAGATGTGCTGCACTGAGCGCTCAGTGCAGCACATCTCCTAACGGATTTAATGCCCAGACGCTTTGCTTTCACAATCGCACGTCGTTCATCATATCTGGTTTGATACATTGTCATCTGCTCATAAGTGACGGTTTCTTCAAACAAACACGGTCAATACGTGCACCGTTGGTGCTATTCCCCCTGAGGAAGGCGTTGCCGAAACGCGTTGGGGTTCCTCCTTCAGTAATAAAGAGTCATTAGTTCATCCAACGTCTCCTGCTTCTTGTGTTCACTTAAAGGGATGCAATCCATGACGCGCCTATACCCGCTGCCAGAGCAAGAACAAGCTCCTTTGATCGTCCAAAGTGGGCGCTGCAGTGTTGACAGCAGTAGAAGAGACTTTGACTTGTCTCCTGCAGCTGAGAGCCATGGAACTGGTTCCGTGAGACCAGTACATCTGCGGTCGATACTTCATGTATTTCTTGGTGCCCAAAAGGAAGGTTCCTTTCGCCCAATTCTTGACTTCGAGGGCATAAACTACAGTCTCCGGGTACCGCATTTTCACCGTAATAATGGTGATAGGAAACAGAGATTTTGGGCGACTCTCAATCTCGCAGAGTTGTATCTGCACGTTCCCATCCATCCAGAACATCAGCAGTTTCTCCGCTTTGCGGTGCCAAGGGGCCATTTCCAGTTTCGAGCACTGCCTTTCGGTCTGGCGACCACCCCCCTACCTTTACCAAAGTCATGATGGTGGTGGTGGTGGTGGCAACTCTCCACAAGAAAGGGGTTCTCATACACCTGTACCTAGATGATTGGCTGATCCAGGCGAAGTCCAGGGACGATAGCGAAAAGAGCAACAGCGCGGGTCGGAGAGTTCCTTCAAAGTCTCGGTGGGGGTCAACCTGGCCAAGAGTCAGTTACGGCAGGCCCAGGTGCTAGAGTATTTGAGAGCATGCTTTGATACCTTCATGGGCAGGATTTTCTTGCTGGTTCGCCTGGCGCAGGAGCTACAACAGTGGATACGGCAGGTCCTGAAAATGGCAAATACCATCAGAGTGGCATTATCTGCAGGTTCTGAGGACCATGGCAGCCACTCTCAAGCTAGTCCCATGGCCAAGGGCGCACATGCAACCGCTGCAGAGGGCTCCGCTCAGTTGATGGTCCCATCAGAGTCCAACCCATGTCCCAAGTACTCCCCTGCCCGCGGAGCTCCATGAGAGCCCTCAGTTGATGGCTGCATGTGGGGAACCTGGAAGAAATCCCTGATGTGGGTTCCTCTGATGACTGATGCCAGCCTGTCAGGTTGGAGAGCCCATTGCGAAGGACGATTTGTTCAGGGACAAGAGTCCACAGGAGGCCCTGTGGTCGATCAACAGGCTTGAGATATGAGCAATGACCTTGGCGCTAGAAAGTTTTGAGCCATGGTTGCAGGGGAAGGTGGTCCAAGTCCTCTCAGACAATGTGGCCACGGTTGCTTACATCAACCGGCAAGGAGGCATGGGCAGTGCAGCCCTGGAGGAGGAGGCCGAAAGGCTGTTCGGATGGGCAGAGATTCATCTCTAGGCATTATCGGCAGTGCAGATAGCAGGAGTTCACAGTGTGACAGCAGACTACCTCAGCCGAGTGTGCATGGACCCCGGAGAGTGGCAGCTTAATCAGGAGGTGTTCGAGCAGATGGTCCACCGATGGGGCACACTGGTCATGGACCTAATGGCAATGTTCGAGTCAGCCAAGGCCTGCCGGTTTTTCAGCAGAAGAAGAGAGGAAGTCCAAGAGCCTGGATGCTCTAATTCAGCAGTGGCTCGAAGAGGGTCTTCTCTGTTTTTCCCCGTGGGCGCTTATAGGCCGGTTAGTGCAATGGCTAGAGGCGCACAGGGGATTTGTAATTCTGGTGGCACCAGACTGGCTGAGGTGCCCATGGTATGCTGACCTGATTTGGATACTGGCGGACTGACTGTGGTGGCTTTCGGTTGGAAGGACCTCTTGACGCAGGAGCCGCTTCGCATGCCCCAGGTGGATCAATTTTCACTTACGGCATGGCTCTTCAAAGGGTGAGGTTGCAGAAGAAAGTATAATCAGGCTTGGGGATAGCAACCTTGCAACAGGCCCAGAGGTGGTCTACAAACCTGGCGTGTATTTGCATAGGGCGCATCTTTGAATCATGGTGCGGAGAGAGGCAGGCGTGCCCTTCCACTGCCTCCGTCCCAGACATCTTGGCGCTCTTGCAATCCGGTTTTGATAAGGGTCTAGCTGCCAGTTCCTTGAGGGTGCAACTGCTGGCTATTTTTGGTTATCGCGGGAAAGTCCACGGGGTGCCGTTGGGTACACACCCAGATGTGGTGAGCTTTCTAGGGGTGGTGACCCACCTCTGTCTGCCAAAGAGGAGCTTCGGACCCTGTCATGCCAGGAGCCATTCCTTTCCTTCTCCAAGGAGAAAGTGGTCCTGCACCCGGTACCTTCATTTTTGTCCAAGGTGGTGTGAGCACTTTATGTAAATCAGGCCCTTACTGGCTCTGGTGAGCGCGGATGTGGGCCAGAGCGGATAGGGGCTCTGCCACTCCACAGCTGTGCCACCTGGATGTGAAGGTATGTGAAAAGGGCATCATCCTTTCAGAGATTGGTCCATCTGTTGGTTCTGTTTGGCGGGTCGTGCAAAAGTGAGGCGGCAGCTAAGCCTCCATTTCCAGATGCATCAGTGAGGTCATCACATCTGCATACATCTTGAAGGGTAAAGCAGTGCCGGCGGGGTTGCAGACGCATTCCACAAGGGCGCAGGCAGCCTTGTGGGCAGAGTATAGTTTAGTTAAGATATGCCATATGCCATACTGGGTCAGACCAAGGTCCATCAAGCCCAGTATCCTGTTTCCAACAGTGGCCAATCTAGGTCATACGTACCTCGCAGTTTCCCCAAAAGACACAGGTTCCGCAATGCTTGTAACTGGGTCAAGCATTGATATCCTGGGTCCCTTCTTAATAATGGTTTATGGACCTTTCCTCCAGGAACTTGTCCAAACCTTTTTTAAACCCAGTTACACTAACAGCCTTTACTACATCCTCCGGTAACAAATTCCAGAGTTTGATTACACGTTGAGTGAAAAAATATTTTCTTTTATTAGTCTTAAATAGTTTACCCTGTAGCTTCATTGTATGTCCCCTAGTCTTTCTATATTCTGATAACGTAAACAATCGATCTACGTTTACCCGTTCCACTCCGTTCATTAATTTATAGACTTCTATCATATCTCCCCTTAGCCGTCTCTTTTCCAGGTTAAAGAGCCCTAACCTTTTTAGCCTTTCTTCATAGGAGTATCCTTCCATCCCCTTTACCATTTTGGTGGCTCTACTCTGAACCTTTTCTAATAATGCTATATCCTTTTTAAGATACAGCGACCAGAATTGCACACAATATTCAAGGTGCGGTCTCACCATGGAACGGTATAGAGGCATTATCATTTTCTTTTGTTTTATTTTCCATTCCTTTCCTTATCATACCTAGCATTCTATTTGCTCTCTTGGCTGCTGCTGCACACTGGGCCGAGGGTTTTAACATGATGCCTAAATCTTTTTCCTGGGTGGTGGTTCCTCATGTGGAACCTTGCATTGTGTAACCATAGTTTGGGTTGTTCTTCCCTAGGTGCATAACTTTGCACTTGTCCACATTAAATTCCATCTGCCATTTTGATGCCCAGTCTTCCAATTTATCAAGATCCTCTTGCAATTTTCCACAATCATCTTGGGTTTTAACAACTTTAAATAGTTTTGTGTCATCTGCAAATTTGATAACCTCACTCGTTGTTCCACTTTCCAGGTCATTTATAGACTAATAGCAGGTCTGCAATCTCATATTTCAGTTCTTTCAACACCCTTGGATGTATACCATCCGGCCCAGGTGATTTGCTACTCTTCAGTTTATCTAATAGTTGTAATACATCTTCCCGATGTATTGATATTTCCTTCAATTCTTCTGCTCCTCTAAATACCACTTCAGTCATGGGTAACATCCCTACATCTTCCTCAGTAAAGACCGAAGCAAAGAATTCATTCATTCATTCTCTCTGCTATCGCCTTGTCACCTCTTAGTGCCCCTTTAATTCCTCTATCATCTAATGGACCAACTGACTCACAGGTTTTTTGCTACGAATGTACTTGAAAAAATCTGTATTTCGCGTTTTTGCTTCCGCAGCAAACTTCTTCTCAAATTCTCCCTTTGCCTGCTTTATCAATACCTTGCATTTGACCTGCCAGTGCTTGTGCTGTTTCCAGGTTTTGTCGTTTGGCTGTTTTTTCCATTTCCTGAAAAATGCTTTTTTGGCAACAACAGCCTCTCTGACCTCACCTTTAAACCATGCTGGCAGTTTTTTGGACTTCCACTTTTCTTAAAGCGTGGAATACAGCTGGTCTGGGCTTCCAAGATAGTATTTTTCAACAACATCCAAGCTTGATGTAAGTCTTTAGCCTTTGCAACTGCTCCTTTTAGTTTTTTCTTAACTATTTTCCTCATTTTATCATAGTCTCCCTTTCAAAAGTTAAAAGGTAGTACTGTGGATTTCCTTACTATCCCTCCTCCACTAATTAAATCAAAGGCGATCATGCTATGATCACTGTTACCAAGTGGTCCCAACACCCTTATCTCTTGCACTAGATCTGGTGTTCCACTAAGGACTAGGTCTAATATGGCTTCCCCTCTGGTCGGTTCATGAACCAGCTGCTCCAAGAAGCAGTCGTTTATTTCATCTAGGAACTTTATCTCCCTAGCATGTCCTGCCATGATACTGACCCAGTCGATACCGGGGTAATTGATATCACCCATTATTATTACCGTGCTGTAACATTTGTTAGCTTCTTTGATTTCTTTGAGCATTTCATCATCCATTTGTTCATTCTGGCCAGACGGTCGATAGTGCACCCCCACTGCCATCGCCTTCCCCTTTTTACATGGAATTTCAATCCATAGAGATTCTACAGTAAATATTGTTTCCTGCAAAACTTTTTAATCCTTTCTGACTAGTTATGCCGGTGGAGATCTGTAGGGTGGCATACTTTATCTGAACATTTTTGCCTGGATGTCCAGGCAGCAGGGGACGCTCGTTTCGGATCGGCAGTGCTTCAGACTGGTTGTGCGGGTCCCTCCCATTAGTTTAACTGCTCTGATACATTCCAGAAGTGAGGGACTGGACTGAAGAGACAATAAGGAAAGAGAAATTAGACTTACCTGGTAATTGTTGTTCTTTGAGGAACTCCAGTCCAGTCCAAGAACCCTCCCTGAGAGTTTTTTGTGATAATCTATGCACAACCCGGTCCTGAAGCTGGTTCCCTTGGTGGAGGAAGTGGCCAAGGGGAGCCGGGGAGGGGTGTGTAATCAATGTTTGGGGGAGGGGCGGACCAGAAGAGCTGTCAGTTGCTCGCTTCCTGGTGCTTGGAGTTGCTCAGGCGCTCAATAGGTAGGCCTCCCCATCCTGGAGGGGGGGGACGGGGTATCTTTTTCCAGGGGATGGAGGGGGTACTAGTTTATTTAGATGTTTATTGCATGTTTAACTACTTATTTGTTGCTCCTCTGAGTCTGCTTTGTCAATAGGTACTGGAGCTGGTGGGTGGTGCCAGCTGCATATGTACACTAGTGTCATCAAAAAGATGACATGCTCAGTCTCCAAGCTGCTGGAAGAGGTACACTACCCAGAGGTGCGGGACTGGACTGGAGCTCCTCAAGGAACAACAATTAGCAGGTAAGTCTAATTTCTCTTTACTACTTTAAAAAATATAGTTGCTTATAATGCCCCAAAAATTAATAACTGATTAGGCCTTCAAGAGTCAGGTGAAGACAATTCCACTATTGAACACTTACATTTTTATGAATGGTGGGCCATTCATGAAAATGTATAGGGAAATGAGATCCAAAAGATATCGAAAGGTGGGTTCACAAAACAGTTCAAAAGCAGACGTCATCTACACAGCATGCTTTTTTATAGATGTATAAGGCAGCTATCAAAATGGTAATAGTTTTAATTACTGCAACCCAAAGGCACCCTCTTTGATTGTCTTTGGCTAAGCACCCCCAGTGAGGGGCACCCCCTAGAGATGGGGAACAGGTGGAAACTGTCTGAGATTTTGACTATGGCTCGAATTCAGATGGCTTGGTACTGGACTCTGATGTGGATGAAGAAGTACTCTCACCTTCAGAAGATTGTGAGGAGGCCGGGGTGATCTGCCTACTCCGGAAGGAGGAGCTGGTGGCGGTGATTGCCAGGATTTCATCCTCCTTGAACATTATGGATACTTCCGGCACAGAACAGGAGCCGAAAGTGCATCCGCTCTTTCAAAGAATGTGGAAATCCACTACGGTCTTCCCCATTCCTGGATGTGATCAAGGATATGATCAGGTTGGAGTGGGACTCTCTCGATTCCCTGCCTAAAGGTTTAAGGGTGTGTAGTTCGATCTACACTCTCCTGGAGGAGTGTGTTGAGTGGTTTGGCATTCCCAAGGTGGATGCCCAGGTCACGGCAATTACCAGATGGACCACCATTCCTGTGGAAGGTGGATTGGTCTTAAAGGATTTTCTGGACCATAAGGTGGATTTGTTGTTGAGGAGCCAGTTTGCTGTGGCAGCGATTATTCTGCAACTGACAGTATTACCAGCCTGATGTCTTGAAGCCTGTTCCAGTGGATTCAATCTCTTTCGCTGGATGATAATACCTCTCTTTTGGGGTCAATGACAACCTTCCTTTCTGATGCCATGCAGGACCTGGTATGCCCCGACAACATTGTCACAGCATTGGGTTTTGCTCTGGCACTGGGCAGTGGATATATCCTTCAAGGCCTGGTTGGCCCAACTGGCTTTTAAGGGGAAACTTCTCTTTGGAGCTGATTGGGAGAAACCGGTGAAGGATCTGGGCGAGACAAAATCTTATCGCCTTCCGTAAGACAGGTCCAAGGGGCCTGTGAAGTGGGCTGGGGCCCTTTTCTTGTCAGTCTCTGCCTGTCCACAGAGGGTGCACTGGCTGGATCTTGGGGGGGTGGGGTGGGGTGGGGGGGTCTTGGGACTCTCATCATTACCAACCTGGAAAAAATTTCTTCCCCTCTGCTTCCAGGCTTTGGACTCATTCTCAGTCTTTTTGTGGAGTGTATGGTCCCAGGGACTCAGTCCCCTCCAGAGAAGAGCCCTCCCTTGCTGCACAATGAAGGTTTGGGGGTCCATTCCCTGGTTCCTTTGGTTGGAGGCATGCTTTGCCTTTTCTTTCAGGAATAAGCCCAGGTTGCCAAGGATCACTGGGTGCTAGACACCATTAAGTTTGGCTATGTCCTGGAATGCAAAGAGCCAATTCTGGATGCCTTTGTCATCCTCCCTTGTGGATCTGCAATCAAAGGTGCCACTGTGTGGACCATCTTGAACAAATTGCTGTGCTTAAAGGTGGTTGTGCTTGTACCCCCGGGCGAGTGGAACAAGGGCAGATACTCTATTTCATGGTGCCCAAAAAGGATGGCTCCTTCCAGCCCATTTTGGACCTCAAGGGGGTCAACAAGCACTTGCACATCCTGTGCTTCCAGATGTAAACCACCTTCTCTGTGATTCAAGCAGTGTGCTGAGGGAGTTCTTGGCTTCTCTGGATCTGGCTGAGGCATATTTTCATAACCCGATCTGGGTGGATCAGCAAAAGTATCTGCATTTTTATGTTCAATGTGTTTATTGCATTTTAATCCACAATACCACATAAACAAAAAACCTATTAAATTCCACCACAAAATTACAGAATAATATATTCAATCTAGGTCAAGCCCACATCTAAGTTAGTGTGCTGCATTACATAAGAAAAACAAATTGGAAATAAGGGCAAAAACATTACATTGCCCACAGAGAGGCCTAAATAACCCCCACCAACCCCACCCTTCTTTACTTAACATATACCCATCCACTAGAAATTTTTACAAATGAGAGACTTCAACAAAGATATAAGAATGCCCCTGCCAAGTGACAAGATATTTGCAGGGAAACTTTCAGAAGAAAGTAGCTCCTATTTCCAAAACTCTAAGTTTTAGCTGCAAGAATTGTTTCCTACGATCTTGAGTCTCTCTGCTAACATCAGGAAACATCATTATTGACTGCCCACAGAAAGATACTGCTTTATACTGAAAAAATAACTTAAGCTCTCTATATTTATCAGATTCCTTCAAGGTTACCATTAAAGTATGTGATAAGGAAGCTTATCATAGCTCAGGTAGGAGCTATAGAAAAGATGATGTGACTCTGAACAAGCAACCTGTCAGTTCTGGTAGAATTGAGAAAACAGAGTTTTCACATAAAAGACTACCAGTCCCAGAATGCACCAGCTTTCCAGCAGCCATGAGAGGGGCTGAAGTGAGAGAATGTGTGTGCAATCAAGAGAGCTATGAGGTAATCCCTAAGCACTCATCTCAAAGGGCAGGGCTTGATTCAACACAGCACACATTAGGAAAGAATAAGAATAGAGATTATTCTTCAGGAAACAGTTTCAGCAACAGTTTCAAGAACAGCTTCAGGAAGAGATACAGAGGGGAGAGCTTCAGCAACGGCTACAAGCACCAGTATCACCTGGAGAAACAGAAGCCAAGCCAAGCAGATAGAGAGAGAAGGAAACTCTCTGGAAGGAAGAGAAGAAAGGCCATTGGAAGGTCTGGGAGATTCCAAGGCAGTACTCATACTGGGAGGTATTCCAAAGGCCAGCAGAGTCCATTGGACTGGATTCAGCCAGAGGAATGGAGTGGCAGAGATAGGAATCACCAGTGGCTACCTGGAAGAGAGAAGACTGCATGTGGAAGGGACTTTCAGACCAAGGCCAGAAGGTATGTGAGAGAAGATCCAGTATCCAGGGATCAAGATTGGAAGGCTGGACATCAGAATTGGATTACATATTGGCCAGGCTATACAGAGAGGAATAATGATAGCAGGAGAGGCTCAGGTATGAACACTGATCCAGACCCTATCTATAATAGAGAATGGCAGCAAGGGAATAAGCATTCTCATGATAGTGCCTTAATGAAAGACTCATCTGTGCCAATGTATGATATTGACCCTATGATTGTTGATGAAGGGGGAGATACAGCAGATAAAACTATTTATATGGACTGTTCTCTATCTAAATGCTATTGCTAGTTTTCCGTGAGCAAACACATCAGCCATCACAAAGAAACCTAACTTTGTTCTTTATTTCCACTGCAAACAGCTCTTAAAGCAGGATTTGGGCTCACACAGTAGCAGCCAGCCAGCTAAAGGCTTTCAGCTGGTCCATTGATAGTAATTAGGGCTGCACCTGATTGTGTGTGTGAACAAGGGAGAATCACTGCTGAGATCTGCATGGAAAATAAGCAGAAGTTAACCTAACCAGCAAAGTTTATTCTTTTCTTTGTGCCTTGGTATTTGGTAATTATTTGCTAAGAAAACATTAGCTAATTGCCTGACAAGCTGAAGGTTGTTTTCTGGTTTATTTTGTGATTTTTGTTATCCATTTAAACACTGCAAGCAAGTAACCTCATTTATATGGCTATCAAGCATACTTGTGCTGGGTGAATTAAACCCCATCAATAAAAGAAGTATTTTATTGATCTTATCACTTGGTTTCACAACTCAAATTATTGTCATCAGCTGTGTTTGGGAGTGAATGAACTACAATACCCACAATACCTTGCAAGAATCATATGAATATATGCATCGTCAAGATTGTGTAAGTTCTCACCCTAGGCAGCCGTCTGACAAGTATTACGGGATGAAATATTATCTGTGGAGTCCTCAAAAAAATCAGTTAAATTCTCACTTCCTGCAGGACCCAGGGAAACGAAACCTCTATCAGCCCATACGGGCAATTTGACTCTTACAGGTAAATAATAAGCCTGAACAATAGAAATCTCAGACGTCAACCACCTCAAAATCTTTCTGTAACAAAATCTCTGCAGAAAGTAACCGTGTACAAGGGAAATTTAGTTTAAATTTAATAGTCACTCGGTCTAGTATCAGCAAAGTACTTTTAGTTTAAATTTAAAACACAGAAGAGAGCTTTCTGGTTTAATTTGTAACCCAGCAGAGAGCTTGTAGTTTAAATTTCATAATAAGTTAGAGCCTAGCAGCAGGAAAGAGCTATAATTTAAAATTTAAAATCAAATAAGAATATAGTTTACCTCAGCAGCACAGGACAGGGTACTGTGTAGCAGCCCTCTTTTAATAAGTGTTATTTCCCTCCCTACCTACACCCACCCACCCCTGGGATAATAGTAGCTTTATAGGTACTTACACATCTTAAAAGACAGGGGGTGCTCTCAGGAGCAGCTCGTTACCCAAATCAATCATATACTAAGGACCTGAGATTAATTAAGCTTCAGGTGAACAAGGTATATTAAACGTATTAGGTACAGTTTTGTTAGTATAAATATCCATAGCAACCCTTAGGAAGTAAAGAACTTAAAGATCTAAACAAAAACTAAGATGCAGACAGCAGTCCATCAGCAAGATGGGGGCTTTCCAGTCTTTTGCATTGAGTGTCACATGTATGATTTTCTCCCAGTTGGTGAGAGGTCTTACGTGTGCACTAGGTGCAAGGAGCTCTTTGCTCTCAGGGAATGAGTCCGTTCTCTAGAGGTTAGAGTAGCAGACTTGGAAAACATAAGAAAGACAGAGAGGTACATAGACGAGACCTACAGGGATATAGTCCTGAAGTCCCACCTCCAGTCTGGCAGCATCCCTGTTGCCATGGAGGAGAGAGGTCACGTGACAGGAGAGCATCACCCTGGTGTGGCAGGAAGTGATCCTAGAAACATAGAAACATAGAAACATGATGACAGAAAAAGACCACAAGGCCCATCTAGTCTGTCCTTCCATAACAACTACAACAGTCCACTTTTTACCTTTAGAGATCCTCTGTGTTGGTCCCATGCTTTTTTGAATTCAGTTACTGTCCTCATCTCTACCACCTCCAATGGGAGACTATTCCACGGATCCACTACTCTTTCCGTAAAGAAATATTTCCGCATATCACTCCTGAATCTATCTCCCTTCACCCTCATCCCATGTCCTCTCGTAGCAGAACTTGCTTTCAATTG
Source organism: Ichthyophis bannanicus (assembly GCA_033557465.1). Taxonomy (NCBI): domain Eukaryota; kingdom Metazoa; phylum Chordata; class Amphibia; order Gymnophiona; family Ichthyophiidae; genus Ichthyophis; species Ichthyophis bannanicus. The sequence goes on along the minus strand of CM066034.1, from coordinate 431,306,561 downwards.
AAAGAGGCTCTCTCCCTGAACATTTATGCCATGGAGGTATTTAAACATCTCAATCATATCACCTCTATCCCGCCTTTCCTCTAAGGTGTACATATTAAGATCCTTAAGTCTGTCCTCATATGCTTTATAATGAAGCCCATTAATCATTTTAGTAGCAACCCTCTGCACCGACTCCATCCTGTTCACATCCTTTTGAAGGTGCGGTCTCCAGAATTGCACACCATACTCCAAATGAGGTCGCACCAAAGACTTAAACAGAGGTATTATCACCTCCTTTTTTCTGCTAGCCATTCCTCTCCGTATGCACCCAAGCATCCTTCTAGCTTTTGCCGTCGCCTTTTCTACCTGTTTAGCTACTTTAAGATCATCAGACACAACCACGCCTAGGTCCCGCTCTTCTTTAGTGGACAAAAGTACTTCACCTCCTATACTGTATTGCTCCCTTGGATTGCTGCAGCCCAAATGCATGACCTTACATTTTTTAACATTAAATCCCAGCTGCCAAATTCGAGACCATTCTTCAAGCTTAGCTAGATCCCTCCTCATGTTATCTACACCTTCCTGGGTGTCTACTCTATTGCAGATTTTGGTATCATCCGCAAAGAGGCAAACCTTACCCGACAGCCCTTCCGCTATATCACTAACAAAGATGTTAAAAAGAATCGGACCAAGGACAGATCCCTGGGGCACACCACTGGTAACATCCTTCTCCTCAGAGTGAGCTCCATTTACTTGTACTCTTTGTCGCCTCCCACCCAACCAATTTCTAACCCAAGCAGTAACTTTATGGTCCATCCCTAGGGTGCTCAGTTTGTTTATAAGTCGCCTGTGAGGAACAGTGTCAAAGGCTTTACTGAAATCTAAATACACCACATCTAGAGCTCTCCCTCGGTCCAACTCCCTGGTCACCCAGTCAAAGAAATCAATCAGATTTGTCTGACAAGACCTGCCTCTGGTGAATCCATGCTGCCTCGGATCCTGTAATCCGCCGGACTCCAGAAACCTCACTATTTTCTCTTTCAGCAGCATTTCCAGTAATTTACTCACCACCGAAGTTAAACTAACCGGCCTGTAGTTTTCAACCACATCCTTACTTCCGCTTTTGTGTAAAGGCACCACATGAGCCTCTCTCCAGTCCTTTGGCACCACTCCTGACTCCAACGAGGCATTGAAAAGTCAGTGGAGTTGCTAGAACGTCCCCAAGTTCCCTCAGTATTCTAGGGTGTATCCCATCCGGTCCCATCGCTTTGTCTACTTTAAGTTGAGCTAGTTTCTCACGAACACAGTCTTCTGAAAATTGTTCGAGATGTCCCTCGCTTCTGTTCTTATTTGTGGGTGTTTTCTGATGTCCTGCTCCTGGTTCTTCATCTGTGAACACAGAACAAAAATATTTGTTAAGCAATTCCGCTTTATCCTTATCAGCTTCTACATATTCCCCCCCTGCACCCTTGAGTCTGATAATACCACTTTTGCCCTTCCTCTTCTCACTAATATATCTGAAAAATGTCTTATCCCCCCATTTTATTGCATTGGCTATTTCCTCCTCCTTTTGAATCTTTGCCTTCTTGACTACTTTGCTAGCTTCTCTAAGTTTTTCCAAATACAGATGCCTGTCTTCCTCTCTCTGTGATCTCTTGTATTTCATGAAGGCCTCCCTCTTTTTCTTCACTTTTTCAGCTACTTCCTTCGAAAACCATAGTGGTCTCCTGTTCCTTTTGCCTTTATTTACCATTTTAACAAAAAGGTTGGTTGCCTTTAAAATACCCCCTTTCAGTTTTGCCCACTGTTTTTCTACATCCCCCAGCTGTTCCCATCCCTCTAACGACTCCCTGAGGTATTGGCCCATCTTCACAAAGTTAGTCTTCCTAAAGTCTAAGATCTTCACCTTGGAATGGATTCTAACAGCCCTAGTCCTAATACTGAACCACACCATCTGGTGATCACTGGATGCAAAATGATCTCCCACTACAACATCAGAAACACTTTCACCATTGGTAAGCACCAAGTCCAGTATGGCCCCTTCACGTGTGGGGTCTGTTACCAACTGCCTGAATAGTTCTCCCTGTAGAGAATCCAGGATCTCCTTACTTCTAGATGATACTGCAGCAAGAATGTGCCAATCAACATCTGGCATATTGAAATCTCCTAGCAGTAGCACTTCCCCTTTCCTAGCAATGCTGCGTATGTCTTCAATTAACTCTCTGTCCACCTCTTCCTCTTGTGAGGGAGGTCTGTATATCACACCAATGCAAATAGATTTCTCTTTCCCTCTTTCTAGTTTAACCCACAATGCCTCCTCTCTCCTTTTAAGCTCTGTAATTCCAAAGCTTTAATAGTAGTTTTTACATATAGTGCCACTCCTCCTCCCCTTCTTCCTACCCTGTCCTTTCTGAATAAAGTATAGCCAGGTATAGTTACATCCCAGTCATGGTTTTCTGTGAACCATGTTTCTGTAACTGCCACTAAATCCAAGTCAGCCACTCCCACCAAAGCTTCAACTTCAGGGATCTTATTTCCCATGCTACGGGCATTAATACACACTGCTTTCCATATGTTACCCCTGTTACCCATTTCCATAAAGGTATTTAATGTATCACCTACCTGGGGGCTTTCACTTACCCGGGGGCTTTCTTCACCCATCCCTAACGAATCTAGTTTAAAGCCCTCTTCAGTAGATTAGCCAGTCTACTACCAAAGATGCGTTGACCTTTCTTGGACAGATGGATGCCATCTCTGCTCTGCAACCCTTGGAACTGCATCCCATGGGAACAGCATCCTGTAACTAGGACCTGTCCTCCAGGTGATGTAAAACCCTCTCGCACCGAGGAAGTTTCTCCAGGGCAATGTGCCCATGAGGGAAGGGTTAGGACAGCCGTTATAGTTGGTGATTCGATCATTAGGCATGTAGATAGCTGGGTGGCTGGTGGATGCGAGGATTGCCTGGTAACATGCCTGCCTGGTGCGAAGGTAGCAGACCTCATGTGCCACCTAGATAAGGTCTTAGATAGTGCTGGGGAGGAGTCTGCTGTCTTGGTACATGTCGGTACCAATGACATAGGAAAATGTGGTAGGGAGGTTCTGGAGGCTAAATTTAGTCTTTTAGGTAGGAAGTTGAAATCCAGAACTTCCAGGGTAGCGTTCTCCGAAATGCTTCCCGTTCCACATGCAGGACCCAAAAGGCAGGCAGAGCTCCGGAGTCTCAATGCGTGGATGAGACAATGGTGCAGAGATGAGGGTTTTGGATTTGTTAGGAACTGGGGAACATTCTGGGGAAAGGAGAGGCTCTTCCGAAGGGATGGGCTTCACCTTAACCGGGATGGAACCAGGCTGCTGGCATTAACCTTTAAAAAGGAGATAGACTTCCGGTGTCATGGTGGGCTAAGCAGGACGTCTCCTACTTAGCTCCGGAGCCCATACCCTCTCCCCCGGCTAATTAACACCCTAACAAATGTTTATTTCTCGCAGGCCGGGGGTCCGCATACTTACCATTGCAGGGGGTGTCTATCTGCTGCAGTCTTTACTAGCCAGAACCCGCATGGCAACAACAACCCCTCGTCGGGAGCGGACCCGGGGTGGTGCAGTCAAGATGGCGGAAGCCGCTCGCGATGGACTGCAATCGGCGGTCGCACCGTCGTTGGTAGCGGAGGTTTCGCGAGCCGTGGTGGAAGCCCTGGAGGGCCGTTTGGGGGGTCTGGCGTCCCAAATCACTGATGTGGCTCAGGCAGTTGGCAATTTTACCCACAGAGTGGAACAGGTGGAGCAACGTCTAGGAACCCTGGAAGACACGTGTGGGCAAGACGGGGCTAGAATTGCCAAGCTAGAGGAGGCCTTGGCCCGACATGCCAAGAAACTTGAAGATTTGGAAAATCGAAGCCGCAGAAATAACCTACGTTTTATCGGCATCGCGGAGACGGTGCTTGAGAAAGATCTGAGTGGGTACCTGGAGCGGTGGCTGCCTGAAAATCTGCCCCTGGAGGCGACGATGGGGCCAATAGTGCTGGAGCGGGTGCATCGATTGGGGCCTTTCCGGGCCGGTGACAACAGGCCCCGTGCGGTGATTGCACGTTTCTTGAATGCAGCTCAGAAGGAGGGGGTCTTGCGTGCCTCCCGCCTGCAGCGGCGTTCTGGGGAAGAGCCCGGCAGAATCTTGATCTTCCAGGACTATTCGGCCGGCGTATCGCAGCGGCGCCGGGCCTTTAAGGATGTCTGCAGCCGCTTGATTGCACGTGGTCTCCGCTTTGTGATGGTATACCCAGCAACTCTTCGGGTCGACTGTGATGGCGGAAAGCGCACCTTCTCTACGCCGGAGGCAGCCCTCGATTTCTGCAACAGCCTGCGCTGAGTGAGAGGAGGTCCCTGGAGGAGCGTGCCATAGGGGACTTTCTTGTTTCCTCCCTCTCGTTTAGAGGCCTGTGGACGCTAGATTCGGGACTTGGTGAGGTTGCTGGAGGGGTCCATGTTTAGCTGTTTTGATGTATCTTCCCTGCCTTGGGGCCTCTCCTCCCCAGACCTTATTCCAGGGTCCTATTCCATGTGGGGTGGCTGGTGGGAAGCCATGATGCCCTGTCAATGCCATGTTGGCTGTTTGACCCGTGTGTCTGCACGGGTGGAAGGGTCCTTTCTGCAGCCTGGCTGAGTGGCTTGCGGGGGGTCTCGGGTCTGCTGTGGCCTCGCTGTTTTTCTCACTATTGCTTGACCAGTGCGAGGTGTGAGTTTTTTGTTTTTTTTCCTTTATTGTTAGCTATATTGGTATTTATTTTACTTGTTATTTGACCCTTGGTGTTAAACCCTAATTTTCCTTCCCATCCTCTCCCCATTATATGCTTTCAAGCTTCCCTTTACCTACTGCAATTCTAGGGCCTGGAGACTCCCGTTGGTGGGTGGGCAGCAGTGGAGGGAGGTGGGGGGGGGGAGGCGCTCACAGTGGCCAGTGGGGAGTGTTGGTGGGTATGCTGCGGCAGCTCCCCCATGGTAGAGCCCGAGGCGGCGCCTGTGGGTGAGCGCTGGCTGCTGTGGAGATTGGGCTAGGTAATGGCGGGAGATGCCTTGACCCGGGGTCCCCGCAGGGGAGGGGGTGGAATTGGGAGCCCGCTGGTAGGCTTCCCACCCTTGGTTGGGTGATCCCTTGGGGGGGGGGCGGGGAGAGTAGTTTACGTGCTCTGGAGTTAATGTCACTGTGTCCCTGCTGCCTGCTATGTCTGCATGGTGTTATTTTGAGGCTAGTGACTATCTGGGCGGTTCTCCCCTGGCAGCCCCCCCCGGGGGTCGGGTGGTCGGGGTGGTTGGTACTGATGGGAGGTAGTCCGGGCTACGCTGGGGGTTTATTGAGGGGAACTGTGGGGCGGCCAGCCTGGGTCGGGGGGGGTGGGGTTCTGCATGCGCCGGAGGTTAAGGTGGGGCCAGCGATCAAGCTGGGCTGGGTGGAGGATCTGACTGGGTTAAGGTGGAGAGGCGGGGGGGGGGGGGGCGGAGGGGTTGGGGGGGGGCGGAAGGGGGGGGAGGGGGGGTGGGAGGTGGGGACGGCATGTATGGCTTGCAGCGGGTTTGGCAGAGGGCGGTGGGTTGACTGGTGACTGTGGGTATGTGCGTGGGTGGATGCGGTTGCTGTGTGTGTCTTGGCTATGTGTGATGGGTGGGACCCTAGGCTGGGGGGGTCTTTACTCACTGGACCTATGGTTACTGACTTTTTGGTGGTCATGTAGGTATACCAGAAATGACTGCGGGAGTTAGAATAGCCTCCTGGAATGTCTGCGGCCTTGGATCTCCGATTAAGCGCTATAAAGTGCTTCAGCTTTTGAAACGTAAACGGGCGGGGGTGATCATGTTACAAGAAACCCACCAGTCCTTGGAGGAACAGGGGAAGTTATGTAAAGGGCACATCACTAAGGTGTATGGTTCCCCGACAGTAGGGAAAAAGAGGGGGGTGGCCATTTTGTTCGCCCGTTCTGTGGCATGGGTGGAGGAACGCGTGGAGACGGACCCTGAGGGCCGGTATGTTTGTGTGTGGGGGACATTGTCCGGGCTGAAAGTGGCGCTTTGTTCGGTTTATGCCTCAAATGTTTACGACGCACGCTTTTTTCAGGCTCTCACTCGGATCCTGACGGGTACAGTAGGGTATCAGGTCATACTCGGGGGGGATTTCAATGAAGTGTTGGATGACACGCTGGATCGGTCTGGGCAGGTCCGTGGTCGGAGTCAGCGGACCCGGCGACGTTTGTGGGGATTGAGCGACGGCCATCAGCTTTTAGACATATGGCGGACCCTACACCCTGGAGAGCGGGAATATACTCATCAATCTCGGGCACATGGTTCGTGGTCCCGCATAGACTATTGCTTGGTCTCGGCATCGTTATTTAGTCGGGTTCAAGGGGCGGAGATTGGCCCTTCTGTTCTTTCTGATCATGCGATGGTGTTGCTAGAATTGAAACAAGGCGAGTCGGGTTGTGGACGGCTATGGCGCTACCCCCTGGAACTCTGTGGGGACCGGCACTTTGAACAGTTTCTTAGGGATCGGTGGAAGGAATATGTTACCCTCAATGACCAGCCTGGGATTTCTCCTGCTCTTTTATGGGAGGCGGGCAAGGCCGTCCTCCGTGGGGATATCATTAGCTATACTAGTAGGAGACGTAAGCAGCTGAACCAACAGATAATGAGGCTGGAGCGGGATCTGGGGCAGGCACGGCGTCTAGATGCGAGGTGTAGGACCGTCGAAAGCCAACGTCGGCTGCGGGAGCTTCAGATGGAGTTGGAGCTGCTCCTTCATAGGAGAGCGCAAAAGTCTTTGCTGTATTATTGCTTCCGGCTGCACCAACACGGAAATAAAGCTGGCAGACTGCTGTCCTCCCTTGTGCGGCCCCCAGGGGGTTCACGCGCCATCGGGGCTGTACGGCACCCCGACGGGACACTTAGGCGGGATTGTGCAGCTATTGAGGCGGTTTTTACGGATTTCTTTCGACAGCTTTATGCGGGGGAAGGGGCTCCGACGGCGGCGGGCCTGGATTTTCTCAAAGACTGCCGTTTGGCTCAGCTTAGTGAGGAGGGTAGGCAGGCTTTGAGTCAACCTCTAACGGGTCGGGAGGTTCAGGAGGGGATCAAGAACTTAAAGCTGGGCCGGGCTCCTGGGGTTGATGGCTTTCGTAGCGAGTTTTATAAGGTGTTGGGAGGCGATGTGGTGGGGCCCCTTGTGGGTTACTTTGAAGATTTAGTACGTAGGGGGCGGTTTCCCTATGAAGCCAATAAAGCCTTGATCACTATTCTCCCCAAGCCTGGCCGCGATCCCCTCTTGCCTAGCTCGTATCGCCCTATCTCGCTCCTTAATGTGGATATTAAGTTACTGGCCAAGATAATGGCGGATTGGCTAGCACAGTTTTTGCCAGATTTGATTCATAAGGACCAGGTCGGATTTGTACGTGGCCGTCATGCTGCTTTTAGTGTACAGCATATTCTGCTCTCCATGTGTGCGGAGCAAGTGGCGAATCAGGGATCTATGCTCATCAGTTTCGACGCCGAGAAAGCGTTCGATAGGGTCAACTGGGAGTTTATGTACCAAACGCTGGCTGCGATGGGCTTTTCGGGGTTCTTTGTGGATGTGGTCCACCTCCTGTATGCGGAGCCACGAGGGGCGCTCCTGGTGAATGGATGCATGACAGCGGAGTTCGACATACAGAAAGGTACTCGTCAGGGCTGCCCGCTTTCTCCACTTCTCTTTGTCTTGACCTTGGAACCTCTGCTTTACCGAATTCGGGAGGCCGCGGAGTTTCAGGGTGTCTCGGTGGGTGCTGCTGAGGTACGTGTTGCGGCATTTGCCGATGATTTATTAGTGCATCTGGGTCGGCCTCGGGAAGGGTTGCCCCATTTACTGCGGCTTATACAGGAATACTGGGTGCCGTCGGGGTTTCGCTTGAATCTCGACAAATCGGAGGCGATGTTGTTAGGTCGTGCGGCTCAGCAGGGGTGGTCTGGGGCCTTTCCATTGCGGTGGGCTACTGGTCACTTCAAATATCTTGGCATATATCTGCCGGCGCGTCTCCAAGACTTATACTCTCTTAACATCACTAAACTGATTGCGGTTATCTCGGTGGCGGTGGATAAGTGGCACGATTTGCCCCTGTCCCTGGGCGGCCGGGTAGCATTGTACAAAATGTCCTTGTTTCCAAAGATCCTCTATATGCTTCAAATTCTTCCGGTGTTTCTCAAACGTCCAGACTTACTGAAGATACAACAGATGCTTAATCGTTTGCTGTGGCGGGGGAGGCGGCCGAGGATCCGTTTAGCGGTGCTTCAGCAGCCGCGCTCACTGGGGGGGGTTGGGCCTTCCTGATCTTCGTAAATATAACGTGGCGTGCCTACTGCGAATAGCGAGGGACTGGCTCTGGGACCTCGAGGAGTGTTCTCCTTTGGGGTTGTTTCGGGAGGCGGTGGGGCCTTTCCACCCAAGGTTCCTACTTCATGCCGGAAGGCTGCGGGGCCTTCCGCGGATTATTCGGGAGGTGTTGGTGGATCCTGTTCGGAAGGCCTGGCGTTTTACCTGCGCTACCCGCGGCGTGTTGGTGCACTATTCTCCTTATCTCCCGCTTCGGGGGAATGCAGATTTCCTGCCCGGATGGGGGAGTTCCGTGTTTGATCGGTGGGCTCGGCTGGGGATTGAGAACTTGGAACAGGTGGTCAATCTGGATGGGGAAGTGGTAGACTTCTCTCAGCTATGCCGGCAGTTCCCACTGGAGCCGCGGGATGTGTTTCCCTACTTGCAGATTCGCAGTTATATTCGGGGGATCCCTCGGGAGGCTCTGCAGGGGGAGGTCAGTTCTTCTTTGGAGGTGGCCCTTCGGGGAGCGGACGTGGGTGTGAGGGTCTCCTACCTCCACCAAATGCTCTGGGAGAATGCAGAGTCCGAGCCGGTGGATGGGCTCGCCCGGGCCTGGACCGAGGAATTGGGGGAAGAGGTCTCTGGGGAGGGGCTGTTGAGTGCCTTGGCAGGCCTTCCACAGTTAAGTGTTAGGGTGCTTCATCGGGATGCCCAGTTTAAAATAATACGTCGCTTATACTTCGCTCCGCATCGGGCTTGGCGGGTGGGGCTCACCAGCTCTTCTGGCTGCCCCCGGTGTGCTGAGCCCCGAGCTACGTTGGGACATATGTTCTGGACCTGCCCGCGGGTACGACTGTTCTGGGGGCGGGTGGTCCGTTATCTGACTCAGTGCCTACAATGTCCCCTATCTCTGACTGCGGGCAATGTGGTCTTGGATGTGTGGACGGATGCTTGGGGGGCGGGCCTTCGTCCCGGGACGTGGCACTGGATGTGCTTGGTGCTGTTGCTTGCTCGTTTAACCATATTGCAGAAATGGATGGATGCCTCGGGGCCTGTGTACAGTATCTGGAGAGTGAAGCTACACGAACTTCTCCTTCTGGAGCGTTTGTTTGCTGCCGGGCACCCGGGGCGTTGGCAGAGGTTCTTGAATGGCTGGGGGCTCCACCTTGCTCTTCTACCGGACCGAATGCGCCATAGGATCCTAGGTGGTGTATGATGGATGGGCCGCATTGGCTGGCTGCAGTCACTGTCTACCTGTTTGGATGTAATGTGTAGAATGTTTGTTAGCTGTGCCCCGGGGGGGGGGGGGAGGGAGGAGGGGGGGACAGGGGGGGGGGAGGGGGGGACAGGGGGGGGGAGGTAGATACGGGTGGTTTACTGACTAGGCGTGGGCTTGTATGCCCCACTGTTGTAGGAGCTGGGGGGCCCTAGTGGTTGGGGGGAGGTAAGGGCCGGCCTGGGAGAAGAGTACACCCTAGGCTTGTCCACCTCCCTCGGCTGGGATTGTCGTACTGGCTTATAAGATGGTGGCGTAAAGCCAGCCGGGGTATGGGGAAAAGGGGGGGGGGGGAGGGGTCCTTTCCTTTCCTTCCTTTCTCCTTCCTTTTCCTTAGCCTGTTTGGGGGGTTCGCTTCCCGGTTAGTTTGGCTGGGTGGGGTGGCTGTTTGTTTCTATATGTTCACTGCTCGGTCTGCCTGTACGGTCCCAGAGTATTACCTAAGTATTACCTATGTATTACCTCTGTATGTATATTTTGCATTTCTGCCTGGGTGGCCTTGTTTCTTTTTCTTTTGTCTATCTAGCTGCCTGCCTGCTGTGTGTTGTTGGTGGAAAATTAATAAAACAAATTTGAACTAAAAAGGAGATAGAGCAGCTTTTAACCTAGATAATAGGGGAAAGCCGACAGTCGCCCAAGAGCAGATGGTTCGGAAGAATGTATCCTTGAAGGATACTACCAAAAGCAGAGAGGTTCCAAAAAAGAGTAAAGTAGCCCAAATGCCCTCGATTATGGAGCAGACAGAGCTTAAAGATCCCAAATTACCCATGTCTACCAACAGCCAAACTAATATGAATAAAATACAGTCTCTAAAATGCTTGTATGCAAATGCTAGAAGTCTAAAAAATAAGATGGGAGAATAAGAATATATAGCACTAAATGAGAGGTTGAATATGATTGGAATATCAGAGACATGGTGGAAGGTGGACAACCAGTGGGACACTGTGATACCTGGATACAAACTATATCGTAATGATAGAGCTGATCAAATTGGTGGAAGGGTTGCACTCTATGTTAGAGAGGGCATTGAGTCAGAAAGGATTAAAGTTTTGCAGGAAACAAAATTTGCTGTAGAATCTCTATGGATTGAAATTCCATGTAAAAAGGGGAAGGCGATGGCAGTGGGGGTGTACTATCGACCGCCTGGCCAGAATGAACAAATGGATGATGAAATGCTCAAAGAAATCAAGGAAGCTAACAAAAGTCATAGCGAAGTAATAATGGGTGATTTCAATTATCCCGGTATCGACTGGGTCAGTGTCACGGCAGAACATGCTAGGGAGATAAAGTTCCTAGATGACATAAATGACTGCTTCTTGGAGCAGCTGGTTCATGAACCGACCAGAGGGGAAGCCATATTAGACCTAGTGGAACACCAGATCTAGTGCAAGAGATAAGGGTGTTGGGGCCACTTGGCAATAGTGATCATAGCATGATCGCCTTTGATTTAATTAGTGGAGGAGGGATAGTAAGGAAATCCACAGTACTACCTTTTAACTTTCGAAAGGGAGACTATAATAAAATGAGGAAAATAGTTAAGAAAAAACTGAAAGGAGCAGTTGCAAAGGTTAAAGGCTTACCTCAAGCTTGGGTGTTGTTGAAAAATACTATCTTGGAAGCCCAGACCAGCTGTATTCCATGCTTTAAGAAAAGTGGAAGGAAGTCCAAAAAACTGCCAGCATGGTTTAAAGGGGAGGTCAGAGAGGCTGTTGTTGCCAAAAAAGCATCTTTCAGGAAATGGAAAAAAGGTCCAAACGACGAAACCTGGAAACAGCACAAGCACTGGCAAGTGAAATGCAAGGCATTGATAAAGCAGGCAAAGGGAGAATTTGAGAAGAAGCTTGCTGCGGAAGCAAAAACGTGAAATAAAGATTTTTTCAAGTACATTCGTAGCAAAAAACCTGTGAGAGTGTCAGTTGGTCCATTAGATGATAGAGGAGTTAAAGGGGCACTAAGAGGCGACAAGACGATAGCGGAGAGACTGAATGAATTCTTTGCTTCGGTCTTTACTAAGGAAGATGTAGGGATGTTACCCATGACTGAAGTGGTATTTAAAGGTGCGGAAGAATTGAAGGAATTATTGATACATTGGGAAGATGTATTACAACTATTAGATAAACTGAAGAGTAGCAAATCACCTGGGCCGGATGGTATACATCCAAGGGTGTTGAAAGAACTGAAATATGAGATTGCAGACCTGCTATTAGTAATCTGTGAATTTTCATTAAAATCATCTGTAATACCTGAAGATTGGAGGATCGCCAATGTAACGCCAATTTTTAAAAAGGGCTCCAGGGGTGATCCGGGAAACTACAGACCGGTGAGCCTCACGTCAGTACCGGGAAAAATGGTAGAAACCATCATAAAGAATAAAATTACTCAGCATGTAGATAGTCATGGCCTAATGGGAGACAGACAATATGGTTTTAGACAAGGAAGATCTTGTCTTACTAATCTATTATGTTTTTTTAAAAGTGTGAATAAACAGGTGGACAAAGGTGAGTCAGTTGATATATGGACTTTCAGAAAGCCTTTGATAGGGTCCCTCATCAGAGACCTTTGGCAAAACTAAAGAGTCATGGGATAGGAAGCAGTGTACTACTGTGGATCAAGAACTGGTTAAAAGATAGAAAACAGAGGGTTGGGCTAAATGGCCAATTTTCCCAATGGAGAAAAGTGAATAGTGGTGTACCCCAGGGATCTGTGCTGGGTCCGCTGCTTTTTGACATATTCATAAATGACCTGGAAAGTGGAATAACGAGTGAGGTTATCAAATTTGCAGATGACACAAAACTATTCAAAGTTGTTAAAACCCAAGAGGATTGTGGAAAATTGCAAGAGGATCTTCATAAATTGGAAGACTGGGCATCAAAATGGCAGATGAAATTTAATGTGGACAAGTGCAAAGTTATGCACCTAGGGAAGAACAACCCAAACTATGGTTACACGATGCAAGGTTCCACATTACGAACCACCACCCAGGAAAAAGATTTAGGCGTCATTGTGGATAGCATGTTAAAACCCTCGGCCCAGTGTGCAGCGGCAGCCAAGAGAGCAAATAGAATGCTAGGTATCATAAGGAAAGGAATGGAAAATAAAACAAAAGATATTATAATGCCTCTATATCGTTCCATGGTGAGACTGCACCTTGAATATTGTGTGCAATTCTGGTCGCCGTATCTTAAAAAGGATATGCGTTATTAGAAAAGGTTCAGAGAAGAGCTACCAAAATGGTAAAGGGGATGGAAGGATACTCCTATGAAGAAAGGCTAAAAAGGTTAGGGCTCTTTCTGGAAAAAAGACAGCTGAGGGGAGATATGATAAAAGTCTATAAATTAATGAATGGAGTGGAATGGGTAAACGTAGATCGATTGTTTACGTTATCAGAATATAGAAAGACTAGGGGACATGCAATGAAGCTACAGGGTAAACTATTTAAAACTAATAAAAGAAAATATTTCTTCACTCAACGTGTAATCAAACTCTGGAATTTGTTACCGGAGGATGTAGTAAAGGCTGTTAGTGTAGCTGGGTTTAAAAAAGGTTCGGACAAGTTCCTGGAGGAAAGGTCCATAAACCATTATTAAGAAGGGACCCAGGATATCAATGTGTAACCCAGTAAAAGCATTGCGGAACCTGTGTCTTTTGGGGAAACTGCTAGGTACGTATGACCTAGATTGGCCACTGCTGGAAACAGGATACTGGGCTTGATGGACCTTGGTCTGACCCAGTATGGCATATCTTATGTTCTTATAAATTCAATAAACACAAATTCCTTATACGAGAGGCATTCTCCAAAGCCTCTGTTTTCATATGCAAAGCAGAAAAATCTCTAACATAATTAACATTCACAGTCATACAGGAGGAAACTTGAGCACATAAAGAAGAAACTGACTTATCTAAAACCAACATACGAGTGTCCAAGTCTACCAACTTCGAGGCTACCCCTGAGTAAAGTCACAGAGGGAGCCAACCATGGTGAAAAACGTGGAATCCAAATGCCTAATTGCCCCCAAATATCTTTCAAAATAATGTCCCCCTGACTACCATCTTCTGGAAAAGCAGGGGACTCAGCTGTAGAGACAGCCAAAATTTGTTTTGGAACTGGAACAGCCACGGAAATCTCTGGTACTTGAAGTACTCCATCCAAATCCAATGTGGATGACAGAGGAGTAAGCGAGTATGGCGGCGATGTTCTACCCCCCAGAGCTAAAAGACGCTTCTTTGGGGGAAGTCTGAGCTGCTAGCAGAGAAACAACATGTCTGTCTATAGGCCCTGGCACCACACCAATTGGGGAAATAGTTGGACCCCCTTCACCTGACCTTTGATCTTCGTCTTCCCCATAATCCACTGGTCAGATAACAAATCTCTGCAGCCCAGACCTCAGAGGCACCGAAGGGGCACCAATGGGACATGTCTTGCTCCTTTGGACATGCTCCTTTGGCACGCGACCCGCAGGCTGTGACACACGGCTGCATATAGCAGCCACAGGGCTTTAACAGCGCAGAGGACCCTACTCACAGGCACTCCTCACCACTGCCAGCCAGACACCACCGATAGTCCAGGCACAGCAAAATAGCTGTTAGGGTAGATGGAAGGCCCCTGTCTGACTCTCTTCCACTCCTGCAGCACAGCTGGTCTAGTAGGACGTTATGGAAAGTGACATTTTACTTACCAGCTAATGTCCTTTCCTTGAGTCCTTCTAGACCAGTCCAGGGCCTGCCCCCTGAAACTGTATTTGCTCTGTTCTTCTGCTGCAGTACCTTTGGGGATTGCTGTGATGTTCATACTTGGCTCTGCAGGTTCATCTTCTACTAACAGCCTTTTGTTTATGCTTTCTTGTACATAGTTCTCAACTGTTGATTACTGCTTGTTGCCCATGATTGAGGTTGCATGAGGCTTGTCATGTTTCTCCCATATGCTTTGGGATGAATAATGAAAGGACCTCTGGTACCTGAGGCGAAAAAAGGCATGGGAGTGACGTCACTGAAACCTGGGCTTTTCATTGTTTTTTTTGTCTTGACCAATCTGCTAATAGGGGAACACAACACACTTGTCTAGACTGGTCTAGAAGGACTCAAGGAAAGGATATTAACTGCTAAGTAAAATGTCACCTTTTTAAGGGTTTAAAATTACAATTTTTCCTGATGTCATAAGGACAACACAAAAGAAGTCTCCATACTATATGATATTAATGAAGCTTTAATATGCTTAGGGCTGACACGGCTCTGATGTTCCAACAATTTCCCTTTCATTGAATGGCTTGTTTATCTTAAATACATTTTGTTACTTTAGTATTACATTTTGTGGAGATTTCTCATACATTCATGGATAGATTGATGTATATTTAGCTCATATCTTTCCAGTAAGAAAGCCAAACTCAGGTTGTTCGCTGGTGGTAAGGGAAGGGTACAAAGTTTAATTGTATTGTTGGTAGGCTGTATTTTTCTTTTCTTTTTGTTGTATGTTGTATCTTATTGTAACTTGCCTTGCATGTTATGAGAAGGCATATATATCAAATTTTAAAAAATAGTTTTGAAATAATTTATTAAGGGTCAGTGTAAGGATTGGAGGTGCCCTAGGCAGGCCCTCCATCCTGACTTCCCCTCTCCCATTGCCACTGCTGACACCCTTCTCTGGGGCTTGCAGTGGCAACAAGGATTTACAAACTTTGACACAATACAGAAAGAAACTGCGATACACTGCCAATCTGCCACTTTCGTCCCCCTCTCCCTGGCACAGACTTCCAGTTTATGCAAAACAGAGGAAGCAAAAGCAGCAGATTGTAGGAGAAAGAAACCATGACACAATATTCGAGTTGTGTGCAAATGTTTAGCACCTCTGGTCAAATCGTACAGGGTCTCCACTGCAAGCAAGGTAATTCTGTGTGATTTTAAATACAAGCTCTCTGCCTGAGAGCTCTTAAATGGGTATGGTCTAAATTTTTAAAAGTTAATTCTTTTTCTCTATTGCAAAATGTGAATTTTTTTTTGTGGTGCTGGGTAAAGCTCTGCCTGTTAGAACTCATTGTTTTCTTTTTTCAGCTTTCCATTCAGAGCAAGCTCTTTGAAGCCACTGACCTAATCATGTGCTAGATCCCCCTCCCTACCCACTCCAGCTCCCACCCACCCCACGTGAGAATTCTTGCTTTAGAGGGCAACTCCCCAATTAGCTACACACAGGGACATAGAACAGCACTATTAGAACACACATAAAGGTTAACTGCTTTTTCTCTTAAAGAACAGCTGAGGAAAAGTTAAGGTCTTTGGTAGGTCTATCTCATTTACATAACAGGTATGAAAGCTCCACCAACTGAACAATGGCTGGGAAAAATCATATTGCCAAAGCTGTTTTCCCCATTACAGCTTCTGCCTGTGTCCAGACAAAGAGCCCGATGCCAGTTGAAGGAGCGGTTCCATAGTGGTGAGGCTGAGAAGCATTTGAGACAGTGAGAAATACATCGATGAGATGCTTCTTGATACATCCAAGCTCTCCAACAGAGGTAAAGATGGGATGCTACAGAATGAAGAGATTTGGGCGCAAGTCACCAGAGCCTGCAGAATCTAGAATTCTACTCTAGCAGCCCTTGAATTGAAGAACCAGTATGCAGCCTGTAAGTGGAGGAAGCCAGAGCTTGAGCACCCCCAAAGTCAGTGACTACAAGGAAGCAAAGGGTAGTGGTGATTGGTGACTCTCTTTTGAGGGGTAGTAAGGCATCCATCTGCTGTCCAGAGAGGTGTGCTGTCTACCAGGTACCATAATCTGAGATTTACCGAGAGTTTGCAGAGACTCCAAAGCTCCATATCAGCACAAATGATACTGCTAGGTATCCCTCAGAGCATATCAAAAGTGACTTCATGGCTCTGGGACAGAGAGTGAAGCAGATAGGTGTGCAGGTGGTGTTCTCTTCAATTCTCTCTGTTAAGGGTAAAGGCTAAGGCAGAGAAGTTCGCATCCTGGAGGTTAATGCATGGCAGCATGGATGGTGTCATCAAGAGTGTTTTGGTTTCCTGGACCATGGGATGATTTTCCAAGGGTTGCAGAGCAGAGACAGCATCCATCTGTCTGATAAGGGTCAAAGTGTCTTCCACAGCAAACTGGCTAACCTACTGAAAAGGTCTTTAAACTAGATTTGTTGGGGATGGGTGAAGAAAGCTGCCAAGTAGGTATTTAATGATTCACTTATGTAGAAATGGGTAAAAGTGGCAATATCTGGAAAGTGGTGTGTATAAATGCCCATAGCATAGGAAATAAGATCCCAGATGTTGAGGCTTTAATGGAAGAGGCTGATTTGGATTTAGTGGTGGTTATGACTGGGATATAATTATACTGAATTATACGTCATTTAGGAAGGAACAGGTTAGGAAGAAGGGGAGGAGGAGTGGCACTATATGTAAAAAATAATATTAAAACTATAGAATTACCAGGCTTAAAGGGAGCGAGGAGGCACTGTGGGTTAAACTAGAAAGAGGAAAAGGAAATCCATTTGCATTGGTGTGATATACAGATCTCCCTCATAGGGAGAAGTGGACAGGGATTTAATAGAAGACGTATGCCGTATTGCCATGAAAAGGGATTTCAGTATACCGGATGTTGATTGGCACATCCTTGCTGCGGTGTCATCTAGAATTAAGGAGAGCCTAGATTCTCTACAGGGAGAACTAATCTGGCAACTGGTAATAGAACCCACACATGATGGGGTTATACTGGACTTAATGCTTACCAATGGGGGAAGTGTTTCTGATGTCATGGTAGGAGATCATCTCACTTCCAGTGATTACCAGATAGTGTGGTTCAGTATTAGGACTAGGATTGATAAAACCATTCAAAAACGAGAGCCTTAGACTTGATGAAAACCAACTCTGCCAAGATAGGAAAATAACTCAAGGAGTCAATTAGCAGGATGGGAACAGCTGGGGAATGTAGAAAAGCAGTGGGCAAAACTGAAAGGGGATATATTACAATCAACAAATCTTTTTTTAGAAAGGTAAACAAATATAAAAGGAAAAGGGGGCCACTATGATTTTCAAAAGAAGTAGCTGAAGAGATGAAGAAAAAGAGGGTGGCCTTCATAAAATACAAGAGATCACAGAGAGAGAAAGATAAGCATCTATATTTGGAAAACTTAGAGAAACTAGAAAAGTAGTCAGGAAAACAACGATACAAAAAGACTAAGAAATAGTCAATGCAATAAAATAGGGGATAAGACATTTTTCAGATATGTTAGTGGGAGGAGGACAGGTAAAAGTGGTATTATCAGACTCAAGGGTGAAGGGGAGGAATATGTAGAAGCTGATGAGGATAAAGCAGAATTGCTTAACACATATTTCTGCTCTGTGTTCACAGATGAAGAGCCAGGAGCAGGACCTCAGAAAACACCCACAAATAGGAACAGAAGTGATGGAGATCTTGAATGATTTTCAGAAGACTGTGTTCGTGAGGAACTAGCTAAACCAAATGTAGACAAAGCAATGGGACCAGATGGGATACATCTGAGAATATTGAAGGAACTTGTGGACATTCCAGCAACTTCACTGACTGACCTTTTCAATGCTTCTTTGGAGTAAGTAGTGGTTCCAGAGAGCTGGAGAAAGGCACATGTCGTCCTTTTGCATAATAGTGGAAGTAAGGATGAAGTTGAAAACTACATGCCAGTTAGGCTAACCTCTGTGGTGAATAAATTATTGAAAACACTGCTAAAAGAGAAAATAGTGAGGTTTCTGGGGTCTAATGGATTGCAGAATCTGAGGCAGCATGGGTTTACCAGAAGTTGGTCTTGTCAGACAAACCTGATTGATTTCTTTGACTGGGTGACCAGGGAGTTAGACTGAGGGATTGCCCTGGATATGGTGTACTTAGATTTCAGTAAAGCCGTTGACACCGTTCCACACAGGCAACTTCTAAAGAAACTGAGCACCCTAGAGATGGACCCTAAAATGACTGACTGGGTTAGAAATTGGTGGAATGGGAGATGACAGCTTAAAGGCAAATAGAGCTCACTCTGAGGAGAAGGAAGTTACCAGTAGTGTGCCATAGGGATCTGTCCCTGGTCCACTTCTTTTTAACAGTGATATTGTTGAAGGGCTGTTGGGTAAGGTTTGCCTCTTTGTGGATGATACCAAAATCTGAATAGGGTAGACACCCAGGAAGGAGTAGATAACATGAGGAGGAATATAGCTAAGTTTGAAGAATGGTCAAGAATTTGGCAGCTGAGATTTAATGCTAAAAAATGCAGGGTCATGCATTTGGGCTGCAAAAATCTAAGGGAGCAGTAGTGTAGGGGGCAAAGTACTTCTGTCCACAGAAGAAGAGCGGGACCTGGGCGTGATCATTTCTGATGATCTTAAAGTAGCTAAACAGGTAGAAAAGGCAACGGTGAAAGTCAGCAGGATGCTTGGTTGCATAGGAAGCAGAATGGTCAGCAGGAAAAAGGAGGTGATAGTGCCTGGTGTGACCTCATTTGGAGTATTGAGTGCAATTCTGGAGATCACACCTTCAAAAGGCTATAAACAGGATAGAGTTGGTACAGAGACGGTGGTTACTAAAATGGTTAGTGGTCTTCGTTATAAAGCATATGAGGACAGATTTAAAGATCTTACTATGTATACCTTAAAAGAAAGGCAGGATAGAGGAGATATGGTAGAGATGTCTAAATTCCTCAGTGGCATAAATGCATAAGAGGAGAGCGTCTTTCGATAGAAAGCAAGCTCTACTATGAGTGGACATAGTATGAGGGTGAAAGTTGATAGACTCAGGATAATATATGGAAATATTTCTTTATGGAAAGAGTGGTAGATGCAGAGAATAGTCTCCCAGTGGAGGTGGTAGTAGAGACGAGGACAGCATCTGAATTCAAATAAGCATGGTACAAATACAGAAAATTTCTAAAGGAAAAAAGGGGACTATTGTACTTAATATGGAAGGGCAGACTAAATAGGCCATGTGATCTTTTTCTGCCATCATTATGTTTCTAGGTTAAGTGAATATAAGTTGGCACAATATCTACATGGTTTAAAGGTAAACACCTAATATATAATAACCACAAGACTAAAAATACCACAACATAAGTTGAAACACATTGTCGCCCTAACCTTACAAGACTCAACAGCAAATAAACTTTATAATCGTTGAAACCACTTAATTCATCCAAAAGCAGTGTGACTACTTAAATAAAACAATTGGCTTTTACTTTAATTAACAATCATCAATATCTAAAATTATACAGAAAATTATCACAACTCTTATTCATAATATCTTATTCTAAATGTTTACACATTATTTTTAAATATTTTCAAATACGCTCATATGCAATAATGAGATAATAAAATAATTACTTTCATCCATATATTCACCACCAAACATCCAATATACCTCAAACACGCACAACATAAATTTTTTGAATGACATAAGGCAAATAGTGGCAAAACACATATATGTGTCCTACAGCGTCTTAATGGGGGACACTTGTCCTCTATATTATACTATGAAATTCAAAGTTTACTCTATCTCTTCACAGTTCCTGTTCCCAAGTGTACCATTTCCTCAGCGTATTGGCAGTGTGTTAACAAACAGACAATGAAGAGCTGTGAAAGTGAAGCTAAAATTGCACTAGCTTCAAAACTTTGTTTTCTGTTGTTTCTTTTGTAGTTATAGCAGTTCATAAGCCATCACAATTCACCACATCAGCATATCAATCACTAAATTAAACTCTAATGTCATGTACATATTGCCCGAGCCGGAAGCTAAATGGAAATGCTTCAAATCTTAGCCACTGATGTTGAAGTCACACTGCCTCAATCACTAGAAACCACTATAAATGCTCCATTGAAATGAACATCTCAGCAATGGGCGCACCCGGAAGGCCAGTCTTTAGGTGACTGTCTAGTTCGTCTAATGGTCAGGTCAGCCCTGGATTTATTATAAATCCTGTGATCTTTCACAGAGAGGTTCTGATATTACTGCCTCTTTAAACTATAGAAATGTGTAAACATATTTGGAATAGGATATTATGAATAAGAGCGGTGATTATTTTCTGTATAATTTTAGATATTAATGATTGTTAATTAAATTAAAAGACATAATTGTTTTATTTAAGTAGTCACACTGCTTTTGGATAAATTAACAGTGGGTTTCAATGATTATAAAGGTTATTTACTGTTGAGCCTTGTAAGGCTAAGGCTACATTGCATTTCAACTAATCAGAGGTAAACACAACATATGTCTGAAAATGTTAATGAAGGACAACTATTTGCAGTTTTTGTTTACAGATTCAAAATAAGAAAACTGAATATGGCAGCTGCAAATGTCTGGAAACCTTTTAATAAAATTGGCAGAAAAAACAGCTTCTAAACATTTCCTGTACCCAGCTAATTATTCATATGCTTCTCTACCAGTTTTCACAGCCAGCTAATTATTCATATGCTTTCTCTACCGCCTTTCATAAAATACATCCTTTGTTTATAATAAAGTTAAAATGGAACAAAAACTGATATAGATCATGAAGTCTGCATCGGAGGAGTTGGAAGCAGCAAAGAGTATTTATTTAAAAGTTTTATAGACCATTTTTTAACCAAACAAGCATAAATAGTTATAATCAAGCCTGAAAGAAAAAAAAGTGTAGGAAAGAGGGAAAATGAACAATAAAAATATATATATAAGCATCCTCACATTAATCCCAGAAAAATCTCGAAACTCAGAGCTCCCATAACGGCTCAACATTTGCTGTACAAGGGAATTTACATATTTTGGACCCCATCCAGAAAAAACAAGGTCTTTAACCCCCTTCTGAAACTTAATACATTCCCTTCTTCTCTAAATAAACCTGTAAAGCATTCATTTGTAGTGGACCAACCACACTAAATGGCTCAGCGCTCCACTGTTCTAAGCGAAGATACAACAGCCCAGGAATATCCATATGATTTCCCCTAGAAGAACGTAACCAATGGTCTGGATTATATAACAATCTATTCTTTAAATATAATGGTTTATCTAATCTGAGTGCTTTGAAGATTATGACCAAAAGCTGTGATGCAGTGCCGGCATATGTAGGTAAGTGCTGCATTGTGGTTTGCGAGCCATTGCTGCTGGTGCAGGCCCCAGAGAGGGGTGACAGCAGCAGCAATGGGCACACCCGGAAGGCCTAGTTCGTCTCATGGTCATGCCCGCCCTGGATTCATTATACATCATGTGACCGTTTATATTACTGCCTCTTTAAACTATAGAAAACTATTTTGAATTTATGAATTCAGGCAATAAAAACTGACAGGTTTAAATGAAAAAGTGAGTGGTACAGTGCTCTTTGATATATTAATATTCTGGAGTTGCAATTATGCGAATAAAGTTTGACTATTAAGAAACAGTACATTTTGCAGGACATATTTAAATGCTTGTTTTCTCTGAGGAGATGACTTTGAAATGGTGGCAGAGTCTTTGAAATGTAACACACACAGGAGCATGTGTACGAACTGTTTGCATGGGCGTTAGCATACAGTAAGTACATATACTAAAAGTATGCGGCCCTGTGCTAAAAAAAAAATTGATGCCTTTGAATTATGGTGCTGGCGGCGAATACTGTGTATACCATGGACTGCCCGAAGAACAAACCAGTCTGTACTAGAGGAGATCAAACCTAAGCTTTCTTTAGAAGCTCAGATGACAAGACTTCGACATTCATACTTTGGACACATCATGCAAAGAGAGAGATCATTAGAGAAAGACATCATGCTTGGCAAGATAGAAGGTCAACGCAAAAGAGGAAGGCCAGCAATGAGATGGATCGATACAATAACAGCAGCTTCGGGTACCAGTCTGTCAACAATAAGCCGCCTGACTGAAGACCGAACACAATTTAGGATAGCTATCCAGAGGGTCGCCATGAGTCGACTCCGACTCAATGGCACTTAACAACAACAACAATTGGGTAGCATGGCGGCTTAGAGGCAGAAAGTGGGAGTTAGTGCATCATGGCTAGTGCAGGTGTTTTGGGCATGTGCTATGTTTGTTGCCATTTAGAATGGATGCACAATCCCCCTGCTGTTAGCACATTGCTAACATGTGGCATTGCGCTAACCAGCATGTGGGTGCATTTAATGTCACCCTCTGAGGTGACATTGATGCACATGTGCCCTGAAGATAGTGTGGGCTTCCATGCTAGTTTAATGACCCAAATATATGCTACTGGCACGCTGTTAGTAAACATTCCCTCCTAGTTCCTCCGATGCATTAGTGGATCAAGCCTTGGACCAAGTCGGGATTTTGAGTGGCTCTCTTCAATAGGTACCAGTGTATGTACAAAAATTGTTGATTGATGATGATTATGAATAAGAGCATAAATTACAGTGATATCAAGCCTGTTTGATGGTCCTGTTCATTGTAAATTAAATTAATGATGCTTTTGAGTCTAACCTTGTAGGACTGGATATCATTTGCATGCTATGGTCAGAAATGATATTTGCTTCATGCACATAAACATCTGGGCATTTTTCACTCTTGGTTTCGTAAGACTGGACACTAGAGTTGTCCACTTCCTAAAATTCAGATCTTGCTCTGAACTTTACTTGTAACTGCTGGAATGAGGCACCCAAGATACAAACACCTGCAATAATTAGCCTGTTTGAGTATAATCTGTTGCAGGTGTTTTATTAGGCTTGTGAGAACAATCAAGCGTGTGAACAATGTATCAATTATCTTTTCCTTTTGCAATAGTTGCATGAGTTTGTTTTGCATTGATCAGCCCTTTGGAAGGATGTCACATGCCTCACAGTAAAAAGGTGTGTGCTGATTGTAATCCCAGTGGGCAGAAAGGGTGCTTGTGGGAGTTGCAACATTTAGTGACGGCATTTATTGACACAACAGAAATAGATCATGACAGCTGGAAGAATTACTGCTTAGACAGGAAATACAGGATGTATGTCAGGTCATGGCATGGCGTGGTGGCAGAAAGACATTAGCACTGTTTGAGATGGTAGCAGATAGTAGTATCTCTAGCAGGGCTCTTGTTTAATAGGATATATTTATATATTTATTTTATTTATTTAGCTGCATTCATATCCCGCTTTTCACCCGGTCAAAGCGGTTTAACAAAGAAGGGGGGGGGGGGGGACAGTAATTAATTTGACGAGAAGGGGGGCTGTCACCATAAGGGTCAACAGTCTGAACAGAAAGTAACGAATTAGACAGTTGACGTCTCTTTGTTGGTAGTAGAGGGGATAGGTCAGAAGGTCTGGATGAGCAGTCAGTGGGAGATGTCTGTTTCAGGTCCAAGATATTCATGAAACAGGATGGTTTTTAGTTTTTTCCGGAATGTGGAGAGGTCTCTGTTGCTTCGGATCTGGCTCGGAAGGGAGTTCCAGAGGGAGGGTGCATACAGTTCGAATGCTCTGTTGCAGGTCTGTTGATTGAACTTAGTTCGTTCGTGGGGGATAGTGAAGCTGGTGGTCTGCTGGGTTGGTCTGTTGCGGGTAGGCTGGGGTAGTAGAGTCCGGAGTTGAGAAGTCTGCGTTTGATGGAGGGCTTTGTGGATAAGCAGGATAGATTTGTATTTAATCCTTGCTTCGAGTGGTAGGATGTGAAGTTCTCTCAGGACTGGAGTGATGTGATCATGTTTTTTCGCTTTCTGGATGATTCTTGCTGTGGTGTTTAAGGCAGTTCGTAGGGGGTTGGTGTGGGTGGCAGGTAGTCCGTGATAAATTGTATTACAGTAGTCCAGGTGGGGGAGCGTCATAGCCTGCATGACTGTTCTGAACTCCTGTGGGTCGATGAGTGGTCTGAGCCGTTGTACCCATCTTTGCTTTGTGGAATACTGTTCTGGTAGTCTTTTTAATCTGTTGGTTAAATGTAAGTGCTTGATCAATGATGATTCCCAAGTATTTTATGTGGGGTTGAATTTGTATTTGGGTGGGTCCCAAGATGAGGTGTGGTGACGGGGTGAAGTTAGGGTCCTTGGTCACTATGAGGGCTTCTGTTTTTTTTAATGTTGATAGATAGGTTGTTCTTTTGTAGCCAGCTGGAGACCTCAATGAAGCAGTCTGACAGGTGACTGTTTGTTGGGTTGGTGGTTGTGATTGGTCCATAGAGCATTATGTCGTCTGCATAGATATGGTAGTTGATGTTATCAGCGCGTATTATCGAGTAGAGTGGCTGCAGGTAGATATTGACGAGCATGGCGGATAGTGTGGAGCCCTGGGGTACTCCTTGGTGCTGTCGAAAGGGGGGGGGGGCAGGTTGCCATGCTTGTTCGGATCAGTTGTTGTCTATTTCTCACTTGCAATTATATACTTATGATGGCATCTGCAGAATCTGATCTAGGTCCTCTGGATATATCAAGCTGATAAATCCTGAGGGCCCAATTAAGGCATAGGCAAAACAGGGGCATGCCCAGGACCCAGATGTTTAGGAGGGAGGGTCCATGAGGTTTGTACAGGATTGGAGAGGCTAGGGTTGCTAACTGGATTTTTTTCAGGACTCTACAGAGTGGTGCATTAACGTCCAGAAACTAGGAGAATGGCTAAACTGTCTGGGTGTTGTTCATGTTTTAGACCTCTGTGGTTCTTCCATCCAATCCCCTTTGTAAGTGAGCCTGCCTTTATTTATTTTATTTATTTAACTGTATTTATATCCTGCTTTTCACCGGTTCAAAGCCGTTTAACATTAAAGGGTGGGGGACAATAATCAATTATGGGTTGGGGCTATCACCGGGGGAGGGGGGCAACATTAATGATCTGAACAGATATTAACCCTTTGAAGGCCTACTTTAAATTTTTAATCCACATTCTGCAGCCGGGTTAATTTTTGCATATTTCAGGAAAATTGTACCCGTCTTATTCAATATGTTCTAATAGTGATTTTCCTTCTGCTATGGTCATGTATTATATACCATTTGATAGGAATATTTAATCAGAATTTTGGATCCCGAGAGTTTTGGGCTCGGCCTGGAAAGGGTTAAGGACATAGACAATGGACATCAGTCCCTTAGAAAATAGATCTGAGGGTATGATTAGGGGGTCTAGGGGTAGTCAGTGATGGGTGTTTGTTTCTGGTCTGAGCAGGGGCGGCCCAAGGGGGGTGCGGAGACTCGGTGCGGGGCCTCATTTGCATAAGTGGCCTTATTTGCATAAATATTTGCATAATGCTAACATACACTAACTTTTAGTAAACATGTCTCTTAATGAGTGTATGGATAAAGACAGACTAAAAGATTTCTACATTACTATAATCCAGTGCCAACCGCCAGGCATATTAGGAACTACTACAAACACTGCCCATTTAGAACCAATAGCAAACCCGCCGTATCCTAACAGCACTACCAGGACTCACAAAGCACCATACCTTACCTATCAAAAGGCAACACTGCAAATATTAAACCAATACATTTCAGAGAACAACAATACATGACCTACTGGGGAAAGAGAACAAGTGGCAATGTCAAATAGGAATTACATAAACAGAATACCTCAGCTCAGTTACACATGCAGAACATAGACCATCACCAAACAAGGAATCACAATTTAGAAACAGGAAGGCAATAGTTAAACTGGGAACCCCAAAAGCCAAACTTGGAATGTACAACAACACTGTAGAAATAAAACTATAAATTAATTTCCTCTTGTACCAAACAAAGCGCAGACGTTAATGATGCACATTTCCCAGAGCTTTCATATTTCAGTTAATAAATTCAAAATAAAGAGATATCTTTCTACCTTTTGTGCATTTTTTTTTCAGTTGCAATTGCTCCAGCCACTTTCTTCTGGTTTCTTCATGTTTTCTGCTAACTCTCCATCATCTGCTGTCCATTTGTCCTTTCTTCTCTCTTCTAGTTTTTTTTCCATTCTCTCTCTCTACATCTGCTTTAATATACTAATCTTTCTCCTTTTGCTCTTTCCTCATTCCTATTTCATCCACTCAAATTTTACCCCTCCATCCTCAATCCCCACTTACTCTCCCAATACCCGGCCAATTGTAGATTTTTTATCCCTCCCACACAAAATATTTTTCCCCTCTCCATTTTACTCTCCCAGCCCCATCCCATTCTAATCCTCCCCCATCAGCTCCCTTCTAGTTCCAGCCTCACCCAGCATCCATTCCCTTCTAGTCCCTGCATCAGCCCATTTCCAGTCCTAGCCCCCCATCAGCCCATTTCCAGTCCTAGCAACCCCCAACCCAATACCAGTCCTAGCCCCCCCCCATCAACCCACTTCCAGTCCTAACCCCATCAACCCATTTCCAGTCAGCCCCCCATAGCCCATTGCAAGTCCTAACCCCCCCATCAGCCCACAGCCCATTACCAGTCCTAACCCCATCAGCCCACCTCAAGTCCTAACCCCTCCCCATCAGCCCATTTCCTGTCCTAGCCCCCCCCCATAGCCCATTATCAGTCCTAACCCCCCATAGCCCATTACCAGTCCTAACCCCCCATCAGCCCACAACCCATTACCAGTCCTAACCCCATCAGCCCACCTCCAGTGTTAACCCCCCCATCAGCCCATTTCGTACTAATCCCCTTCACACATTTTTCAGTTTAAGCCCCCCATACCCCATTACCAGTCCTAACCTCCCCATCAGCCCACTCCCAGTCCTAATCCCACCAGCCCATTTCCAATCCTAATCCCCCATCACCCAAGTTTTAGTTTAAGCTCCCCATAGCCCATTAGCAGTCCTAACCCCCCATCAACCCACTTTCAGTCCTAATCCCATCAGCCCATATAAAGACTTAGCTCCCCCATAGCCCCGCACCACTACTAACCCCCCCAGACCCCATAGCCCATCACCACTCCTAACCCCCCAGCCCCCCATAGCCCATCACCACTCCTAACCCCCCCAGCCCCCCCATAGCCCATCACCACTCCTAACCCCCCCAGCCCCCCATAGCCCATCACCACTCCTAACCCCCCCCAGCCCATCAGCACTACTACCCCCCTCATAGCCCCCCATAGCCCAACAGAACTCCTAACCCCCCCAGCCCCTCAGCACTCCTAAACCCCCCATAGTCCCCCATAGCCCATCAGCACTCCTAACCCCCCCAGCCCATCAGCACTCCTAACCCCCCCATAGCCCCCCATAGCCCATCAGCACTCCTAACCCCCCCAGCCCATCAGCACTCCTAACCCACCCAGCCACCCACCGCCAATCAGCACTCCGAACCCCCCCAGCCCCCCATAGCCCCCATAGCCCATCAGCACTCCTAACCCCCCCAGCCCATCAGCACTCCTAACCCCCCCCAGCCCCCCATAGCCCATCAGCACTCCTAACTCCCCCACAGCTCAGCTCAGCTCAGCCAAAAATTTTTTTTTAAAAAGCTGTCTTCTCCCGCTGCCGGGGCCGCCGCGGCAGAATCGAGTGTGCCGCGGGGCCCCCCTTGCCCAGCAGAGCCTGCCCTCCCCTGTATCCGCTCTCTCATACAGCTGCCTGCAGTCTCATGCGCCGGCTTTCAGAGCGCGAAGGGACTAGTTTCCCTTTCGCAGCTCTGTTAAGCCCGCGGGGGCTGATGGGAACATCAGCCCCCACGGGCTTAACAGAGCAGCGAGGGAGAAACTCTCCTCTCGCGCTCTGAAAGTCGGCGCGTGAGACTGCAGGCAGCTGTACGAGAGAGCAGATACAGGGGAGGGCAGGCTCTGCTGGGCAGGGGGGGGCCCCGCGGCACACTCGATTCTGCCGCGGCGGCCCCGGCAGCAGGAGAAGACAGCTTTTT
This sequence comes from Ichthyophis bannanicus, assembly GCA_033557465.1. Taxonomy (NCBI): domain Eukaryota; kingdom Metazoa; phylum Chordata; class Amphibia; order Gymnophiona; family Ichthyophiidae; genus Ichthyophis; species Ichthyophis bannanicus. The sequence continues at coordinate 431,278,294 of CM066034.1, read as the reverse complement.
TTTTTTAAAATTTGACTTTAGGATCAGAATGTTTTTTGCGCGGGGCCCCCTGAAACGCGGGGCCCTGTGCAAAAAACATTCTCGCTCAATGGACGGGCCGGCCCTGGGTCTGAGGTATTCCTGGAATAGGATGTTTTTTAGTTGTTTCCTGAATGTCAAGGGATCTCCGTTGCTTCTGATATGACTTGGTAGAGTTCCAGAGGGATGGAGGGATGGTGCGTATAGTTCGAAGGCTCTGTTGCAGGTCCGTTGATTGTATTTGATCCATTTATGGGGGATGGTGAGGGAGTTGCTGGTGGTTTGTCTGGTTGTTTTGTTGTGGGTGGGTTGGGGCAGTAGAGTGCGGAGCTGGGAAGTCTGAGTTTGGTAGAGGGCTTTGTGAATAAGTAGGGCAGATTTGTATTTGATTCTTGCTTCAAGAGGGAGTATGTGCAGCTCCCTCAGGACTGGGGTAATGTGATCTTGTTTTTTTGCTTTCTGGATAATTCTTGCTGTGGTATTTAAGGCAGTTCGTAGTGGGTTGGTGTGGGTAGCAGGTAGTCCGTGGTAGATTATATTGCAGTAGTCCAGGTGGGGGAGTGTCACGGCTTGCATGACTGTCCTGAAGTCCTGCAGTTCGATGAGAGGTCTGAGGCGTTGTACTGTTTTTGCCTTGTGGAATATTATTCCGGTAGTTTTTTTGATCTGTTGCTTGAGTGTGAGTGCTTGGTCTATGATGATTCCTAGGTATTTTATGTGTGGTTGAATTTGTATTTGTGTGGCTCCTATGTTGAGGTGTGTAGGTGGTGTGAAGTCTGGGTCTTTGGTTACTATGAGGGCTTCTGTTTTTTTATGTTGATGGATAGGTTGTTCTTTTGTAGCCAGCTGGAGACTTATATGAAGCAGTCTGATAGGTGTTTGTTCATTGGGTTAGTGGTTGTGATTGGACCATAGAGCATTATGTCATCTGCATAGATGTGGTAGTTGATGTTGTGGGCGCGTATGATTGAGCAGAGTGGTTGCAGGTAGATGTTGGAGCATGGCAGATAGTGTGGATCCTTGGGGTACTCCTTGGTGTTGCTGAAAGGGGGGGGGGAGGTCGCTATGTTTGTGCAGATCAGTTGTTGTCTATTGGTTAGGTAGGAGTGGAACCATTGAAGTACGACATTTTTGATGCCAATTTCTTGGAGTCTGTGTAGGAGGATTTTGTGGGAGATGGTGTCAAAGGCTTCAGATATGTCCAGGAAGATCATAGCATATCCAGAGTGCTTGGCCTGTGTGCCTTTGAGGGTGTTCATTAGTGATGTCATGAGGGTCTCGACTCCATGGAATGGACAGAAGCCATGTTGTTGTGGGTCCAGTATGTTGTTGGTATTTAGGTGGTCCTGAAGTTGTTGCTGAACTATCTTCTCAATGATTTTGGTGGTGAACGGAAGACTTGCTATAGGTCTGAAGGAGGCGGGGTCAAGGGGATCCAGGTTGTTTTTTTAGGGTTGGGTGGATGATTGAGGTTTTGAGGATGTCTGGCATGTGTCCTTGTCTGAGGGATTCATTAACAATGTGGGTTAGTGGTGCTCTTAAGTCCTCTTTGGTTTTCTTTATCCATTCTGCAGGGCAGGGATCTAGTGGAGAGGTGGTGGTGTTTAGGCGGGAGATGGTGGATTCTATTTTTTCTTTTGTGATTGTTTCGAATGTGCTCCAGTCTATGTCTATGGTGGTAGGGTGGGTTGTTGTCTCTGCATTCAGTTGTGGATTTTGTGGTTGTTGAAGCTGCTTGTATTGGCATGCTAGTAGTTCTGACGGGATGTTCGGTAGTTGGTCGGAGTGGTTGGGTGCCTTTGTTAGTTTCTTGACAATCCCAAAGAGTTCACGTGGTTTGTTTATTGAGGTGTTTTATGATCTTTGAGTGGTAAGTCTTTTTTGCTTTATCGGTTTCTGTGTGGTAAGCGTCTAGTTCACACATGTGTTTTGTTTTGTCGTCCTCTTTTTTTGGTCTTTCTCCATTTTCTTTCCGCTCTTCTGAGTTTGGTCTTTAGTTTCCGTAGGTTGGGGGTGAACCATCAGGCTTTTTTTGAGGTCTGGTTTTGGTCATGTTTGCTGTTGCACTGGATGCGGAGGAGATTGTGGTATTCCAGTTGTAGATTAGGTCATCGATATTGGTGGAGATTGTTTGGAGTTTAGGTAGTATTTGCGCCAGGAAATCCTCTTTGATGAATGGTTTAAATCTTCTTGTATGTTGTTTGTTCTCTTTGACGCTGGTGTGCTGGTAGATGTGGGATATGTTGATGAGATAGTGGTCAGACCATGGTACACATGTGATTTCTGGGTTTTTGTATGAGGTGGCATTTTGGGAGTTTAGGAATATGAGGTCAAGTGTATTCCCTTTTTCATGTGTTGGTTCGTGTATGATCTGTGTCAGGTTCATTGCATCCATGGCATTGATGAAGGCTTCGGCATATTTGTCTTGGAGTGATGGGAGGTTGAAGTCTCCGAGGATTAGTTGTTCTTTTGTGGAGATGGCACTCTCATATGTGTTGTAGTATACCCAATAGGTCGGTGCTTGAGGTGGGTGCTCGGTAGATTAGGCATATGGAGAGGTGCTTGTTGGTGAGGGTGAGTATGTCCGCTTCATTGGTTGTTTCTGAGGCATGTTTCTTGAGGTGGAGGTTGGTTTTCACAATGATGGCTACACCTCCTCCTCTGGCATGTGTTCGAGAGCAGTGGTGAAGACTGTATCCATTCGGTGTTAGTTGGTTCATGAGCACAGTGTTGGTGTCTGTTAGCCAAGTTTCTGTTATGCATAGGATGTCAGTCTTTTGGGTTGTGATCAGGTCTTGGAGCATGTGGTATTTGTTTCTGACTGAGCAAGCATTTATTAGTGAAATGGAGAGAGGGTTGCTGTTTAGGGGATTGGGGGTATGGATTGGTGTGGGTGGTGCCCCATGTAGGGGGGGGGGGGTTGTTGGTGTTTGTGGTTTGGATGGTTGTGATGTTTGGTTTGTGGTTTGTGGTTTGGATGGTCGTGATGTCTGGCAAGGGATGGTTGGAGAGTGTGTCTGTGGTGGAGGGGTAAAAGGTCAGGAATGGTGCTAGGAGGTAAATTGGGGCTAGGAAGGGTGGCATGGCTTGTAGGTGTACCTGTGCATTCTGGGGCTGTGCTGTCTTTCTGTTCTGGTTTTTTAGGGTGTTGGTGGTCCTTTTCCACGCTGTCTCAGGTTGCTTTAGCTTTGCTGTGTGAGTGGGTGTATGTTGGGTGCTTGTTGCTGTAGTCCATTGGTTGCTTTTGTTGTGGTTTGCTCTTGTAGCTTTTTGTGGTAGTTTTTGTGGCTGTTTTGTGGGTTTAGTTGCTCTTGTTGTTTTGTTGTTTCTGGAGTTTTTGTGTGGCTCCCGTGGGCCCTGTAGATGGGTCTGTTCCATTTTTTTTTTCTGTGCCGCGCCTAAGGGCCGCGCCAAAGGGCCCTCTGGCGAGGCCCTCAGGCCGACGGAGCTTTAAAAGTACCCTTACCACATAATTTAATGGGTGTGTGAAGTAGAAACTCAAGGTCTAATTCCATGTCTAGGAAATCTCAAAGAACATGCACACTGAGAAAAGCAAAAAATCTGACTTTGAGGTAGAATGTTGAAACTAGCTTTAAAAGTACCCTTACCACATAACTTAATAGGTGTGTGAAGTAGAATCTCAAAGCTCATTTTTAAAGCCTTGCCTGCTTTCAGTGTCACTAACAGTAATGAGTGTGAATAGCATCTAGCCAATGAGAAGGCTGCTCTAGTCACAGGAGGGAAGTTAGAGTCAGGAGGAAGTTTCTGTGCCAATGAAATGAAGCACTGAGCTAGCCATGAAGAGAAACAGTGGAACAAATTGACAACTGGATGCAGCAAATGGTGCTATCTTCTTAGCGCAGCAGTTAATGCTTGATTTTTCCATGCTAACCTTACTCCCCAATGCGGGAAGAAAGATTAATATAGGAAAGTCAGCACAAAAAAACAGTACTAAAGGGTAGTGCAGCGGGCATACAAAATGCATGCAAATCGCTGCATACTAAATTGCTCTCAATGTAAAAACAGCACTAAAATATAGCACAGTTTTTTACTCTTTTTATAATGCTGAAGCTCTACATTAGCCAGAGGCTGCCATAGAGATACAGCCGGTAGCAAACGGTTATCTGAGGCAAAGTGTCACACCAGCTCAGATAATCCATCACACTTGGTGGCCCAAATGGGTTGTGAACGACCTAGTCTATTACTACTACTATTATTTATATAGCGCTACAAGACATACGCAACGCTGTACATATGTGTTATTGTTTAGATTTTTTAATGACAGTGTCCCTGTCCGTTTTGCTGATCATCTTTTTTTTCCCTCTAATGGCAGTTAGGTCCAAACAGCTTCAGGAGGCACAGACCTTGTTTCCATCAAGACGGGGGGGTGGTTAGTAAGAAATGTTTTATGCGTACTTTGCCATATAAAGCTGTGAAGCTCTGATCTAAATCTATTGTTTTATTTAGGAAAAATTGAAAGCTTGGCTATCTGCCCCTTGAATGTTACTACTACTTTTTATGTTTATCATGCTGTAAACGGCACTGATCCAACTCGGTGGGAGTGCTGCGGTATAGAAATTGGTTAAATAAATAAATATATATACATGTAGAAAGATGGCTCTGCTTGTTAAAGCTTACAATCTAAAACAAGACAGACAATACAATAGCTGAGAACAGGGGTACAAATAAAGATAAGGAGACACAAGGAAAACAAGAGATCAGGATCCAAAAGTAGGCCTTTAGCATGGATTTGAAAATGGGCAGAGAAGTAGCCTACATACAGACTCAGGTAGTATGTACCAGGCATAAGGAGCAGCAAGGTGAAAGGATCGTTCTGGAGTTGGCAGTGGAAGAGAAGAGCATAGAGAGAAGCAAGCCAGAAGAGCGGTGTTCACGAAGAGGGGTACAGGAAAACAGAAGAGAGGAAAGGAAAGGATGAGCAGTAAAATGAACATATTTATAGGTCAAAAGGAGAAGTTTGAATTGGATATGGAAACAGAAGGGGAGTCAATGAAGTGACTTGAGAACACAGGTTATATGAGTATAATGGGGCTGGCAGAAGATTAGCCATGCAGCTGAGTTTTGAACAGATTGAAGGGGAGAGAGATGACTCAGAGAGAAACCAGCAAGGAGGAGATTGCAATAATCTAGACGGGAGGTGACTAAAAAGTGGATAAGTGTCTTAGTAGTGTGTTCAGAAAGGAAGGGGCAAATTTTGCTAATGTTATAGAGAAAGAAATGACAGTTTTAGCAAGCAGTTGTATGTGTGAGGAGAAGTGGAGGGAGGCATCAAAGATGACCCCAAGGTTGCAGGCTGAGGAAACAGGAAGAAGAGTGTTATCTACTGAGATAGAGAAAGGAGGAAGGGGGGGAGGAGGGTTTAGGGGGAAAAATAAGTTCGGTTTTAGAAACATAGAAACATAGAAACATGACGACAGAAAAAGACCACATGGCCTATCTAGTCTGTCCTTCCATAACAACTACAACAGTCCACTTTTTGCCTTTAGAGATCCTCTGTGTTGGTCCCATGCTTTCTTGAATTCAGTTACTGTCCTCATCTCTACCACCTCCACTGGGAGACTATTCCACGGATCCACTACTCTTTCCGTAAAGAAATATTTCCGCATATCACTCCTGAATCTATCTCCCTTCACCCTCATCCCATGTCCCCTCGTAGCAGAACTTGCTTTCAATTGGAAGAGGCTCTCTCCCTGAACATTTATGCCACGGAGGTATTTAAACATCTCAATCATATCACCTCTATCCCGCCTTTCCTCTAAGGTGTACATATTAAGATCCTTAAGTCTGTCCTCATATGCTTTATAATGAAGCCCATTAATCATTTTGGTAGCAACCCTCTGCACCGACTCCATCCTGTTCACATCCTTTTGAAGGTGCGGTCTCCAGAATTGCACACCATACTCCAAATGAGGTCGCACCAAAGACTTATACAGAGGCATTATCACCTCCCTTTTTCTGCTAGCCATTCCTCTCCGTATGCACCCAAGCATCCTTCTAGCTTTTGCTGTCGCCTTTTCCACCTGTTTAGCTACTTTAAGATCATCAGACACAACCACGCCTATGTCCCGCTCTTCTTTAGTGGACAAAAGTACTTCACCTCCTATACTGTATTGCTCCCTTGGATTGCTGCAGCCCAAATGCATGACCTTACATTTTTTAACATTAAATCCCAGCTGCCAAATTCTAGACCATTCTTCAAGCTTAGCTAGATCCCTCCTCATGTTATCTACCCCTTCCTGGGTGTCTACTCTATTGCAGATTTTGGTATCATCCGCAAAGAGGCAAACCTTACCCGACAGCCCTTCCGCTATATCACTAACAAAGATGTTAAAAAGAATTGGACCAAGGACAGATCCCTGGGGCACACCACTGGTAACATCCTTCTCCTCAGAGTGAGCTCCATTTACTTGTACTCTTTGTCGCCTCCCACCCAACCAATTTCTAACCCAAGCAGTAACTTTAGGGTCCATCCCTAGGGTGCTCAGTTTGTTTATAAGTCGCCTGTGAGGAACAGTGTCAAAGGCTTTACGGAAATCTAAATACACCACATCTAGAGCTCTCCCTCGGTCCAACTCCCTGGTCACCCAGTCAAAAAAATCAATCAGATTTGTCTGACAAGACCTGCCTCTGGTGAATCCATGCTGCCTCGGATCCTGTAATCCGCTGGACTCCAGAAACCTCACTATTTTCTCTTTCAGCAGCGTTTCCAATAATTTACTCACCACCGAAGTTAAACTAACCGGCCTGTAGTTTTCAACCACATCCTTACTTCCGCTTTTGTGTAAAGGCACCACATGAGCCTCTCTCCAGTCCTTTGGCACCACTCCTGACTCCAACGAGGCATTGAAAAGGTCAGTCAGCGGAGCTGCTAGAACGTCCCCAAGTTCCCTCAGTATTCTAGGGTGTATCCCATCCGGTCCCATCGCTTTGTCTACTTTAAGTTGAGCTAGTTTCTCACGAACACAGTCTTCTGAAAATAGTTCAAGATGTCCCTCGCTTCTGTTCTTATTTGTGGGTGTTTTCTGAGGTCCTGCTCCTGGTTCTTCATCTGTGAACACAGAACAAAAATATTTGTTAAGCAATTCCGCTTTATCCTTATCAGCTTCTACATATTCCCCCCCTGCACCCTTGAGTCTGACAATACCACTTTTGCTCTTCCTCTTCTCACTAATATATCTGAAAAATGTCTTATCCCCCCATTTTATTGCATTGGCTATTTCCTCCTCCTTTTGAATCTTTGCCTTCTTGACTACTTTGCTAGCTTCTCTAAGTTTTTCCAAATACAGATGCCTGTCTTCTGCTCTCTGTGATCTCTTGTATTTCATGAAGGCCTCCCTCTTTTTCTTCACTTTTTCAGCTACTTCCTTCGAAAACCATAGCGGTCTCCTGTTCCTTTTGCCTTTATTTACCATTTTAACAAAAAGGTTGGTTGCCCTTAAAATACCCCCTTTCAGTTTTGCCCACTGTTTTTCTACATCCCCCAGCTGTTCCCATCCCACTAACGACTCCCTGAGGTATTGGCCCATCTTCGCAAAGTTAGTCTTCCTAAAGTCTAAGATCCTCACCTTGGAATGGATTCTAACAGCCCTAGTCCTAATACTGAACCACACCATCTGGTGATCACTGGATGCAAAATGATCTCCCACTACAACATCATGTTCAATTTCAAACAGCGGTGAGACATCCAGACAGCAATGTCAAATAGGTAGAGATTCGGGCATGGCGTGTCGAATAAATATTAGGTGTAGAGAGATAGATTTGAGAGTCATTAGCATAGAGATGGTATTGAAAGCCATGGGAGAGATGAGAGCATAGAGAGAGAAAAGAAGATGGCCAAGAATGTGTCGAGGAGAAGGTGGTGGTCAACAGTGATCTCTCCTATCCCCCAAAAAGCAGTCATTGATGGTTCTAGGGAGTCCCAAAACCCCACCACACCCTAAAATGAGCAGGCCAGACCTCACCACAGCCCTGCCCCTACCAGTACCTCCATGATGGGATGGAGGAGCATAGCTCACAAGCTCCTGCCTCTGCACTGCCATCTTTGTAAATGACAGTGCCTGATCCAACTCACTGCAACCTGGGGTGTATTGGGCAGGGTCAGTCTGCCATATAAAGCAAAAATTGGCATACTGACTCCACCTGGTGTATCCAAGCATACATTGCATGGGGTCAGGCACTACTATTCACAAAGATGGTGGCACGGAGGAGAACATGTGTTCTACACTTTTGCCTCCCATCACCGGAGGTATGGGGAGGTGAAATGGCCTCTTAGGGTCATCAATGATTTTGATTGGTGGGGAAGGGAGGTGTCATTGATCGCTACGACCAACAGTGTTTTTTTGGGTATGCAGGGTATCAGGCAGGAGACCAGCCTTTTTCTTATCCCCCTTCCAGTCAATGCCTGAGCCAATCGCTGCTCACACACAGACAGGAAGGGATATGTTTACAAGCATACCAGCACAGATATTATTCAGGGCCCACTGTGCATGTGCTTGGCTTGATCTCCTTGTTCATATAAACATGACTGCAGATAAAGACCAAATGATCTATCCAGTCTGCCCTTCCATGTCAACTACTAAGCTTTGTAATCCCTTTTTTTTCCTTTAGAGATCCTCTGTGTTTGTTCCATGCTTTCTTGAATTCATATACAGTCCTTGTCTCTACTACCTCCACTGGGAGACTATTCCATGCATCGTGGTCTAGTGGTTAGGACACGATACCTCAGGCCAGAGGGCCAGGGGACAGCAATCTCAGGCTGGAGGGACTGGGGTTTCTAGTCCAATAGGCACTCCTTGTGGCCTTTGGCAAGCTACTTAACCCTCCATTGCCTCAGGTACACATAGATTGTGAGCCCTTTGGGGACGAGGGAATATATCCAGTACCTGTTTGTAGTAATTACATAATGTAAACCGCTTTGATTGAAGGATAAGGCGGTATAGAAACTAGTTAAATAAATAAATCTACTACTTTTTCTGTAAAAAATATTTCCACAAATTACTACTACTACTATTAATCATTTATATAGTGCTACAAGGTGTACGCAACACTGTACAAATGTATAAAGAAGATAGTCCCTACTCATAGAGCTTACAATCTAATCAAGACAGACAGAACAATACAAGAGAAACAAATAGGGAAGGAGACACAAGGAGAACAAGGGATTAGGATCCAAATATGGCCTCAAAGGGGGAGAGAAGAGACGTGACATAAAGACAGAGGAGGTTTGTTCCATGCATAAGGAGCAGCAAGGTGAAAAGATCAAAGTCTAGAATTTGCAGGAGATAAAAGGGCATAGAGAGAACAAAGCCAGAGGAGAAGCCAAGTTCGTGAGGAGGGGTGTAGGGAGAGAAGAGAGGAAAGGTAATGAGGGGCAGTAGAGTGAATGCATGTATATGTTAGAAGGAGAAGTTTGAATTGGATACGGAAACAGAAGGGGAATCAGTGAAGTGATTACTCCTGAGTCTATCCCCTTTCACCTTCATCATATGCCCCCTCGTTGCAGAGATTTCTTTTAATTGCAAGAGGCTCTCCTCCTGTGCATTTATGCCATGGAGATATTTAAACATCTTTATCATATCTTCTCTCCCCCCCTTTCCTCCAAAGGATACATACTGAGATATTTACAGTGCATTGCAAAAGTATTCATCCCCTCTGTGTTTGTCCTGTTTTGTCGCATTACAACCTGGAATTAAAATGGAGTTTTGGGGATTCGTACCATGTGATATACACAACATGCCTATGACTTTGAAGGTGCAAAATATCCTTTATTGTGACACAAACAATAATTAAGGCAAAAAAAGCCTAAAAGCAGGAGTGTGCATATGTATTCACCCCACAAAGTCAATACTTAGTTGGGAACTGTGTGTGAGAGAAAACTGCAGCCAATCTGAGCACTTTTCAAATCATTTAGAATCCCTTCAGCAAAGGCTCCAACGATCCTGTGAGCAGTGAGTGAGAATCAGCTGTGCCTACTTAGTTGGGAACTGTGTGTGAGAGAAAACTGCAGCCAATCTGAGCACTTTTCAAATCATTTAGAATCCCTTCAGCAAAGGCTCCAACGATCCTGTGAGCAGTGAGTGAGAATCAGCTGTGCCTACTTAGTTGGGAACTGTGTGTGAGAGAAAACTGCAGCCAATCTGAGCACTTTTCAAATCATTTAGAATCCCTTCAGCAAAGGCTCCAACGATCCTGTGAGTAGTGAGTGAGAATCAGCTGTGCCTACTTAGTTGGGAACTGTGTGTGAGAGAAATCTGCAGCCAATCTGAGCACTTTTCAAATCATTTAGAATCCCTTCAGCAAAGGCTCCAACGATCCTGTGAGCAGTGAGTGAGAATCAGATGTGCCTACTTAGTTGGGAACTGTGTGTGAGAGAAAACTGCAGCCAATCTGAGCACTTTTCAAATCATTTAGAATCCCTTCAGCAAAGGCTCCAACGATCCTGTGAGCAGTGAGTGAGAATCAGCTGTGCCTACTTAGTTGGGAACTGTGTGTGAGAGAAAACTGCAGCCAATCTGAGCACTTTTCAAATCATTTAAAATCCCTTCAGCAATGGCGCGCCCGTGCCTTGCGGGCCCGCGCCTGAGGGCCTCGCAAGAGGGCCCTTTGGCGTGGCCCTTAGGCGGTGGACCGTGCGGGACCCACTATCTGCTGCTATATGCTCATTCTGTTCAGCGATATGCTGTTTGTAGTTAATGTAAGGTAATGTAATGTAAGTTATGTACTGTGTTCCCTGTTTGTACTCCTAGTGTTTTGTTGTGATGTAATGATAATGCAATGTATGTTTCCCTCACCTTTGTTTAACTTTGTGCTGTATTAACCGCTTTGATTGAAGGAAAAGGCGGGATACAAAACATGTTAAATAAATAAATAAATAAATAAATATGTTATAGAGCCACCTTTTAGTGCAAATATAGCTACAAGTCTCTTGGAGTATGTCTCTATTAGCTAAGCACATCTAGACACTGGGATTTTCACCCATTCCTTAAGGCAAAACTACTCCAGGCTCCTTCAAGTTAGATGGGTTGCATTGGTGTACAGCAATCTTCAAGTAATGCCACAGATTCTCAATTGGATTGAGGTCTGGGCTTTAACTAGGCCATTCCAAGACATTTAAATGTTTCCCTTTAAACCAGCTTTAGCAGTTTCTTTAGGGTCATTGTCCTGCTGGAAGGTAACCTTCATCCCATTCTCAAATCTCTGGCAGACTGAACCAGGTTTTCCTCAAGAATTGTCCTGTATTTAGTGCCATCCATCGTTCCTTCAATCCTGACCAGTTTTCATGTCCCTGCCAATGAAAATCATTCCCACAGCATGATGCTGTCACCACCATGTTTCACTGTGGGAATGGTGTTCTTGAGGTGATGGAAAGTGTTGGGTTTGCGCCACACATAGCGTTTCCCATGATGGCCAAAAAGTTCAATTTTCTTCTCATCTGACCAGAGAACCTTCTTCCATGTGCTTGAGTGTTCCGCCACATTCTGTTGTGCAAAACTCCAGATGTGTTTTCTTAATTCTTTTTTTAAGGAATGGCTTTTTTTTCTGGCCACTCTTCCATAACATCCCACTCTGGAGTGTATGGCTTAAAGTGGTCCTATGGACAGATACTCCCATCTCTGCTGTGGATCTTTGCAGCTCCTTCAGTATTATCCTTGGTGTCTTTGTAGCATCTCTGATTAATGCCCTCCTTGCCTGGTCTGTGAGTTTTGGCGTGCGGCCTTCTCTTGTCAGGTTTGTAGTGGTGCCATATGCTTTCTACTCTTTTATAATGGATTTAATGGTGCTCCTTGGGATAGTAGGAATTTGGGACATTTTTTTATAACGCAACCCTGATCTATACTTCTCCACAACTTTGTTTCTGACCTGTTTGGAGTGCTCCTCATGTCTCTTTCTTAGTGGTGCTGCGGAGTCAGGGGCCTTTCAGAACAGGTATATATATGTGACAGATCATGCAACACTGATTACATACAGGTGGACCCTAATCAACTAATTTTGTGACTTCTGAGGTTAATTGGTTGGACCATATCTTATTTAGTGGTTTCATAGCAAAAGGGATGAATACACATATACTCACAACTTTTCAGTTTTTACTTGTTCTTTTTTTATATATACAAGGTATTTTATTGTCATTTCACTTCACCAGTTTGGATTATATTGTTAGGTCCATTATCTAACATCCAAATGAACCTCCATTTTCATTCCAGGTTGTATGTAATGTGACAAAACCGGCCAAAAACCAAGGGGATGAATACTTTTGCAAGGCACTGTATGTGATCAAGACCTCTTGAAAATGTGGTCTCCAGAATTGCATGCAATGCTCCAAATGAGGTCTCACTTATACAGAGGAACAATCACTTCTCTCTTTCTGCTTGCCATTCCTCTCCCTATGCACCCAAACACTGTTCTAGCTTTTGCCTATCTTTTCTACTTGTTTAACCACTTTAAGATCATCAAAAACCATTACCCCCAGGTCCTGCTCTTCTTTTGTGGACAGGAGTACTTTACCTCTTATACTGTACCACTCCCTCTTGGATTTTTGCAGTTTTTAACATTAAATCTCAGCTGCCAATTTCTCAACCATTCTTCAAGTGTCACTATATTCCTCTTCATGTTATTTACACCTTCCTCAATGTCTCCTGCAGATTTTGGTATTATCTGCAGAGGCACATCTTACCTGACAGCCCTTCCGCAATATCACGTACAAAAGTGTTAAAAAGAATTGGACAAGGACAGATTCCTGCAGTATACCACTGAACCGTGAGAACTTCACTAAATTCCTTCAGCACATATGGATGTATCCCATCTGGCCCCATCATTTTGTCCTCTTTTAGTTCAGTTAACTCCTTCTAAACATAGTTTTCTGAAAATAGTTTAGGATCTGCCTCACATCTGTTCCTATTTGTGGGTGTTTTCTGAGATCCTGGATCCTGGTTCTTCATCTGTGAACAGAGAGCAGAAATATTTGTTAGACAATTCCGCTTTATCCTCATCAGCCTCTACATATTCCTCTCCTTCACTGTTCGGTCTGCAAATACCACTTTTGAACTTCCTCCTCTCACTATCTGCAAAATGGTCCCCCCTCCATTTTATTGTATTGAATAATTTTCCATTTCTATCTTTGCTTTCCTGACTACTTTCCTAGTTTCACTTAGCTTTTCCTAATATTTTATGCTTGTTTTTCTATGATCTCTTTTTTTATGAAGGCCATCCTCTTTTTCCTCATCTTTTCAGCTAATTCTTGAGAAATAATTGGAAATATTCCAATTATATCATCATAATATTTTAATAGTAGTCAAAGGTATACAATGACGACAACAACAACAACAAAAAAGATGTCTGTGCAACTTAGACTTAGTAATTTCTGAGAAAAAAATGAAATATGACCTGGACAGGATTAATGGCACCCTTCACTAATATTTGATTGCATAACGCTTGGCAGTGATGACAGCCTCCAAATGTTTCTTGAAGCCATCTATAAGTTTCTTACATCTGTCTGCAAGTAGTTTCTCCCAGTCTTCAACTGTGATTTTTTCCAGCTCATGTATGTTTCCCGGATACCTTTTTCCAATGGCAGATTTCAGCTCTTTCAAAAGGTTCTCTATTGGATTGAGTTCAGGATTCATTGCTGGCTACTTTAAAATAGTCCGTTTTATATCCATTTCTGACACTCATCTTCTCCTTTCAGCTTTCTTCCATTTATTTTTCTATCTCTGTATCCACTCAGATTTCAGTTTTCTTCTTACTGCATCTATGTACAGCTTCACATCTCTTTTCCTCATTCTGGTCCTTCAAGTCCCCATCCACTTATTCCCCCAGACCCCTTCTCCTTCCAGTATTTCATCTCACACTCTGCCCCCTTCCGTCAGCATCTCCTCTTTCTTTCCCATCTTTAATCAAACATCTCTCTCTCTCCTCATCTCTGTCTAGCATCTCCCATCTGTCTTCCTACTTCCCCCGATATCCAGCATCCACCTGTGTGTTCCTATGCCTTCTTTTATGTCCAACAACTTCATTCTGTGTCCCTATTCCCCCTCGTGTCCAGCATCTACCCTGTCATCCTATTTCCCCCATGTTTATCATTTAGCTGTCTCTTTCAATCTCCTACATCCAGCACCTTCCTTTTAGGTCCCTATTTTTCCAGTTGCATGTGCCAGTATCTCCCTGTCACCTTATTTCTCCCACCCATGTTTAGCATCCCCCTCTGCATCCCTATTCCTGTGTCCAACATCTCCTCTGTCTCCCTATTCCCCTTCTGTTTAGCACCTCCTTTGTATCCCCATTCTTCCTGTTCCCTCCAGCTCTAGCCAGAATATCTCCTACTTCACTTTTTCAGCATCTCCGATGTCCACTGTCTCCTTCCCTCCCCCGATTCAAACTGCCAAAATATCCCCTCTTTCACCATCTTCCATGTCCACTGTCTTCTCCCACCTCCCTATTCAGCCTCTCCTCTTCCCCACATGACCCCAGGCCACTATTCAGTTACTTCCTCCCCTCCTGCTATGCCCAACCTTCTCTGGTGCTGCTGCTGCTGCTTGCCAGGACTTGGGCAGCAATAATAAAACACAAATAAAAACAAACAGAGCCTGCAAAGTGCAGAGCGCCATTCACAGCTCTGCCCGTCTTACCTCTTCTGATATAAACTTCTGATTTCTGAGGGGCGGGGCTGTTAACGGCACTCTGAATTAGCAAGGTTTCACTCTTCTTTTGAGTTTTATTGCTGCTGCCACACATCCCAGCAAATGGCAGTGGTGGTGGAGATGGGCACTGGCTTGGGGAAGGAGCTAAATAGAGGCAGATAATTAACTACAAATGACCATGGAAAATGCATATGAGAGGAAGGTAACAGCATGTGAGCATGTTAATGAGGCTGAATGCATGTGATTTGACATGTCTGCTTTCACTGTGGGTGTGTATGGGGTGGAGTGTGGGCGGAGAACATAATTACAAGCATAAATTATACAATACTATCATTACAGTAAAACATCAAGATCAAGAAGAGACTGAGTTTTTAGATGGAAAAGCAATCTGAAAGAGGTTTTTCAGTGGAACTTGAACCAGCCTCAGATGGAGCAAGGCACAATCATTCAGTAAGGCTGTTCCAGGTACAAAGTACCACAAGACAAAGTGTAGATTGGAGTTAATAAATGAAGGGCATAGAGAAGAGCAGCTTGCCATACCTACAAATATCATGAGGAGGGATAGATGAGGAAATGGGGAAGGGGGAGGGTCACATGGGCCTACAGAGTGAATGGCCTTGTAGGCGAGTAGTAGTTAGAAGTGAATGCAAAAATAGATAGGAAGGCAGTGTAGAGCTGTGAGAAGATGTAATCCAGTCATAACAATGCGGGAGGAACTAAACTTTGGATAGACTATAGTAGGGAAAAACAGTATTGCAAACCACCTGAAGAAAGTTGCAATATTTCCAAATGTAAAGTGACTGGAGAATGGAGTAGTGCAGCTTTTTTTTTTTTTTTTTTTTAAATTCCAGGGCTCTCTCCCTCTGCTTCACTAAGTTAACACACACTCATCACCAGGGAGCCGATCTCCACAGAGGGAGGGAAGGGGGTGTTGAGGGAAATAGCTACATGGTCCTTGGTGCATAAATTAAAGAGGCTCTGAGTCTGAATTGGGTAGTTCATTTCCTTTACTGTAACCAAAACGTCCAAGTCAAACACAATCAGTGAAGCAATTACAGAGTCTCTGGTAGTGTCATTTAGAAATATTTGTGATTGTGATCCCAATATAAATATTTAGCAATTCTGTTGCTGGCAGAAAGATCCTGGGTTAGGACTCCTTTGCACTTTGCAGATTAAATTGCCTTTCTGCTTCCTCATCAGGATCCTTTTCCTCTTCCTGTATTTTGTTCACAGATAACCCACTGTATTTTTCTTCAGCAGGAACTCTTCTTCAATACTATAATCTCCTCTATTAAACTCAGTGTAGCAAGTCAGCTCCTCTTCTCTGACTTCTGGATTAGGTTTAGGGCAAGCCAGATCCTTCAGTCTCTCTCCACACTCTGGCAGAGGGGTGGGTAAAACAAACTCTCAAATTTTTGCATGCAGATAACGTAAGATGGCTGAGGAGAGATTGTTAAGTGCCGTCGAGTCGGTGTTGACTCATGGCGACCTTCTGGATAGTTGTCCTAAACTGCATTCGGTCTTCAGTCAGGCGGCACATTGTTGACAGAGTGGCACCCATAGCTGCCGTTATTGTATCGATCCATCTCATTGCTGGCCTTCCCCTTTTGCATTGACCATCTACCTTGTCAAGCATGATGTCTTTCTCTAATGATCTCTCTCTTCACATGATGTGTCCAAAGTATGAAAATTGAAGACTTGTCATCTGAGCTTCTAAAGTAAGCTTAGGTTTGATTTCCTCTAGTACGGACTGGTTTGTTCTTCAGGTAGTCTATGGTATACACGGGTTTTAATGCCAAATGCATAGCCACAGGCACTTCCGCCTGTGGGAGGATGCCTGTCCCTTTTCATCCCCGAGTGGGCAGCCATTACACCGGACACCTGGGTCCTACAGGTGATCCGGGACGGTTATCTTCGTCTGGACAGACTCCCTCCTCCCTTCTCCCCAGCAGAGCCTACTCGGCTTCCCTCGCACCAGGCTTGCTTGCAACAAGAGATTGACAACCTCCTTGGTCAGCAGGCGGTTTTATTCCAAGTACTTCTTCGTCCCGAAAAGGACGGGGAGCCTGTACCCTATCCTCAATCTCAGGAACCTAAGCAAGTTTCTGGTATGGGAGAAGTTCAAAATGATATCACTTGGTGTCTTTCTGCCCTTCCTAAAGCAGGGCGATTGACTATGCTACTTGGATCTCAGAGACGCTTACGCCCATATCCCAGTCCACCCCAAGCACAGGCAATACCTTCATTTCAGGGTGTGAAGGGAGCATTATCAGTACAGGATGCTCCCCTTTGGGCTCACATCTCCCCCAGGAGTCTTCACAAAGTGCCTGTCAGTGGCCGCAGCTCACCTCTGACTGTAGGGCATACCCATTTACCCGTACTTAGATGACTAGCTCGTCACGGGCACATCGGCAGAGGAGACTCACCTTTCAGCATCGTGCACAGCCCTCCTCCTTGAGCACCTCAGCTTCCTGATCAACTACTCCAAATCCCACCTCGAACCAGTGCAGACCCTGGAGTTCATCGGTGCCCTACTCAACACAGACTGGGCGACTGCCTTTCTCCCTCGAGGCCGCATGGAGCGGTTCCATGCCCTGGCTGCTGAGGTCCAAGACTGGACAAGGGTCTGGGTGCGAGCCATGCTGCGCCTCCTGGGACACATGGCTTCAACCATCCATGTCGTTCCCCATGCCCACATGCACATGTGGGCAGTGCAATGGTGCCTCAGGACACAATGGGCCCAAGCCCTGGGATGCCTCCGGGACCCTGTCCTGGTCTCCTGCAGCCTATTACGTTCCTTGGCTTGGTGGCAAAATCCCCAAAGCCTCCTTCAGGGCATACCCTTCCAGACTCAGCAGCACAAGCTCATCTTGATGACAGATGCCTCGCTGTTGTGCTGGGGTGCCCACTGTGGCAGCCTACGCATGCAGGGGCAGTGGTTGCCTGAGGAGTCCCTGCAGCAGATCAACCTGCTCGAGCTCCGAGCGGTCAGGTTGGCCCCGAAGGTCTTCGAGTACCACCTGAAGAGCAAGTCGGTGCTTGTGCAGACCGACAACAAAGTTGTGATGTTCTACATAAACAAGGAAGGGGGCACAGGTTCCCGCCTCCTTTGTCAGGAGGCAGTCCTGCTCTGCTTCTTCACGGTACACGACCTTAAGGGCTGCCTACCTCCCAGACCAGAACTACTTCCTCGCGGACAGACTCAGCAGGCTCTTTCACCCACAAGAGTGGCACCTGAGTCCAGAGGTGGCTCTCCACCTATTCCGCCGCTGGGGGACTCCATCCATAGACCTGTTTGCCAGTCCAGTGAATGCACAGCTTCCCCGCTGTTGTGGGCCTATGCTGCACCTGAGCAGGGAACCCTGAGCTTCTGTATGTGTTCCCTCCCACTCCTCTCATTGCGAGGAGCCTCTACAAAATTCAGTGGAACAGAGCTTCAGTGATCCTTGTGGCCCCATCGTGGCCCCGACAGCCCTGTTTTACAGTTCTGCTCTGACTCTCAGCAGAGCCTCCAGTTTCCCTGGGCAGTGCCCCAGGCCTGCTGACGCAGGAGGAGGGACGTGTGCTTCACCCGAACTTGGCCTCACTATCCCTGATGGCCTGGCAGCTGAACAGGTTTCCTTAGCCTCACTGCATTTCCCGGAGATTGAAAAAGTCCTCCTCACATCGAGGAAGGACTTGATGAGACGGGCCTATACCCTGAAGTGGCGGTGCTTCTCAACCTGGTGCTCCAAGCTCCAGATTGACCCTATCTCCTGCTCCACCCGGTGGGTTCTCCAGTACCAACTCGGTTCATCTGAGTACCATTTCGCTCAACCACTTCCTCGTCGGGGGTAAACCCCTCTTGGGCCAGCCTCTGGACTCCCGCTTCATGCGGGGCCTCTTGCTTTCCAGGCCTCCCATCTGGCCCCCACTGGCAGAGTGTGATCTGAACATCGTGATCATGCAGCTGACGTGGCTGCCCTTCAAGCCGATGGCGACATGCTCACTCCGGCATCTCTCCTGGAAGGTGGTCTTCTTTGTGGCGCCGACCTCGGCGTGGCGAGTCAGTGAGCTTCAAGCCCTCATGGCAGAGGCCCCCTATACCAGGTTGTATGGGAATAGGGTGGTCCTTCATTGCCACCCCAAGTTCCTTCCAAAAGTGGTCGAGGATTTCCATCATAATCAGGAGATAGTCTTACCGACTTTTTTTCCGAGACCTCACGTCGACCGTGCATCGGTGATCCTGCATACTCTCGACTGTAAGGGGGCTCTCGCCTTCTGTTTGCAGTGCACCCGGGATCATCGCAAGTCTGACCGGCTCTGTCACCTACGATCCCAACCGCTTAGGGCTGGCAGTTACCAAGCACACCCTCTCCATCTGGGTGGCAGACTGCATCGCCTTTGCCCAGGCAAAGGCTGGGCGTGGGACCCCGCTGGATCGACGTCAGTGGCTTCGCTGCGCTCAATGACTCTGGCAGACATCTGCTGGCTGTGACCTGGTCTTAAGCGAACACTTTCACTTCGCACTACTGCCTGGAGAGGGAGTCCCGCCAGGCTGTACTCTGTAATCTGTTCGGGATATAAGCAACTCCTGCCCTCCGACCCTTCTTCTGTGACTATCGAGAGCTTAGCCCCAGGGACTCGAGGACTCTGGCTTTTTCAGGCATTGGCTTCTGCTCACGGCCTCGCAGAGGTGGTTTTGGATTACAGGTTCGGTAGCCTGTAGCTGGGGGGTCCCATAAGTGAGGACTGATTTCCTGCTTGTTCCTGGAGAAAGCATAGTTACTCACCTGTAGCAGGTGTTCTCCAGGGACAGCAGGAATCAGTCCTCACTATCCTCTCGGCTCCCCTGAAGAATTGCAATTTTTTTTATCCTTCCCTTGCCATCTGCTTAGTATGGCTCTAGCTCTGGGACCTGACTGAGCAAGATGGCACCTTTGGGCGGGAAGAAGACCACGCATGTGTGGCAGCGATCCCAAAGGCCTTCTTTGAAAGCTGGGGAATTGCTCTGCGCGGGCTCCATCGGAGCCGATGTCACCCATAAGTGAGGACTGATTCCTGCTGTCCCTGGAGAACACCTGTTACAGGTGAGTAACTATGCTTTCAGCTGTTTATTGTTTATTGATTACATAATATACCACCCATCACTACAGCGTCTGAGCGGTTTACAAAAATAGCAATAGTAGGAGAGGACAGATAGAGAGCAGAGGAGAAAACAGACTTATTGAGTATCAGTGGTGGGGTGGGGAGAAGGGGGGGAGGGGAAAGGAGGGGAAGGTCAAAAGCCGAGCAAAAAAGGTGGGTTTTTAGTTTAGCTTTGAAAGTTTGAAAGCTGCTAACTAGGTAGCAAAAAAAAAACCAGATAAAGTTAGGACAGCCATTGACCTGTCCTAATTTATGTGGTTTAGCTATCCGGTTAGCAGCTGAATATCGCCACTCACTGGATAGTTGCTGGGACCTCTCCCGCTTCACCCATAGATCCTGGGCATCTTTTCTGCAGTCTGTGGAGATATTTAGTGGTACTCGCTGTATAGTGCTACTGAACATTGGGTTACCAAGGTCCTGATAACCAGCTAAAACCTTTTGAATATCTTCCCCCTATCTTCTGCATGAAAGAATAATAGAAGAAATATTTTAAAATGCTGAACAAGTGCAAAAAAAGAAAGAAATCTCAGTATAGCATGGATTGGTTATAAGAAAGCTTTTGACAGGATCTCACACTCTTGGATAATACATTGCCTTAAAATGTATAAAATAAACTCTGGTGTGATAAAGTTCACTATGACAATGTGGCAATACACTTTCTTTTTGAGATATGAAGATGGTCACTACATCATTCCTAACATTAAGATTCAGAGAGGAATATTTCAAGGAGATTCCATGTCGCCACTTCAGTTTTGTTTGGCGCTTAATCCAATGACTGCTCTCATCAGCTCTTTAGGATATGGATTTAGCAAGAATTCTAAAGATGGTACCAACTCAGAATCAACTAATCATCTGCTAATTATAGATGATCTGAAGCTCTACAGTTCCAGCGAGCAACTTCGTCTGGTGAAAAACGTTTCTGATGACATCAGATGACTAAGATGCTAAGGCAACCTTTTTCAGGGGAAAATTGAGTAAAACCAAAAACATCTCCCTTGCTGAGGGCTGTGACACAAAGGACCTTGAACAGGAAGGGGTATATAAGTATCTTGGAATAGAGGACGGAGTGACACTCGAGCAGAAACTATTGAGAGAGAGGATCAGAAAAGATTATTACACGAGTTTAAAACTGTTATTAAAAAGTGCTTTAACATCATGAAATAAGATACAAGCTATCAATCAGCTGGCAATTCCTGTACTCTCATACAGTTTTGGGATTGTGGATTGGCCTCCTAAAGATCTTGAAAAACTGGATGTGCAAACTAGAAAACTCCTCCATACTCATGAAGTAATTTACAAGGATCAGTGTATGCCAGATTGTACATGCCTAGAGTTGAAGGAGGGCTAGGACATATAAAGATTGACTACACCTACAGAGCTACTATCGTAGGCCCCCAAGCCTATCTGAAAGCATCATCGGATCCAAATATGCAAAAAATGCAGAAATATGAAAGTAAACATCCAGAATCTGTCTCCATCATCAAACTTGGACAAGTGTTCCGATGATTAGAAGGAATGAGTAAAAATACACAGGCGTTCATGGGAAAGGAAGTAACAGAATTTGCAAAACAAGAGAAAAAACTCTTCAAAGAATTAGATCAGCAGGAAAGGAAAAACAAATGGCAAATGCAGAAATGCAGTGGAAAATACAGTGTGTTACTTCAAAAACCTTTTGTCAATGAAGAATGGACTCATGAATGGTTGAGGAGAGGTGAACTGAAATTGAAGGATGACAGATTGATAGTTGCAGCCCAAGATAGAGGATTACAGACGATATGCTTTACGGAGCTTATTGAAAAAGCTGGCCCAACAGACATATGCCGATTTATACCCTACATACCCTAAGAGAATAACAGAGAATGAAGAGGTTATGGTCCCCTGGGACATTCCCATTCCGACAGATAAGAAACTGGATGCCAGGAAACCTGACATAGTGGTAAAGGAGAAGAACAGCATTGATAATAGAAGTGTCGGTACAGAGTGATTATTTTCTGTGAATCGTGTGGAGAGACAGAAGATCTTGAAGTACCAAAAAATGCAGTCAGAGACCAAGAAAATGTGGCAGAAAGATATGGAAATATTTCCCATTGTACTGGGAGTCAAAGGTTTGATAAAGAAGAACTTCCAAGCACATCTTGACAAACTACCCATACATGTTACATCTTACGAACTCTTTGGCATGATGCAAATATTATGCCAAGCATTAGCAGTAAATTTGAGAGACAAAGATCATACTTCACATACCCTGGCTTAGAAGTGAGGTTCACGACTGCCATAGTATGAGCAAAACTAACCCATTTGGAGAAACTACCCCCAGGCAGACTGTCATTATGCCCACGGCATCTCATAACCTCAGAGCAGTAGACATTAACTATAGTGCGAGAGGGATACAAGTTTCATTACAAAGCACACCCCCTCAACCCTAATGGGGGAACATCATTCTCTACCCCCACCTCACTGCTCTCCTGCTACAAGAGGTCAACTCTCTTCTTTCACAAGGTACTTTAGAAGAGGTTCCAACATCACAGCAAGGAATGGGGTTCTATTCTCCTTACTTTCTCATACCAAAGGAAAACTGAGAACACAGACCCATCTTAGATCTCAGAAACCTAAACAAGTTTCTAGTCCGAGAGAAATTCAAGATGGTCTCAATAGGAACCCTTCTGCCTTATCTCCAGAGTCAGGACTGGCTCTGCTTTCTAGATCTAAAATAAGCTTATACACATATCCTCATTCATCCAGAACACAGGAAGTATCTACGCTTCATCTTCCAAGGAAATCACTATCAATACAGAGTCCTTCCATTCGGACTCACCTCTGCCCCAAGAGTCTTCACAAAGTGCATGGCAGTCATAGCCGTATAAGGACTCTCAGTATATTTGTCTTCCTTTACTTAGATGACTGGTTGATAAGGGTAACCACATCACAGAAGGTTCACCTATCCCTCTTTTGCACAATGCAGGTACTACAAGAGCTGGGATTTGTGATAAATCTTGCAAAATCCCATCTAGTTCCTACTCAAACACTAGAATTCATAAGAGCTCTCCTGGACACTTGGCGGTCAAGGGCCTTCCTACCCCAGGACCGTTGTACTCACCTAATGCATCTCACATTCCCAAGTGCAACTCAGAAAACCTCTCGGCCAAGGAGATGCTGCAACTTCTAGGCCATACAGCCTCTACAGTTCATGTGGTTCCATATGCCCACCTGCACATGTGGATAGCTCAATGGACTCTGGCCTCCCAGTGAAGGCAGGTCTCCGGGGACCTCAGGGACCAGATCCAAGTCAAAGACCTTCTCACCAACTCCTTTCTATGGTGGTCTACCCCAGGAAATCTCCTCAGAGGATCACCTTTTCAGATGCATCCACATCAATACATCCTGACAACAGATGGCTCCAAACTGGGCTGGGGAGCCCACTTAGACTCTCTCTCCACTCAGGGCCTCTGGACGGAGCAGGATTTGCAGCTCCAGATAAATCTCCTGGAGCTTCGTACTATCTTCAATGCCCTCAAGGTGTTTAAACAACTACAGGGCCAGAATTCTCGTCTAGACAGACAATCAGGTAGCTATCTTCTATGTGAATAAGCAGGGAGGAACAGGCTTTTGGCCCCTCTGCAAGGAGGCTCTCCATCTTTGGTCCTTTGTCATTGCTTACTGCATACACCTCCTTGAAGGACTACAAAAGGGGACTGCTACTTCTGGAAAGAGATCTGCAATGGTACGTATTTACTTCTGGGAATTTTTCTAAATCTTGGGGTAAAAGAAATTCTTTAGATTAAAGCTGATTAATCTGTGAACCCAGTGTATTTGTTAAATCAATCAGGGCCTAGTAGCAGCAAAGAGCTTTACATTTAGACTCCAAGACTCCCTCTATCCAGGTAAGGGCCCTGGAAATTGGTCACAGATTACCTTAGAAGCACAGGACAGGGTACTGTGTAGCAGCCAGCTTTTAATAAGTTTCCCTTCCTCACTCCCCGACACCCACCCACCCCTGGGATAATCATAACTTTATAGGTGCTTAAATCTCTTAAAGAAAAGGAGGTGCCATATTCACTCTCAGGGGGAGCGGGGTGGTCACCGATTAAGACACAGAAATGTTTTCTAAAGCTAAGTGATCCATCTTTGAATGTGTTTTGGTGGCCAGTCTGGGTCTACTTGGAGGGTCATTGATGTTATGGGGGCCTGTGTATAATGACAGTGATTTTGCATTATATCTGTCATAAGCCCGTGGTTACTGAGACCTTCCATGTAGCGATTTTGTGTTTAAGATCATTGCATAATGAACATTGAAGTTTTCTGAGAAGCATTTTTTGTTTATGTGGAGTGTGTATTTTGAAGATTTGGATGTTCACTCTCAGGTGCAGCTGTTTATCCTCATCAGGCATACATTAAGGACCTGAGATTAATTAAGCTTCAGGTGAACAAAGTACATTAAACGTATTAGGTATAGTTTTATTAGTATAAGTATCCCCACCAACCCTTAGTAAAAGTAAAGAACTTAAAAATCTGAACACAACCTTAAAACTCAGATGCAGACAGCAGTCCAGCAGTGAGACAGGGGCTTTCCAGTCTTTTGCATTGAGTGTCACATGTATGATTTTCTCCCAGTTGGTGAGGGGTCTTATGTGTGCACTAAGTGCAAGGAGCTCTTTGCTCTCAGGGAACAAGTCCGATCTCTGGAGACTAGAGTAGCAGACTTGGAGGACATAAGAAAGACAGAGGTACATAGATGAGACCTACAGGATATAGTAATGAAGTGCCACCTCCAGTCCGGCAGCATCCCTATTGCAATGGAGGAGAGAGGTCACATGACAGGAGAGCATCAACCTGGTGTGGCAGGAAGTGATCCTGTAGCTAGGACCTGTCCTCAAGGAGATGTAAAATCCTCTCACACCGAGGACGTTTCTCCAGGGCCATGTGCCCATGAGGGAAGAATTAGTACAGCCGTTATAATTGGTGATTTGATCATTAGGCATGTAGATAGCTGGGTGGCTGGTGGACATGAGGATCGCCTGGTAACACGCCTGCCTGGTGCGAAGGCAGTGGACCTCACGCGCCACCTAGACAAGGTCTTAGTGCTGGGGAGGAGTCTGATGTCTTGGTACTTGTCAGTACCAATAACATAGGAAACTTTGGTAGGGAGGTTCTGGAGGCTAAATTTAGGGTTTTAGGAAGGAAGTTGAAATCCAGAACTTCCAGGGTAGCATTCTCCGAAATGCTTTCCATTCCACGTGCAGGATCCAAAAGGCAGGCAGAGCTCCGGATTCTCAATACGTGGATGAGACGATGGTGCCAGGATGAAAGCTTTTTGATTAGTTAGGAACTGGGGAATATTCTGGGGAAAGGAGGGGCTCTTCCAAAGTGACGGGCTTCACCTTAACTGGGATGGAACTAGGCTGCTGGCATTAACCTTTAAAAAGGAGATAGAGCAGCTTTTAAACTAGATAGTAGGGGAGAGCCGACAGTCACCCAAGAGCGCATGGTTCAGAACAATGTATCCTTGAAGGATACTGCCAAAAGAATGAAGTTAGAGCATTTCAGCAGAGAGGTTCGAATAAAGACAAAAGTAGCCCAAATGCCCTTGAGTACGGAGCAGACAGAGCTTAAAGATGCCAAATTACACCTGCCTACTGATAGCTATTTATGAATAAAATAGTCTCTAAAATGCTTGTATGCTAATGCTAGAAGTCTAAAAATAAGATGAGAGAGTTAGAGTATATAGCACTAAATGAGAGGTATGATTGGTATCTCAGAGACATGGTGGAAGGACAACCAGTGGGACACTGTGGTACCTGGGTACAAACTAATCAAATTGGTGGAGGGGTTGCGCTCTGTGTTAGAGAGGGCATTGAGTCACAAAGATTAAAGTTTTGCATGAAACAAAATTTGCTGTAGAATCTCTATGGATTGAAATTCCATGTAAAATGGGGAAGGCAATGGCAGTGGGGGTGTACTATCGACTGCCTGGCCAGAATGAACAAATGGATGATGAAATGCTCAAAGAAATCAGGGAAGCTAATAAAAGTTACAGTGATATCAATTACCCTGGTACTGACTGGATTAGTGCCACGGCAGGACATACTAGGGAGATAAAGTTTCTAGATGAGATAAATGACTGCTTCTTGGAGCAGCTAGTTCATGAACTGACCAGAAGAAAAGCCATTTTGGACCTAGTCCTTAGTGGAACACCAGATCTGGTGCATGAGATAAGGGTGATAGGGCCACTTGGCAATAGTGATGATAGCATGATCGCATTTGATTTAATTAATGGAGGAGGGATAGTAAGGAAATCCACAGTACTACCTTTTAACTTTCGAAAGGGAGAGTATGATAAAATGAGGAAAATAGTTAAGAAAATACTGAAAGGAGCAGTTGCAAAGATTAAAGACTTATATCAAGCTTGGGTGTTTTTTAAAAATACTATCTTAGAAGCCCAGACCAGCTGTACTCCATGCTTTAAGAAAAGTGGAAGGAAGTCCAAAAAACTGCCAGCATGGTTTAAAGGTGTGGTCAGAGAGGCTGTTGTTGCCAAAAAAGCATCTTTCAGGAAATGGAAAAAAGAGCCAAATGACAAAAACTGGAAACAGCACAAGCACTGGCAAGTTAAATGATAAGGCAGGCAAAGAGAGAATTTAAGAAGCTTGCTGTGGAAGCAAAAATGTCTAATAAAGCCTTTTTCAAGTACATTCATAGCAAAAACCCTGTGAGAGAGTCAGTTGAACCATTGGATGATAGAGGGGTAAAAGTGGCACTAAGAGGGGACAAGGTCATAGCGGAGAGACTGAATGAATTCTTTGCTTCGGTCTTTACTGAGGAAGATGTAGGGATGGTACCCATGACTGAAGTGGTATTTAAAGGTGATACTGCAGAAGAATTAAAAGAAATATCGATATACCAGGAAGATGTATTACAACTATTTGATAAACTGATCAGTAGCAAATCACCTGGACCATATAGCAGTTACTTACCTGTAACAGGTGATCTCTGGGAACAGCAGGAATAAGTCTTCACATATGGGTACGTCGGTACCGACGGAGTCTGCGCTGGAACGCTCCCCAGCGTCCAAAAAGAAAGCCTTTGGGAGCATCCCACACGCATGCGCGCTGCCTTCCCGCCCATTCACTTCCCTCTCATCAGTTGGGTTTGTAGCTGAGACCGAAGGAAAAAAGTAGACAAATTAGAGAGAGAGAAAGAACAACTCTTAGGGGAGGTGGGTGGGTTGTGAAGACTTATTCCTGCTCTTCCCAGAGATCACCTGTTACAGGTAAGTAACTAACTGTGCTATCTCCAGGAACAAGCAGGAATGAGTCTTCACATATGGGGACTCCCAAGCTAGAGATGTCTAGAGGAGGTCCCAGCATGTTGCAGATTTAATAGATGGGCCATGCTATTTTCCAGAACCTCAGGCATCCAATTGATGGATGGTAGGAGTTGAATTAAAAAGGGTGTGCTGTGGAACAGCTTGACTAAACAAGGCGTCTAGAGGGGTGTCCTTCTGTAGATAATAAATGTTAGTAAAAATTGAATAGTATTATATAGTATTGCGAAAGTATTTGTTCAGGGTAATATGGGTCTGGTGCTAAGAGCCAGTACATTATCCCCAAAGAAATTACCTCACTGTGAAGTAGAGGAAAATAAATTTTGCAATACAGGGAGAGGTCAGAAGCCTTAATGGCTAGAACTAATCCCAGAAGAAAAAACTGGGGGAGTTTAATGAGGTTGGACTTTGGAGGAGAAGCTAAAGCTTCTGTAGGCCAAAGTTTGAAGCTCTTTGTCCTTGGAGCGGAATAAGGCTCTAGGAAAGAGAAGAGATAAATCTGACTGGTTTGCAGAAAAAGGATGGGTCTTTAAGAACCCTCTATGGAAATGAAAGAAAGAAACATTTGTAGTAGGCGGTGTAGCCTCCAATTTCTTGAAGATCAGTAATGTCTTCCCTAAGTGATGTCACTTAGGATAATGAATTTACATGGAGAGCTTCAGATGTACCGTAACCGGAAAGGAAAAAGAAGGTAGTTTCTAATTCCCATAGAAATTGGCTGTCCATTTAAAATGCTATGGTATGCTGGAACAGCATTAATATGGACAGTAACAAATCTTTCAGAGTCAGATATATGTGTATATTGTCACACCCCAGCCCCCTGGCAATGTGCCTAAAGAGCTATGGTGGACGTTATGTCCTTCATAAACGGGTTGAGAACTATCTTCAGCACTGAAGCATGTTGGGAGTTGTAGTTTCCCTTTTAAAAGTATAGCCGTGACACTAGTATGAAGGTAAATGATAAAGGTTTTATTTCCCCAAAGTCACAAGGTTCAACATAAAGCATCAGGATATTCTCTCTAGTTAGTATTTCCAAAGATATTTACAAAACTCAGGTTGAAGGTGTTTCACAGTCACTACTTCTGTTCAGGGGTTTTAATCCAAAACATAGCAGATAAAACAAAACACAAGCTTCTTCATTCAGCTTAACACCAAGCACAGGTGCTAGGCAATATTCCTTTGGTTAAACAAGCTCTTACCTTCAACAAGGTCAGACTTCTTTACTCTGTTACCCAAAAGCGCACATCCTGAAAGCTATTCTTCAGTTAAGGACTCCATGCTTCCAGCCAAACATAATGTGCAATCCATGGGAAACTCAGGCAGTAAGGAATCCTGTTCGCTAGGATCTATCTGCATTTCTTCCTGCTCTGAAGAAACATCAACTTGCTCTGAGCTTTCCCCATATCTCCCAGGATATACTTTCTCGGGGGATCTCTGTAATTCCCTCCAGCAGTGGTCTACCTGGTATGGAAGACAGGTATCTGGGGTTTGAGCTATCTCTTTCTGGCTAGGTTCACAAATCTCTCTCCAGCTGTTGTTAAACAGTTCCTGGCCTCCTTGCTTAAGTTCCTCTCTGGTGTTAATCACTGGCTCCCTGTTCCAGGCTGGGTTCTTCGGCCTCCTAGCTTGAGCCCTGGGCACCCACCTCTGAACACCTTGAGACTTCCAGTCCAGCATAGACGTGGGAAGACTTTTATGCTCTCTCTCCCTGAGCTGTGCCTTCCTGGTACCTCTCCTGACGGCTTCTCCTTGGAGCTTTCCACCTTGGAACTGCTGGCCTCTTTGGAACTTTCTCTTATCCTGCAACAACAGCCCCTCCGGCTGCCTTTCCTCGTGTTGCTTCGTCACCTTCTCCCTCTTCTTCTTCCCCCTCTCTCCTTCTAAGCAAGGCTTATAAAGCTGCTTCTCTGTCAGGGCCTCTCTCACTCCCCTCAGGTGTGTGTGATTATCCCCTAAGTTTGTAACTACCTCAGGATAGCTTGGGTGTGGCAACCTAACTTCAGACTCTCTGTGCTTACTCCTTCTAGCTGCACTCTGCAGTGTGTGTATTGCAGACCTGTCACGTTCTTTAAAGGTACATTCACTAGTTTTTCCTATCTCCATAGGCTCACTAGCATCCTCTTCATCACAATATATATATATATAGAGAGATATATGTGTGTATATATTGTAACACCGAAGATATGCCCTATGCCTTTAAGACACAAAAAGCTGAGGAGTTCGGCACAGATTCTGACAGGAAGGGAGATAAAAAGCTTCACAGTTGCTATAGGCAACCAGAGCAGGCTGTGACACGAGGCCTGAAGGCACGCCCAGCCAACAAACACTCCCCAAACAATGAAGGGAATAGTTTGCACATGTGCAGGAAAACGCCCCTAACTCTGTATAAGAAGCATGGTAGGCAAGCAGAGTTAGACCGAGATCCAGATTATGATCGAGGGAGAGACACAGAAACAGGCAGGGATCAGGAGGATCCAGGAAGAGAGGCTGAGTTTGACTCCTGTATGAATTCTGACGGTGGTTTTGAAGACTCAGAAGTGGAGAGTGAGCTGGAAACTTGGCAGGTCAGAGAAAACCTGAAGCTCTCTAAAAACAGGTCAGAATACTCTCAGCCTAACACTGTTTCCTGTGAGGTCTGGAATAGAAAGCCAAGCAGAGCTTGGAAGCAAGACAGAAAGCCATTTATCAGCCGAAGGGTTAACTCCAGAAAACCCTCTCCTGTGACGCAGGAGGAATTTCCCAGAGACAGAAGTCAGTGGGGAGAACGTAGAGCAGCTGGTAAGAGACTCTTTGTTAATGAAAGCCAGAACCGTTTAAAGTATTCACACCCTTGGGAAAAGGACAGTGAAGTAATTGAGGATGTATGCATGAATGAAGAAAATGATTGTTTGCATTTAAAACCTGGCAGAAAGCTGCCAAGAGAAAAACCCAGTAAAAGCAGAATAAAGCAGTTTTACCAAGTACCTGATAATTACTTACCTTACTGTGGAGAGAGTGGTGAGGAGAAGCCAGTGACTGGCTGGAGAAAGTTACAGACTCTCTGCCATAAAGAAGACGAGGTATTTGAGGAGCCTATGTGCACGGATCAAAGTGAGTGTTTGTCTTATGGGGAAGACATGGACTGCTCCTTATTAACCACTGATGAGACTTCCCTACGTTAATAGCAGATAAATCTGCCTTAGTGAGGATAAGCGTGCACAGAGGGGACTGCCCAGGTTATTACCTGATTTTCTGTTCTGTTTTGTTATTTGGTTTTGTTCAAGCAAGAAGCTGCATTTTTCCTTTCATCTTTTTGTTTATGCCAGAAGCATGGCTGTCTCTTAAGTTTGGAGTTTTGTATTACTTTGAAAATCCAGCAAACCCCGGGAGGGGAATAAATCCTTGTTTAAACCTGACCACTCTGTCTCAACTACACTTTCTTCATAGAAGGGTCAGGGCCAGCAGTGTGCCTAGCTAACCAACACTAGTTTAGCCACTGCTGGTGACAATATAGAGAGAGAGATATGTGTGTATCTCTCTCTCTCTCTGTATATATATATATATATATAGAGAGAGAGATTCACTTAATAACAAGAAGGGGTAAGACCTGCTTGAGAATATAGATAGAGAATCTCTTTCTGGTTACATGTGGAAGAACCATGGAGAAGGTTACATGGAAACCAGTGGAATATCCTTAGTCAGAAGGAGAGGTCTAGATTTCTTTAAAAATTCTAGCCTTTGAATAACCAGAAAGGGATACCTACGTGAAGGGGTGCAGAGGAGATCCTTAGTGTGGCAAAGTCAACCATCTTGAGCATGGGGGAGGTGAACAGCATAAGGAATTCACCTTTATCAAGGGGCCTCTGTTAGGTGTGCAGGGTCAAAAGGCCAGAGCCACAGTTCAAAGGCAGGAAAAACCCAGCTGGAACAAGTTCCAGGAAATGCTTGACAGTGTAAGAGCGATAGATTGCAAGCACGAGGACAAAAACCCTCACTCTAACAACTGCACTGATTATTCTGATGTCAGAAGGCAGGGGGATTACAAACACCTGGGAGAGAAAGAGGTGGAGTTGGTTCCCAGCGAGTATAAACCTTGGTTAAATTATGGAGAGAGTAGTAGTAGTGGAAGGAGGAGTAGTTGAAGAAGCAGCAGAGGACAGACATCAGAGCAGCAAGGACGATGGAATGCTGGAGAAGCCAGAGCAGGTGCTAACTTCTGGAGACAGGCTGAGCTACCCATTGCTGAGAAAGGTGATTTCCCTGAATCACGTTTGCAACAAAGGTGGGAGCCAGGAAGTACAGAAAGCAGGGCACTCTGATCAAGTGGGTGAGTCAGAGCCTATGCAATTGGGAGAACTAGTGTCAGAGCTAGGGGAAGAAGAAGATATGTTGATGGATTGTTCTTTATGCCAAGCTCTAGACTTGAAGTGTCTGAAGAAAGGCCAGCCTTGAAAGAACTGTTCCTCTTGCTGAAGTAACCTCAGAGCTAAGCAGTGAGAAAGTAAACTCCTGTGTGTTTTGAAAGGAGGAATTTACTGCAGCATAAGCTAGTGAAGTAAGGCTGTGATTCATGCTTCTGTGTCAGCTGTGTTGAAACTCCACAATGGAGAGAAAGTTAATTGGCTGCTATAAGAGTTTGTGCTTTGCTCCTGTTTATAAGAAAAGCCTGCTATAAGAGTCTTGAGGACACTTTGAATGCTTATTTCATAACCTAAGTTTGGTTCTTCACCTGGAAGTGCAGCCTAGAGAGAATTATGGCCGAGTGAAGATAAATTTGCCATAAAAGAAGTAAAGTTTGTTTTTCTATTGCTCTGATTGACAAAGGACAATAAGAAAAGTAGCATCTTGTTATATGTGAAAAGGCTAAGCTTCTGCAGTGAAGAGAACTTTAAAAGCCAATGTTGAGTTCTGTTTGTTTTGCCACCAACTTGCTGAACCTTAAGCAAAAATCCTATAATTTAAAATTCTGTAAATGGTACCTGGAACCTGATCTGTTCTATTGTGTTCAAAATAAACTTTCTTTTTCTGTCATAAGCCTTACCCTTGGTTTAACACGACTACAATCCTTCTACTTAAAGCATAAATATAACAGCTGATAGAAGAAGGTTCTCAACCACCACGCCCTCAACAACTAGAAGACTTGTGGTTTTGGCGTTGTGCTTGTGACACTTAGTCTTAAGACAACAAGTCTGGATCCTTCTATAACTTCAGTGTGGAGAAGAGGACACAATATAAGGGGATACCATGTTTGCCCCTCTATGAGTATCATGCGTTCTTTGTTCAGCATAAGCTTCAATGAAGTATTGGGAATTAGAAGGAATGCACTAGACAAGGACTGACTGCAGTGACAAGGAATGCATCCCTGTTGCAAGAGTTCCACTGGAGATGTGGAACAACCCAGGGAATTGAGCAATTCTTTATGCTTTCACGTGGTCTAAGCCCTGGTTCCTTTTCCTTAAAAGGAAATTTTAAGGAAGATGGTAAGAGTAGGAAAAACCAGTCATATAGGAGCATGACTGAACAAAGCCTTTTTTAACCATCTGAAGTTATCCACTACGAATGGCTCTGATGCTCTCTGGCAAAGGCCCATAGTTGCAGAGCTTTTTTGTATAATTGCAGAGAGCATGTTGTAGGTTGCTTAGGTGAGATCTGGCTGTTTAATTGCCAGTGTGCAACCTAATCTATTCTGTTGGAGCCAGAAAGAATTGAAGATGGCTAAAGAATAGTAGACAGGCCAGTTGCCTGCAATGATAAATTGTCCAAGTAGGTTTTGGAACCTGTCTTGGAATTATTTGTTATTAAGGCAGCAGAAAAAGTTAGGTCCTATAGATTGGAAAAAGACCGACAGACATAATTAGGAGTGGTAAAACTCAATTATGGTCCGATAAGCTGTCTTAAAAGAAATATTTGAGAAGATTGCAGAGGGGAAGAAAACTCTGTATGGGAACCACTTACTGGAGTAGGTATTGAAGAAAATCCTATGAGCTTAAAAAGTAAGCCCTCCAGTTGAATAGTATCACTCAGACAGAATGTCTCGACTAAGAGGGATAGAGTTGTGAAGACTTACAATTTGGTAAGTCTCTGAAAAAGGTAAAGCCCCCCTGCAGTCAAAAGTATGAGATATCCTCGTACAGGAAAACTGTCAAGGTGAAGGGCATAGCCTACCTTGTTATTAGTTGCTACTCCTCTTTTTCCTTCAAAAAGGAGAGGAGAAACCTATTACCTGTAGGGCATGATTATCCTCAAAAGCTCTAGGAGCTAAAGAATGGATTTCTCTTGTGGCAAGAGATTCATGCCTAGAGTCGAGGATTGAGTCAGTGTATCACTGATCTCTCAGTAGGGATGAGATGAACTGTACCTGCTTCTGTTGATAAGAAGTGAGTTAGCAGTTCTAAACCTCAAACAGGAAAAAGAGATTTAATGAATAAAATATCAGAAACCCTGCGACTGCTGGGTTTGCTGAGCTTGTTGAGGTTTTGATTTTCTTAGCCTGATTTGATGTTGCCCTTCTTTGGAAACATCTGCATGATGGGTAGAAGATGGATAAAACTTTTTTCCCCTAGGGGGATAAAGTTTTTTAGGAGATTTTTTTACTAGCTGGGATAGAGGAAAGTTTTGACAATCCTCTGAAAGCAACAATATCAGTGTTTAACTGATTAGCTTGGAATACAGCATCATTGTTAAAGAGATTTTCACTAGTACAAGGAGTATTTGCCAGCCTTTCTTGCACCCATTTGTCCAAGTCTGAAGCTTGGAGCCAGGCCATGCATCGTGCCCCTATGGCTATAGCAGAGGTTCTGCTAATAGACTCAAAACAGTCCAGGGAAGCATGATTAAGGAACTTAGAGACATTTTGAGCATGACTGACTAATAAGAAATAGTCTGCTCTATTATGTTCTTGAAGCAAAGGGTTCAAAAGTTTTAAATTCTTTGTGACCTCTTCAAGAGATAATCCCATATAGAAAATATATGAGAGAATTCTTGCTGAAAGCATAGATGCCTGGAAGCATCGACGTCCAAAGGCATCTAAAATCCTAGACTCACGACCTGGCGGATAAGAGGAGTGCTTCTTTGCACTCATAATATGCCTCATTGCCGATTCTACAACAATAGAATGATGAGGAAGTTGAGTCTTTAGAAGTTGGGGATAATGTTAAAGGAGTTTCCCACATTTTTAATAGTAGATCCTGTAAGATCTGATGCACAGGAAGCATGATCACATCTTTTGGAATCCAGGGGAATTGCAGAGTTTCTGAATCCCCTGGTATAGATTCTTTACCAGGTATAGAAATGGCAAGTAACTTTGCCATATCAAGCAAAAAAGCTTGAAAAGAAATCTCTTCTGAGGAGGACCCTCTGAAATGAGGGGTAAAGGCTGAAATTTTTGAAAATTCAGCCTTGGCACTGATGGTTCATCCCAGTCATCGGGATCGAAAGACTTGAAAGGATGAAGCATCGGATTTTCTTTAAAGAGATGTCTTCGGTACCGCCTGAGGTCAGTACCGAGATGAGTCGGTACCGAATCCTCCATGCTAGAGAGTGATTCCAGGCTCGGCATTGAAGGGAGCGAGTCTGTCGAAGAAAACATCGACGGTACCGACACCGGTGATGTCAATACCGATACTCGAGGAACGGTCTGCAGCAACTCTAGCGGTACCGAAGTAGCTGAGAGCGCTAGACTACGTTCATTGATGAGGAGTGTTTCATCCATCACCATAGCCGATGCCAGGGTGTCGGTACTGCTCGAAGTGGCCAGAACCACCGAGCATGGCCCAGGTATGTCCATGGAGGTAAGAACCTCGGGAACAACCTGAAGCCCCATTAATGCTTTGGAGCCCTAAGACTCCCGCCGGGACTTTATTGCCAAAATGTCCGAGGGCAACGCCAGAGGCATCTCGATGCTTAGAAGGAGATCTACCACTCGAGGACTGGCTAGTCTTAACAGACTTTTGTTTGGTTACCTGATCCTGTGAAAAAGAAGATATTCTGGCTGGTGACATCGAGTCCGATGTGAACCGGGTATTGAGTTGTGCTCGATCCTGAAGACTTCTTCTGTTTGAGCTCCAGCAGGAGAGACACTCCAGTGGGCAATGGTCAGGACCTAAACATTTTAGACACCAAGTATGAGTGTCTAAAAATATATTTGTACCGCCACACTTTGAGCATTTCTTAAGGATAGTGGCTGGCTCTTCCATAATGGAAGGATAGAGGCCTAGTGGCCTAGAAACCTTCAGGCACTAAACAGGAAAAAATTCCTAGAGAAAAGAAGAAATTTTTAGTAAAAAGAAAGAAAAGCACCGGTGGTACCTGTGGAGTCGAGGGAAGGCAGACGCGACCACAAAAAAACAAGAATAAAAAGAAGAATTTTCTGCGGTGACAGGAATACGTCCTGCCGGCTCCGCGGAAAACGGAAAACTGATGAGAGGGAAGTGAATGGGCGGGAAGGCAGTGCGCATGCGTGTGGGATGCTCCCAAAGGCTTTCTTTTTGGACGCTGGGGAGCGTTCCCGCGCAGGCTTCGTTGGTACTGACGTACTCATATGTGAAGACTCATTCCTGCTTGTTCCTGGAGATACTATAAATCCAAGTGTATTGAAAAACCTGAAATATGAGATTGCAGACCTGCTATTAGTAAGCTGTGAACTTTCATTAAAATCATCAGTAATACCTGAAGATTGAAGGATGGCCAAAGTAGTGACAATTTTTAAAAAGGGTTCCAGGGGTGATCTGGGAAACTAGAGACCGGTGAGCCTGACGTCAGTACCGGGAAAAATGGTAGAAACCATCATAAAGAACTAAATTACTGAACATGTAGATAGTCATGGCTTAATGGGAGACAGCCAACATGGTTTTAGACAAGGAATATCTTGTCTTATTAATGTTTTTTTGAAGGTGTGAATAAACAGGTAGACAAAGATGAGTCCGTTGATATAGTATATCTGGACTTTCAGAAAACCTTTTACTGCATCATCAGAGACTTTTGGCAAAACTAAAAAGTCACAGGATAGGAGGCAGTGTACTATTGTGGATAAGGAACTGGTTAAAAGATAGAAAGGAGAAGGTAGGGCTAAATGGCCAGTCTGTCCAATGGAGAAAGGTGAATAGTGGAGTACCCCAAGGATCTGTGCTGGATCCGCTGCTTTTTAACATATTCATAAATGACCTGGAAATGGGAAGAACGAGTGAGCTTATCAAATTTGCAGATGACACAAAACTATTTAAAGTTGTTAAAACCCATGAGGATTGTGGAAAATTGCAAGAGGATCTTGATAAATTGGAAGACTGGGCATCCAAATGGCAGATGAAATTTAATGTGAGCAAATGCGAAGTTATGCACCTAGGAAAGAACAACCCAAAGTATGGTTACACGATGCAAGGTTCCACATTAGGAATCACCACCCAGGAAAAAGATTTAGGTGTCATCGTGGATAACATGTTGAATCCCTCCGCCCAGTGTGCAGCAGCAGCCAAGAGAGCAAATAGAATGTAAGCTGCAAATTAACAATGTTCAATATGTTAATTGTAAACTGTTCAATATGTTATTTGTAAACCGCCTTTGATCTTGGGAAAAAGCGGTATAAAAGAAAAGTATAAATAAATAAAAATAAATAAATAAATAGAATGCTAGGTATCATAAGGAAAGGAATGGAAAATAAAACAAAGGATATTATACTGCCTCTGTATCGTTCCATGGTGTGACCGCACCTTGAATATTGTGTGCAATTCTGGTTACTGTATCTTAAAAAGGATATAGTGTTATTAGAAAAGGTTCAGAGAAGAGCCACCAAAATGGTAAAGGGGATGGAAGGATACTCCTATGAAGAAAGGCTAAAAAGGTTGGGACTCTTTAACCTGGAAAAGAGACGGCTGAGGGGAGATATGATAGAAGTCTATAAATTAATGGAGTGGAACGGGTAAACGTAGATCGATTGTTTACCTTAGAAACATAGAAACATGATGACAGAAAAAGACCACAAGGCCCATCTAGTCTGTCCTTCCATAACAACTACAACAGTCCACTTTTTACCTTTAGAGATCCTCTGTGTTGGTCCCATGCTTTTTT
This sequence comes from Ichthyophis bannanicus, assembly GCA_033557465.1. Taxonomy (NCBI): domain Eukaryota; kingdom Metazoa; phylum Chordata; class Amphibia; order Gymnophiona; family Ichthyophiidae; genus Ichthyophis; species Ichthyophis bannanicus. The sequence continues at coordinate 431,241,133 of CM066034.1, read as the reverse complement.
GAACTCAGTCACTGTCCTCATCTCCACCACCTCCACTGGGAGACTATTCCACGGATCCACTACTCTTTCCGTAAAGAAATATTTCCGCATATCACTCCTGAATCTATCTCCCTTCACCCTCATCCCATGTCCCCTCGTAGCAGAACTTGCTTTCAATTGAAAGAGGCTCTCTCCCTGAACATTTATGCCACGGAGGTATTTAAACATCTCAATCATATCATCTCTATCCCGCCTTTCCTCTAAGGCAGCGATGGCGAACCTGTGGCACGCGAAGGCCTTGCAGCTGGCACGCGGGAAGGTCCGCAATCGAAAAAAAAACAAACAACCCTGTCTGCTGCCGTTGTCGGGGCCGCCGCGGCAGAATCGAGCGTGCCGCGGGGCCCCCCTGTACCCACCCGGCAGAGCCTGTCCTCCCCGTAGCAGCTCTCTCTTTGGAGCTGCAGTCAGACCGCGCCGGCTTGCAGAGCGCGAGGGAAGAGTTTCCCTTTCGCGACTCTGTTAAGCCCGCGGGGGCTGATGGGAACTTCCCATCAGCCCCCGCGGGCTTAACAGAGCAGCGAGGGAACTCTTCCCTCGCGCTCTGCAAGCCGGCGCGTCTGACTGCAGCTCCAAAGAGAGAGCTGCTACGGGGAGGACAGGCTCTGCCGGGTGGGTACAGGGGGGCCCCGCGGCACGCTCGATTCTGCCGCGGCGGCCCCGACAACGGCAGCAGACAGGGTTGTTGTTTTTTTTAATTTTCCCTGGGCTGGGCTGGGCTGGGCTGGGGGGGGTGGGGGTTAGGAGGGGTGATGGGCTGGGCTGGGCTGGGCTGGGGGGGGGTTAGGAGTGTTGCTGGGCTGGGCTGGGCTGGGCTGGGGGGGGTTAGGAGTAGTGATGGGCTGGGCTGGGCTGGGCTGGGGGGTGTTAGGAGTAGTGATGGGCTGGGGTGGGGGGTTAGGAGTGGTGATGGACACTGGGCTGGGGGGGTTAGGAGTGGTGATGGACACTGGGCTGGCTGGGGGGGTTAGGAGTGGTGATGGGCACTGGGCTGGCTGGGGGGGTTAGGAGTGGTGATGGGCGCTGGGCTGGGGGGGTAGGAGTGGTGATGGGCGCGGGGGGGGTTAGGAGTGGTGATAGGCGCTGGGGGGGCTTAAACTAAAAATTGAGTGATGGGGGATTAGGACTGGGCGTGGGCTGATGGGGAGGTTAGGACTGGAAATGGGCTGGTGGGATTAGGACTGGGAGTGGGCTATGGGGGGCTAGGACTGGTAATGGGTTGGGGGGGTTGCTAGGACTGGAAATGGGCTGAGTGGAAGGGGGCTTGAACTGCAAATAGCTGTTGGGGATGGGGCTTGGAATGGAAATGGGCTGAGGGGAAGTGGGGGGCTTGAACTGCAAATAGCTGATGGGGACGGGGCTTGGAATGGAAATGGGCTGAGGGGAAGTGGGGGGCTTGAAGAAGGGAATGGATGCTGGGTGAGACTGGAACTAGAAGGGAGCTGATGTTGGGGGAGGATTAAAATGGGATGGGGCTGGGAGAGTAAAATGGAGAGGGGAAAAATATTTTGTGTAGGAGGGATGAAAAATCTACAATTGGCCAGGTATTGGGAGAGTAATTGGGGATTGAGGATGGAGGGGTAAAATTTGTGTGGATGAAATAGGAATGAGGAAAGAGCAAAAGGAGAAAGATTAGTATGTTAAAGCAGATGTAGAGAGAGAGAATGGAAAAAAAACTAGAAGAGAGAAGAAAGGACAAATGGACAGCAGACGATGGAGAGTTAGCAGAAAACATGAAGAAACCAGAAGAAAATGGCTGGACCAATTGCAACTGAAAAAAATGCACAAAAGGTAGAACGATATCTCTTTATTTTGAATTTATTAACTGGAATATGTCAGCTCTGGGAAATGTGCATCATTAACATCTGCGCTTTGTTTGGTACAAGAGGAAATTCCTATTTGACGTTGCCACTTGTTCTCTTTCCCCAGTATTCACTGAAATGTATTGGTTTAATATTTGCAGTGTTGCCTTTTGATAGGTAGGGTATGGTGCTTTGTGAGTCCTGGTAATGCTGTCAGGATACGGCGGGTTTGCTATGGGTTCTAAATGGGCAGCGTTTGTAGTAGTTCCTAATGTGCCTGGCGGTTGGCACTGGATTATAGTAATGTAGAAATCTTTTAGTCTTTCTTTATCCATACACTCATTAAGAGACATGTTTACTAAAAGTTAGTGTATGGTAACATTATGCAAATATTTATGCAAATAAGACCACTTATGCAAATGACATGCTGGCACTTTGAGGAAATTCTTTGGTTTTGTGCGGCAGTTTGGGCACTCGGGCTCAAAAAGGTTAGCCATCACTGCTCTAAGGTGTACATATTAAGATCCTTAAGTCTGTCCTCATATGCTTTATAATGAAGGCCATTAATCATTTTAGTAGCAACCCTCTGCACCGACTCCATCCTGTTCACATCCTTTTGAAGGTGCGGTCTCCAGAATTGCACACCATACTCCAAATGAGGTCGCACCAAAGACTTATACAGAGGCATTATCACCTCCTTTTTTCTGCTAGCCATTCCTCTCCGTATGCACCCAAGCATCCTTCTAGCTTTTGCCATCGCCTTTTCTACCTGTTTAGCTACTTTAAGATCATCAGACACAACCACGCCTAGGTCCCGCTCTTCTTTAGTGGACAAAAGTACTTCACCTCCTATACTGTATTGCTCCCTTGGATTGCTGCAGCCCAAATGCATGACCTTACATTTTTTAACATTAAATCCCAGCTGCCAAATTCTAGACCTTATCAGAATATAGAAAGACTAGGGGACATGCAATGAAGCTACAGGGTAAACTATTTAAGACTAATAAAAGAAAATATTTTTTCACTCAACGTGTAATAAAACTGTGGAGTTTGTTACCGGAGGATGTAGTAAAGGCTGTTAGTGTAGCTGGGTTTAAAAAAGGTTTGGACAAGTTCCTGGAGGAAAGGTCCATAAACCATTATTAAGAAGGGACCCAGGATATCAATGCTTGAACCAGTACAAGCATTGTGGAACCTGTGTCCCTTGGGGAAACTGCTAGGTACGTATGACCTAGATTGGCCACTGTTGGAAACAGAATACTGGGCTTGATGGACCTTGGTCTGACCCAGTATGGCATAGCTTATGTTCTTATGTTCTTATGTACTCCATCCCAATCCACAGTCTCTCCATCTCATGGCTTGGCTGCTGAAAGCATAGTGTTACAAGATCTTAACCTTCTTCAGGAAGTAAAGGGGATCCACTAGCCGCCAGGAAACTGTCCACTAGACGTTCTTATGAGTTCAAGTGGCATAGGTTCTCCATCTAGTGTTCCCATAAAGCTCTCAATCCCTTCTCAGCTCCTGTGGAGGCTCTCCTTCAGTATCTCCTCCATCTTTTGTCCTTTAGTCTCAAGACAAACTCGGTGAGAGTTCACCTCAGTGCAATTGCTGCTCCTCACCATCCCTTGGATGGGCAGCCTATCTCCTCACAACCGCTTGTGGTGTGTTTCATGAGAGGGCTCTTATTGACCAAGCCTTCCTTCAGACCACTACCAGTGGCATGAGATCTTAATCTCGTGTTAGGTCAACTCCTCCAGCTGCCTTTTAAACCTTTAGCCACAACCTTTCTAAAGTTTCTCTCTTTGAAGGTTATTTTCCTAATTGCCCTCACTTCAGATAAAAGCATCAGTGAGCTTCAGGCTGCTGGCAGACCCGTCTTACACCCTGTTCAACCATGATAAAGTGTTCTTTAGGACTCACTCCCATTTCATGCCAAAGGTAGTGTCTCCTTTCCATTTCAACCAATCAGTTTACCTTCCTGTCTTTATCCTTAGACCACATTCCTCTAGGGCAGAAGCAGCCCTGCACACCCTTGACTGCAAGTGTCCCTTACCATTTTATCTTCAAAGGGCTCGAGAGTGCTGCAGGGCTTCACGGTTGTTCATTTCCTTTGACCCTAGTCATTTGGGTCTCCCAGTTTCTAAACATTCTCTATCCAAATGGACAGCAGATTGCATCTCATTTGCTTATGGCAGGGCAGGACTATACCTTGAGGGGCATGTCACTGCCCATAATGTTCGTGCCATGGCTGCATCCATGGCAAACCTACGTTCTGTGGCCATTGATGAAATTTGCAAAGCAGCTACCTGGTCTTCAGTGCATACCTTTGCTGCTCATTACTGTCTTGACAAGGACTCCCATCGGATGCCATGTTTGGTGAGACTGTACTCCAGCACCTCTTTCAAACTTAGGGCAACTCCTACCCTCCGTCCCGGAACTTTTCGATGCCAGACATCCATGACTAGACCGGCTACTAAAATGGTAAGTAGTCTTCATCATAAAGCATATGGGGGCAGACTTAAAGATCTCAATATATATACTTTGAAGGAAAGGCAGAGATATAAGATGTTTAAATACCTCTGCACAGGAGGAGAGCCTATTTCAATTGAAAGAAAGCTCTGAAACAAGGGGGCATAGGATGAAGTGAAAGGGGATGGACTCAGGAATAATCTGAAGAAATATTTCTTTATGGAAAGAGTGGTTGGTGCATAGAATAGTCTCCCAGTGGAGATGGTAGAGGTGAGGACTGTATCTGAATTCAAGAAAGCGTGGGACAAACACAGAGGATCTCTAATTGAAGAGAAAGGATTGTACAGCTTAGGAGTTGGTATGTTTGGGCAGACTGTATAGGCTGTATAGTCTTTATCTGCCATCATGTTTTTATGTTTCTAAACCTTATAGCCTGAATGGTACCAAAAATATATTCATTGCCATTCCTGCCTCAAATGTGTCATTAGTTCTGAAACACACTAATGCTTTCACCGATACACAAACTCTCACCTCAACATTCTCTGCACAGCATTTGCCTAAGCCCTCCAAATCACAGTGGGGGCTACTAGAACTTTCTCTAGGCTCCATAACTATGCTACCTGAATGCCCCGCTTGGCTCAACCCCATTTCTCTGTATATCTTGCTTGGCTTACTCCAGTTTTTATAGGAGTCACCATGACCTCATAAAAGGTCTATCTTTCAGTTGTACTCTGAACTGCAGAGGTTGCCTTCCTCTGTCTCTCTTCAGACTTCTGTCATGCTGTGAGTCATGAAATCATAAGAAATGCCATACTGGGTCCATCAAGCCCAGTATGCCGTTTCCAACAGTGGCCAATCCAGATCACAAGTATGTGGTAGAATTTAGAAAGCAGATAGTTGCATGTTACTTACCCATGGATAAGCCATGGCTTTCCCCATGTCTGTCTCAATAATGGTTTATGGACTTTTTCTCTGGGAATTTGTCCAGCACCATTAAGCAGTTGCCAGAACTTCCTTAAGACTTCTGCAGCTAGTACTGCCTCTGGTGACACTCCAGACAAAGTCCTGATAGCTGCAATGTGGCCTGATTGTACTTGTGGGCACCAAGGTCCTCCCTCTCCAGCGCTGCGCATCAGACCCTCCTGCTGCAATGCTGCCTCTGAAGTAGCATTGTCCCCTTAATTTTCTCTTAACCACGGTTCTCTTCTCCATCAGCAAGTCCAAGCGAGGCACAGGCACCCACAGACAACCAAGGAAACTGTAGGAACAGGTCAAGAAGAGATTCACCTCTTATGTGTCCAAACAGCTTTATTTAATACTCCCCTACTGTTTTGGCTGTTCTGCCTTCCTCAGGGGGTAACAAAACTTAGCAGTTAGCATTGGGGTGTGTAGGGGAGAAGATCGTTGAATATCCCGCCGAGCGACATTTCCACGGTTCACAGGGCTGTAAACCATGTAAATGCCTTTCAAATATCTTTTTATATTTTGTACAGTATGCAGGAATAGCAGCACTGTTTTTATTTCTCTGTCAATTTTTTTTTAAAGTGATATTTATTTATTTATTTTATTTATTAATATTTCTTATATACTGCACTATTTGCGATCAGCGCGGTTTACATAGAACAACAACATCCAACAATATACATATGTCTGGTCATTACATTGAGCAGGAAATGGAACTTGGAGAACAAGGTAAACTATATACATATGAAGTTGAATGAGAACGGGTACTGTTTGGTGTTTTACATTGTTGGGGACGCACTATTCGAGTGTGACTGGGGTTCAGAGCTGTCAGTGATATTGTTTCTGTCCTCCCTTTAGGCCTTGTTGCTCAAACCTGGAACTGAGGTGTCTCTTCTTTCTTCTCCCACTTCTGATAAGTGTTCCAGATTTGTCTGCAAAAAATCTGGTAACTATTAAAGCAGCAATAATATTGTAGCAGCAGATAAGCATGCAATAAATAAAACCAGGAGTCATTTCAAGGATCCAAGCCAGTTTAATGTGCACAGGCTCGAGCAATAATCAATTTCAAAATGGCTGAGCAATGGTTTCTAGCAAAACAACAACTTTTATACCGTTCTTCTCCATTCTAGACATAGGCAAACTTTTCATTGGTCCCAGTAACCCCTCTCACCCATCTATTGGTCCTGGTACCACTACGTAGCTATCCAATGAGGACCTTGATCTGGGCTCAGCACCTGGTTGCCCCCCTTTCAGTCCTTATTACAATGGACAGTTCTTAGACTTTCGATACTTCTCTCCTCCAAGGTCACTGGCTTGCTGGAATATGAGTGATAGCGGGGCACTGTAACCTTGCTTTCTGCAGAGTTAATTAATTCCATAGAAGCTGTGCTCTCTTATCAGTACCAATTAGAGCTGTTTTCTGTCTTTTCTAAGTTTCGTTTCTGCTTAGCTATGTTCAGTTAAGCTGAGTTAAGTTTCAATTCTATGGTGTCATCATTCAGGGGGGGTTTCATTCCTCTGGGCCTAACTACAGGCTTCAGTTACAGGTCAAGCTGTTCAGGCCTGTCTGCTCACTTCAGACACCATGGATCACAGGCCTTCGCCTACCACATTCCCCCCTTTGATTATTCTCACCCGCATGTCAATAAGGTGTGAGAATCAAATCACATAATACTAGGTAAAGGTATCACTCTGTGGTAAAGGGTAGTAAGTTCACATAGCTAGTATCTTTGTAGCTGCCTTATGCTCTACAGTGCTATTAATAACTGAAGTTATCATTCGCAAGCAAAGTGGCAAGAAACAAGGGAATAACAAGCAGATAGTCAGAGTCCATAATTTGGCAAGAGTGGGTAAAAGAACTAAAGGATTAGAAGGTTCAGGAGCATTTATGCCGGACCACCAAGATGTCTTCTTCTTTGTTGTGCTGTTGTAAAACTTCTGATTTAGACAGTCCAGCTGTCCGATCTTCATAGCAAATTGTGGTCCGGTCCGAACAAAACACAAACTGTCAACAATGGGGTGGGCCAATACCCACTCACTAGTAGTATTATGTAAATCAGTCTGATTGTAGGGGATGGAGTAATTCAGTTCTTGGGCCTCCCAAGGCCATTAGTCTCCCATTGTTGTTTCTCCACAAAACAAGCAATCTGAAACATGAAGACCGAATGCCACTGCTCCTGCTAATTCAAGAAATAAGTTCTGGTGGCAGCAGGAACGTCAAAGTCTGATTTCATGGCTTCATAGAAAGAGTGATCTTTTGTCCTGTTCTGGTGGTGGTATGCAAGCTGCACAAGGGGGTAGGGCAAAAGTCATTTCAAAGCACCCCAAAACAGTTGCCAGAATAAAGCAATAATAATAATTCATAATGGGTATAGTCTCTGGAAAATTGAAGGAACTGTCGGATTTCACAAAGGTAGAGTTGATTGTAGATCCTCAAGCTTCTGCCGTACGTAGACCTACCAGCTTTTTGGCAGGAGTAGGGCTGTAGATTCCAAAGTATCACTGTCTTCTGGGATGTCTCAGGTTCTTAAAATATCATAGTACAGTCTCTCAGGCTACCGCACCGTACCGCAGTAACTGAAACCATGAAACGTTACCACGCTGACACCTTAAAGAGATCCCTCAACAAACCTCGTGACCTGTTTGCCCTTGTTAAGCGACTTACAACAGAACCTGCATCAGAACAAGCAAATGGAATCCATCCTCAAATATATGCAGATTATCTACAAACCAAACTATGTCAGATAAACAACAACTCTGCGTCCAATACTATCCTTCAGCCTTACAACCAAACATCACTCACTACCTTCATGACCCCATCCAAACAATGCATCGAAAACACCATAGCAGCTATCAACACGACTACAGCACAATCTGATCCATGCCCAGCATTCTGGATCAAAGAACTACGAACAGACCTCAGTCCCATCATAGCCAGACTCATGCAACAATCGTTCACAACAGGTGATTTCCCACGCACCCTCAAACACACATCAATAAGACCTCTACTAAAAAACAACAAATTCGACAGAAACCGGAATCCTACAGACCTATAGCAAGCATACCGATCGTAGCAAAAATAATGGAAAAGGAAGTTCAGAGACAAATACAAGACCACATTGACTCCAATGCACCACTGGATCCATGCCAACACGGATTCAGAGAAGCACACGGGGTTGAGACCCTTCTTACCACACTCTTCAGCAGCATAATATCAGGCATCAACAATACCCGCCAAGGCTTTGTCCTTGTCTTCCTTGACATCGCGGCGGCGTTTGATTCCGTGAACCATGAACGCCTCTTAGAACGCCTCAAAGAAAAAGGAATCTCCGGTAAAGCACTCGAGTGGTGCAGGTCCTACCTCTCTGACAGATGGCAGCAGGTTCGATCCAAAGACACATCATCAGAACCATTCCACCAAAGCCAAGGTGTCCCACAAGGATCCTCCCTCTCTGCCTTGCTGTTCAATATATACATGCAACCTCTCTGCAACCTTATCCGGTCCTTCAACGTGAACTGCATGATATACGCAGATGACGTGCTATTATACATGCCTTTTGCAACAGAAAACCTGACCTCTCACCAATAACATGCTGCATAAATGAAATATCCAACTGGCTACAATCCCAAAACCTCCGGATTCAACACAAGAAGACGGAGGTCATGTTCATTACAAGAAATCATAACTTCACTGCGCCTACAGTACTAAAGGTGAAGGAAGCTGACCTCCAGATCAAATCCTCGATCAGATACCTTGGCGTCACACTAGACCAGAACCTAAATATGCAGGCGCATATAAGTAACACTGTAAGGGCAGTATACCATAAAATCAGATCCCTTAGATACCTACGATCGCTGCTGCAGCCTGATGATTTCAGGACCATCTTTCAAGCACTAATAATTCCGCATTTCGATTATGCGAATGCAATACTGCAAGGACTCCCCCAAACCACTCTGAACCCACTGCAAATGGCAATGAACACCGCAGCAAGAGTACTACACGGAGCATCCAGGAAAGACCATGTCACACCCATTATGAAACAGCTCCACTGGCTCCCGATTCAAGGTAGGATTACATTCAAGACCTTGCTACTCACCTTCAAAGCCACCAACGGTCTCTCGTCAACATCACTATCAGAGATAGTCCAGAAGACACCCCACAATAGGGACAGAAGGTCAGTAGCACAAAACACCTTGATAGTCCCAAGATCAATGACTCAATGCACCAAGTCAACATCCAGCAGGGCATTCAAACTTTATGCACCAATGATCTGGAACAGCCTCCCTCACAACATCCGAACAATCCCAGACATATTCCAATTCAGGAAGGCTGTGAAACACTACCTCTTCCTCCTACATTACCCGGAAACCAATGAAAGCTCAGCACCAATTACCGAAACCTCACAAATCTCCTCTGTCTGAAACCATAAGAACACATGACCAGCCTGTAAATTGTATATATTGTTATTGTATATAGTTACCCTGTTAGCCAAGTTGATTCTCCTGTTCATATGTAAACACAAAGTACTATTGGAAATGTGTATGTTCGTTGTTTATTGTAAACCGCACTGATGCTGAATAGCGCGGTATAAAAGAGACTTTAAATAAATAAATAAATAAATAAAATTATTGCCTCCTTAGAGCAGTTCACTTCTTCAGAAAATCAAAATAGTCTTTTCAGAGTATTTAAACACAGTCTCTTAGAAGATTCAATTTCTTAACACAACACAGTCTCTTTCTGATGATTGCAGTTTTCTCCAGATGCGAGGCTTACCTTCAGATAAACAAACAGTCTTGAAATAGTGCAGTGTCTGAGGGACCAATAGGTCCGTGGCTGTTGTCGTAGGGTGAGGTGCAATGGTGTCTCAGGATGCTGTACAGTAGTCCAGTGATCAGGTTCAAGAGCAGCTGCTGACTTCACTTGATTATGATGGATCCAAGGTTCAAATTCTGCGACTTTTACTGCAGTTGGAGTTGACAAGATGACAACATAGGGTCCCCTCCAATGCAGGGCTAACGGTATCTTTCTCCACTCTTTGATCCACACCGAGACTCCAGGCTTGAAAGGATGCAGGGGTGCAGGCAAATTGATGGGTAATCGATTTTGTACCTAGGTATGAAGACTTCTGCAAAACAGAACTTAAAACCAATAGTTCATGTCTAATAATTTCAGATCCTATCTGTCTCATATCTCCTTTTATTTCCTATACAATAGGCAGGGGTTGCCCATACAGAATCTCAAAAAGGGGAAACTCCTAAAGACTTAGCAGGGGCTAAGTATATCCTAAGAAGGGCTATGGGAAGAACCTGGGGCCACTTCAGGTAAACCTCTTGGCAAAGTTTGGACAACTGAGATTTCAGGGTTCTATTCATACATTCTACTTTTCCTAAATTCTGAGATCTATAGGCAGTATGTATCTGTTAATATCAATATCTTGGGGCTATACTTAATGGACTTGCTTCCTAAGGTTATCCACCCTCATTCTTTGTACAGGGTCCCATATGCATGCAAGGTTGTAAGGGCATACTTGGAATCTGGGTACACATTTAGACAGGGCTCTTTTCCTATTGTTAGTGCTCTAGTGAGGGCTATCAGTTCAGCTTTCTGTGGTGAAGTTTCTGGGGCCAGGGCTGAGGACTCAACTACCAAATCAGGGGTCACCACTGCATATCTAGCACAACAATGTCCATTGATGATGAAACTGCCTTCAGCCACAAAGAAAGTCTGTTCAGGGTTCTCCAGAGGGACATCAGTCAAATCCAGGCGGCTTGAGAATACAGTGTCCATAATTTCTAAACAGTCATGATCAGGGGATCAAGACTAACTGATAACAACATAGCAGGATTGAAAGCTTGACTGACCCTTCAGTTGTATCTGGGGTTTTTCACACAACATACTCTAATACTTCAACATTCATAGATTTGTTAGCTAGTAGTTTCCTTTGTATTTCATATTGGTTAGAACAGAGTGTGGTACAGTAACTTGAAGATTCTGTCTCAAAGGGATTTTCTTTTAGTTTTTGCTTACTAGGAAGGCTGTAGCTGTAACAGCTTCTCAAATAAGGTCCAAGAGATTGAGTCAACACTCCTAGAACATTTCCTTGTGACTCATGAACATAGAGACTGAAAGGTTTTCTGGACATCTGGTAGACCCAGAATTGGTGACAACATCAGAGTGTTTTTTTTCAAAGATCAAAAGGCTGCATCCTGTTCAAGTCCCCATTCCAATGCAGACTTTTCCATTCCTTTGATAGCTTGATACAACGGTTTTGCTAGCAGCGCAAAATTGGGGATCCATATACAACATACTCTGTGGCACCCAAGAAGGCTCTCACTTGCCTCCTGGTGGTTGGGGTAGGAATACTGCATACAGCTTCTTTGCATTCTGGTCCCAGGCGTCGAATTCCGCTGGACAACTGGAATCCTAGGTGTTTAACTTGTTGGACATAATTGCACCTTGGCTCTTGAGACTTTGTATCCAGCCTCATTAAGAGGGTGCAAAAGTTCACTGATGGCTTGTAGACATTCACTTTCTGAGTTGTTGGTTATGAGCAAGTTGTCCACATATTGAAGTAGAATTTTTTTTTCCTGGAGTTTCTGGATAACTTGTCAAATCCTTGCTGAGTGAGGCGAGTTCTTGAATCCTTGAGGTAATCTTGTCCAGATGAGTTGGCCCCGCCTCCTTGTAGTGGGGTCTTGGGCTAAGCGTATGCAGAAAAAAAAACATCTTTTTAAGTCCAGAATGATGAAATGTATAGCTTCAGCAGAGATCAGTTCCAAGAGAATATAAGGATTTTGGTACCACTGGTTGTATAGTTTCAGCTGCATCATTCATTCTTCTTAGATCCTGCACTGGGCGGTAGCCACCTGTCCCAGGCTTCTTGACTGGCTTGAGGGTGACAATGACAGGGGCTATGTTCTTCGCTAGGCCAGGTGGATTATCTTCTGCCCATACTCCAGGTGGGGCTATAAGGTTGGTAGGTATACAGGAACTTGTTGACTTGACTGGAGGTGTGCTATAGAACCGCCACTCCTCTTCTCGGGGAACAGTCAGCACCATCAATCCAGCAGGTTTTGGGTTTACAGTAATTTGCATTTCTTCCTCTTCAGCAAAGGATATCTGTGCCTGAAGCTTTGCAAGCAGATCTCGGCCCCAAGGCACTCAGGCATATACAGGAACTGGTGCATTATTTTCTGTCCCCCTAGTTCACACATGCGGTTCTGCAGGAAAGGCTTTGCGGACTTAGCCCCAGTAGCTCTGATAATGGTGGTGCATCTAGAAAAACACAGGGGCTACTGGCTTTAGTATTCTGCTCCTGTATCCCCCATAAAAGTCCATATATTGGTCCCCTATTTTTCAGACTGACTCCTGGGGACCCAGGGAAACTGGAGAGTCCGGTCTGGCCTAGTCTTCATCCATGCTGTAGCCCTCTTTAGCTGCCACTTACTCTATAGCTACTTCCTTCTCCTACTAGAACATTGTGCTTGGTTTATTGTTTTATGACTCTGCAATCAAGTACTCCCTCCTCCCCTCCTGGGGTGGAGTCAAGATACGGGCATTCACTTCTCTAATGTCCTTCTTTTTCTGCAATGGGCGCACTGATTCGCACCCAGTGGAGGCCTGCTACTTCTGCGGCCTCTTACACGTTCTCTGGTCCTTTGATTAGGAGAATCTCCTCCACGTCGTTCAATGAAAGCAGCACCAAGCTGATCTGCTTTCTTTTTTATTTTACATTCACTTTCTCTGCCACATTCAGTCTTACATTTCACATACTTTCAAAATCAACTTCCATTAACTGTGCTGTATTATGCCCGCAAATCCATCCATTGTCTGTAATTTTTGTTTTATATCTCTCTGGGACTGACTGACAAAAACACAACTTCTCCTGGGCTACTGGTCTGCATTATACTGTTCATTAGTTCAATCAAATCCTAAAACTTCTCAGTGTATAATGCAGGTGTTTTTTTTTCAGTTCTAAACAAGTCTGGTCAGCTGACTTTCACTTCTGGTCCAGAGGGGGTGCACATCCCCCTGCTGCGGAGGTGGCTGGCAAACTAGGGAATCTGCAGGGAGGAGTCCCCCCCCCTCTCCTGGGCTCTGTTTCTCCTAGCAACGCTCTATCCAGGAGGTTGTTTTTTTTTTTTTTTCATGTTCTACTTCTCTGCTGTGGGCACATTAGTTCACGCCTACCGGGGGGTGACATCATCGGTGGACTGGGCTCCATCCCCCCTTAAGCACTCTGAACGGAGCTACTTACAGAGAGAGAGAGAGAGTGACGAGACAGGATATCTAGAGATTCTGGGGCAAAATATGGTGAACTAAGGAAATATGAGCAACTAGCAGAAGCCACTCCCTTTCACATAGCATTCCTGATTGGGACAGAGACATTTCATAGTCTTCAGTAAATCCCTTACTGAAATTCTTGATCATACTTGAAAAGACACTTATTAAAAAACCTTATTACCGTAAACATAAGCTTAATTTGAGCACAGACATACAATTTAGATACAGTTCTTAAAATATCTTATAGAGAGAACTATAGCTATCTGTTACGTATGACTAGAATAAAAATACTTAGCAACTATCTGCCAGCCATAATCAGCATGTCTCTGCAAAAGAAATTATTATTTTTTTAGTTCAGAAAGCAAATATTCAAAAGACATTCCGGATACTTTTCCATAGCTGTGGTGGATATCTAAAATGCATATACACCCTCTTTTTTTTTTTTTTAACAATAAATATGTCTTCTATCAGGTGCTTGCCACAGTAAATCAGGTAATAACGTCTTGGAATTTTAAAACAAATGAATTTATCTTGAATTGTAAAGGTCGTCATTAGTCACTAGTACAGATTTCAAAGATAAAATCCTAACACAATTTTCTTATTCACTCAGAATTTAAACCATTCATTCTCAGGTTGCAATCTGCTGTTAGTTTTTGAAACAACAGATATACTTCCTTTATTTTACACAAGCAAGAGACTGCTCAATCGGGAACGGCTGTCTCATTCCCTAGTAAGCTGTGTGAGCCACACCCCTCCGCTCACTGGAAACGAAATGATCACAGTTTCACAGACACACAGAGATATGCTAGCAAGAATCATTTAAATCAGTGTCAAGTCGTGATCTAATAATTACTTTGTAGGTTTATAAGTCAAAGGAAATAAACCCAAAAACAGTTTGCTTAGTTTATAATTTCTGAAAGGTAACAATAAAAATACAGACAAAGCAGAGAATATAACTAAAAACAGTTTACGGAGCTCCGATGAGGTTAATTCGACCTTCAAAACTAAAATTCTGACTAAATATTCCTATCGAATGGTATATAATACCTGACCATAGTAGAAGGAACATCACCATTAAAACACAGTGAATAAAACAGGTACAATTTTCCTGACATAAGCACAAACTAACAGCATTGAGATTTAAGCCTGCACAGGGTTAGAAAGACACTGTACATTCTTTCCTTCAGACACGCCCCCTGTCAGTTTTTCACTGTGCAGTGAACTGGGTGAGACCAGCTTTTTGATTTCTAAAGTGACTCTAGGTGTTTTGGGTCTTCGTTCTGCTTGATTAATACAATTTCTTAATCAGTGAACTGTCACAAATTACTCAACAGAATAATCTCACATTTATAACAGAAGGGAAACTCGTGGTTTCAACAGAGAACAAAAAAACCCCAGATACACAGTAGGGCAGACAATACACATCAAACGCTTCACAATCATGCTAGCAACATATCCCAAAAAAAAAACAATCCTGTCTGTTCTGACTAGGCTGAATCATGATTCTCTATAACAGCTGTACCTCGCGAATACTCATGCAAGGATTTTCAAACAAATTTTCCCCACGCATACTCATGTAGGGACCTCGCGAATACGCATACGAGGTTGACTTAAGTCTTACCAAACAAGAAGGACGATGGCTTCGCCTTGCGCATACTCATGCAAGGGTAATAGGACCGTCCTTGAGAGGTGATCAAGCTCTCTTACCAATTTCCAATTTTCTCGAGATTACAAATTCCAAGTTCCAAATTCTTACCAAAGTTTCACAAGTTTCAAACTGCAGTTCTAACTCATCTGTCTAGACAGGTTTTCAAAACTATACTTACCGGATCCGGTCCCCGATACTTCACTAGCTTCTGAGTTGGATCCTGGACTCCCCCGGGTCGGAGGTGTTGGCCAGCTGGACCCAGTGCCTGCCGAGGCCAGGCAGAACCCCCTCCGATACAAGAGGATCAGTGGGCCCAGGGAAATTCCCCTGTGTCGGATTGGCATGGTTCCAACTGGACCAAACCTCAAGGCGAATTACGTGGATTTATTCACTTGAACACCATCTACCACTCGCACTTCCCGGCCAACGCACCAAGAATGTAGCAGCAGATAAGCATGCAATAAATAAAACCAGGAGTCATTTCAAGGATCCAAGCCAGTTTAATGTGCACAGGCTCGAGCAATAATCAATTTCAAAATGGCTGAGCAATGGTTTCTAGCAAAACAACAACTTTTATACCGTTCTTCTCCATTCTAGACATAGGCAAACTTTTCATTGGTCCCAGTAACCCCTCTCACCCATCTATTGGTCCTGGTACCACTACGTAGCTATCCAATGAGGACCTTGATCTGGGCTCAGCACCTGGTTGCCCCCCTTTCAGTCCTTATTACAATGGACAGTTCTTAGACTTTCAATACTTCTCTCCTCCAAGGTCACTGGCTTGCTGGAATATGAGTGATAGCGGGGCACTGTAACCTTGCTTTCTGCAGAGTTAATTAATTCCATAGAAGCTGTGCTCTCTTATCAGTACCAATTAGAGCTGTTTTCTGTCTTTTCTAAGTTTCGTTTCTGCTTAGCTATGTTCAGTTAAGCTGAGTTAAGTTTCAATTCTATGGTGTCATCATTCAGGGGGGGTTTTCATTCCTCTGGGCCTAACTACAGGCTTCAGTTACAGGTCAAGCTGTTCAGGCCTGTCTGCTCACTTCAGACACCATGGATCACAGGCCTTCGCCTACCACAATATTGGCTGGAAGGCACAAGAACACTGAAAAGGACCAATACAGCACCAAGACCCTGACATCAGAAAAGAACCAAGACACACCAAGATTATCTGGAAGGCCCTAAAACACTTCTAGAATGTCAATATAGCAGCAAAATTGATAGCAAGGTACTATAATATCCAAATAGGACCAGCACAGCAGCAAGATTGACTACAAGGCCCTAGAACACCCACAGAACAAGAGACCACCTTGACCGATTGCAAGCACTAAAACATGTCAAGAGGACCGACAACACCATGACTGGCTGCAAATCCCTAAAATATCCAAAAGAGGACCAGCAGAGCACCTCCACTGGCTGTAAGGCCCTGAAATTCCCAAAGAAGACAAGCACTGTGCCAAGAGGTGCTTTTCTCAGAAAAAGCTGCAAGCGGACAAAGTCTCTCTGGTTATGTGATCATTACTTTACTGGCAAACTAGGTGACTTAAAACTTGAGACAGAAGGGAGCTTGTGGGTTTATTTGGAAAAGTCTGTTTTTTATTTCATTAAAAAAGCAAAACTAGGGAGAGGAAGTGACATCATCCATCTGAATGGTGGCTTAGGGGATTTTCTATGCAGCCTCGAGCAACCACAAGCTCTCCAATCTTGCTCATTTGCAGCAGCTGTGCTCCCAACTAATAGTGTTTAGCAGTGGAGACTACGGTGGCTGCATGGTGGTGAAATTAAAATACAGGGATGGCAAGGAGAAGCCACAGGCGTCCCAGCACCGTGTCAGCAAGGCTGGAGTGTGGGCTTCCCCAGCAACATGGCCTCGATAGTTGAATCTGAGGCAGAAGAGGGGGTAAGTTTAGAGCTGCACCTCTCAACAGGGGCTGACCAATCATTCCTGCACCACAAATTTATATGCGGGTTTGATGAGATGGCAGTGGAATTTTACATCATGTGCAAAGAGGTGATGTCAAATTTCTGATATACATGGAGACATTCGTGAACTTGGTGGACGGGTGAAAAGAGGTGAAGCAGAAGGAGCATGCTGAATTGATTAATGAATTGCAATGTGCAGCAGACCAGCACAAACAGGCCATGGACTTGGCCTACAAACTAGATGACCTGGAAAACAGAGCGCACAAAGAAATAATGTGAAGATCTGGAGGGTACCTGAGGCCAAGGAGGGTACAGAAGAGGTCAGCAGGAAACTGCTAATGGAGGAGGGCCTTGATGGAGACTGAGAGGGCCCACTGGGCAATGGGCAAAGCCTCCAGGAACAAGCCCAGAGATATTGTGCACTTTCTGAGCTTTCCTAATGCAGATTTGCTGCTATGCTGGGACCGAGAGAAGAAAAATGCAACTTTTCAAGGATCTCCTGTGTCTCCGTACTAGGACCTCTCAACCTTTACCCTAGTGAGGGGTAAGGAAATGAAACCCACCATCAAGGTGCTCACCAAAGAACAGATCCAATATTTCTGGTCATTCCTGTTTCGGATGAACTTTATGGTGGCTGGCAAGCGTGTCTCAGCCAAGGACCTATCTGAGGCCTGGCTGGGATAGTGAAGGACTATGCCAGCGATGGCGAACCTATGGCACGCGTGCCAGCTGTGGCACGCGAAGGCCTTGCAGCTGGCACGCGGGAAGGTCCGCAATCGAAAAAAAAAAAACCAACCCTGTCTGCTGCCGTTGTCGGGGCCGCCGCGGCAGAATCGAGCGTGCCGCGGGGCCCCCCTGTACCCACCCGCAGAGCCTGTCCTCCCCGTAGCAGCTCTCTCTTTGGAGCTGCAGTCAGACCGCGCCGGCTTGCAGAGCGCGAGGGAAGAGTTTCCCTTTCGCGACTCTGTTAAGCCCGCGGGTGCTGATGGGAACTTCCCATCAGCCCCCGCGGGCTTAACAGAGCAGCGAGGGAACTCTTCCCTCGCGCTCTGCAAGCCGGCGCGTCTGACTGCAGCTCCAAAGAGAGAGCTGCTACGGGGAGGACAGGCTCTGCCGGGTGGGTACAGGGGGGCCCCGCGGCACGCTCGATTCTGCCGCGGCGGCCCCGACAACGGCAGCAGACAGGGTTGTTTTTTTTTTAATTTTCCCTGGGCTGGGCTGGGCTGGGCTGGGCTGGGGGGGGGTGGGGGTTAGGAGTGGTGATGGGCTGGGCTGGGCTGGGCTGGGGGGGTTAGGAGTGGTGATGGGCTGGGCTGGGCTGGGCTGGGGGGGGTTAGGAGTGTTGCTGGGCTGGGCTGGGGGGGGTTAGGAGTAGTGATGGGCTGGGCTGGGCTGGGCTGGGGGGTGTTAGGAGTAGTGATGGGCTGGGGTGGGGGGGTTAGGAGTGGTGATGGGCACTGGGCTGGGGGGGTTAGGAGTGGTGATGGACACTGGGCTGGCTGGGGGGGGTTAGGAGTGGTGATGGGCACTGGGCTGGCTGGGGGGGTTAGGAGTGGTGATGGGCGCTGGGCTGGGGGGGTAGGAGTGGTGATGGGCGCTGGGGGGGGTTAGGAGTGGTGATAGGCGCTGGGGGGGCTTAAACTAAAAATTGAGTGATGGGGGATTAGGACTGGGAGTGGGCTGATGGGGAGGTTAGGACTGGAAATGGGCTGGTGGGATTAGGACTGGGAGTGGGCTATGGGGGGCTAGGACTGGTAATGGGTTGGGGGGGTTGCTAGGACTGGAAATGGGCTGAGTGGAAGGGGGCTTGAACTGCAAATAGCTGTTGGGGATGGGGCTTGGAATGGAAATGGGCTGAGGGGACGTGGGGGGCTTGAACTGCAAATAGCTGATGGGGACGGGGCTTGGAATGGAAATGGGCTGAGGGGAAGTGGGGGGCTTGAAGAAGGGAATGGATGCTGGGTGAGACTGGAACTAGAAGGGAGCTGATGTTGGGGGAGGATTAGAATGGGATGGGGCTGGGAGAGTAAAATGGAGAGGGGAAAAATATTTTGTGTAGGAGGGATGAAAAATCTACAATTGGCCAGGTATTGGGAGAGTAATTGGGGATTGAGGATGGAGGGGTAAAATTTGTGTGGATGAAATAGGAATGAGGAAAGAGCAAAAGGAGAAAGATTAGTATGTTAAAGCAGATGTAGAGAGAGAGAGAATGGAAAAAAAAACTAGAAGAGAGAAGAAAGGACAAATGGACAGCAGACGATGGAGAGTTAGCAGAAAACATGAAGAAACCAGAAGAAAATGGCTGGACCAATTGCAACTGAAAAAAAATGCACAAAAGGTAGAACGATATCTTTTTATTTTGAATTTATTAACTGGAATATGTCAGCTCTGGGAAATGTGCATCATTAACATCTGCGCTTTGTTTGGTACAAGAGGAAATTCCTATTTGACGTTGCCACTTGTTCTCTTTCCCCAGTATTCACTGAAATGTATTGGTTTAATATTTGCAGTGTTGCCTTTTGATAGGTAGGGTATGGTGCTTTGTGAGTCCTGGTAATGCTGTCAGGATACGGCGGGTTTGCTATGGGTTCTAAATGGGCAGCGTTTGTAGTAGTTCCTAATGTGCCTGGCGGTTGGCACTGGATTATAGTAATGTAGAAATCTTTTAGTCTTTCTTTATCCATACACTCATTAAGAGACATGTTTACTAAAAGTTAGTGTATGGTAACATTATGCAAATATTTATGCAAATAAGACCACTTATGCAAATGACGTGCTGGCACTTTGAGGAAATTCTTTGGTTTTGTGCGGCAGTTTGGGCACTCAGGCTCAAAAAGGTTAGCCATCACTGGACTATGCCATCTCTCAATTGCAATCCCAGGTGCAGCGACTGGTGCCTTCCAAATGGAAAAAAGTGGGGGGCTCCACCTCGTGACTGTACTGATTTGCCCAGTGGAATGGAGAGGCATGGTGCTGGTTGCATGCAGTGAGGGACCTGGATGTTGTGGCTCTTCTGAACCTTTGGGGGGGCTCCATGTATGGGGTACACCTACTGAAGTGCATAGGGACATTTATAGCTTGTGGGACCCTGAAATGCAGGACTCGGAGGCACATGACCTTGCTGTTGTATCAGTTTCACTTTGTTGCTGTCTGTTACATTCACCTGTTTTTGTGTGTAGGAAGCTATGGTTGTGTAAGCTGGGGGGAATGTAAGGGATATGAGGGATTGGGGGACTGGATTTGGGTGGCCATGAAGGGGTTTGGATGTTGTTTCCTCAGGTTCTCATACTTGGCGGACAATGAAGAGGGGAGGGAAGGGGGGACAGGGGACGGGGGAGGGAGGCTAGGGAGGGGAAGGGGGAGCCTGAGGGTGCGGCTGTTGATGGATGGCGTTGGAAAATGCCTGATTTGGGTTGCCAGGGGATTGTTGATGAAGGAGCTTGCTTGTGGTATGTGTGTGTGCGCGAGGTGGGTGGGGGGGGGGGGATGGAGCGCTTTACTCCCTATGCTGTAGATAGTAATATTTAATGTTAAGGGACTCAACTCCCCTCCAAAGCAATTGCTTTTGTTTAAGGAGCTTCAGTCTTTGAGTGGAGATGTGATCCTACTACAGGAGATGCTCCTCATGCACCGAATGGTTGTGGAGATGGCCTTTTACAGAGGTGTAAGCGATGTCCAACGCACAGGGACGGAAGAAGTGTGGGGTGGCCATTTTGATTCATCTGGCCTTGTGAACTGTGGTGGCGGAAGTGCAGAGGCATAAGGCGGGTAGGTGGCTTTTTTTCATTGTACAGCATGCTGGTTCACTATACTCTATAGCCAATGTGTATGCCGCGAATGAGAACCAGACACCGTTTTTTGCTACTATGAAGGCTTCCCTGGCAGGCTTGAGGATTGTAATACTGTACATGTCTGCAGGGGCGGCCCAAGGGGGGTGCGGGGCCATGTGCGGAGACTCAGTGCGGGGTCTCATTTGCATAAGGGGCCTCATTTGCATAAATATTTGCATAATGTTACCATACACTAACTTTTAGTAAACACATCTCTTAATGAATGTATGGATAAAGAAAGACTAAAAGATTTCTACATTACTATAATCCAGTGCCAACCGCCAGGCACATTAGGAACTACTACAAACACTGCCCATTTAGAACCCATAGCAAACCCACCGTATCGTAACAGCACTATCAGGACTTACAAAGCAACAGACCCTACCTATCAAAAGGCAACACTGCATATATTAAACAAATACATTTTAGAGAATAACAATACATGACCTACTGGGGAAAGAGAACAAGTGGCAATGTCAAATAGGAATTACATAAACGAAATACCTCAGCTGTGTTACACATGCAGAACATAGACCATCACCAAACAAGGAATCACAATTTAGAAACAGGAAGGCAATAATTAAACTGGGAACCCCAAAAGCCAAACTTGGAATGTACAACACTGTAGAAATAAAACTATAAATTAATTTCCTCTTGTACTAAACAAAGCGCAGACGTTAATGATGCACATTTCCCAGAGCTGACATATTCCAGTTAATAAATTCAAAATAGATATTTTTCTACCTTTTGTGCATTTTTTTTTTCAGTTGCAATTGCTCCAGCCACTTTTTTCTGGTTTCTTTGTGTCTTCTGCTAACTCTCCATTGTCTGCTGTCCATTTGTCCTTTCTTCTCTCTTCTAGCTTTTTTCCATTCTCTCTCTCTACATTTGCTTTAACATACTAATCATTCTCCTTTTGCTCTTTCCTCATTCCTATTTTATCCACTCAAATTTTACTCCTCCATCCTCAATCCCCACTTACTGTCCCAATACCCAGCCAATTGTAGATTTTTCATCCCTCCCACACAAAATATTTTTCCCCTCTCCATTTCACTCTCCCAGCCCCATCCCATTCTAATCCTCCCCCAACATCAGCTCCCTTCTAGTTCCAGCCTCACCCAGCATCCGCTCCCTTCTAGTCCCTGCATCAGCCCATTTCCAGTCCTAGCCCCCCATCAGCCCATATCTAGTCCTAGCTCCCCATCCATTTCCAGTCCTATCCAAGTCCCTCCATCAGCTCATTTCCAATCCCAGCCCCCATCAGCCCATTTCTAGTCCTTTCCGAGCCCCACCATCAGCCCATGTCAAATCCTAGCTCCCAATTCCAATCCAACCCCCCCATGAACCTACTTCCAGTTCTAGCCCCTACATGAGTCCATTTCAATCCAAGCCCCCACCACAGCCCATTTCCAATCTTAGCTCCCCCAACAACCCATTTCCAGTCCTATCCTAGCTGCTCCACCAGCCCATTTCCTGTCCTAGCTCCCTCCCCTCACAGCCCATTTCCGTTCCAAGCCCCCCTCCCCATCAGCTATTTGCAGTTCAAGCCTCCTCTTCCACTCAGCCCATTTCCAGTCCTAGCAACCCCCCAACCTGTTAGGGAAATCAGAATTCTATATATGTGCTCTTTGTAATAATATTGCTTAGTTTAAGTGCATATACAGGAGGCCTGCACAAGAGAAATTAGAATCCTATAGAAATCAGAATCCTATGTGTGTGCCCTTTGTACATTCTGGTGGGTATGGAAAAAGGAATGTGCTGTGTAAGCTAAACTGATTGTTCTACTCAAGGATGACTTGTATTTGCATTAGTTACTGATAAACTATAGCAGGCCCCAGAAGATGGGTGGATGACGTATGACTATGTTTCTGATAATGTATAAAATACGGACAATCCCTCCACCCTTTGGAATAAACTTGCATACTTTCCTACTGTGTGGTCTGTGAGCTTTATTCCCCTGGATTCCAGCCAGCCGGAGCAGCACACCGCAGATGAGGGTTCGGGATTTCCTGGCCTGGAGTGACCAGCAAGAAGCAGACCCTTTACACAACACATTACCAGTCCTAGCCCCCCATCACCCCATTTTCAGTTTAAGCCCCCCCATAGCCCATTACCAGTCCTAACCCCCCATCAGCCCACTTCCAGTCCTAACCCCCCATCAGCCCACCTCCAGTCCTAGCCCCCCCATAGCCCATTTCCAGTCCTATCCCCCCCATCAGCCCACAGCCCATTACCAGTCCTAACCCCCCCCCCCCCCCCCTCGGCCGAGGGAAAATTTAAAAAAAAAAAAAAAAAGAAGCTGGCTGCTGCTGCCACAGCGGCAGCAGCAGAATCGACTGCGGGCCCCCCTGCCCGGCTGAGCCTCTCCGCGACGGCTTTCAGATCCGTGAAGGGAGAGTGTCTCCCTCGCGGCACTGTTAAGCCCGCAGGGACTGATGGGAAATTTCCCATCAGCCCCTGCAGGCTTAACAGAGCTGCGAGGAGACACTCTCCCTTCGCGGATCTGAAAGCCATCGCGGAGAGGCTCAGCCGGTCAGGGAGAGCTCAGCCGGGCAGGGGGGCCCCCGCGGGACAGTCAATTTGGCAGCAGCCAGCTTTTTCTTTTTCTTTAATTTATTTTTAAAGCAGAATGTTCTTTGCACGGGGACCCCTGAAATGCGGGGCCCTGTGCAAGAAACATTCTTGTTCAATTGGCGGGCCGGCCTGCATGTCTGCAGCCCCACTTGGACTCCACGGGTAGGTGGGGTGCAAAAACAGACTGGGGCTAGTACAGCGTTGGATGGTGTGTTGGGGGATTTTGGCCTTCGGGATGTCTGGCGGAAGCACTATCATGGGTTATGTGATTATACATATTTTTCATCGGTCCATCAAGTCCACACGCGTATTATTACTCGTTGGTGGATCAGCACTTGTTGGGCAGGGTTGTGGGCGTGGATTTGGGTGTATATAACATGGTCAGCTCTCACTTGGTTTGCAGCTTGTCGTGCTGTGAGGGCTTGCGTGCATCAGTGATGCTGAGAGCTAAACTATCGGTAGTTTAACTACTGGCAGGGTCTCCCAAGATGGACAGGTCTCAGCTGAGGTGCCAGACCAAGACAAACCACCCATCTGGGCAGCAGCAGAATGGGATAGTGTTGACGGCGGAGGATCACATTTTTGTGACAATGGCAACACCACCAAACTTAAACTGCGCGGAAGAAAGGCCCGGCAATCTACTTCTGTATCTTGCCATGAAAACCCAATGAATAGTTACAACAAAACAAATTGTGCTATGGTGCTGGAAGATGAGACCCCCAGGTCGGAAGGCACTCAACTAGCTACTGAGGAAGAGCCGAAGACTTTTCAGAGTAAAGCCAGCATCTATGATGTGGTTGGATCAAAGCCCTCGGGAGGTCTGACTGCTGATGTAGCTGTGCATGAAATGAGAGTCAGAAGCTGTAAAGATGTCTTATGCATTGGAACATGGAACGTACGAAGCATGAACCAAGGGAAGTTGGAGGTGGTCAAGAATGAAATGGAACGTGTACAACTTGATCTGTTGGGTGTCAGCGAACTGAAATGGACTGGCATCGGCACTTTGCATCAGATGATCACATGGTCTACTATGCTGGAAATGAAAGACAAAGAAGAAATGGTGTTGCATTTTGTAGGCCGGGTCCACCTACAAAGTCTCCCCAATTACCAATAAACAGTTCAGACAACAGTTGCTCAGCTACAAAGAAACTTTTTATTTGGCACAGCAAACAAATGGTTATAGATGCAGATAGCAAGTGCCTGTCTGAGGGACAGCGGGGCAGCCTTCTCTCTGCAAGGGGAGAAAAGAACTGCCCCAAGACCTCTAAAATTGCTGTCTTATATATACCTCTCTGCTTCAAATTCTAAATAGTTTCAGCAAATTCAGCATAAATTCTTAGGTGTTTGCAGGCTTCCTGCAAAGCTCTTTCCCAGGGCCTCCTATGTTTATGCAGCTGGATCTGCTGATCAAGGCTTGCCTATCTATGCAATCAATCATAGCCCTCTGCCTCCTCCTGTGTTTTTCCATCTGCTGGCACCAATTGAAACCTTCAGGGCAAGAGCATTAGTTGAATTCCTGGCTTGACCTGTTTGAACCTAGGCTTATATCCTTGGACACTTCTGTCCAAAGTATAGCTTTTTTTAGGCTTTATAACAGTAGTAAGCTGCATGTATTCTTTTCCTGTTGTCCACCTGTTTTGTGCCAACCATATGTTGCTGTGTATGTTTCAAACAGGCCAGAGTGCAGTTATAAGGCAGACATATATGCAATCATAAGGCAAACATATAAAGCAGATCTGAGCTGATTATCCCTTTATTCCAATTATCCCTTCAATTTATAATAAAGAAGAAACTTGCAAGAACTGTAATGAAATATAATGCAGTCAGTGAACGCTTAATCTCTATTCGTCTACGAGGATTGCCTATCAACACAACTATAATTCAAGTATATGCCCCAACAACAGCTGCAGAAGAGAATGAAATTGAAGAGTTCCATGAACAAGTACAAGCTGAAATTGACAGAACATGCAAACAGGATATCCTGATAGTCATGGGGGACTGGAACGCAAAAGTTGGCAACAAAGAAGAAGTCAAAGTAGTTGGAAAATATGGACTTGGCAACAGAAATGAAGCTGGAGAAAGACTGATAGAATTCTGCAAGACCAATGATCTATTCATCTCAAACACCTTCTTCCAGCAACACAAGCGGCGACTGTACACATGGACTTCACCCAATGGATTGTATAAAAATCAAATTGACTACATCTGTGGACGTCAACGATGGAAAAGTTCTATAACATCAACAAAGACAAAACCTGGAGCTGACTGTGGTACAGATCATCAACTACTAGTATGCAAACTCAAGCTAAAGTTAAAAAAGAGCAAACCACTCATGAATGCAGCAAAATATGACCTTGAGAATATACCACTGGAATTTAAAGACTGCCTGCAAAATCGATTTGCTGCTTTAGATACAAATGACAGAGCTCCGGAAGAGTTATGGAATGACATCAAGAAGGTTGTGTTGGAAGAAAGCGAGAAGTCTCTACAAAAGGTGAAAAAGCAAAAGCGGCCAAAATGGATGATGGAAGAAACTCTGAAAATTGCCCAGAAACGCAGAAAAGCTAAAGCCAGAGGAGAAAGAAAGACAATCGCAGAACTCAACAGAGATTTCCAACGTGCAGCAAGACAGGACAAGTTAAAGTACTACAATGACACTTGCAAGGAAATAGAAGCAGAAACTATTAGAGGAAGAACAAGATCGGCTTTCCTAAAGCTACGAGAGTTAAAGAAAATGTTCCAGCCTCGAATTGGAATGTTACAAGATGCTCAAGGTTCTATGTTGAATGATGCTGAGAAGATCAAGAAAAGGTGGAAGGAATATACAGAGTTTTTATATGATAAAGATCAAGTGGACCAACAGCCGTTTCAACATGTACCTTATGATCGGGAACCATTGGTGATGAAAGAAGAAGTTGAAGCAGCATTGAAAGCCTTATCAAAGGACAAAGCACCAAGCATTGATAGCATTCCTATAGAAGTATTGCAGCAATCTGATGCAGCTGTTACCATACTTACAAGGCTCTGCCAAGAAATATGGAAGACAACATCATGGCCAACTGACTAGAAAAGATCTGTGTTTATACCAATACTAAAGAAAGGTGATCCAACTGACTGTGGAAATTATCGAACAATCGCTCTGATCCCACATGCCAGCAAGATTTTACTGAAGACTATTCAAAAGAGACTACAACCATATCTGGAACAAGAACTAACTGAAGTGCAAGCAGGCTTCAGGAAAGGGCGAGGAACGAGAGACATCATTGCGGATGTGAGATGGATCCTTGAAAAGACTAAAGAATACCAAAAGGATATCTATTTGTGCTTTATCGACTATAGCAAGGCTTTTGACTGTGTAAACCATGAGAAACTCTGGGCCACATTAAGAAGCATGGGTATACCATAACACCTGATCGTACTCTTGCACAATCTGTACATTAAGAACATAAGAACATAAGATATGCCATACTGGGTCATAAGAACATAAGATATGCCATACTGGGTCAGACAAAGGTCCATCAAGCCCAGTATTCTGTTTCCAA
This sequence comes from Ichthyophis bannanicus, assembly GCA_033557465.1. Lineage (NCBI taxonomy): Eukaryota > Metazoa > Chordata > Amphibia > Gymnophiona > Ichthyophiidae > Ichthyophis > Ichthyophis bannanicus. The sequence goes on along the minus strand of CM066034.1, from coordinate 431,214,062 downwards.
CAGTGGCCAATCTAGGTCATATGTACTGTCATGAGGTGGATCAAATAGTACCTATGGAAATAGAAAAATCTGAGCAGAGCAGTTCTAATAGTGACAGGTTAGAACAGCACATGGACCAGGGTTGCTATGGGCAACGAACACAAACTGAAGTACCAGGTGTAAGAGCACGCCCAAGCAGTAGATTATCTCATAGCCCATTAGGTAATGAGGGACAGCTGAGGGGAGGCGAGGCTCAGAGAAACACCAAGAGTGACGCAGTTAAAAATCACTCACCAGAAGTCAGAGTTAGAGCAGAGGAAGGAGCCGGTTGGAGAGCAGAGGAAGGAGCCGATTGAGGAGCAGAGGAAGGAGCTGGTTGGAGAGCTTATGAGAGAGCTTCACACGGAGACTCACACAGAATCCTACAGGAAGAAGCCCAGGAGAGAATACCAGGGATTTGTTTCAGGGAGCAGTGCAGGACTGAACAAAAGCCCAGTGGTCTGAGCCACGGAGGTATTTCTAAAGGCAAGCTGAGAAAAGCTGTGGGAAAGAATCTTCCTAAGAACAGGTACCAGGAAGGCAAAAGTTTTTATCTGGAGGATACTTTTGTGCCCAAAGAGAAATGGAAAGAGAAAGGCAGTGAGAGGCTTTCATTTGAGAAAAGCTCTAAGTTTCCTGTGCCCAGAAGCTCCGTGAAAACCAAGCCAGAAGGTAGGCTTATTCCTCATAATAGAAGGGAAGCTGAAAGTCAGAGTTTTTCCTACACTTACCCAAGAGTGTGTGGCTCTCAGGAAGAAAACTCTGCAGTGTGTGGTAACCTCCCATTTTACTCCGGTAGAGAGGAGGAGGGGAGCCCTCTTAACAGAGAAGAGGGATTGTTTAAAAGTAGCCCGAGTTACAATCCTATAGAAGATAGCTCCGGGGAAGCATGTGAGGATATGCAATGTGATTTTTGTGATGAAACACCTGCTGAATCCTACATGGATTGTACACTAATAATTTCAGATGATATTTCTTCACTGTGCTGAACTGGCCAGAGAGAGAATCTGTTTAAGGAAACAGAAGTGAAGAAATGTGCTTGTTTTAAGAATAAGGACTGTTTTGCACTACCTTTGTTTTGTCAGGCTGAAGATACAAGCATTCAATTTTGTTATAGTAGTTTGCCTTTATTTCATACCAGAAGTATGGTTTTTATCCTTTGTTCATATGTGCTGAAATTCACCCGGGACGGGTTAAAAAAAAGACCTCTTTTGAAGCCTTGCTACTCGACTGCAACTACACTCTTAGATTAGCTTGTGGGACTACAAATCCCAGGGGACATTTCAACACCTGCTTGAGACACCCTCGCTGTTTAAGAAGAGGCCCCACTATAGCTCCTATGCTTTATGCCTCTGGGAACCTAGAGGTGGGTGACAGTACCTAGCAGTTTCCCCAAGGGACACAGGTTCCACAATGCTTGTATTGGTTCAAGCATTGATATCCTGGGTCCCTTCTTAGTAATGGTTTATGGACCTTTCCTCCAGGAACTTGTCCAAACCTTTTTTAAACCCAGCTACACTAACAGCCTTTACTACATCCTCCGGTAACAAATTCCAGAGTTTGATTACACGTTGAGTGAAAAAATATTTTCTTTTATTAGTCTTAAATAGTTTACCCTGTAGCTTCATTGCATGTCCCCTAGTCTTTCTATATTCTGATAAGGTAAACAATCGATCTACGTTTACCCGTTCCACTCCGTTCATTAATTTATAGACTTCTATCATATCTCCCCTCAGCCGTCTCTTTTCCAGGTTAAAGAGCCCTAACCTTTTTAGCCTTTCTTCATAGGAGTATCCTTCCATCCCCTTTACCATTTTGGTGGCTCTTCTCTGAACCTTTTCTAAAATCGCTATATCCTTTTTAAGATACGGCGACCAGAATTGCACACAATATTCAAGGTGCGGTCTCACCATGGAACGATATAGAGGCATTATAATATCTTTTGTTTTATTTTCCATTCCTTTCCTTATCATACCTAGCATACTATTTGCTCTCTTGGCAGCTGCTGCACACTGGGCCAAGGGTTTCAACATGGTATCCACAATGACGCCTAAATCTTTTTCCTGGGTGGTAGTTCCTAATGTGGAACCTTGCATCATGTAACCATAGTTTGAGTTGTTCTTCCCTAGGTGCATAACCTTGCACTTGTCCACATTAAATTTCATCTGCCATTTTGATGCCCAGTCTTCCAATTTATCAAGATCCTCTTGCAATTTTTCACAATCCTCTTGGGTTTTAACAACTTTAAATAGTTTTGTGTCATCTGCAAATTTGATAACCTCACTCGTTATTCCACTTTCCAGGTCATTTATGAATATGTCAAAAAGCAGCGGACCCAGCACAGATCCCTGGGGTACACCACTATTCACCTTTCTCCATTGGGAAAATTGGCCATTTAGCCCTACCCTCTGCTTTCTATCTTTTAACCAGTTCCTGATCCACAATAGTACACTGCCTCCTATCCCATGACTCTTTAGTTTTGCCAAAAGTCTCTCATGAGGGACCTTGTCAAAGGCTTTCTGAAAGTCCAATATCAACCGACTCACCTTTGTCCACCTGATAATTCACTCCTTCAAAAAACATAACAGATTAGTAAGACAAGATCTTCCTTGTCTAAAGCCATGTTGGCTGTCTCCCATTAGGTCATGACTATCTACATGCTGATTAATTTTATTCTTTATGATGGTCTCTACCATTTTTTTCCTGGTACTGATGTCAGGCTCATCGGTCTGTAGTTTCCCGGATCACCCCTAGAACCCTTTTTTAAAAATTGGTGTTACATTGGCGATCCTCCAATCTTCAGGTATTAGAGATGATTTGAATGATAGTTCACAGATTACTAATAGCAGGTCTGCAATCTCATATTTCAGTTCTTTCAACACCCTTGGATGTATACCATCCGGCCCAGGTGATTTGCTACTCTTCATTTTATCTAATAGTTGTAATACATCTTCCTGATGTATCGATATTTCCTTCAATTCTTCCGCACCTTTAAATACCACTTCAGTCATGGGTAGCATCCTTACATCTTTCTCAGTAAAGACTGAAGCAAAGAATTCATTCAGTCTCTCCGCTATCGCCTTGTCACCTCTTAGTGCTCCTTTAACCCCTTTATCATCTAATGGGCCAACTGACTCTCTCACAGGTTTTTTGCTACGAATGTACTTGAAAAGGTCTTTACTTTGCGTTTTTGCTTCCGCAGCAAGCTTCTTCTCAAATTCTCCCTTTGCCTGCCTTATCAATGCCTTGCATTTGACTTGCCAGTGCTTGTGCTGTTTCCAGGTTTTGTCGTTTGGCTCTTTTTTCCATTTCCTGAAAGATGCTTTTTTGGCAACAACAGCCTCTCTGACCTCACCTTTAAACCATGCTGGCAGTTTTTTGGACTTCCTTCCACTTTTCTTAAAGCGTGGAATACAGCTGGTCTGGGCTTCCAAGATAGTATTTTTCAACAACAGCCAAGCCTGATGTACGTCTTTAACCTTTGCAACTGCTCCTTTTAGTTTTAGTTTTTTCTTAACTGTTTTCCTCATTTTATCATAGTCTCCCTTTCGAAAGTTAAAAGGCAGTACTGTGGATTTCCTTACAATACCTCCTCCACTAATTAAATCAAAGGCGATCATGCTATGATCACTATTGCCAAGTGGCCCCAACAACCTTATCTCTTGCACTAGATCTGGTGTTCCACTATGGACTAGGTCTAATATGGCTTCCCCTCTGGTCGGTTCATGAACCAGCTGCTCCAAGAAGCAGTCATTTATTTCATCTAGGAACTTTATCTCCCTAGCATGTCCTGACGTGACACTGACCCAGTCGATACCGGGGTAGTTGAAATCACCCATTATTACTACTGCGCTGTAACTTTTGTTAGCTTCCTTGATTTTTTTGAGCATTTCATCATCCATTTGGTCATTCTGGCCAGGCGCTCGATAGTACACCCCCACTGCCATTGCTTTCCCCCTTTTATATGGAATTTCTATCCATATAGATTCTACAGCAGATTTTGTTTCCTGCAAAACTTTAATCCTTTCTGACTCAATGCCCTCTCTAACATAGAGAGCAACCCCTCCACCAATTTGATCAGCTCTATCATTACAATATAGTTTGTACCCAGGTATCACAGTGTCCCACTGGTTGTCGTCCTTCCACCATGTCTCTGATATTCCAATCATATTTATTTATTTATTTATTACAGTTTCTTATATACCGTGCTATTTAGGATCAGCGCGGTTTACATCATAACATAACGACCATAACGACAACTGTCAGGTTTTTACAATGAACAGGAGTACAAACTTGGATAACCGGGTTAACTATATACATAAGCTATCTACACTGCAGATAAAAATTGTAAGGGCCTTTCTAGATTGGTTCATTTCTTGGGAGGGATATCTAGTTCAATTGCTGTCTGGGAAGTATTGGAGGAAAAGGTGGGTTTTGAGAGCCTTCCTGAATTGATATAGATTGGTAATGGCCCTAATGTCGGGGGGTAAAGCGTTCCTAAGCATATCTAACCTTTCATTTAGTGCTATATATTCTAACTCTCCCATCTTATTTTTTAGACTTCTAGCATTTGCATACAAGCATTTTAGAGAATGTATTTTATTCATATTAATTTGTCTATTGTTAGACATGGGTAATTTGGGATCTTTAAGCTCTGTCTGCTCCATACTTGAGGGCATTTGGGCTACTTTACTCTTTTGTGGAACCTCTCTGCTTTTGGTAGTATCCTTCAAAGATATATTCTTCCGAACCATCTGCTCTTGGGCGACTGTCGGCTTTCCCCTAATATCTAGTTTAAAAGCTGCTCTATCTCCTTTTTAAAGGTTAATGCCAGCAGCCTGGTTCCATCCCAGTTAAGGTGAAGCCCATCCCTTCGGAAGAGCCCCTCCTTTCCCCAGAATGTTCCCCAGTTACTAACAAATCCAAAACCCTCATCTCTGCACCATTGTCTCATCCACGCATTGAGACTCCGGAGCTCTGCCTGCCTTTTGGGTCCTGCGCGTGGAACAGGAAGCATTTCGGAGAATGCTACCCTGGAAGTTCTGGATTTCAACTTCCTATCTAAAAGCCTAAATTTAGCCTCCAAAACCTCCCTACCACATTTTCCTATGTCATTGGTACCGACATGTACCAAGACAGCAGACTCCTCCCCAGCACTATCTAAGACCTTATCTAGGTGGCGCGTGAGGTCCGCTACCTTCGCACCAGGCAGGCATGTTACCAGGCGATCCTCACATCCACCAGCCACCCAGCTATCTACATACCTAATGATCGACTCACCAACTATAACGGCTGTCCTAACCCTTCCCTCATGGGCACATGGCCCTGGAGAAACTTCCTCGGTGCGAGAGGGTTTTACATCACCTGGAGGACAGGTCCTAGTTACAGGATCACTTCCTGCCACACCAGGGTGATGCTCTCCTGTCACGTGACCTCTCTCCTCCATGGCAACAGGGATGCTGCCAGACTGGAGGTGGGACTTCAGGACTATATCCCTGTAGGTCTCGTCTATGTACCTCTCTGTCTGTCTTATGCTTTCCAAGTCTGCTACTTTAGCCTCTAGAGAACGGACTCGTTCCCTGAGAGCAAAGAGCTCCTTGCACCTAGTGCACACGTAAGACCTCTCACCAACTGGGAGAAAATTGTACATGTGACACTCAATGCAAAAGACTGGAAAGCCCCCATCCAGCTGCTGGACTGCTGTCTGCATCTTAGTTTTAAGTTTGTGTTTAGATCTAAGTTCTTTACTTACTAAGGGTTGCTATGGATATTTATACACTTATTAAAAGAGGGCTGCTACACAGTACCCTCTCTTGTGCTGCTGAGGTAAGCTATATTCTGATTTGATTTAAATTATAGCTCTTAGCTGCTGCTAGGCTCTAACTTCTTATGAAATTTAAACTACAAGCTCTCTGCTGGGTATGAAATGTAACCAGAAAGTTCGCCTCTGTGTTTTAAATTTAAACTTAAACTGCTGCTACTAGGCCCTGACTGATTTAACAAAAATAGTGGGTTCACAGATTAATTAGCTTTAATACAAAGAATTCATTTTAGAAAATTACCACATGTATATACTCACAGTTGCAGATCTCTCTGCAGAAGTAACAGTCCCTTTTTATAGTCCTTCAAGACCTTTCTAGTCCTTCAAGAAGCAACAGTTCGAACGGAACAAGGAGAAACAGAATGGTTTAAAATAAGCAAAGGTGTAAGACAAGGCTGCATACTTTCCCCCTACTTGTTTAATTTATATGCAGAACAAATCATCAGAGAAGCAGGATTGTATGAAGACAACAGAGGTGTGAAGATTGGTGGAAGACTCATCAACAACCTTCGCTATGCTGATGATACTACATTACTGGCTGAAAGTGAAGATGATCTGAAACATTTGCTTCTCACAATAAAAGAACACAGTCTCAAAATGGGCCTGCACCTTAATGTAAAGAAGACAAAGATCATGACAAGTGGAATAATCAACAGGTTCATTGTTGAAGGAGAAGAAATTGAAATTGTGAACAACTTTAACCTACTTGGATCAACTATCAATAAAGAAGCAACAAGCAGTCAAGAAATCAAACAACGCATTGTTCTTGGCAGAATGGCTATGAAAGACCTAGATAAGATTCTCAAGAGCAGAGATGTCTCTCTCCATACAAAGATTTGACTTGTTCAAGCCATGGTATTTTCAATAACATCATATGGATGTGAAAGCTGGACAGTGAAAAAGACAGACAGGAAGAAAATTGATGCCTTTGAATTATGGTGCTGGCGGCGAATACTGTGTATACCATGAACTGCCCAAAGAACAAACCAGTCGGTACTAGAGGAGATCAAACCTAAGCTTTCTTTAGAAGCTCAGATGGCAAGACTTCGACTTTCATACTTTGGACACATCATGCGGAGAGAGAGATCATTAGAGAAAGACATCATGCTTGGCAAGATAGAAGGTCAACGCAAAAGAGGAAGGCCAGCAATGAGATGGAGTGATACAATAACAGCAGCTATGGGTACCAGTCTGTCAACAATGAGCCGCCTGACTGAAGACCGAACACAATTTAGGATAGCTATCCAGAGGGTCGCCATGAGTCGACTACGACTCGACGGCACTTAACAACAACAACATGGTCGGATCATGCCCTGTGCTGGGTGGAGTTGACAGATATGAATGGGGAGGGGAGAGCCCGGTGCTGGGCCCTGCAGGGGGACTTCTTCCTGAGGAGTTGAGGCACATGCCCAATTTATAAAGGAATTCTTTTAGCTGAATGTGACAGGTGAGGTTGTGACTACTTGTGTAGGATGCTTTTAAGGCTACAACTAGAGGGAGACACACGGCAAAAGCAGCAGGGTACCGCCAAAAGTGTGAACATGAGTTTCGCTCGTTGTGTGCTGAGGCTCAGCGTTTGCAACTCTGTCATGCGCAGATAGGGTCAAAGCAGGCTTGGACACAGTGGCAGGTGGTGAGGGCGTTCCTGGATGAACATGAGCAGCAGGGCCTAGAATTTATGTGACGCCAGCTGCGGCAGACCTTTTATGAGGCAATAAGGTTAGCAAGCTGTTAGTGCTGCATTTGTGTAAGCAACAGGCGGATCGGACGGTGCTGGAAATACGGGACCATCAGGGGCAGCTTCAGACAGGATCGGGAGAGAGCTATGCAGTGTTTGTGGAATTTTTGGAGGATCTGTATACAGGGGAGGCAGTGCCCCGGGAGCAGATAATGGAGTATCTTCAGATGGTGGGGACCTGGTCTCCCAGACAGAAGATGACAAGGAATGTCTTGAGGCTGAAATTTTGGCAAAGAAAGTGCAATTGGCCATTCAACTCAACATTTGTATAGTGCTACAAGACGTGCACAGCACTGCACAGACATATGTAAATGACCGTCCCTGCTCATCAAGACAGACAACACAATAGCTGTAGGCATAGGATACATCTAGGGGGAATGGTAAGGAAACACGAAGGAGATTGGGTGAGTTAAGATCCGAAAGTGGCAGCGAAGAGGTGAGTTTTCAGCCTGGATTTGAAAAGGGTCAGAGAAGGTGCCTGATGCACACACTGAGGTAGTTTGTTCCAGGCATAAGGAGCAGTAAGGTAAAAGGAGCAAAGTCTGGAGTTAGCAGTAGAAGAGAAGGGCACAAAGAAGAGATTTGCCAGAAGAGCAGAACTCCCGAGGAGGGATGTAAGGAGAGATAAAGAGAGGAAAGGTAGTGAGGAGCTGCAGAGTGAATTCACTTATAGATCAGCAGGAGAAGTTTGAATTGAATGTGGAAATGGATAGGGAGCCAATGAAGTGACTTGAGAAGATGGGTAAATAGGAATGCAGCAGAAACAGATTGGAGAGACTGAAGGGGAGAGAGATGATTCAGAGGGAGACCAGCAAGGAGAAGGTTACAATAATCTAGATGGGAGGTGACTAAGGAGTGGATAAGTGGCTTTGTAGTGTGTTCAGAAAGGACTGGGTGAATTTTGTTGATGTTGTAGATAAAGAAATAGCAGATTTTAGCTATCAGTTGGATTGTGTGGAGAAGGAGAGAGAGGAGGCAAAGACGACCCCAAGGTGGTGGAGCTGAGGACACAGGGAGAAGTAGATCGTAATTCACAGAGACTGTGAAAAGAGGAAGAGGTGAGGAGGGTTTAGAAGGAAAAATAGGAAGTTCAGTTTTGGCCATGTTCAATTTCAAGTGATAGTGAGACATCCAAGCAGCAATGTTAAAAAGGCAGAAAGAGATCCTGGATTACCAGAGAGATTTTAGGTGTAGAGATGTAGATTTGGGAGCCATCCATGTAAACATGGTACTGAAAGCCATGGGAAGAGATGAGTGCACCAAGGGACTGGGTATATAGAGAGAAAAGGAGTGGACCCAAGACAGATCCTTGGGGTACACCAACTGAGAGTGGGATAGCAGTAGAGGAGGATCCACCATAACAAACACTGAAAGAGCAATGGGAAAGATAAGAAGAGAACCATGATATCACAGAGCCTTTAAAACCAAGTGAGGACAAGATATCAAGGAGAAGGTCATGGTCAACAGTGTCAAAAGCAGCAGAAAGGTCAAAGATGAGGATTGAGTAAAGGCTCTTGGATTTTGCCAGGAACAGGTCATTGGAGACTTTAGCAAGGGCCATTTCAGTAGAATGTAAAGGAAAAAAGCCGGATTGTAGAGGATTCAGAAGGACTTGAGAGGAGAGAAAGTCAATGCAACAGTGGTGAACCACACATTCCAGTAGTTTAGAAATGAAGGGGAGGAGGGAGATGGGTATATAGTGAGAAGGACAGGTAGGGTCTAGTGAGGGTTTATTGAGGACAGTAATGCTTGAAGACTTCAGGGAAAGTTGCCATGGAGAGTGATAGGTTGAGAATATGAGAGATGGAAGGGACTTCATTGGAGGAGATGGAGCTAAGGAGACTGGTGGGAATAGGATCAGAGGAGCAGGTAGTGAGTTTGGAAGAGGAAAGAAGGTGGGTGGTTTCCTCCTCACGGATCATAGAAAAGGAAGAAAGGATAGCAGAAGTAAGGGGGGGGGGGAGTTGGGCATGAAGAGGGGGAGGAAGAGAAGTAGCTGACCTCATGGGGAAATGGAAGTAGTCAGCCAGGGTTTGGGCAGAAAGGGAGGAAGGGGTTGGAGGCGACCTTGAGGAGAGAGTTGCGAGTTGTAAAGAGATGGCAAGGGTCAGGTGGATGTAATAGTCTTGTTTGGCAAGTGCTATGGCTGACTGGAAAGACAAGCATGAATTTGGAGTGTAGAAAGTCTGCAAGGGTGCGGGATTTGAGCCAAGCATACTCTGCTGAGCAGGCACCAGAACAAAGATAGCAGGAAGTGAAAGACAGCCAGGATTGAGGTACAGTATGCCTCATAGGATGGGCAGAGCAAGAGTATCCAGAGCAGAAGAGAGTGTAGCTTTATAGGAAGCCACTGCCTCATCAACAAACTCAGATTATGAGGCAGTGGAGGAGACAGCCAATGGATCAATAGCATGAAGATCCCTAAAGAGGTTGGAGGAGACAGGAGAGGTGGTGAGTGATGAAGAGTGAAGCTTAACAGATGATGGTCCGATAAGGGAAAAAGTGAGGTACAGAAGCAATTAGAGAAGACAACACAGTCAAGGCAGTAGAGCAAAGCTGGTGAGTAGGGGCAGTAGAGCAAAGCTGGAGGATGAATGATGAGGTAAGGGAGGGGAGCTTTAGATCATGAGGGTCAGAGGGGATATCAATATGAATGTTAAAATCCCCAAGAATAAGGGAAGGGAAAGATGAATCCAGAAAGAAGGAAAACCATGAGTCAAAGTCAGAGAGAAAGGTAGAGTTGGACTTGTCAGGGAGTCAATAGATAACGGCTAATTGGAGAGGTAGTGGAGTTAAAAGCCGGATGGAGTGGACTTCAAATGAGGGAAAGGAGTGAGACTGAGGCAGAAGGAGGGGTTGAAATTGACAGGAAGGAAAGAGTAGAAGCCAACACCACCACTACGGCCAGTGGGCTGAAACGTGCAGGAGAATCGATAGCCGCCATGACAAAGAGCAGCGACTGAAGCAGAGTCTTCTGGGAGGAGCCAAGTCCCAGTTGGAGTAAGGAGACGGAGAGCGTTAGAGAGATAAAGAGATCATGAGTAAAGGCAAGTTTATTTGAGATAGAGTGTGCATCCCACAAGGCACATGAGAAAGGGAGAAGAGGGGGAAAGGAGAGGGATATGAATAAGATATGGGCTGTAGTGTGAGGATCTGTTCTAGGCATGTGACAAAAGTCTAGGGGGGGCCCAGGGTTTGGGTTGATATCTCTGGAAGAGAGAAGAAGGGTGCAGGGCAGAGAGAAGACAGCATGGCGATAACAAGGGAGAGGTTGTTTCAGATAGAGAAGAGATGGTTGAATGAGAGGGAGAAAGTGGTGAAGCTCAAGAGCTGATAGGGTAGATGACAAGATGGTGAAGGAAGTGAGGATGGTAAAGTGGAGATAAAGGGGAGGGGCCTGAAGGTGATGGTAGGAGGGGAGATAATTAGGGATTATGATCAATAGGAAGAGAAAGTGTTGAGGGGCCAAAGAGAGAAGGATGGAGAGGAGCACAGAAGTCAGAAGAAATAAAAGGATAGGTGGTAGAAATTGCAGGGGTGCACTTGTGAGCGATTGGGGTAATGAGCACAGGGCAGCTATAAGCGACTATAGGCCAGGGGATGGGTGGGCTGAGGGGAAGGAGAGTGGGTAATAAGGAAGAGGAGACATCGAAAACGGAGGGGGAGATCACAAACAATGATAAGAAAAATAAATAAAGAATATACACAGGCAGATAGACCTTACAAGCAAGTGGTAAAAGTCAGACCCTTGCCAGAAGCAAGGAGCACAGTCTGTGATAGACTTGCACGTTCCATGGCCTTGCTGACCGGGAAGACCCTAAGGCTTCACTCCGGAGTATTATAAAAAGTATGAGGCTCGGTTGGCTCCAGCTCTATTTGAAAGTTTACAACACAGTCTTGCAGGGAGTGGACCTGCCGCTTTCACAAATGGATGCCATGATTTTATTAATCCCTAAGCCCCGGACTGAAGCAGCATCTTACCAACCCATATTTTTAGTGAATGTTGACATCAGAATCCTGGCGAAGATATTAGCCTCAAGGTTAAATTTGATCCTCCCCTGGTTGGTGCATGGGGACCAGGTGGGGTTTGTGGCTGGGCGACAGGCGGCAGATAATATTCGGTGGATATTGTAGGTGGTCTATACGACTTGACAAAAGCAGCCTGCACTTCTTTTAGGAGTGGATGCAGAGAAAGCATTTGATTTATTTATTTATTTAGACAGTTTTGTATACCGCCTTATCCTTCAATCAAAGAGGTCACAACACAATTGGGGGATACATTTAACACGCGGGGACATGAGACACATACACTAATACTTACAGGGAACATGGGCAATGGAGAGTTAAGTGGCTTGCCCAAGACCACAAGGAGCATCCGTGGGACTAGAAACCCCAGTCCTTCCGGCCCAAGGTTGCTGTCCTCTAGTGGGATTTGAACCCCCGACCTTCCGGCCTGAAGTACCTTGCCCCAACCACTTGGGGGGGGGGGTCTTGGACATGATGGGGTTTGGGCCATATTTTTGGAGTTGGGTCTTGGGCATGTGTTCATATTAATGATGGGAATTCTAGGTATTTTTGCTGGGTATGCGTCAGGGTTGCCCGTTGTCCCCTTTGCTTTTCGAGCTGGTTATGGAGACCTTGGTTCAGCAGTTCTGCGCGTCTGCGGAGGTTAGCAGGGTCTGCATTGGAGAGGTGGGAGTGCAAGATCATGTTATTTGCTGATATCCTTCTGCCCCTGACCCGGCCCCTCAACTCTCTTCTGGGCATGATGTGCTTATTTGAGGCTTACTCACAGGTGTCTATTTGAAGTCCGAAATTTTGAATATTTCCTTGACTCGCCGATGTGTGCGTGGATGCAGGAGCAGTTCCCCTTTAAGTGAGTGGATTCGTCACTGCACTATCTGGGCGTTCACCTGATGGTGGATCCCGCAGCCTTGTACCGGAACAACTATCTGCCCCTGGTTCAGCAATTATGGCAGGACTTGGAGCGGTAGAATGGTTTGCTGTTTTCATGGTTTGGTGGGATTGTGGAGATAAAGATGGTGGTTCACCCTCGCTTTCTCTATTTGTTTCAGGTGATGCCCATTGAGCAGTCACCAGGGGCCTTGGTTGCCTGGCAGCGACTTTTGTTGAAGTTAATTTGGAAATATCAATGTCCTCATGTTGCGCAGTGCGTGATGTATGCTTATCATTGGCTGAGAGGGATGGGGGTTCTCAACTTCTGCTGGTAATATGCGGCTGCTCAGGGACAGGCAGAAGTGGAATGGATGAACCCTGCTAGAACCAAGTACTGGGTCCAAACTTAGTGGGCCCTGGTGAGGTTTCTAGAGATGGTTGCATGCAGGGTTACATCAGGACAGGACCTGTGTGAATCCTTATGTTGAGCACAAATGCTGAGACAAATATTTTTGGCCAAAGGGGTCCTCTGTCTCCCTTATCGCCTATAGTGAATAACACGGCATTTTGGCCATATAGTACTTCAATCATCTTCTGGCACTGGGGGCGGGCAGGCTTGGAGTCGAGTGGATCAACTTTTGAAGATGGTCGCTTGCTTCCCTTTTCGGAATTGAAGGAGGCGTTCAATCTGCCTATTCATCGTGCCTTTTATCATGAAATTACCCTCATGATGTATATAATGTAGATACTTATTGTATAACTTTTGTTAATTTACCCTGTTATCCAAGTTCCAATCCCTGTTCAAATGTAAATGCATCTCATTGACCCTGAAATGCATATGTTATGTTTTGATGTAAACCGCACTGATGTCAATAGCGCAGTATAAAAGAAATTCTAAATAAATAAATAAATAAATAAATAAAATAAATGCTCATTTGCTGCACTGGATGGGACAGAAGGCGATTAAGAGTCAGGTGGTTCATCAGCTCAGACTTGGAATTGCTATGTGAGGATAGGACGTATTTGCAGAAAAGGGCCAGGGACTGGGGGAAGCACAGGGAGTACTGGGCTTGGGAGCTTGGTTTACCTCCTGATGAGAAGTTCTAGATGCAGGTTTAGGGTCGATTGTAGAAGAGCTCTCTGGCAGTAGACACTCGGGAGACTAACTACAAGCTACAGTATGGCTGGTATATGACCCCGGTGAGGCTTGCCTAGGCCTGCTTGGGAGCGTCAGCTGCATGTTGGCATAAGTGTGGTTTGAGTGATACAATGGCGCACATGTCCAAAGGTGAGGGCTTACTGGCGGGGCGTCCAGTTCCGAGCGACAAGGCTAATTGGCCAAGATACACCCTGAGATCCAGGGATCTTGTGTTTCCACAGATCCATGGTGGGAGGCTAGCGCTGGTGAAACATTGAATGCAGTCAAGCTGAATCTAGCTTCTGCCTGGAAACAGGTGACCCCACCAACACATGCACAGTGATTGTGACAAATGTGGGACATTTATGCTATGGAAAAGAGGATAGTTGTCCGCAAGTGGGGGATTGGTACCCTTTGATCAAATTTGGGATCCCTTTGTGAAAATGTATGGATTACATGAGGATGCCTGATGGTCTTCTTCAAACTGGCTGTATGTTATGGTCCTCCTCTAGGTGGGACATATAGGTGGGGGGGGGGGGAGTTTTGATCTTATAAAATTACGTTATAAAAATGTGGCCATTCTTTGATGCTCGAAGTATTTCCTATTTGCAAATAGAATGCTAGGAATTATAAGTAAAGGAATGGAGAATAAAACAAAGGATATCATAATGCCTCTGTATCGTTCTATGCTGCGACCGCACCTTGAATATTGTGTGCAATTCTGGTCGCCGTATCTTAAAAAGGAAATAGCGTTATTAGAAAAGGTACAGAGAAAAGCCACCAAAATAGTAAAGAGGATGAAAGGATACCCCTATGAAGAGAGGCTAAAAAGGTTAGGGCTCTTCAACCTGGAAAAGAGATGGCTGAGGGGAGATACGATAGAAGACTATAAATTAATGAACGGAGTGGAATGGTAAACGTAGATCGATTGTTTATGCCATAAAAATATAGGAAGACTAGAGAACATGCAATGAAGCTGCAGGGTAACCTATTTAACACTAATAAGAGAAAATATTTTTTCACTCAACATGTAATCAAACTCTGGAATTTGTTACTGGAGGATGTAGTAAAAGCTGGGTTTAAAAAAGGTTTGGACAAGTTCCTGGAGGTAAGGTCCATAAACCATTATTAAAAGGGACACGGGATTTCACTGCTTGACCCAATACAAGCATTGAGTAACCTGTGCCTTTCGGTAAACTACTAGGTACTTATGACTTAGATTGGCCACTGTTGGAAACAGGATACTGGGGTTGATGGACCTTGGTCTGACCCAGTATGGCACATCTTATGTTCTTATGAGTCTGCTGTCTTGGAACATGTTGATACCAATGACATAGGAAGGTGTGGTAAGGAGGTTCAGGAGGCTAAATTTGGGCTTTTAGGGAGGACGTTGAAATCCAGAACTTCCCATTCCATGCGCGGGACCCAAAAGGCAGGCAGAGCTCCGGAGTCTCAATGCGTGAATGAGACAATGGTGCAAGGATGAGGATTTTGGATTTGTTAGGAACTGGGAAACATTCTGGAGAAAGGAGGGGCTCTTCCGAAGGGATGGGCTCCACCTTAACTGGAACGGAATCAGGCTGCTAGCATTAACCGTTAAAAGGAGATAGAGCAGTTTTTAAACTAGATAATAGGGGAAAGCCGACAGTCGCCCAAGAGTGCATGGTTCAGTACATCGTATCCTTGAAGGATACTAGCAAAAAACTGAAGTTAGGGCATATCAGTAGAGAGGTTCCAATAAAGACAAAAGTAGCCCAAATGCCCTTGAGGACGGAGCAGTCAGTGCTTAAATTTATTTATTTATAATTTCTTCATGATATCAAGTTGGTTTACATTGAACAAACTGAAATTACAATGAACAGGGCATTATAACTTGGAGATAACTATTTTACAGGGAACATGGGCAATGGAGGGTTAAGTGGCTTGCCCAAGATCAGAAGGAGCACCTGTGGGACTAGAAACCCCAGTCCTTCCAGCCCAAGGTTGCTGTCCTCTAGTGGAATTTGAACCCCTGACCTTCTGGCCTGTAGTAACTTGCCCCAACCACTAGGCCACTCCTCCTTAAAGAGTCCAAATTACCCCTGCCTACTGATAGCAAGATTAATATGAATAAAATACAGTCTCTAAAATGCTTGTATGCAAATGCTAGAA
This sequence comes from Ichthyophis bannanicus, assembly GCA_033557465.1. Lineage (NCBI taxonomy): Eukaryota > Metazoa > Chordata > Amphibia > Gymnophiona > Ichthyophiidae > Ichthyophis > Ichthyophis bannanicus. The sequence continues at coordinate 431,198,300 of CM066034.1, read as the reverse complement.
GTCTAAAAAATAAGATGGAAGAGTTAGCATATATGGCACTAAATGAGAGGTTAGATATGATTGGTATCTCAGAGACATGGTGGAAGGAGGACAACCAGTGGGACATTGTGATTCCTGGGTACAAACTGTATCGTAATGATAGAGAAGATCAAATTGACGGTGGGGTTGCGCTCTATGTTAGAGAGGGCATTGAGTCACAAAGGATTATAATTTTGCAGGAAACAAAATTCAACCTCTCTGACCTCACCTTTAAACCATGCTGCCAGTTTTTTTGACTTTCCTCCACTTTTCTTAAAGCATGGAATAGAGCTGGTCTGGCCTTCCAAGATAGTATTTTTAAACACCCAAGCTTGAAGTAAATCTTTAACCTTTGCAACTGCTCCTTTTAGTTTCTTCTTAGCAGTTTTACTCATTTTATCATAGTCTCCCTTTTGAAAGTTAAAAGGTAGTGCTGTGGATTTCCTTACCGTCCTTCCTTCATTTATTAAATCAAATGTGATCATGCTATGATCACTATTGCCAAGTGGCTCCAAGAGCCTTATTTCTTGCACCAGATCCTGTGTTCCACTAAGGACTAGGTCCAAAATAGCTACCCCTCTTGTCTGTTCATGAACTAGCTGCTTGCTCCAAGAAGTAGTCATTTTTTTCAACTAGAAACTATCTCCCTAGCATGTCCTGCTGTGACATTGACCCACTCGATACTGGGGTAACTGAATTCCCCATTATTACTGTGTGTAACTTTTGTTAGCTTCCCTGATTTCTTTCAGCATTTCATCATCCATCTGTTCATTCTGGCCAGTTAGTACACCCCCACTGCCATTGCCTTCCCTTTTTACATGAAATTTCTATCCATAAAAGGCCTGATATCCGAAGGCCCTTACACAGGTAACATCCTTAGTTACCAGTGTAAGGGCCATATCCAGGATATTTGAAGGGCATCTACAACGGTAGTGCCCTTTGAATATCCTAAGTCCCTAACATGCCCAAATGATATCCACATAGCATCGGGATGTGTTGGGGTGTTCCAGGGTGGAGGAAGGTGCTACACGGGTAGCAGCGATTTTCTGTGCTACCCGCATAGCCCTCTGCGCCTTAAAGAAAAGCGAGGAAAGCTCTTGTACCAGACAGGCATATTACCAGGTGATCCTTATGTCCACTAGCTATCCAGCTAGCTACATACCTAATGATTGAAATGCCAACTATAACGGGCATCCTAACTCTTCCCTCATGGGCACAGGGCCCTGGAAAAACCTCCTCAGTGTGAGAGGATTTTACATCTCCTGGTAGACAGGTCCTAGCTTTAGGGTCACTTCCTGCCACACCAAGGTAATGCTCTCCTTTCATGTGACCCCTCTCCTCCATAGCAATCGAAAGGCTGCCAGACTGGAGGTGGGACTTGAGACCTGCAGGGACATAGTACTGATCTATGTACCTCCCTGTCTATTCTAGCCTCCAGAGATCAGACTCATTCCCTGAGGGCAAAGAGCTCCTTGCACCTAGTGCACAAGTAAGACCTCTCACCAACTGGGAGAAAATCATACATGTGACTCTCAGTGCAAAAGACTAGATAGCCCCCATCTCACTGTGGACTGCTGTCTGAATCTTAGTCTTAAGGTTTTATTTATCTAATTAAGTTGTTTAAAGTTACTAGGGATACTGGTACTGATACAACTATACCAAATAAGTTTAAGGGACTTTGTTCACTTCAAGGTGAATTCATTTCAGTGCCTTAATTAATCTATTCCTTATAAGGATAACCAGCTGAACCTTAAAGTGAATTTGACCAGCTCTCCCCCTTTTATAGGTCTAAGAGTCTATAAAACTAAGATTATGCCTGGGGTGGGCAGGAGAAAATTAACACTTAGTAAAGGCTGGCTTGCTACACAGACCTGTGCTTCTAAGGCAATCTGTTAACAAATTGCTGGGTGATACACACAGCCCTTGGTTTGATAGAGGAAGCCTTTCAAATTGCCCCTTTGTTCTGTCACTTGACTTTAACACCTATGTAAAACAAATTTGCAGATCTCTTGCCTCCCAACTAGAAGGACTCTTTGTAAAGGTCTCTAGAAATAATTTCTTTCTTTCTACTCAAAGAATATTTAACCTGTTCTACTTTCTATGCTAAGCTATTCTTTGACTTGATTTAAATTTAAAGCTATCTGCTGATACTAAGCCCTGCCTGAATATTCATAAGAACATAAGATATGCCATACTGGGTCAAACCAAGGTCCATCAAGCCCAGTATCCTGTTTCCAACAGTGGCCAATCTAGGTCATAAGTACCTAGCAGTCTCCCCAAAAGACACAGGTTCCTCAATGCTTGTATTGGGTCAAGCAGTGATATCCTGGGTCCCTTTTAATAATGGTTTATGGACCTTTCCTCCAGGAACTTGTCCAAACCTTTTTTAAACCCAGCTACACTAGCAGCTTTTACTACATCCTCCAGTAACAAATTCCAGAGTTTGACTATATGTTGAGTGAAAAAATATTTTCTTTTATTAGTCTTAAATAGGTTACCCTGTAGCTTCATTGCATGTCCCCTAGTCTTTTTATATTCTGACGACAAACAATTGATCTACGTTTACCCGTTCTACTCCATTCATTAATTTATAGACCTTTATCATATCTCCCCACAGCCGTCTCTTTTCCATGTAGAAGAGCCCTAACCTTCTTAGCCTCTCTTCATAGGAGTATCCTTCCATTCCCTTTACCATTTTGGTGGCTCTTCTCTGCACCTTTTCTAATAAAGCTATATCCTTTTTAAGATACGGCGGCCAGAATTGCACACAATTTTCAAGGTGCGATCGTACCATGGAACGATACAGAGGCATTATAATATCCTTTGTTTTATTTTCCATTCCTTTCCTTATGATACCTAGCATTCTATTTGCTCTCTTGGCTGCTGCTGCACACTGGGCGGAGGGTTTCAACATGTTATCCACGATGACGCCTAAATCTTTTTCCTGGGTAGTGGTTCCTAATGTCGAACCTTGCATTGTGTAACCATAGTTTGGGTTATTCTTTCCTAGGTGCATAACTTTGCACTTGTCCACATTAAATTTCATCTGCCATTTGGATGCCCAGTCTTCCAATTTATCAAGATCCTCTTGCAATTTTCCACAATCCTCTTGGGTTTTAACAACTTTAAATAGTTTTTTTGTCATCTGCAAATTTGATAACCTCACTAGTTATTCCCTTTTCCAGATCATTTATGAATATGTCAAAAAGTAACGGACCCAGGACAGATCCCTGGGGTACTCCACTATTAAGCTTTTTCCATTGGGAAAATTGGCCATTTAGCCCTACCCTCTGCTTTCTATCTTTTAACCAGTTCCTGATCAACAATAGTACACTAAAAGCTCTCTGCTGAGTTTTAAATTTAAACTAAAAGCTCTGTGCTGATACTAGACCCTGACTGAGTTAACAAATTCTAAATCATACACATTAATCAGCTTTAATCCAAAGAATTCCCTTTTCCCCAAGATTCAGAGAATTTCCCATTAGTAAAAACAAGTGCAGATTTCTTTCCAGCAGTAGCGGTTCCTTTTGGTAGCTCTTGCCCCCGTTACAGCTTCTGCCACTGTCCAGACAGAGCCAGTTGACCAGTTCCATGTGCAGGATGCCTGCAAGCTGAAGCCCTCAGGAAACAAATGGAGGAGCTCAAAGAAGAGGTGGTAAAGCTAAGAAGCATTCGAGACAGTGATAAGTACATCGATGAGATGCTTCTTTAAACATCAAGGCTCTCTGACACAGGTGAAGATGGGAGGCTACAGAATGAAGAGAGCTGTACATGAGTCACCAGAGCCTGCAGAATCAACAATTTAATTCCTCCAGCCCTTGAATTTAAGGACCAGTATGCAGCCCTGGAAGTGGAGGTGGTGAAAGCATCCCAGGAAAGAAAAGAACCAGAGCTCAAACACACCAAAGTTGCAGAATCACTGACCACAAAGAAGCGAAGTGTAGTGGTGGTTGGTGACTCTCTACTGAGGGGTATTGAGGCATCAGAATGCCAGCCAGACTTGATGTCCAGAGGTGTGCTGTCTGCCATGTGCAAAAATCTGAGATGTTACTGAGACTTTGCTGAGACTCATCAAGCCCATGACTATTATCCGATGTTGCTCATCCATGTTGGCACAAATGACACTACTAGGTATCCCTCCAAGCATATCAAAAGTGACTTCATTGTGAAGCAGATAGGTGTGCAGGCAGTGTTCTCATCAATCCTCCTTGTTGAAGGTAAAGGCCGAGGCAGAGAAGCTCATGTCTTGGGGATCAATGCATGGCTGCGTGGATGGTGTTATCAAGAGTGTTTTGGTTTCCTGAACCGAGGGATGTTTTTTCAAGGGCTGCAGAGCAGAGATGATATCCTACTGTCCCAGAAGGGTCAACATGTCTTCCGCAAATAACCTGCTGAAGAGAGCTTTAAACTAGATTTGTTGGGGGAAGGGTGAAGAAAGCCCCGAGGGAAGTGAAAGCTCTCAAATACGTGAAACATTAAATAACTCTGTAGAAACTGGTAAAAGGGCAACATCTGGAAAGCAGTGTGCATAAATGCCTGTAGCATCAAAAATAAATATAGAAATATGATGACAGAAAAAGACCACATGCCCTATCAACAACTACAACAGTCCCCTTTTTACCTTTAGAGATCCTCTGTGTTTGTCCCATGCTTTTCTGAATTCAGCTACTGTCCTCATCTCTACCACCTCCACTGGGAGACTATTCCACGGATCCACTACTCTTTCCGTAAAGAAATATTTTCGCATATCACTCCTGAATCTATCTCCCTTCACCCTCATCCCATGTCCCCTCGTAGCAGAACTTGCTTTCAATTGAAAGAGGCTCTCTCCCTGAACATTTATGCCACGGAGGTATTTAAACATCTCAATCATATCACCTCTATCCCGCCTTTCCTCTAAGGTATACATATTAAGATCCTTCAGTCTGTCCTCATATGCTTTATAATGAAGACCACTAATCATTTTAGTAGCCACCCTCTGCACCGATTCCATCCTATTCACATTCTTTTGAAGGTGCGGTCTCCAGAATTGCACACTATACTCCAAATGAGGTCGCACCAAAGACTTAAACAGAGGCATTATCACCTCCTTTTTTCTGCTAGCCATTCCTCTCCGTATGCACCCAAGCATCCTTTTAGCTTTTGCCGTCACCTTTTCTACCTGTTTAGCTATTTTAAGATCATCAGAAACAACCACACCTAGGTCCCGCTCTTCTTTAGTGGACAAAAGTACTTCACCCCCTATACTATATTGCTCTTGGATTGTTGCAGCCCAAATACATGACCTTACATTTTTTTAACATTAAATCCCAGCTGCCAAATTCTAGACCATTCTTCAAGCTTAGCTAGATCCCTCCTCATGTTAATCTACACCATCCTGGGTGTCTACTCTATTGCAGATTTTGGTATCATCTGCAAAGAGGCAAACCTTACCCGACAGCCCTTCCGCTATATCACTAACAAAGATGTTAAAAAGAATCGGACCAAGGACAGATCCCTGGGGCACACCACTGGTAACATCCTTCAGCTCAGAGTGAGTTCATTTACTTGTACTCTTTGTCGTCTCCCACCCAACCAATTTCTAACCCAAGCAGTAACTTTAGGGTCCATCCCTAGGGTGCTCAGTTTGTTTATAAGTTGCCTGTGAGGAACAGTGTCAAAGGCTTTACTGAAATCTAAATACACCACATCTAGAGCTCTCCCTCGGTCCAACTCCCTGGTCACCCAGTCAAAGAAATCAATCAGATTTGTCTGACATTACCTGCCTCTGGCGAATCCATGCTGCCTCGGATCCTGTAATCCGTTGGACTCCAGAAACCATACTATTTTCTCTTTCAGCAGCGTTTCCAATAATTTACTCACCACCGAAGTTAAACTAACCGGCCTGTAGTTTTCAACCACATCCTTACTTCCGCTTTTGTGTAAAGGCACCACATGAGCCTCTCTCCAGTCCTTTGGCACTACTCCTGACTCCAACGAAGTATTGAAAAGGTCAGTCAGTGGAGTTGCTAGAAAGTCCCCAAGTTCCCTCAGTATTCTAGAGTGTATCCCATCCAGTCCCATCGCTTTGTCTACTTGAAGTTGAGCTAGTTTCTCACGAACACAGTCTTCTGAAAATTGTTCAAGATGTCCCTCGCTTCTGTTCCTATTTGTGGGTGTTTTCTGAGGTCCTGCTCCTGGTTCTTCATCTGTGAACACAGAACAAAAATATTTGTTAAGCAATTCCGCTTTATCCTTATCAGCTTCTACATATTCCTCCCCTGCATCCTTGAGTCTGACAATACCTCGTTTGCCCTTCCTCTTCTCACTAATATATCTGAAAAATGTCTTATCCCCCCATTTTATTGCATTGGCTATTTCCTCCTCCTTCTGAATCTTTGCCTTCTTGACTACTTTGCTAGCTTCTCTAAGTTTTTCCAAATACAGATGCCTGTCTTCCTCTCTCTGTGATCTCTTGTATTTCATGAAGGCCTCCCTCTTTTCTTCACTTTTTCAGCTACTTCTTTCGAAAACCATAGCGGTCTCCTTTTCCTTTTACCTTTATTTACCATTTTAAGAAAAAGGTTGGTTGCCCTTAAAATATCCCCTTTCAGTTTCACCCACTGTTTTTCTACATCCCCCAGCTGTTCCCATCCCACTAACGACTCCCTGAGGTATTGGCCCATCTTGGCAAAGTTAGTCTTCCTAAAGTCTAAGATCCTCACCTTTTAATGGATTCTAACAGCCCTAGTCCTAATACTGAACCACACCATCTGGTGATCACTGGATGCAAAATGATCTCCCACTACAACATCAGAAACACTTTCACCATTGGTAAGCACCAAGTCCAGTGGGGGGTCTGTTACCAATTGCCTGAATAGTTCTCCCTGTAGAGAATCCAGGATCTCCTTACTTCTAGATGATACTGCAGCAGGAACGTGCCAATCAACATCTGGCATATTGAAATCTCCTATCAGTAGCACTTCCCCTTTCCTAGCAATGCTGCGTATGTCTTCAATTAACTCTCTGTCCACCTCTTCCTCTTGTGAGGGAGGTCTGTATATCACATCAATGCAAATATATGTCTCTTTCCCTCTTTCTAGTTTAACCACAATGCCTCCTCTCTCCCTTTTAAGCTCTGTAATTCGTAATAGTAGTTTTTACATATAGTGCCACTCCTCCTCCCCTTCTTCCTACCCTGTCCTTTCTGAATAAAGTATAGCCAGGTATAGTTACATCCCAATCATGGTTTTCTATGAACCATGTTTCTGTAACTGCCACTAAATCCAAGTCAGCCACTCCCACCAAAGCTTCAACATCAGGGATCTTAAGATCCCACATATGGAAGTTTTAATGGAAGAGGCTGATGTGGATTATGTTGGTCATTATGGAGACACTGTTCATGGACAACCATGACTGGGAATTAATTATACTAGGCTATCCTTTATTCAGGAAGGACAGGAGAGGAAGAAAGGGGAGGAGGAGTGGCATTATTTGTAAAAAATTATATTAAAGCTATAGAATTACAGGGCTTAAAAAGGAGCGAGGAAGCACTGTGGGTTAAACAAGAAAGAGGGAAAGAAGAATCCATTTGCACTGGTGTGATGTACAGATCTCCCTCAGAGGGAGACTAAATGGATGGAGATTTAATAGACGACATATGCAATATTGCCATGAAAGGAGAAGTGCTACTGATAGGGGATTTCAGTATGCTAGATGTTGATTGGAACATCTCTGCTGCAGAGTCATCTAGATCCTAGATTCTCTACAGGGAGAACTAATCCGGCAACAGATAACAGAACCTACACGTGAAGGGGCCATACTTATGGGGAAAGTGTTTCTGATGTCATAGTGGGAGATAATCTTGCATCCAGTGATCACCAGATAGTGTGATTCCATATAAGGGCTAAGCTGATGATATCCCTTAAAAGCAAGGGTCTTAGACTTTAAGAAAACTAATTTTGCCGAGATGGGACAATACATCAAGGAGTTGTTAGCGGGATAGGAACAGTAGGGGATGTAGAAAAGCAATGGGCAAAACTGAAAGGAGATATATTGTAAGAGCAACAAACCTTTTTTGTTAGAAAGATAAATAAACTAAAAGGAAAAGGAAGCCACTACGGTTCTCAAAAGTAGTAACTGAAAAGGTGAAGAAAAAGAGGATGGCCTTCATAAAATACAAGAAAAAGAGGAAGACAAGCATCTATATTTGGAAACATTTAGAAGGTAGTCATGAAAACAAAGATACAAAAAGAAGAAAAAATAGCCAATGCAATAAATGGGGGGGGGATAAGACATTTTTCAGATATGTTAGTGAGAGGAGGAAGGGCAAAAGTGTAGAAGCCGATGAGGATAAATTGGAATTACTTAATTATTTTTGTTCTGTGTTCACAGATGAAGGGCTAGGCACAGGACCTCAGAAAATACTCCCAAGATACATGTGGTCCCTTTACACAAAAGCAGAAGTAAGAATGAAAACTACAGGTCAGTTAGTCTAACCTCTGTGGTGAGTAAATTTTTGGAAACACTGTTAAAACAGAGAATAGTAAGATTTCTCGAGTCTAATGGACTGTAGGATCCGAGGCAGCATGGGGTTACCAGAGGCAGGTCTTGTCAGACAAATCTGATTGATTTCTTTGATTGGGTGACCAGGGAGTTGGGCAGAGGGAAAGCCCTAGATGTGGTGTACTTAAATTTCAGTAAAGCCTTTGATGCTGTTCTGCACAGGTGACTAATAAACAATTTGAGCACTCTAGGGATGGAACCTAAAGTGACTGACTGTGTTAGACATTGGTTGAGTGGTAGGCGACAAAGGTTACAGGTAAATGGAGCTCATTCTGAGGTGAAGGATCTGCTTTAGGGATCTGTCCTTGGTCCGATTCTTTTTAACATCTTTTTAGTGATATTGTGGAAGGGCTGTCGGGTAAGGTTTGCCTGTTTGCGGATGATACCAAAATCTGCAATAGAGTAGACACCCAGGAAGGAGCAGATAACATGAGAAGAGATCTAGCTAAGCTTGAATAATAGTCGAGAATTTGGCAGCTGAGATTTAATGCTAAAAAGTGCAGGGTCATGCATTTGGGCTGCAAAAATCCAAAGGAGCAGTACAGTGTAGGGGGGTGAAGTACTTCTGTCCATGAAAGAAGAACGGGACTTGGGCATAACTGTTTCTGATGACCTTATAGTGGCTGAACAGGTAGAAAAGATGACAGCAAAATCCAGAAGGATGCTTGGGTGCATAGGGAGAGGGAATAGTCAGCAGAAAAAAAAAGGAGGAGACAGTGCCTCTGTACAAGTCTCTCATGCAACCTCATTTGGAGTATTGTGTGCAATTCTGGAGACCACACCTTCAGAAGGATATGTGCAGGATGGAGTCTGTGCAGAGGGTGGCTACTAAAATCGTCATAATAAAGCATATGGGGGACAAAGATCTTAATATGTTAATACGTTAGAGGAAAGGCGGGATAGAGGGGATATGATAGAGATGTTTAAATACTTCCATGCATAAATACACAAGAAGAGAGTCTCTATTGATTGAAAGCAAGCTGTGCTACAAGAGGACATAGACTCAGGAGTAATATGCAGAAATACCACTTTACGGAAAGAGTGATAGATGCATGGCATAGTCTCCCAGTGGAGATAGTAGAGACAAGGATAGTACCTCTATTCAAGAAAGCATAGGACAAATACAGAGGATCTCTAAAGGAAAAAAGAGTACTATTATAGTTGATATGGAAGGGTGGACTAGATAGGCCATGGGGATTTTTTTCTGCTGTCATGTTTCTCTGTATTGCTTTGAGGGAGAAACTCAAGAATCAAGAAATGCAGTCAGAAACCAAGTAAATATGGCAGAAGGATACAGAGTTATTTCCCATCGTGTTGGGTGTTACAGGTTTGATTAAGAAGAATTTCAGAGCATACCTTGATAAATTACCCATATATGTTACATCTTACAAACTCCAAGAGGCGGCTCTATGGCACAATGCAAGTACTACGTCAAGCATTATCAGATAATTTGAGACTGAGATCATACTTCACATACCCTGGGGCTTAGAAGAGAGGTTTATGCTGTCATGGTATGTGCAAAATTAACCCATTTAGAGAAATTGTCTAGAACAACTAGGACACTTTCAAAGAAGCTATAATGTAGCACATTTAAGAATGGGAGAAAATACTTTTTCACTCAATGCATAATCAAATGCTGGAATTTGTTGCCAGAGGATGGAGTAAAAGCTGAGTGTAGCTGGGTTTAAAAGAGGTTTGGACAAGTTCCTGGAGGAGAAGTCCATAAGTCATTATTAAAATGGACTAGAAAAATCCACTGTTACCCCTGCGATAAGCAGTATGGAATCTGCCAACTTTTTGCGAACCTGACAGGTTCTTATCACTGGATTGGCTACTGTTGAAAGTAGGATATTGGGCTTGATGGACCTTTGGTTTGACCCATTATGGCATAATCTTATGTTTTATGATCTGCATGATATTTGTCTAGTTCTGGCAATACAGGGTACTTTAGAACCTGATCTTATTCTCCAATGACATCGGATGCAGGGCTACTTAATCTCTTTAGCATTTCATAAGTGGAATTTCACCTTATGTTAACATCCTGCTTGAGATGAGCAGGTGACCCTGTTGCTTCCTGCTTCTCACAAAGATCAGGCTCATCTTTCACACTCTTCAAAATACACTGCTAGCTTTAGCACTTCTCAATCAATTGCCTAAGGAAAGGTCTGCTACTTCCCTTGTTCTCCAGTCCTAGGAAGTCTCTGCTAACCAGATACAGTAAGTGTACCAAGCATTTGATCCTATGAAAGTCCTATTTGTCACAGCGATTTACATAGAACTGATTGGAACGGAGAACTTGAACTTTACATGGAACACTTTGAAGCAATGTAAACTGTACAATGTAAACTGTACAATGTAAACTATAGAACACTTTGAAACAAGGTAACTATACAGGTTAAACTGCACACTATTCCATCTACACCAGCACCCATGTTATCTTTCAGACCTAATCCATCTGCACACCTCTCAATGTTCCCTTCGACAGATTCATGCTAATCATTTACTCCTCCTATCTGCCACACATGCCCATCTTGAATCTACCCGTTCCTCCGCTTTTGTTTTCCTTGGTCCTTCCCTTTGGAACTCTCTCCCACTCCATCTCCATCTGGAACTCTCCTTCCTCTATTTTAAGGCCCTACTGAAAACTCACCTCTTTTCTCTTGCATTCAATCTCACCTTCCCCTCCTAGTTGCCACTCCAAAGTCCCACTTCCTCTCTCCCTCCTGTGCCTGCTATCTCTCTCTCTGTCTCTCCTCTTTCCTTTTCCTTAATATTGTCATTCCTTTCCTTCTTCCGACATGGTTTCTAGCCTTTTTTTTATTTTTGTGAACCGCCTAGACGCCTCATCACAGGCGGTATATCAAATGTTTTAATAAAGATAAAGAGCAGCGTGCTGCGCTGTGTTCATGTGAAGCTCGCTGAGTTCTGGGAAACAGAAAATTACTTTTAACCTTTCCCAGCACTCAGCGGACTTCATGTGAGCTCAGCATGAGTGAAGGAGCACGCTGCTCTTCACTCCAGCACTGTGCAGGTGAGCTGGGGCCTCAGGCATCCTTGGCTCCCTTGTAAGCCGCTCAGACAGGCTCTTTGGTGTGTGGGTGGGGGCTAGGATAGGACTGGAAATGACTGATGGGGGGCTAGAACTGGAAATGGGCTGATGCTAGGCTTGGATTGGAAATAGGATGATGGGGAGCTGGGATAGGACTAAAAATGGCTGATGGGGGGGCTAGAAATGGAAATGGACTGATGTGGGGGCTAGGATAGGACTGGAAATGGGCTGTTGGGGGGGCTAGGATTGGACTGGAAATAGCTGATGGGGGGCTAGGATAGGAAATAGGCTAATGGGGGAAGCCTGGTCTGGAAATGGGCTGAGGGGGGGCTAGGATAGGACTGGAAATGGACTGATGAGGGGGAGATGGGAGAATGGGACTGGAAGGGAGCAGATGCTGGATGGGGCTGGAACTAGAAGGGAGCGGATGCTGGGTGGGGCTGAAACTAGAAGGGAGCTGATGTTGGGGGAGGACTAGAAGGGGATGGGGATTTGGGAGTGAGGATGAAGAGGGGAAAAGATATTTTGTGTGTGAGGGAAGAAAAATCTACGATTGGCTGGGTATTGGGAGAGTAAGTGGTGATTGAGGATGGAAGGGTGAAATTTGGGTGGATGAAAAAGAAATAAGGAAAGAGCAAAAGGGGAAGATCAGTAAGTTAAAGTAGATGTAGAGAGAGAATGGGAAAAAAAAACTAGAAGAGAGAAGAAAGGACAAATGGGCAGCAGACAATGAAGAGTTTGCCGAAGACACGAAGAAACCAGAAGAAAGTGACTGGAGCATTTGCAACTGAAAAATAAAATGACCAAACAACAAAAGGTAGAAAAATACTTTATTTAGAATTTATTCACTGGAATATGTCAGCTCTGGGAAATGTGCATCGCTAACATCTTTGCATTTTTGTTTAGTACAAGAGAAAATTAATTTATAGTTTTATTTTTCCAGTGTTGTTGTACATTCCAAGTTTGGCTTTTGGGGTTCCCAGTTTAATTATTGTCTTTCTGTTTCTAAATTGTGATCCCTTGTTCTTTGTTTGGTGACGGTCTATGTTCTACATGTGTAACAGATCTGAAGTATTCTGCTCATGTAGTTTCTATTTGACAATGCCACTTGCTCTCTTTCCCCAGTAGATGATGAATTGGTATTCTCTGAGATGTATTGGTTTAATATTTGCAGTGTTGCCTTTTTGATAGGTAGGATTTGGTGCTTTGTTAGTCCTGGTAGTGCTGTTATGATACGGCAGGTTTGCTATGCGTTTCTAAATGGGCAATGTTTATAGTACTTCCTAATGTGCCTGGTGGTTGGCACTGCAGTAGAAATCTGGTAGTCTTTCTTTATCCAGACACTCATTAAGAGGCATGTTTTCTAAAAGTTAGCATATGTTAACATTATGCAAATATTTATGCAAATGAGACGCTGCAATGAGTTTCTGCATATGGTCCTGCACCCCCCTTGTGCTGCCCCTGATAGCTATAGTCTGAGCCAGAGTACTCCAGGAAAAGACGTGTCTTCAACTTTTGGCGAAAGTTCCCAATGTCTGAGAGGGAGCGAAGGTCTGGGGGGAGATGGTTGGCATGTAAAAGCAGAATGCTCTATTGGAGGTGGAGGCACTGGTGCAAGTGATTGACGTAGGTAATGCGAGGAAAGTGTGGTTAGCACTTCTGTGCGATCTCTGGCATTGGGTTTGTCAAGTAGTGGCTATAGGGTATCGGCTGAAAGCTGGAGGATTGTCCTGAAGGTTGTCAGTGCCACTTTGTACTTCATTCTGCTGTGTATGGGGAGCCTGTGTAGTTGCTTCAATATGGGTATTATGTGCTTGCGATGAGTGCTGCCCATGATAAGTCTGGCGACTACATTCTGTGCAAGCTGTGGAGGTTGTAATGAGGGTTTTGGTAGGCCCTGATAGATAATGTTAGCATAGTCGAAGATGGGGGTGATGAATGCTTGGCAGATGTTTCTAAAATCTTCATGGTCCAGAAGAGTTCTGAGGTTTCCCAGGGTTTTGATGTGGTGGTATACTGCTCTGGTGCGTGTCTTATGTAGGCGTTGAAGTTCAGGTTCTGGTCCAGAATTATACCCAGGTATTTCACTTGTTTTACTTGCAGTGGTAGTTTTGCAAGGTTTAATGTATCTGGAGGAGAGAAGAAGGGTGCCTGGTTAGGTGCAGGATTTCTGTCGGGGTTGCTGGTGAAAAATGGGGTATAGATGAGGATATCATCTGCACAAAGGTGGTAAAGATTTTGTAGCTTTGGATGACCTTGCAGAGGGGTTGGATAAAGATGTTAAAAAGCAAAGAGGATAGTGCTGAACCCTGTGGCAGGCCCTGGAGGAGTCTGAAGGGGCTTGAAGTCTGTGATCCTACTCTGACCTGTTGTGAGCAGTCAGAAAGATAGGACTGGAACCACTGTAGAGACTTGTCTCTTAGGCCAATTTCGTGGAGGTGTGATATGAGCTGGGTATGTATGACTGAGTCAAAGGCTGCAGATATATTCAGAAACACTAGGATGAAGTCTTATGTGGTCTTCTCTGTGCCTATGATTAGTGTGTTAAGGAGAGATGCCAGTAGTGTTTTGGTGCTGTGGAAAGGTTTAAAGGGGAGAGTGGGATTCCACGAACTCCTGCATTTGTAGTTAGACAGTCTTCACAATGATCTTGGCAAGTGATGAGATGCTTGAGATGGGTCTATATGAAGAGGGAACAGCTGGGTTGAGTGTTTGGGATTTTAGTAATGGCCTGCTTTAGAGTGGTATGCATATATCCCAGAGCAAGTGATGACTGGACAATATGTAGGGTGAGTGGCAAAAGCTCCTGCTTGGATATTTTAATCCATGAGAATGAGCACGGGTCCAAAGGGGAAGTGATGCTATTAAGGTCTGACATGATGTTCACCAATTGCCTGGTAGAAATGGGGCTAAAGGCTAACCATGTTTCTGTATCGGGGACATCAGTAGCGCTGTTTGCGTATCTGGGTAGAGTGACTGCTGCTGAAGCGTGTGCTTGATTAGCTTGTAGTTGTTGGGCCATCTCATTTGGTGAGATTGATGTGGTAGTTCTCATGGTCCTGCGGGGCTTTGATGAGGTGTTGTGTAATGTCAAATAATTCTCTGGGTCTGTTAAGGGAGGAGTTGAGTAAATTGTGATGTTTCTTCTTCTTTAGCAGAGTGAGGGCACAGTATTGTTTCAGGACCATGGAGTATGCTGTACGGGTGACTGGACTCTTTTGAAGTCTCCACTTGCACTCCAGTCTGAGCTTATTTTTCATTAGTTTGATTGCTGTTAGGTCTGATAGCATAGGAAGAAATGAGGTCGTTTCATTGAGCGATAATGCCATCTAGGTTGCATAGATTGTTCTGCTCTGGGTCCATATGCATTAGTGATTGGACTGCGGTAATGATTGGATTGCGGTAATCTTTGTCAAGGTTCAAAATTGCCAGGTGTGTGCCAACAGAGGTGTGTTTGGGTGATGAGTGTAGGAAGAACCTGAGAAGTCTGTGGTTGGACCAGGGCACTGAAGAACTTCGAGTCATGAAGGAAAGGTGCTGGTGAGGCCAGTTTGTTGTAGTAAATATTAGGCCTAGTGTTTTACCTTTGCTGTGTTTCTTCCAATATTATTTGGTTGAGTTGCAGCGTCTCCATGACCTGTAGGAAGGAGGATGTATTGTTGTTTGATACTGTTGGTAAACTGAGGTCTCCTAGCAAAATGAACCATTTATTCTAGTGATGCTCTGAGCATGCTTCTTTGAGGAGCGGGGAGAGGTCACTAGTTCCTGCTTGGGGGGGGAGGGGGGTGTCTGTATACTAGGCAGATTGAGAGGTGAGAGTTGGTTATGGATATGGAGTCCATGTCTTTGGTGGAGCTGTGGTGTGTGCTTTGAGTTGTAGTGATTCCTTAGCAATGATGATTACTCCTCCTCGTTTCTTGTTGACTCTGGGGCAATTGAAGAGTTGGTAAGATGCTATTTGGTTTAGGAGAACGCTATCAGTTTCCTCAATCCAGGTTTCTGTGATGCAAGCTATGTCAATTTGGTTGTCCTTGATGTGATAGAAACATAGAAATATGACGATAGAAAAAGACCACATGGCCTATCTAGTTTGTCCTTCCAAATCAACAACTACAACAGTCACCTTTTTACCCTCAGAGAACCTCTGTGTTTGTCCCATGCTTTTTTGAATTCAGTTAATGTCCTCATCTCTACCACCTCCATTGGGAGACTATTCCACGGATCCACTACTCTTTCCGTAAAGAAATATGTCCGCATATCACTCCTGAATCTATCTCCCTTCACCCTCATCCCATGTCAATTGAAAGAGGCTCTCTCTCTGAACATTTATGCCACGGAGGTATTTAAACATCTCAATCATATCACCTCTATCCCGCCTTTCCTCTAAGGTGTACATATTAAGATCCTTAAGTCTGTCCTCATATACTTTATAATGAAGCCCACTAATCATTTTAGTAGCCACCCTCTGCACGACTCCATCCTGTTCACATCCTTTTGAAGGTGCGGTCTCCAGAATTGCACACTATACTCCAAATGAGGTTGCACCAAAGACTTATACAGAGGCATTACCACCTCCTTTTTTCTGCTAGCCATTCCTCTCCATATGCACCCAACCTTCTAGCTTTTGCCGTCACCTTTTCTACCTGTTTAGCTACTTTAAGATCATCAGACACAACCACGCCTAGGTCCCGCTCTTCTTTAGTGGACAAAAGTACTTCACCCCCTATACCATATTGCTCCCTTGGATTGCTGCAGCCCAAATGCATGACCATGCATTTTTTAACATTAAATCCCAGCTGCCAAATTCTAGACCATTCTTCAAGCTTAGCTAGATCCCTCCTTATGTTATCTACACCCTCCTGGGTCTGCCAAATTCTAGACCATTCTTCAAGCTTAGCTAGATCCCTCCTTATGTTATCTACACCCTCCTGGGTGTCTACTCTATTGCAGATTTTGGTATCATCCGTAAAGAGGCAAACCTTACCAGACAGCCCTTCCGCTATATCACTAACAAAGATGTTAAAAAGAATCAGACCAAGGACAGATCACTGGGGCACACCACTGGTAACATCCTTCTCCTCAGAGTGAGCTCCATTTACTTGTACTCTTTGTCGCCTCCCACCCAACCAATTTCTAACCCAAGCAGTAACTTTAGGGTCCATCCCTAGGGTGCTCAGTTTGTTTATAAGTCGCCTGTGAGGAACAGTGTCAAAGGCTTTACTGAAATCTAAATACACCATATCTAGGGCTCTCCCTTGGTCCAACTCCCTGGTCACCCAGTCAAAGAAATCAATCAGATTTGTCTGACAAGACCTGCCTCTGGTGAATCCATGCTGCCGCGGATCCTGTAATCCGCTGGACTCCAGAAACCTCACTAAATTTTCTCTTTCAGCAGTGTTTCCAATAATTTACTCACCACCGAAGTTAAACCGGCCTGTAGTTTTCCTTACTTCCGCTTTTGTGTAAAGGCACCACATGAGCCTCTCTCCAGTCCTTTGGCACCACTCCCAACTCCGTGATTCAACGAGGATAGGGAATTTTGTTGTGGATGGATCTGGCATTGATGAGTATGCGCACTTGAGAGGTGGGACAGGTGGGTGAGATAACTGGGGGAGGGTTGAGTAAAATATGAATCCTGAGGAGATTGGAGGGGCTTCTGGTGCGTGGCTTGGTCATGAAAGGTTGTAGTCTGCTGTGTGATTGGCATATGATAGGGATGATTGCTGAGGTGGTAAATGCTGAGGTGTGTGTGTGGCAAGAAGTAGGATGAGGATGTATGAGGAGCGGTAAGGCATGTTGGTTGAGGGTTTAGCTGTGTGTGTGGAATGGAGGAAGCTGTCATTGCGGCTCTGGAATGTTCAGCTTGTGGTGTGGGTGATCACTGAGGGTGATGTGGCAGCATGGATGAGTGTAGTTTGTCAAGAATTTCAGAAGAAGGCTTGCCTTATGCTTGCGTTGGGCTGTGTCTGCCTTGGGGAGCAGTTGCTGGTGCTGGCGGGCTTTGTGATTGCAGACGCAGGTGTTCTGGTGTGGGCCTTGGTTATTAAGCTTCTGTGGTCAGGTGAAGTTGCTGCAGGCTATACCAGTAGGTCCTTGCAAGCGGTTGTGAGGGGCCCAATGGCATTTGGCAGTGGGAGGGGGAGGTACTGTTCTTCTGTTCCCTGAAGTCGACGCTGTTAAGGGGTAAGCTCTGGATAGCCCTTGTTCTAGCTCTTACTTCAGTTGGGTGCTTGAGAGGAGTGAGGCACTCTAACGTAATCAGTCTGGTTGTAATCTTGCCATGCTGGTTTGTAGATGGGCAGCTCTCGTGGCTGTCAGTCATTGTTATCGGTCCCTGCCAAAGGACACTCTGGCAAGGCCCTCAGGTGCTCCTTGGGTTGAGCAGTTTTTAAATTTCGTACACGCCATTAAAGACCTGAACACATTTAGGAAGGAGCTAAAATCCTTCCTCTTCATTCAGCACTATGGAGACAATACAAGAGACACTACTTCTCCCATTGAACCATCACAAAATCAACCCTCCTCATAACATCCATCCAATGTGTTATGAAGTCGAAGTACCTCACCCAATGTAAATAGTTCCTGTTCACAGTTGTATGTATATAGTTATGATATTTGTTTAATATACTGACTGTTAAAACCTTGTTCTATGTAAATTTGTGGTTCAATTGTAAACCACCTTTGATTTCTGGAAGGGGCGGTATAAATGAAATGCCAAATAAAAAAAAATAAAAAAGTTTCCTGTCGGTGCTCAGGGGGAGGAGGAGCTTACCGCCTCGCCGCTGGGTCTGGCCACCCATAATAGTTAGTGTTTCCTGCTCTTGGTGGTTCGACTGAAGAAGCAGGGCAGGCTGAGCAATGCTGGAATGTTGTAGCGACTCCTGATGTTAAGCTGGGCTGGCGATCGCTCATTGTACGCCTTGATCATGTTCATCCCACCATCTGGTGCAGCATTGCCCTTATGGAGTCCAGTTATGGCTGTCAACTATGCAGCACAGCCCACCAGCAGTCTCCTTACTTCTACCCCCCACCCCCTTATACCTACAGCCTGTCCCTGCTTCAGCCAGCTATAACCAGTGTGCAGTCAGGGAGAGATAGGCTTTTGTTGCTTTCTAATTAGTCCAGATGTTGGTGATAAAATGCACACTGGCCTTTGCATTAGCCAACTCTGCCCATAGCTGATGATGTAACTGATTATACAGGCTGGTGATCAACTGCCTACTATTTGCTGTTCCACAGGGCTCTCAGTAACTGAGAGCTAACTGATGCAGCAGCCTTTTAGACCTCACCTTCTCAATCATCTGCAGGGGTTTATTTATTTATTTGACAGGTTTTATATACCGCATTTCCAAAGGTCAAGGCGGTTTACATAGAACTGAACTCAACTTATGTGCTGTTTGTGCTAAAGGGGGTTGCTATTCTAGGACTATAATTTGCTTGATGCACTATGTCATCACTCTCAGTGCTGCCTGCTGCATGCTCCGTGACAGTGCTGTTGAAAGCCACCCCATCGCCTCCATGTTAGCTTGTTTTTATGCATGTTAGGGCTGCTGGCACACCATGAATCTGTGGGAAGAAGCAGTGCGGCTCACTCTTGAGACAGGGATCACCACTCTTATGTACTTTTCTTAGTTTTGTTATTTCCACTCCCAGATCGAGTCCCCAGCATAGAATCAGCACCCTCCTTTGTACCAAGTTGGAAAAGGTGCTGTTTTAGCAAATGATACTGCATGCTACTCTTCATAAGATGGCCCATCAGTTTCTCTCTACTACATCACTTCCAACAGTAACTGCATTCTGCTTACCACAGATCCTTAAACGCTTTAAAACATCTCTACACCTCTGAGATATTATGAGATTTCCCTTCTACTTCCTTGGGGGGTAGGCTGCTGGACCTGGGACAGGGCATCAGTCCAAAACGTGATTATTATAGGAAAGACAAAGTTTATTTCCAATTATTGGCCCATTACCACCCGATACAGGCCATGTTTCGTTTACCCTTCGTCAGGGGTGGAACTGGTAAAAACACAACAACCATAAAAACATACATATGTTAAAAAGAACATCAAAAATAAAACCATGAACAGAACAGATGCCTAAAATCTAAATAAATAAATAAAAAACATAATGAACACATATAAATATAACTAATAAATATATGTACATAATAAATTAAAGGACTTGAAGGATTTCAGGAAAAAACTTAAGACTCACCTTTTTCAGACCCATTACAACCTAACCTAGTCAGAGTGTCATATGCTATTTGAGCAACATGCCCACTTAAACTAATCATACCAGCAAGAAATACGTCCTGTAATTATGTAAAGTATGTATATATGTAAAGCCGCTTCTCAAGCAATCAAATATATATATGTAAGACTCCTCTCAAACAATCAAATGTAAATCTGTAACCGTTTGATGTGCCTATTACCCATCCCTGTAATCATACTGTATGTTCTAATTCTGGCCTGTACAGCCTCTCCCTTATGTATAGAAAACCGCTGCTGATCGCTGGAAGTAGCGGGATACAAGTGTACACTAAATAAATAAATAAATAAATAAAAAAAAATCATAAGATCATATCATCATCAAATATATGGTAGTAATAAAAGAATGTGACAAGTAGACATATATATTACAACAATAAATACCTCAGTGTTGAGTATTGAGGACACTTCAACTGTGACCAGTGTGAAATATAAATGTTGTCAAGCTATAAATATAACCAACAAGGAGATCGATTATCATATACAGTAAATGTATCATAAAAAACACAGAACCGCATTTAAAACCACATATGATAGCAACCAAAAACATAGCAGGAGCGAATAAGGAAGCATAATCTGCATATATTGTGTATAAGGGACATAATAGCAAAAATAAGGCAGAGGTACCATCATCTGTAATGTCTCCTCTCTCGGAGGTGCATGTGTATAAAAATGTGAACGATAAATAAAACTGTAAACAACTATATAACACACTACATAATAGGCTACAAAAATAAATATTAATAGGTGCCTAACAAATAATAAAAAGAATAAATAAATGATTTTTATATATAATAATTTATTATGTACATATATTTATTAGTGCACAAAACGTCTACCCTTGCTGCTCTTACCACACTATATATGATGATTAGACTAGATTGCCCGTTTATGGCCCTCTGCCACCCCCAACTGTAATAACTCAGATATTTGCACCCGGGTTGACTTCCCAGCCTGGTGAAAGCCCTGGAGCCCCCACTGACCTGACCTTCCTGCTTCTCTACTTCAACTCACTTGGGAGAAGGTGATTTTGATCAAGGTGGAATTCTCTCTCAAACTTAGATGCATTTTGAAAATTAAAAAAACAAAATTCCAATTTCCTATAGGCAACAATTATTTCTTTTGATATACTTTATTTCTAGTGGGTTATGACTTTGTCTGGCTAATAGGCGAGAAAATTACTACAAAAATAAATTCCTCTGTATTCTGATTGTGGGATGCAGTAGATACCCCCACCTTCCACAGCTGCACTTTTCTGTGTCTACCTGCTAGTTTAACTGTTGTCCAAATGTGTATTCTAACTCTGCAATGCACATATCTGCTTCCAGTATTCAAACTAGGTAAGTAAGCCATAAGCATCAGCCAACTGAAAAAGCACATCTTTCCTATCCTTTCACTTTTCTGATTTTTCTCTCCTCCCAGCCCTGAAAAAACCTAACACTGAAACTTCAAAAAACAGACACAGAGACAGCAGCATTCCTCTTTAAAACAGGGAGACAATCTGCTCCCTGCAAGACTTTTTTGTCCTTTGTTTTGATTTTCTGCTTTGAAATCCTAAGCCCCAGCACAGCAACCCTTCCTTTTTTGTGCACCACTTTGGGCAGAATTTTGTTTCTGGTAAGATGGTATATAAATAATAAATTAAATGGCATCCTTGCAGGATATGGTAGGATCCATAAAACCCAGCCCCACCATCTATTCTTGGACCAAGCCTGGCAATCTAGTGCATTCCCACATAGACTTCCTATTCATATTCAGGTAGGTTTAGGCCAAACAGTTTTCCAAAGTAGCAGCTCACTTCTTTGACTACAGAGCATTCCATTTGAAAGGAAAAGTGCTCCAACATTTTCCAGTGGGGCCTTGCTCCTTGAAGCTAAACCAGAGGGTGAGAATATACTGTAACAAAGAAGTTGAAAGATATTGCGGAAGGGCTGTCACTTAAGGTTTGCCTCTTTGCAGATGATACCAAAATCTGCAACAGAGTAGACACCCAGAAGTACTTCTGTCCACGAAAGAAGGGTGTGATTGTTTCTGATGATCTTAAAGTAGTTAAATGGGTAGAAAAGGCGACAGCAAAAGCCATAAGGATGCTTGGGTGCATAGGGAGAAGAATGGCCAGCAGAAAAAAAGAGGCGAAAGTGCCTCTGTATAAGTACTTGGTGAATCCTCATTTACATAACATCATAAGACATGCCATACTGAGTCAGACCAAGGACCATCAAGCCCAGTATCCTGTTTCCAACAGAGGCCAATCCAGGTCACAAGTACCCAGCAGGTTCCCAAAAAGGCACACTGGGTCCTTTTTTTTTTAATATTTAAATTTTTTTTATTGTCAACATTTCCATAACACATCTGATTACAAAAAATCACAGCCGACCAACATTTATATCTTAACAATCTGGTGACGAATGTGTCAATGTAAGCGTATATTCAAAACATATATCTAGTAGGATACTTTATACATCACTCTTGCCCTGTCAAAGTGTCCTTACACCCTAATCAGCAGAAAATGTCTTGTACCTCTCTTCCAGATTGGAATCGACATTTAAAAAAGTTGTACAAGTGCCGGTTGGCAAAAGCAAGTTATCATTAATATCATGGGCTTCTAAAATCCCCAAAGAGTTAACAGAACAAGATAACAATATCCTTCAAGCCTATATTTACTAATGTATCTTTTATCACAACATGTATTTACTATCCTCTTAATTAACCTCAATAAACAATTGAGACTCTAATGCGTCTCCCGACTGTTCTTTTATAACCAACCTTGTTTGAGAGAATTATATATGTATAATGTTAGACCTCCCTCCAACCCCAAGATCACCCCCCCTAACAAACAATATTATGTTGCCCCCCTTATCCCCTCCCCCCTTCCCCCACCTACCCTTCCTCTTCCCCCCCTCCCTCCCTCCCCAGAGGCATCTCAAGACTTCAAATATTCCAGGATTGGAAGCCACAGCTCACTGAACTTCTCTTGCTTCTGGCGTCTCACTGCTGTCAACTGCTCCATCAGAGCAATCCGACGCAGCCTGCTCTTCCATTGCTCCACGCCCAGTAACTGGACCTGCTTCCATGCCCTAGCAATTTCACTTCGAGCTGCCTGGATACATACCCGTATGGGGCGTTCCTTTTTCTTACTTCTCTTGGCAGGCCATATCCCCAACAACCCCAAACCCATATCCAATTCCAGTTGTTCCCCAAATACTCCCTGTATTTGCTCAGTCACCATTTTCCAATATAATTGCACCCTTAGACAGCCCCACCAGATATGCAGGAATGACCCCCCCCCCCCCCCATTTCCACAATTTCGCCAGCACCGATCAGACACCACGGGAAACATCCTATGCAATCGCTCCGGGGTAATACCATCGATACAGCAACTTATAGGATGTCTCCCGGATCATAACCGACAAAGCTTGTCGATTAATATTCACATATATCTTCCTCCAAGCCTGCTCTCCTAATTCCCTACCCAAATCCTTTTCCCATTCGATCTGGTGGGAAAACCTCCTCCCGCCCCGCCTCCCCAGACCCCGGTACAATTGGGTTATCAACCCTCTCGAGCTCTCCCATCCCTGCCAAAGTGCTGCCCTATCATCCTGCACCCCCTCCCATGATTCCCGGATCCTCTTCTGGGTCAAAAAATGCTTAACTTGAAGGTGTGGAAAGAAGTCCCACCCCCTCAATTGGTATTTCACCCGAAGCTCCGGGAAGGGAATCAGTTCTCCCTCTTCTATGAAACGCTCAAAAGTATCT
Source organism: Ichthyophis bannanicus (assembly GCA_033557465.1). Lineage (NCBI taxonomy): Eukaryota > Metazoa > Chordata > Amphibia > Gymnophiona > Ichthyophiidae > Ichthyophis > Ichthyophis bannanicus. The sequence continues at coordinate 431,174,666 of CM066034.1, read as the reverse complement.
AGTCCCACGCCCCCCCACCACCTAAATACCCCCTCTCTACCCGGGTCAAACGCGGGCGTCGCCCTCACTGGGGCCAACAATGAAAAACACGCCCCTGGGGCAAAGTGAGCATTAGCCTTGCGCCATTGCATGACCAGGTGTCCCATATACGGATTCTCCCGCCACCGCCCCTTGGGAAGTTTACCAAATATCCAGGGCAAGTACTTCAAGTTGGTCCCCCCAGCCCAGCATTGCTCAATCTCCCGAAACCTTTTCGGAGCCCCCCCGTATCCCTCCATTCAAAAACCTGGCGCAATTGGGCAGCTGCATAATACCGAGTTACATCGGGCACCCCTAGCCCTCCCCCCTCCCTGCTCTCGTACAGAACCCTTCTACTCACCTTTGGGCGACTCTTCCCCCACACAAAAGCAAAGATCTGATTCTGCAATTGATGCAATTCCCGACGTGGTATGCCAATTGGCAATGTTTGAAACAAGTATAGTAAACGCGGGACCAAGTTCATCTTTTTAACTGCCACCCTCCCCAACCAGGACAACTCTACTCCCATCCAACGATTCATATCCTTCCTCAACTGCGCAAACAACGGAGGATAATTTGCTCCATACATCCCTAACGGATCGGCAGTGATCTGAACACCCAGATATTTTATAGATCTACTTGCCCACCGAAACGGGAAGGAACCCTGCAGACTCTCAATAACCCTGGGCCGTAACGAAATTGACATAGCTTCCATTTTATCCCAGTTAACTTTAAATCCCGAACGGGCTCCATAATCTGTAAACTCCCTCATCAGCACAGGAAGAGAGACCACTGGCTGAGTCAGGGTAAAGAGTACATCATCCGCGAACAGTACCTTCTTATGCTGTGTTGTCCCAACTCCAACTCTCTTAATGTCCTGAACTGACTGGATCCTAGCGGCCAGCGGCTCCATAACCAAGGCAAAAAGCAGCGGGGACAAAGGGCATCCCTGCCGGGTACCATGCCCCAGGGGAAAGAACTCCGAATAACCTCCATTCACGCACACCGCCCCTGCCGGCGAGGCATATAAGGCCTTTATCCATGTGCAAAATTTAGGGCCCAGTCCGACATGTTCCAATACTGCCTGCAGGAAATCAAAACTGACCCTGTCAAATGCCTTTTCAGCGTCAATCGAGAGAAACATAGCCTGCTGTGCCTCCTGCCTCGCCAGCCACCCCAGTTGAAGCACCCGTCGTATCCCGTCCGCCATGTGTCTCCCCACTATAAACCCAGATTAGTCCGGGTGTATCAAGCCTGGCATAAGCGGGGCCAATCTCGTAGCCAACACCTTTGCCAGTATCTTAACATCTATATTCAACAACGATATGGGACGATAGGACCCGCAGACCGCCGGGTCCCTCCCCAGTTTGGGAATCACCACTATAGCCGCTTGACTCATTGATGTTGGCAGAGCCTCCCCCCTCAAAATGGCATTAAACACTCTAGTCAGAATAGGGCCCAACAAGTCCGCCAGCTTCTTGTAGAACAAACCCGAGAAGCCATCGAGCCCCGGTGCCTTGCCAGGAACCAGTAGCCTAATGGCATCCAGCACCTCCTCCAGTGCAATATCCTCCTCCAACCCTTCCCCCTCTAAATCCCCCACCTTCGCGCTTCCATATCCCTCATTCTGTAAATACTTCCTAATTATGTCACCCTCCCGGGGAGTATCCGCAGTATACAAACGCTTATAATAGTCCCGGAACCTCTCCCTAATATCTCTATTTTTAAACAGCAGCTTATCTTGTGGCCCTTTAATTTTTGCAATAGCCTGTCTTTGCCTTTGGGTCTTTAGCTTATTACACAAAAGGCGACCGGACTTGTTATCGAATTCATAATAACGCTGGCCCACCCTCTCCAGATGACGAGACACCCTTTCCAACTGAGGTGCATTGAGTTGCCGTCGAGTCTCCTCGACTTGCCCTCTCAGGAGAACTCCCCCCCTTTGCTTATGGGCCCTCTCCAATTCTGCCAATCGCCCCGTCAGGCGACAAATCTCCTCCTCCCATTTCCACTTCCTCTGCGCTCCCATCTGAACCAGGTGCCCCCTTACTACTGCCTTCAGGCCATCCCAGAGCCCCCCCCTGTGGAGACCTCCCCCGTGTCGTTCAACTCCATATATTCCGTTACCACCTTCTGCAACTTCTGCTCCACTCCCTCTCCCTGTAAAAGATAATCATTCAATCTCCAGAAGGTTCGCTTCCCCTCTTCCCTAGGTGATCCAAACCCCACTCCTACTGGGGCGTGATCAGACCAAGTGACCACTCCTATAACTGCCTTATCCAAAGCTTCCCTCCAATAACCAATACGGCTGTAAGAGTCGTGGACTGCCGAGTAAAATGTAAAGTCCCTTGCCAAAGGGTGGGCCACCCTCCATAGATCCTCTAATCCAAAGTCCTTCAGCCACTTCTGAAATTGTCTCCCCCCTCCCTCATCCCCCTTCCTCTTCCCCTCCCTCCCATCCAATGCTATATTACAGTCCCCTCCCACCAAGAGCCTCCCCTGAGTTTTCCCACCTAGCCATTTACCCATCTCCTCCCAGAACCCCCTTTGCGCCGCATTCGGGCCATACACCGACATGAGTGTCACTCGCTCCCCCCTAACTCCCCCAAAACTACCACTGCCCTGCCATCTGATTTCCTATACACCCTCCCAACCACAAAAGGAACATCATGCCTGATGAAGATTGCCACCCCTGCCCTCTTCCGCCCCCCCTTCTCCGCTGCAAAGAAACCCTGGTACTTCCCCGAACTCAACAACCTCTCATCCCCTTCACGCATATGTGTCTCCTGTAGGAAAGGCACCTGCCAGTTCTGACTCCACAGCTCCTGCCACATTAGTTTTATTTTCTGTGGCGAGTTCAATCCTCTCACATTCAAACTACCTACTTGCAAGCCAGTAGCCATAACCACCATCTGTGCCCCCTCCTACCCCCAAAGCTCACCTTCAATGCCCCTCCTCCTCCCTTCCCCCCCTCCCCACCCCAAGCACACGGAGCTCCACTCCGCCACCCTGCGAGGATGTGACCCCCCTTGGACGCTCCATCCCCCATCTCTCATCACTCCCCTCAATGACCCTATCAAACCCTCCTCCCCCTTTCCCCCACCTTAACAGCATTGACCCCAATGTACTCATGGGCCAACAACTTGTTAAGCAAAAGAAGGCCCTCTCCCCTCCCCACCCTTCTCCCCATAGCTGAGACGTACCTCTCCCAGCTTGACACTCCAGCCCCTTAACCCCTTCACCATCCTAAGGATCATGTCCAAAGCAACAATGTCCACTCAGAAGTGTCACACAGTTCTGGATGCAGTTCCTCCTGCGGGCTCTCCTTGGCCGCCTCGCCGGACTTTCTCCGCAGGTGCTGACCCTTTACCGGGACTCTCTCTCATCCCGGATGCGCTCCTTTACTCCCCCCATCTGGCCCACTACCTTCGCCACCTCTGGCAAACGAGGAGCCCCCTCCTGCTTCAAAGTCTTCCATGCCTCTGCCTCCGTACGCACCCAATGCCCGCGGCCATTTATATCCAATAACAAGGCAAAAGGAAACAGCCACCGATACTTCATTTTCTCGGCCCACAGGTACTGTGTGACCTGCCTCTGCAAAGTCCCGGCCGAAAGGTCTTGATAAAGCTCCACCTTTTGGCCCTCCCAGGTGAAGACTTTCCTGGCTGCGGCAGCTCTCATCACCTTTTCCTTCACTGCAAATGATGAAAGGCACGCCACAATATCCCGCGGCTGTCCCCCTCTCGCCGGGCCCAGCACTCGATGCGCGCTCTCCACCACAACCTCCGCTCCATCTGCCATGGCTTCCCCACTCTGCAGCAGAAAGCGACATACCTTCTGGACCACCGCTGTTGCGTCTACAAACTCCTCCGTCTCCAGCAGACCCCTCAGGCGCAAGTTGTTATGCCGGGAGCGGTTTTCAAGATCCTCCAGCTTATCTTTCAAAAGAGACTGTTCTTGAAAGCGCTTCAACTGGGCCTCCATTTCCATCTCTCTCTCCACCTGTCTGTCCACATGTTCCTCCAGCGATTCCACTCTATGACCGAGCTCCCTTAAATCCTCTTTTATGCTTGCCAGTGTCTCTTTGAGATCTCCCCTCGTAGCAACGATCTCTCTCTTTAACGATCACATCCAGCCCCATATATCTCCTCGAGTGCAGCCTTCATCCACTCGTTCCAACTCTTCTTCCGACTCCTCTCCCGACGCTATGTCCTCCGGCGAATCTCGGGTTTTCTGCTCGGCGTTACCAGCGTATGGGAACTTAAATTTAGCCAATTTCTTTCGCACCGACATCTCCGCCGGACTCACACTCTCTACACACCAACTTTTTATTTCCTTAGATGGGGTAAAAGTTGCACTTTTCCTCCTAATTACTGCATCTCGATGGGAGCTCAAAAGTTAAGCTGCCATCACCCGGATGACGTCACTTCCTCCCGCCACGCTGGGTCCTCTTTAATGGACCTTTCCTCCAGTAGCTTGTCCAAACCTTTTTTAAACACAGCTACACTAATAGCTTTTACTTCATCCTCCGGTAATGAATCCCATAGTTTGATTATGTGTTGAGTGAAAAAATATTTTCTCTTATGTTTTAAATGGGTTACATTGTAGCTTCATTGTGTCCCCCCTAGCCTTTCTACTTTTTGATGGTGTAAACAACCAGACTATGTTTACCTGTTCTACTCCATTTATTAATTTATAGGCCTCTATCATATCTCTCCTCAGCCGTCTCTTTTCCAAGTTCAAAAGCCCTAACCTTTTAAGCCTTTCCTCATAGGGGAATCCTTCCATCTCCTTTACCATTTTGGTGGCCCTTCTCTGTACCTTTTCTAATGCCACTATATCCTTTTTAGATATGGTGATCAGAATTTCACACAATATTCAAGAACCTTTACCTGCTTTGTTTGCAGGACCACTGCATTTCTAGCAGTAGGTGCATGCTATCTTTCTGTAACATCCTCCTTTGGGGATGGCTGCTTTAGTTCTGCCTGACTTCTAAATAACCACAGATATGCTTTTCTGTGTGGTTTTGTGAGTTTCCTTTTGGCTGTTCAATTGTGTATGCTGTGTGTGGAATCAGCTCTTGATTCTTAAGTTTGTCTATTTGTGACGATTGGAGAGCCTGTCAGAGGTTTTAATCAGCCCTCTGCCAGAGTACAAGGAGAGACTGAAGGAACTGACTTGCTAACCAAGCCTAAATAAGGAGGAGTTGGCTTGTTACCCTGAGCTTAACTAAAAAAGACTGCTGTAAATAAGATCTGCCTGCTGAAAGAGGTGCAGTAGGTTTGTCTGTGAACATAGTACAGGAAGAATTAGAGGAAAAGGATCCCAGTGAGGAGGGAGTAAAGACTCAAAAATCAGCTAAGTGCCTAGGAGCCCTAAACCCAGGATCGTTCTGTCAACAGTAGAATTGATAAATGTTTAAATTGGGATTACAAAGACAAATAACTCAGGGAAGAACACAACCAATGTTATCAAAGACTTTGTATTTGTTGATCAGAATTCATTTGTTTGTTGTTGTAGAATTGGACATTTTAGTTCCAGCAAAGGAACCTCTTTAATTCATGCGATTCAGATTCACTTCCCGTAATTCTTGGGAGGGGGGGGAGGTGTGGGAGACTTTAATTTAAATTTAGTCTTAGATCTCCTCCTTGATCGCCAACCACAGTGCCTTATCAGACCATCGCATGCCGCTCATAGTCATGCCTTAATGGAAAATAACAGTTTAGTTGACCCATGGAGACTCCAGCACCCTACGGACAGGGACTATTTTATTTTATTTATTTATTTAGTCGGATTTAATATACTGCTTTATCATTAAATCAAAGCGGTTAGCACATCAAACAATCAGGAGGGGGGGCTATAGTGCGAAAACATGCAGTGGAAACATCTGAATGAGTGTGTGCGAGGGGTGTGAGCGATTCATTTGCATTATATGCAAGTGATTTATGTACAGGTATTTAAAACAAGTGAGCTATGTACAGTTCGTATGGGCTTCAGGACTATATTTACTTCTCCTTGCCACTAGGATAAATTTCTACCTGGTATCTAAAACCCTACTTCCTTGGCTAGTTACCATGGACATTCAGGGGATCATCATTTCTGATCACACGGAAGTAGTACTCTAGTTACAAATTGACCAAGGGAATCCCTCCAGCACCCCCCCCCCCTCCCCTGGTGATTCAATAAAACCCTGCTCAGTAATGACTGCTTCCTCTCTGCTATTCACAAAGCGATTTCTTCATACTTTGACTACAATACATCCACAGATTATATTGGGGTGGGCATGGTAGGAGGCCTTCAAAGTCTCATTAAGGACAACAAGTTCCAGCAGAGAAAGAGAGATCTACAAGACCTTGAATCCAGAATTCAGGCCGGGGAATGGGTCTTGCTCAGCAGATCAGACCCAACAATATTGCCCCAATTGCAGAAACTGAGGTATCCATAGAACACAATCCTGGGGTAATAGGCAACACAGATAGTATTTGCCAGGGCAGCCATTACTTTGTGGAAACTAGTTAAGCCCCGCAAGATAGCCACTCGAATTGCAACTTTTCAAGACACAGATGACCAGCCACTGATTCAGGAAGCTGCCATCCTGGAGCCGTTCCTAGACTTTTAATAACAACAACTTTATACATCTGAGGCAGGGTTTGAGAAATTAGTGGAACACCTAGATCGGCCCATACAATCTTTTGAGCAAATTGCAGAATTAGATATGGAAATCCAGCTAGAAGAAATTCTTCAAGCCCTTAGCCAGATGCCCGTAGTGAAGGCCTCGATGGATTCCCTCTAGAATTTTAAAGAACCATTAAAACAGAGCTTTTGTCTCATCTACTTACTTATTTTCACCTTACTTCAACAGTCACCCAAGGTAGGCTCCTTTTCAGAGGCCACGATAATAGTCCATGAAAAACTGGCTAGAGATCTGCAAAAGGTTGAAAGCTATCGTCCAATCTCCCTGCTAAACATAGACTACAAGATCTATGCTAAGGTTCTTCCCAACCGCTTAGCCAGAGTGATCCCCACCATTATACATCCCGACCAATGTGGTTTTGTGGCCGGTTGATCGACAATGGATAATGTTCAACTGCTTTGCAGTATTTTTGTTATTTCCCAAGGACTCACACCACCATTGGTAGGCCTCTCATGCAGAAAAGGTGTTTGACCAGCTGGCATGGCCATTCCTTTCTCAGGCCCCATGTTGGTTTGGCATAGACAGTAGATTTGTCAACATGGTTAGGGTTCTCTATGCCCATCCTATAGCACATATCTGCGCTAATTCTGCTTTCTAAATGCTTTTCTCTGCATCGAGGCACATGTCAAGGCTGTTCTCTATCCCTGTTGCTTTTCAATTTGGTCCTAGAACCCCTAGTACTCCTAATCAGACAAACAACTGAAACTGAAGAACTGTGTATAAGAGAAGAACAGATCAAACTTTCAGTGTATGCATATGACCTTCTGTTCTTTGTGGCACCTTCCTCCTACCAGCAGTTGTGATGACCATAGAACAATACTCACTTCTCTCTGGCGACAAAATCAATTGTATTCCCTATGAGAAAGTACGTACACTTAGCCAGTCTGGAATCATTTTGTTCAATGGGCCAGGCACTCATTCAAGTATCTTGGGATACAATACTGTCCCACAGTGTCCTAGACCATAATGCATCTGATACCCTACAGATAGTTCAATCCCTGACAACATGGGGATTTAACCTTTCCTCATGAGGTCATTTAGAGACCATTAAGATTATGATAGTTCCAAAGGTTAACTATATCTTGTGAAAGTTACCTGTCCTATTTCTCAGCACTTCTACAAAATACTCGAGAAAGTGTTAGTCTTTTTTCTTTGGAAACACAAAATGCCCAGAAAAGCTATGTGGAAGTTGAAATTACACAAATGTACGGGGTGTCTAGTTTCTGGACTTTAAACGGTACCAACAATCCTTCTTACTCAAGCCAGGTTTTCAGAGGACAAGAAACCTCTCTGGGCACTCTTGCCCTGCCTGGTTATTGTAGAATAGAAGCTCATCCACCCCTCACCTATACATTTCCTAATGGGTATGTCACATACAGGGATAGAAGAGGTATCCCCGGTTATCATCTCCACCCAGATGATATTCCATGTGTTTTCCCTCCTGCTCAAGGCCTATAATACTCCTTCTAGACTAATGCAGATTTGGCATAACCCCAGATTTAAACTCCAACAGCAGATGAGCAGCTGGTGGGCGTGGCAAGAGCAGGGTTTATGGATGGTAGGGCAGGTACTGATCCCAATACTGTTCAGGCCGTTCTCCGAACTGCAGCAAGAATTTTGGCTTCCAGTTAAATGGGCATAGAAAGGGGCTTAGTCAGGGGCAGGGTCAGAAACAAGGTCAAGGTCTGGGGTGCCCCAGAGTCTTCATATTGGGGGGTGGAGAGAAGGAAGGAGTGGGGAAATGGAGAGGGCTGCTGGAGTAGTGGTAGCATGGAAATGGAAATGTGGAAACGGTCCATTGGGGGAGGACTGGAATTTGAAGATTAAGGAGGCGGTGAGATTTGATTTCTTAACGTATAGGTTGAGGGGGAAGGAATGGATGCTTTACAAAATATGGGACCCATATTTAGATGGACACCAGAAGGGGGGCATATAAGAGTAGGGGAGATACTCGCACATTAATTAATAGCGACTGGGAAGACAGTACGAGCAATAAGTTGTGAATTGAAAAACGTTGAATTATGGTTAGACATGTAAGTGGTGGAAAGGATGGGAAAAGAACTCCATAGGTAAATAATGGGAAGGAAAAGATGTACAGGAAAAGCTGAAATGTAATAGGAAGGAAGTGGATGGGAAGCAAAACATATCTGATAAGTAAATATTGAAGGACACTGTATGCAGATGTTTGGATGGTATTGGAACAGTTTTGCATTGGATGTAATTTTCCCTTTCTCTCACAAAGTTTAATAAAATATGGTTTAAAAAAAAAGCTGTTAGTGTAGCTGGGTTTAAAAAAGGTTTGGACAGGTTCCTGGAGGAAAGGTCCATAAACCATTATTAAAAGGGACCTGGGATATCACTGCTTGACCCAATACAAGCGTTGTGGAATCTGTGTCTTTTGGGGAAACTGTTAGGTACCTATGACCTAGATTGGCCACTGTCGAAACAGGATACTGGGCTTTGATGGACCTTGGTCTGACCCAGTATGGCATATCTTATGTTCTGTGGGGTTTATTTTATTTTATTTAAAGATTATTGTAAGTTCATAAAACTTTAAACAACACTTAAAACCAGGAGCAGAGTAATGCCCCCCCCCCTAATTCTCTGACTCCATACAGTCTGATCTGCCGAGGTGCTGCATGTTTTTAACTAGTTATCATGGGGATACAGTAAAATCATCCAGAAGTTTTCCATTTCAGTATACATTGAACAGACTGGTTATATACAGTCCAGTAAGCTGATTCATATCTGCGATAAAGACATACTATATTCTGCCAGTAATGCCATTCAAGGGTTGAAGAGTTTTTCCAGTGATTGATAAGCATTGCTTTAAAATTATCATTATGTCAAAGAAAAACCAGTCTTCTTTTCTTAGAGAATGATATACCTGAAAGAAATTTCAAAATGATTATATGAAAAGTCAAGTTCTCCTTAACTTGGAATGTACAACACTGTAGAAATAAAACAATAAATTAATTTCCTCTTGTACTAAACAAAGCGCAGACGTTAATGATGCACATTTCCTAGAGCTGACATATAAATTAATAAATTCAAAATAAATTAATAAATTCAAAATAAAGAGATATTTTCATACCTTTTGTGCATTTTTTTTCAGTTGCAATTGCTCCAGCTACTTTCTTCTGGTTTCTTCATGTCTTCTGCTAACTCTCCATCGTCTGCTGTCCATTTGTCCTTTCTTCTCTCCTAGTTTTTTTCCATCCTCTCTCTACATCTGCTTTAACATACTAATCTTTCTTCTTTTGCTCTTTCCTCATTCCTATTTCATCCACTCAAATTTTACCCCTCCATCCTCAATCCCCACTTACTCTCACAATATCCGGCCAATTGTAGATTTGTCTTCCCTCCCACACAAAATATTTTTTCCCTCTCCACTTCACTCTCCCAGCTCCATCCCATTCTAATCCTCCCCCAACATCAGCTCCCTTCTAGTTCCAGCCCCACCCAGCATCCGCTCCCTTCTAGTCCCTGCATCAGCCCATTTCCAGTCCTAGCCCCCCATCAGCCCATTTCCAGTCCTTGCTCCCCCATCCGCCCATTTCCAGTCCTTGCTCCCCCATCCATTTCCAGTCCTATCCGAGTCCCTCCATCAGCTCATTTCCAATCCCAGCCTCCCATCAGCCCATTTCTAGTCCTTTCCTAGCCCCACCATCAGCCCATGTCAAATCCTAGCTCCCCTCCACTCAGCCCATTTCCAATCCAAGTCCCCCATGAGCCTACTTCCAGTTCTAGCCCCTCCATGAGTCCATTTCAATTCAAGCCCCCACTACAGCCCATTTCCAATCTTAGCACCCCCCAACAGCCCATTTCCAAACCTATCCTAGCCCCTCCATCAGCCCATTTCCTGTCCTAGCTCCCTCCCCATCAGCTATTTGCAGTTTAAGCCCCCTTCCACTCAGCCCATTTCCAGTCCTAGCAACCCCCCAGCCCATTACAAATCCTAGCCCCCCATAGCCCATTGCCAGTCATAGCCCCCCCCACAACCCATTACCAGTCCTAAGCCCCCCATGAGCCCACTTCCAGTCCTAACCCCATCAGCCCATTTTCAGTCTTAGCCCCCCATAGCCCATTACCAATCCTAACCCCCCATCAGCCCACTTCCAGTCCTACCCCCATCAGCTCATTTCCTGTCTTAGCCCCCCGCCCCCATAGCCCATTACCAGTCCTAACCCCATCAGCCCACGTCCAGTCCTAACCCCCCCATAACCCCATTTCCAGTCCTAGCCCCCCATAACCCATTACCTATCCTAACCCCCCCATCAGCCCACTTCGTCTTAGCCCCCCCATAGCCCATTACCAGTCCTAACCCCCTCCCCTTCCCCATCAACCCACTTCCAGTCTTAGCCCCCCCATCAGCCCATTACCAATCCTAACCCCCCATCACCCCAGTTTCAGTCTTAGCCCCCCCATCAGCCCGTTTCCTGTCTTAGCCCCCCGCCCCCATAGCCCATCACCAGTCCTAACCCCATTAGCCCTCGTCCAGTCCTAACCCCCCCATAACCCCATTTCCAGTCCTAGCCCCCCATAACCCATTACCTATCCTAACCCCCCCATCAGCCCACTTCGTCTTAGCCCCCCCATAGCCCATTACCAGTCCTAACCCCCTCCCCCTCCCCATCAGCCCACTTCCAGTCTTAGCCCCCCCTATCAGCCCATTTCCAGTCCTAACCCCCATCACCCCATTTTCAGTCCTAGCCCCCCCATAGCCCATTACCAATCCTAACCCCCCATCAGCCCACTTCCAGTCCTACCCCCCCCATCAGCCCATTTCCTGTCTTAGCCCCCCACCCCCATAGCTCATTACCAGTCTTAACCCCCCATCAGCCCACGTCCAGTCCTAACCCCCCCATAACCCCATTTCCTGTCATAGCCCCCCCATAGCCCATTACCAGTCCTAACCCCATCAGCCCACTTCCAGTCCTAACCCCCTTATCAGCCCATTTCCAGTCATAGCCCCCCATAGCTCATTACCAGTCCTAACCCCCCCATCAGCCCAGTTCCACGCCTCGCCCCCCCCATTGCCCCTCACCACTCCCACCGCCCCCCATCAGCCCATTTCCAGTCCTAACCATCACCCCATTTTCAGTCTTAGCCCCCCCATAGCCCATTACCAATCCTAACCCCCCATCAGCCCACTTCCAGTCCTACCCCCCCCATCAGCCCATTTCCTGTCTTAGCCCCCGCCCCCATAGCCCATTACCAGTCCTAACCCCCCATCAGCCCACATCCAGTCCTAACCCCCCCATAACCCCATTTCCAGTCCTAGCCCCCCATAGCCCATTACCTGTCCTAACCCCATCAGCCCACTTCATCTTAACCCTCCCATAGCCCATTACCAGTCCTGACCCCCTCCCCATCAGCCCACTTCCAGACTTAGCCCCCCCCATCAGCCCATTTCCAGTCCTAACCCCCATCACCCCATTTTCATTCTTAGCCCCCCCATAGCCCATTACCAATCCTAACCCCCCATCAGCCCACTTCCAGTCCTACCCCCCCATCAGCCCATTTCCTGTCTTAGCCCCCTGCTCCCATAGCTCATTACCAGTCCTAACCCCCCCATCAGCCCACGTCCAGTCCTAACCCCCCATAACCCCATTTCCAGTCCTAGCCCCCCCATAGCCCATTACCAGTCCTAACCCCATCAGCCCACTTCCAGTCTTAGCCCCCCCATAGTCCATTACCAGTCCTAACCCCTTCCCGCCATCAGCCCAGCTAGATAAAAAAAAAAAACACAAACTGGCTGCTGCTGCCGCTGCCGCCGCCACCGCCATGGCAGCGGCAGAACCGAGCACCCTGCGGGGCCCCCCCTGCCCTGCAGAATCCTCCTTTCAGCATCAGCTCCCAAAGCGCGGGCTTTTCAGAGCTTCTCCTCTCGCGGCTCTGTTAATCCTGCCACGGGGCTGATGAGATTTCCCATCAGCCCCACGGCGGGATTAACAGAGCCGCGAGAGGAGAAGCTCTCCCTTCGCGGTTCTGGCAGCCGACACTGAGGGAGTTGATGCTGAAAGGAGGATTCTGCAGGGCAGGGGGGGCCCCGCGGGGTGCTCAATTCTGCTGCTGCTGCGGCGTCAGCGGCAGCCAGTTTGTATATTTTGTTTTAATCTAGCTGGGCTGATCGCTGATGCAAGATGTTTTTTGCGCGGGGCCCCCTGAAACGCAGGGCCCTGTGCAAAAAACATTCTTGCTTAATGGACGGGCCGGCCCTGTCTTTGCATATAATTTAGCATCACTATTAATCAGTGCAATTGGCCTGTAGTTCTCACATCTTCCGTCTTTAGGAATTACCACAATGTTTGCTTGAGCCTGGAATCTGGAATTTTGTTTTCCTGCATTAAGCCTGTAAATAACCCAGCCAAAAACGGTGCAACCTCCTCCTGCATCATCTGATAACATTCTGCCTGGAATCCATCTTCCCCTTCAGTAGATTCTTAATTCCTCTAATTACTTCCTCTGCACTGATAGGCCTCCCCAGCCAAACCGCTGTTTCCTCCGCTACCTTAGGCACCTTAATCTTGTCCAAATACTCCTCAATCTTCTCCCGACTAATCCCCTCCTGTCTTTTATACAACTCCTTATAAAACTGCTGGAATTCTCTGCAAATACCTTGACTTTCTACTACTTCTCACCCTCTCCACTCAGAATCTCCATCACTGTCCTGCTTTCCCTCCTCTTTTTCAATTGCCGTGCCAACATTCTACCAGCTTTATTTCCACCTTCCATAAAATTCCTTTTAGAGGCCCTCATCATCCTCTCCACCTCCTCCAGGTCTAACGTGTTTATTCTCGCTCTGATCTGACCCAGCTTTTGCTGAGAGGTCTTTGTCCCGGTTCAGCTGTGTTCTAACTGCAACTCTTCCAACTCCTTCATCAACTTTTGCCTCAGCGCCTCTCTTTTCTTTTTCTTCTGATTCCCAAAATGAATCATTACCCCCCTCATATACGCTTTCCCTCTATCCCACACCATAGCATCCGACACCTTCCCATTGTCATTCAGTTCTAAATATTCCCGCTATGCATTCCGAAATTTAGCCTTCCCTTCCTCTTACTGGATCAATGATACGTTTCCCCTCCACCCATCTCCCCCCTCTCCCTTTCACCTGCAGGCTCCATAGTCCCGTAATCATTCCATGATCTGATAGCGTAATAGGGTGTATCTTTATTTTCGCAAGCACCCCCAATTGTCTTTTCATTAGAAACATATCTAGACATGAGTATGTCCCCTGCCTTGTGGTATATAACAGGTATACTCCTGCTCCCCAGGGTTCTCCCACCGCCATATATCCACCAGGTCAAATTCCTCTATGCCTTTTCTAAATTCTTTTCCCTCCTTCCAATGCATTTTTTCTGGAAACTGGATATATCTTTAGGCCCCCCACCACACAAGTCATATCCCCCCTCCCCCAATGACCCAGTCCCCTTTTGCTTTATCCCCAAACTCTTGCAGGGCTCTGGTATAAAAGGAACCCTTCTGCCCATTGGGGCATATAGGTTGAGAAATGACACCTCCTTTTGATCTCCTTTCCCCACTATCCTCCTCATTACATCTCCCCCGACCCATAAGGGACAAACCTAACCCTTTTGTGTATAAGGATCACCACCCCTCTATTTTTAGAATTATATGCCGATCCAAACAGTTGCTTAAACCCCTGGCATTTTAATTTCTCTTGTTCCTCTTTTGTCAAATGTGTCACTTGCAACATGGCAATATCTACCTTGTTCCTGTTTAATTGTGTGTGAATCCTTTTTTATTTATTTATTTATTTAGACAGTTTTGTATACCACCTTATCCTTCAATCAAGTGGTCACAACACAATTGGGGGATACATTTAACATGAGGGGATATGAGACACATACACTAATACTTACAGGGAACATGGGCAATGGAGAGTTAAGTAGCTTGCCCAAGACCACAAAGAGCACCCGTGGGACTAGAAGCCCCAGTCCTTCCAGCCCAAGGTTGCTGTCCTCTAGTGGGATTTGAACCCCGACCTTCCGACCTGAGGTAACTTGCCCCAACCACTAGGCCACTCCTCTGTTTTCCTTTTAATAGGGCTATTAATCCCCCTTACATTAAAGGAGGTGACTTTATACCCTCCCCCCCCCAATGGACATCGCAATTGATTATCTCCCTTTCACTTCCCCTCCCGTAACTCACCAGCTGGGTCTCTGATAGCACGAGCACATATACAACATTTTCATAACAACATACAACACTATATTAAAACATGCTCCGCCCACTCCCTCTCTTCACAACATTTTTTTATTATTGACTTTCATTAGCCTCTGCACATCACCCCCTTCCCCCTCCCCGCAGCTTTCTCCCCATCTTGTCCCCCCCACTTCTTTAATCTTCCCCTGACTTCACCCCATTTTACTCTATTCTCCCAGCTGTTGGGCAGTGGCGGTGGCAGGGGCCATCTCCCCATCCACTCAGTCCCTCCCTTATCCTCTTTCCCCCTGTCTCCAACCCATCAATCCGTCCCCATTCTTTTCCTCTCAACCCCCTCTCCTCTTTCCCCCTAATACCTCTAATATACTGGCATCCCCCTTCCCATTGTACAAAACATAACTTCAACACAGTTCAGAACTCTTCTCCTTCTTCCCTCCTCATTACTGCTGCATCAGCAATCCAACATCCACGCTCTTATCCGGATAAAGTCCACTCATTCTGTTGGTGTTGATAGCTCACCCTCATTTCCTTCATTTGGCGCTTGATTGTCCCCTGCATTTTGATCTTCTTTATTCTCCAAAGCTTTCCTTTTTTGAGTCTTTAAGAATTTCTCCAAGGCCTCCTTCATATTGAAAAACCTTTTCGTTCCTCTCACCACCATCATGAGCCTTGCTGGGTACCAGATTGCTATTTGTATTCCTTTTTTCACCAGGGAGTCCTTCACTTTTAACAAGTCTTTGCTTCTTTTAACAGTCTCTGATGCCAAATCTGGGAACACATATACTTTCCAGTCTTTGTAAAGCACATACTTCGATCTTCTTGCTGCTTTAATTACGTGCTCCCTGTCCTGGAAACGAAGTAGTTTAACAATGAGAGCACGTGGACTCGCCGATGCCTCAGGCCTGGGCCTCAGTTCCCTGTGTGCCCTTTCCACCTCAAATGGCAGCGACGACGAGGGGTCAGGGAAGCATTTCAACAGCATATCTGTGACAAATCTAATAGTGTCCTCAACCTCCGCCCCCTCCGGCACACCAAAAATTCTGAGATTGAACCTTCTGTCCCTGTTTTCCATGTCCTCCGATTTTGCGTGCAGCCAACTGACTTGCTGCTGCAGGGAGCTCACCGTACACTGAAGAGTTGCTTGGGAGTTCTCTGTCTGGCTCACTCTGGCCTCCACTTCCTCCAGCCGCTGCCCCATGCCGGTAAATTTTTCCTCCAATTTATTAAATACTCTCTCCACGATTTCTTCCTTAGACTCCTGTATCTCCCTCATTATCGCAAATAAATCCGCCTGGGGTTCGTCTTCCCCCTCTTCCTCTCGTTGCTCCACCGAGGTGCTTGGAGACGCCGGTGCTGGCAGGGCCCTCATGCTCTCCAGGGTCTTTTTTCCTGCTCCAGTTTTCGCTGCGTACAATAGTGGTTCCCTGCTTGACTTTGACCAACTTCGGCATATTAACTCCTTCTTCCCTTAGGTTTTCTGGCAAGGGGGGGGGGGGGAACTATATCTAACCGTTTTTTATCTGTGCGGGTCGGAGAGCGCTCTCACTCACTTCTCTCCTCCTCCGTGGCTAAACCGGAAGTCCACTAAGAGCTTTTACTACATCCTCCGGTAACAAATTCCAGAGTTTCATTATATAAAAAAATATTTTCTCTTATTATTTTATTTACATTCTCTTATATACCGCGCTATTCTGCATCAGTGCAGTTTACATTGAACAAACAAATTACATTGAACAGGGCATTATAACTTGGAGATAACTATTTTACAGGGAACATGGGCTATGGAGGGTTAAGTGGCTTTCCCAAGACCACAAGGAGCACCTGTGGGACTAGAAACTCCAGTCCTTCCGGCCCAAGGTTGCTGTCCTCTAGTGGGATTTGAACCCCCGACCTTCCGGCCTGAAGTACCTTGCCCCAACCACTAGTCCACTCCTCCACTCCTTAGTCTTAAATAGGTTATCTTGTAGCTTCATCGCATGTCCCCTAGTCTTTCTATATTCTGATGATGTAAGCAATCTATCTACGTTTACCAGTTTCACTCCATTCATTAATTTATAGACCTATATCATATCTCCCCTCAGCCGTCTCTTTTCCAGGTTGAAGAACCCTAACCTTTTTAGCCTCTCTTCATAGGGGTATCGTTCCATCCCTTTACCATTTTGGTGGCTCTTCTCTGTACCTTTTCTAACACTATATCCTTTTTAAGATATGGTGACCAGAATTGCACACAATATTCAAGGTGCGGTTGCACCATGGAACAATACAAAGGAATTATAATATCCTTTGTTTTTATTTTCCATTCCTTTCCTTATGCTATCTAGCTTTCTATTTGCTCCCTTGGCCACCACTGCACACTGGGCGGAGGGTTTTAACATGTTATCCACGATGACGCCTAAATCTTTTTCCTGGGTGGTGGTTCCTAATGTGTAACCAAAGTTTGGATTGTTCTTTCCTAGGTGCATAACTTTGCACTTGTCCACATTCAATTTCATCTGCCATTTTGATGCCCAGTCTTCCAATTTATCAAGATCCTCTTGCAATTTTCCACAATTCTCATGGGTTTTAACAACTTTAAATATTTTTGTGTCAGCTGCAAATGTGATAACCTCACTCGTTATTCCCATTTCCAGGTCATTTATGAATATGTTAAAAAACAGCAGAGACAGCACAGATCCCTGGAGTACTCCACTATTCACCTTTCTTCATTGGGAAAATTGGCCATTTAGCCCCATCCTCTGCTTTCTAGCTTTTAACCAGTTCCTGATCCACAATAGTACACTACCTCCTATCCCATGACTTTTTAGTTTTGCCAAAAGTCTCTGATGAGGGACCTTGTCAAAGGCTTTCTGAAAGTCCAGGTACACTATATCAACCAACTCACCTTTGTCTACCTGTTTATTCACACCTTCAAAAACACATAACAGATTAGTAAAACAAGATCTTCCTTGTCTAAAGCCATGTTGGCTGTCTTCCATTAAGCCATGACTATTTACATGTTCAGTAATTTTGTTCTTTATGATGGTTTCCACCATTTTTCCCAGTACTGACATCATGCTCACCGGTCTGTAGTTTCCCGGATCACCCCTGGAACCCTTTTTAAAAATTGGTGTTACATTGGCCATCCTCCAATCTTCACGTACTACGGATGATTTTAATGATAGTTCACAGATTACTAATAGCAGGTCTGCAATCTCATATTTCAGGTTTTTCAACACACTTGGATTTATACTTTATGGTCCAGGTGATTTGCAACTGATCAGTTTATCAAATAGATGCAATACATCTTCCTGGTGTATTGATATTTCTTTCAATTCTTCCACAGTATCACCTTTAAATACTACTTCAGTCATGGGCAACATCCCTACATCTTCCTCAGTAAAGATCGAAGCAAAGAATTCATTCAGTCTCTCCACTATGGCCTTTTCCCCTCTTAGTGCCCCTTTTACCCCTCTATCATCTAATGGTCCAACTGACTCTCTCACAGGTTTTTTGCTACGAATGTACTTGAAAGAGTCTTTATTATGTGGCAAGCTTCTTCTCAAATTCTCTCTCTGCCTACCTTATCAATGCCTTGCATCTACCTTGCCAGTGCTTGTGCTGTTTCCAGTTTTCATCATTTGGCTTTTTTTTCTATTTCATGAAAGATGCTTTTTTGGCAACAACCACCTCTCTGACCTCACCTTTAAACCATGCTGGCAGTTTTTTGGATTTCTTTCCACTTTTCTTAAAGCGTGGAATACAGCTGGTCTGGGCTTCCAAGACGGTATTTTTAACACTAGAAGCCCCAAAGTGCATCAATTGACGCAAATGCATCTTCAAAGTTGTATACCAGTGCCACTGCTGGAACCATGTCAGTCATGTTCTATGACTTTGTTAGCAAGGTCAAAATGTTCAAATATGTGTATCGAAAATTAATGACAGATGCACCACCTAGCGGGAAAATGAATTTATACCTAGAAGCCCCAAAGTACGTCAATTGACGCACTCAATTGTCTTGGATGTGTCAATTGACATACTTTGGGGCTTCTAGGTATAAATTCATGTTCCCTCTTGGCACATCTCAATCACTGTTTATAGTTTTACTCCAACATTACAAACACACAATGACGTCATGTAATGACATCACATACTGCATGTATTTAACAAATAAGTAACTTCACATTAATTCACATCTGCATTTCTTGCTAAACGCAGTCGTCGTGATAATGCGTCAATTGACGCACTTTGGGGTTTCTAGGTAAAATTCTTTTTGGGGCTTCTAGTGTTAAAGCTTGATGTAAGTCTAACCTTTGCAACTACTCTTTTTAGTTTTTTCTTAACTATTTGCCTCATTTTATCATAGTCTCCCTTTCGAAAGTTAAAAGGTAGTACTGTGGATTTCCTTACCATCCCTCCTCCATTAATTAAATCAAACGCGATCATGCTATGATCACTATTGCCAAATGGTGTCAACACCCATTGAAAGGCCTCAAATTGAAAGGCAGTAGTCAGGAAATACTTTTTTACTGAAAGGGTGGTGGATGCTTGGAATGCCCTCCCGATGGAGGTGGTGGGGACAAACACAGTGACGGAATTCAAAGTGGCCTGGGACAGACACTGTGGATCACTTTACAGCAACAAGATTAAATCAAAATAAACGGAACCATCTAATTTCTTTACAAATAGGGGTGTCCTACATGGAGCAATGGGGGGGGGGGAGGAGCGGTGTGTTCACCCCTAAACAAACAAAGATATGGGGAGGGGTGAAGACATGGGGAGGGGTGCACCTGCTCCTGGTGGGTGCCCCACTAAGCAAAGACATGGGTAGGGGGTGCAACTACTCCCTAAAAGACATGGGAAGGGGTGCGCCTACTCCTGTCATATTGCTGGGCAGACTAGATGGACCATACTGGTCTTTATCTGCCGTCATTTACTATGATACTATGTTACCCTTATCTCTTGCACCAGATCTTGTGTTCCACTAAGGACCAAGTCCAAAATGGCTTCCCCTCTGGTTGGTTCATGAACCAGCTGCTCCAAGAAGCAGTCATTTATTTCATCTAGAAACTTTATCTCCCTAGCATGTCCTGCCATGACACTGACCCAGTCAATACCGGGGTAATTGAAATCACCCATTAATACTGTGTTGTATCTTTTGTTAGCTTCTTTGAGCATTTCATTATCCATTTGTTAATTCTGGCCAGGAGGTCGATAATACACCCCCATTGCCGTCGCCTTCCCCTTTTTACATGGAATTTCAATCCATAGAGATTCTACAGCAAATTGTGTTTCCTGCAAAAATTAATCCTTTGTGGCTCAATGCCCTCTCTAACAGAGTGTAACCCCTCCACCAATTTGATCAGCTCTATCTTACGATATAGTTTGTACTGTCACCCTATGCTGTGGACCTTGCTGGTTAGGCAGGGCACCGCGCTGGGGTTTGTGCTTAACTGACTTAGTTATGCTGTGGAGGGTCTTGCTTGGCCCTCTGGGAGTTGTAGTTGTTGACTGCCAGTTAAAGAACTAGTCATGGAACGGTGGTAAGGTTTAACACGGGATTTATTTCCCCCTCCAAGAGGGTTCTTTGCCGTGCTAGAGATAAAGGAAACACAAGCCCTTCTGGGCATATAACAAAGGAACAAAAATTAGGAACAAAAGTAGCTTCTCTTCAGCTCATTAACAAGTAAAGTAAAGGTAAATTAAACAGTCCTTCATAAGCACAAAAACTCTTTTCTTTACTGTTTTAGGCTTAATCAGTTCTTACTTCTTTTCATCGTAGTGAGGAAATGCTATCCGCTACTGTAAGCGTACAGTCCATGTATTCAGTACTTGGCTGAGCTTCTGATATCTCACACTGCATATCCTCGTCACATGCTTTTAACACTTCTTCCCTTTCAACATTAGGGACGTCATCCAACAATCTCTCTTTACTCTGCCGGGACTCTCTTCCTCCCTCTATGAGAGTGTGCTGGATACAATTACCACATTCACTATAATGCTTCTGGTGAGTGTCTTTCCACTGCTGGTAGCTGTTAGGTGAGTTATAACATTCCCTTGCACCTCTATTAGGGTAAATTGGCTTACCTCTAGGCTCTGACTGGCTCAGGTTCCTATGTACAGCTGTAGCTGCTGAGGAAGCATGAAACGGCAGTTTTGCAGGCACTCGGCTTCTTAAATCCTCTCCAGATATAAAAACTTCTTCTGGCAAAAAGCCTTTATCCCTCCCATGCCTGGTATAAGGGTAAGAAATCTTATCTATATCTCTCAAGCTGGCTTTGTAGGGCTCTGGCGTTTCTGTGTACTGCCTTCTATTGCCGACCCCTGGGCTTGCCCTTTCAGGCTGGAAATAAAACTTCTTGGCTTTTACCGTTCTCCCCACGGCTCTGTTCCAACCTGGGCTTTTCCCAACACGTTCTGGGCTCCTCTGATATCCAAAGCTTCCTGTCCTGGCTTTGCTACCTCCTCTGTAGCTCCTTCTATGTCTGCCGTTGCTTTCACTCTCAAACTCTGATTCCAGCTGTCTCTGATTCTCTCCCAAGCACTCGTGGTAATCAGTCAGGCTCTCATTCAGGCTCCCGTAGTGATTCTCCTGCAGGCTCTCCCTAACTGCTTGTGAATTGTGCTTATCTACGTACTCCCGAGCTCCACCTCTCCCCAGCTGGCTTGCATCAGGTGATGACCTACTAGCCTTTCTGCTGCCTGGGTGTGTCTCTCTGGCTCGTGACCACATTTGTTTCTGTTGCCCATAGCAACTTCCTGACATGTGTTTACTTAAAACGTCAGTGTCAGCCTGATTCACTGCCTGTCTATCTCCATGGGCTCTGTTGGATCTGCTCTGTGACAGTACCCAGGTATCACAGTGTCCCACTGGTAGTCCTCTTTCCACCATGTCTCTGAGATACCAATCATATCTAACCTCTCATTTAGTATATTCTAATTCTCCCATTTTATTTTTTAGACTTCTAACATTTGCATACAGGCATTTTATAGAGTGTAGTTTATTCATATTAATCTGGCTTTCGCTAGGCAGGGGTAATTTGGAATCTTTAAGCTCTGTCTTTTCCATACTCAAGGGCATTTGGGATACTTTTGTCTTTATTGGAACCTCTCTGCTGATATGCCCTAACTTCATTCTTTTGGTAGTATTTTATTTATTTATTTAGAAAGATTTGTATACCACCTTATCCTTCAATCAAAGTGGTCACATCACAATTGGAGGGTTACACTTAACATGAGGGTTGTGATAAGGAAGCTTATCATAGCTCAGGTAGGAGCTATAGAAAAGATGATGTGACTCTGAACAAGCAACCTGTCAGTTCTGGTAGAAGCAAGAAAACAGAGTTTTCACATAAAAGACTACCAGTCCCAGAATGCACCAGGTTTCCAGCAGCCATGAGAGGGGCTGAAGTGAGGAAATGTGTGTGCAATCAAGAGAGCTATGAGGTAATCCCTAAGCACTCATCTCAAAGGGCAGGGCCTGATTCAAGACAGCTGCGCTGTGTTAGGGAGCAGTACACATTAGAACAGGATAAGAATAGAGCTTATTCTTCAGATAACGGACTACAAGCTCCAGCCCAGCTTCAGGGAGAGCTTCAGCTACAGAGGGAGGAAGAGATACAGAGACAGCAACGGCTACAAGCTCAAGCACCAGTATCACCTGGAGAAACAGAAGCCAAGCCAAGCGGATAGAGAGAGAAGGAAACTCTCTGGAAGGAAGAGAAGAAAGGCCATTGGAAGGTCTGGGAGATTCCAAGGCAGTACTCATACTGGGAGGTATTCCAAAAGCCAGCAGAGTCCATTGGACTGGATTCAGCCAGAGGAATGGAGTGGCAGAGATAGGAATCACCAGTGGCTACCTGGAAGAGAGAAGACTGCATGTGGAAGGGACTTTCAGACCAAGGCCAGAAGGTATGTGAGAGAAGATCCAGTGTCCAGGGATCAAGATTGGAAGGCTGGACATCAGAATTGGATTACATATTGGCCAGGCTATACAGAGAGAAATAATGATAGCAGGAGAGGCTCAGGTATGAACACTGATCCAGACCCTATCTATAATAGAGAATGGCAGCAAGGGAATAAGCATTCTCATGATAGTGCCTTAATGAAAGACTCATCTGTGCCAATGTATGATATAGACCCTATGATTGTTGATGAAGAGGGAGATACAGCAGATGAAAATATTTATATGGACTGTTCTCTATCTAAATGCTATTGCTAGCTTGCTATGAGCAAACACATCAGCCATCACAAAGAAACCTAACTTTGTTCTTTATTTCCACTGCAAACAGCTCTTAAAGCAGGATTTGGGTTCACACAGTAGCAGCCAGCCAGCTAAAGGCTTACAGCTGGTCAATTGATAGTAATTAAAGCTGCACCTGATTGTGTGTGAGCAGGGGAGAATCACTGCTGAGATCTGCGTGGAAAATAAGCAGAGGTTAACCTAACCAGCAAAGTTTATTCTTTTCTTTGTGCCTTTGTAATTGGTAATTATTTGCTAAGAAAACATTAGCTAATTGCCTGACAAGCTGAAGGTTGTTTTCTGGTTTACTTTGTGACTTTTTGTTATCCATTTTAAACACTGCAAGCAAGTAACCTCATTTATAGTGCTATCAAGCATACATGTGCTGGGTGAATTAAACCCCATCAATAAAAGAAGTATTTTATTGATCTTACCACTTGGTTTCACAACTCAAATTATTGTCATCAGCTGTGTTGGGAGTGAATGAACTACAATACCCACAATACCTTGCAAGAATCATATGAATATATGCATCGTCAAGATTGTGTAAGTTCTCACCCTAGGCAGCCGTCTGACAAATGGCGTAGTTTTTCGGATTGCTCTTGCACCAAGAGGATTTACTTGTTGTGGATTACAAATAAAAGTCAAGTTTAAAGCTGTAAGAAGATTTCTTTCCCTCATCTGCACTTTGGAAGAAAAGTGGTTGTTCCAGGAAGCTGTCCCAGATGAAAAGACCCTGTGAAAAGCTGGATTCATCACTGAGACAAGGTAATATGTACCTGGGCATGTCTAGTGGTGGATGTGTGTAAGCACAGGGGGTAATTGAAAAAAAAAAAAAGAGTTGAAAAAAAAAAAAACCACACCTGGTTGGAAGGTGCTGCTCTTTGGTTTTTTTTTTTTCTTTTCTTGCAGGGGTCAAGATGGATCCGAGGGAGATGGCTCAGTGGATGGCAGCCCAATTCAGCAAGCAGCAGGAGCTATCACAGCAGGCCCAGGACACTGCTGTGAAGGCCTTAATGGAACAGCAGAAACCAGTGCTTGATCTGGTGCAAGCTCTAGTACAGCTGCAGAGCCAAAGTGGAACAGATGCAAGACCAGCAGTTTGTACTGGTACACCACATATGGACAATGTGGGACTCAATTAAGGGATTGGGGCATTTAATTTTGGGAAATTAACTCCAGAAGATAATGTTGATGATTTTCTAGAGTCTTTTGAAAGAGTGGCACAGGCTTTAGCATGGCCAGAGACCCAGTGGGCAGTAAGGCTGGCAGCCTCATTAACTGGTGAGGCACTAGCAGCTTACAGAGCAATGCCAGCAGCCCAGGCTTTGATTTATAAGGATGTAAAGGCAGCTATTAGAGATCGCCTAGGGTTGTCAATTTCAGAGTATAGGCGAATGTTTAGAGCTGTTACATTGAAAGTGGGTGAGACACCCAGGGCTCTGAGTCAGAGAATTAAAAGTCTAGCTGTAAAATGGTTGGAGCCTGAGCAAAAGACAGTAGAAATGTTATTAGATATTATAATGCTGGAACAATTTATGCTTGGGGTACCTAAAGATTTGAATGTTTTTCTTATACAGCAAAATTGCCAAAATCTTGGAGAGGCAACCATGCTAGCAGAGAGATTCTTGGAAGCCACGCAGGCTTGCCATAGAATGGGTGGCCCTCTAAAGATGGATGCTGAGGCTAAATGTGCTGTATCTGAAAAGAGAATAATTAAGAATGTTTCTGACAATGAATGTACTGTATCAAACCAGATGACACAGTGGAATAGAAAGAAATGTTTCAAGTGTGGAAAATTAGGACATTTAAAGAAGAGATGCCAGACACACACTAGTTTAATGGGTCTGGATTTAAAACAGCCCAAGGAAGGATTTCTTTTGATGGTTGATGTGCAGGGAATTACCACAAATGCATTATTAGACTCTGGGGCAGACCAGAGTATGATGTCAAAAAGGCTTTGGAAGAGGATAGAGGCCCAAGAAAGATTTGTGCCTAGAACCCCTGAAAGCCAAGTTCACATCAGATGCGTTCATGGTGCTGCAACATCATATCCCACCTATAGGTTTAAGGTTAAGTGCCTGGGGGAGCAAGAGGAAGTCCTATTAGCAGTGGTGCCTAGGCTACCCTTTGATTTGGTCCTAGGAAAGGACTGGCCAAGATTTAAGCAGGAACTAGTGAAAGGGCTAGGAAAGAAGGAGGGAGAAGGTTTAATAATGGAAATAGCTCCCGGGCCTTTCTTTGGAAGTCCTCAGTCCCTAGCTAAAAAGATGGTTAAGCTTCCAGAAGGCCAAACTATGGGTAATAAGAGGGGCCTTGTATCCACCCGCTCGCAGGCTAAGTTAGAGAGCCAGCAGAAGGAGGAGGGGGAGCAGGCAGAGTTATTAGGAGATTTACCCTCTCATGATGATTTAATAACCCCATCATCTGGTAAAATAAGAAAGTTGAAAGCACAAAAGAGGCGTGAGAGACTTTGCAGAGCACAGGGTAGGGCTGAGATGTTAAATGGTCAAAGTTTACCCTGGGTGCCAGCTGAGTTGGTGGCAAAGTTTCCTAACTTTCCACAAGAGCAGCGAGCTGATCAAGCTCTCACCCGAGCTTTTAAGTATGCTCAGGAGGTCAGGGAGGAATTGCCCAGATTCAGACTAGATAATGACATATTATATAGAGAGAGTCAGGACCCCAGAAATGGTGCCATACGTAAACAATTGGTGATACCCACAACTTTCAAAGGGCTAGTACTTAGACTAGCACATGATCATCCAGTGGGAGGTCATAAAGGTATGCAAGGAACGCTGGATCAAATACTTGTGCGTTTTTACTGGCCAGGTATATTCAAAGAAACTGCCCAGTTTTGTGCTGCATGTCCAGCATGTCAGCGAGTTACAGCGGCTCACCCACCGGTGGTGCCATTGATCCCCATGCCAATCATCACAGACCCAATTGGTCGCATTGCCATGGATACTGTAGGCCCATTAGTTAAAACGCCCCAAGGTTTCCAATACATCCTAGTTATGGTAGATCAGGCAACAAGGTTTCCCTGGGCCATACCATTGAGGAATGTTTCTGCAAAAACAATAGCTTTAGAGCTAGTAAAATTGTTTTGTGAAGTGGGATTCCCAAGAGAGGTGTTGACTGACCGAGGGTCCAATTTTGTATCCAAATATTTGGCCCAGGTCTGGGATGCCTTTGGCATTCGTCACGTGAAAACCTCAGCCTACCATCCACAATCAAATGGTTTGGTGGAGAGATTCAACCAAACTCTCAAACAAATGTTGAGAAGGGGGTTAGCAGGAGAGGTAAAAGAATGGGATATGTTATTACCCTTTGCCTTATATGCCTGCAGGGAAAGAATTCAAGTGTCCCTAGGTGTAACTCCTTATGAGTTGATGTATGGTAGGGCTCCCCGGGGTTTGTTGGATATTTTGAGGGAACAATGGATTGATCCTGAACCAGAAAGTCAGGCGGTGCCACTGTTTCTACGTGACTTGAGAGCACGTTTGAAAAGGACGTCGCAGGTTGCTGAGAGGAACCTGCAGGACAGTCAAGTTCGCCAGAAAGGGTGGTATGATAGAAAGGCCAAAAGCCGCCAATTAAGCATTGGTGAAAAGGTTTTGGTTCAAGTAGCAGGAACTGCTCCAAAATTTGAGGTACAGTGGAAAGGGCCATGGGAGGTTGTTAAACAAATAAGCCCAGTGTCTTATATGGTAGAAAATGCCAAAGGGCGTAGGCAGACCTACCATATTAATGTACTTAAGTCTTGGAAGGAGAGGCCTGTAGATAATGACCTTGAACCCAGTCAGGAAGTAAGTGAGCTTCAAGACGATAACACTCTCGTAGGTATTACGGACTGTAGAGAAGAAGTTTCACCAGTAGAACCAGTCCGTAATAACTTAAGCAGGGGGGTATGTGATAAGGAAGCTTATCATAGCTCAGGTAGGAGCTATAGAAAAGATGATGTGACTCTGAACAAGCAACCTGTCAGTTCTGGTAGAAGCAAGAAAACAGAGTTTTCACATAAAAGACTACCAGTCCCAGAATGCACCAGGTTTCCAGCAGCCATGAGAGGGGCTGAAGTGAGGAAATGTGTGTGCAATCAAGAGAGCTATGAGGTAATCCCTAAGCACTCATCTCAAAGGGCAGGGCCTGATTCAAGACAGCTGCGCTGTGTTAGGGAGCAGCACACATTAGAACAGGATAAGAATAGAGCTTATTCTTCAGATAACGGACTACAAGCTCCAGCCCAGCTTCAGGGAGAGCTTCAGCTACAGAGGGAGGAAGAGATACAGAGACAGCAACGGCTACAAGCTCAAGCACCAGTATCACCTGGAGAAACAGAAGCCAAGCCAAGCGGATAGAGAGAGAAGGAAACTCTCTGGAAGGAAGAGAAGAAAGGCCATTGGAAGGTCTGGGAGATTCCAAGGCAGTACTCATACTGGGAGGTATTCCAAAAGCCAGCAGAGTCCATTGGACTGGATTCAGCCAGAGGAATGGAGTGGCAGAGATAGGAATCACCAGTGGCTACCTGGAAGAGAGAAGACTGCATGTGGAAGGGACTTTCAGACCAAGGCCAGAAGGTATGTGAGAGAAGATCCAGTGTCCAGGGATCAAGATTGGAAGGCTGGACATCAGAATTGGATTACATATTGGCCAGGCTATACAGAGAGAAATAATGATAGCAGGAGAGGCTCAGGTATGAACACTGATCCAGACCCTATCTATAATAGAGAATGGCAGCAAGGGAATAAGCATTCTCATGATAGTGCCTTAATGAAAGACTCATCTGTGCCAATGTATGATATAGACCCTATGATTGTTGATGAAGAGGGAGATACAGCAGATGAAAATATTTATATGGACTGTTCTCTATCTAAATGCTATTGCTAGCTTGCTATGAGCAAACACATCAGCCATCACAAAGAAACCTAACTTTGTTCTTTATTTCCACTGCAAACAGCTCTTAAAGCAGGATTTGGGTTCACACAGTAGCAGCCAGCCAGCTAAAGGCTTACAGCTGGTCAATTGATAGTAATTAAAGCTGCACCTGATTGTGTGTGTGAGCAGGGGAGAATCACTGCTGAGATCTGCGTGGAAAATAAGCAGAGGTTAACCTAACCAGCAAAGTTTATTCTTTTCTTTGTGCCTTTGTAATTGGTAATTATTTGCTAAGAAAACATTAGCTAATTGCCTGACAAGCTGAAGGTTGTTTTCTGGTTTACTTTGTGACTTTTTGTTATCCATTTTAAACACTGCAAGCAAGTAACCTCATTTATAGTGCTATCAAGCATACATGTGCTGGGTGAATTAAACCCCATCAATAAAAGAAGTATTTTATTGATCTTACCACTTGGTTTCACAACTCAAATTATTGTCATCAGCTGTGTTGGGAGTGAATGAACTACAATACCCACAATACCTTGCAAGAATCATATGAATATATGCATCATCAAGATTGTGTAAGTTCTCACCCTAGGCAGCCGTCTGACAGGGTACTTAACAACATTGTACAGTGGACTCGTATGTCTAGTTGGTATGAGTGGGTATCGAGTTGGCGGAGGTAGTTGCATTACAGTTCGGGTGGACGCCGTTGTCTGTCTGATCATAGCTTTCTGTAAAGAGCAGGGTTTTAAGAGCTTTGTGGAAGTTTATGATGTCATTTAATGCCCTCAGGCTTGTTGGGAGAGAGTTCCAAAGTGTGGATGCCAGTAGTGAAGGAGTTCTTTTTGAAGTTGTTTGTTTAGTCTTCTGATATCCTGCAGGTGTGCTGATCATGTTGTCATTATTGGTCCTTCTTGGTCTATCGCTGATATCCCTTGTTATGATGTTTTGGAGTGCGTCTGCCGAGAGATGGTGAATGATTTTAAAGATGATTAGGACTGTTTTAAATTTTGCTCTGGCTATCATTGGAAGCCAGTGCAGTTGATGTAAGACGGGGGTGATGTGCTCAGTTCTTGGACTGTCCTTAATGATGCGTGCTGCAGTGTTTTGCACCATTTGGAGTGGGTGTAAGGTCTGTTGAGGGAGGCCTTGATTCCGTAATCAAGTAGAGGTGTGATGAGTGCTTGGCACACTGTGCGGAAGTGGTCCTGTCTGAATATTGGCTTGATTTTTCTAATGGTCCTCAAACGTTGATAGGCCTTGTTTGCAGTTTTGGTGATGTGGGATTTCATGTTCAGAGCTCTGTCCATTGTGATGCCCAGGTACTTAACTTCATCTTTGACTACTATGAGCTTGCCTAGAATGCTGATAGTTTGTGGTGAAATAAAGGTGGGTTTCCTGGTGACGAACATCGCCTCAGTTTTATCATAGTTGACCGTCAGGTTATTGGCTGTGAGCCAGGCATTCATGTCTTCAAGGCATCTGATTATTGTCGTGGTGTTAAGTGCTAATAGGTTGATTGGAGCATACACCATGATATCGTCAGCATAGATGTGATAGTGGAGTTTGTGGCATTTGATGATGTTGCATATGGGTTGGATATAAATATTAAAGAGCAGTGATGACAAGGCTGAACCTTGTGGTATCCCCTGCGTGACAGGGAACTGCAGTGATTTCTTTTGGGCGCATTTGACTTGTTGCGTTCGATTTTCCAAGTAGGAAGTAAACCACTTCAGAGTGTTCTTACATATTCCTATCTGCTGCAGGCGTTGCAGTAAACTGGCGTGGGATACAATGTCAAATGCTGCTGAGATGTCCATGAACACTAGCAGGAATCCATTCTTTATGTTATCCATGCCTCTTAGGAGGTTGTCAAAGAGGGAAGTGAGTAGTGTTTCCACACCATGTTGGAGTTTAAAGCCATGCTGTTGGATGTCCAGTGGGGCATTCATGTCAATATGGTCCTGAAGTTGTCTTTGCACTGTCTTTTCAATGACTTTCGCAAGGAATGGTAGGCTGGAGATGGGACGGTATGATTTTGGTTCAGAGGGGCTTAGGTTGTTGCTTTTAAGTATCGGTCGTATCATGGCGTGCTTCAGGAACTGTGGCATATATCCTTGTTGGAGTGAATCTTTAACGATTTTGTGAATGTGACGAGAGAGCTGGCTTCTTGTGGCTTTGAGCCAAGACACTGGGCATGGGTCTGACGGTGATGTTGTTGTGTTGAGTCCATTTATTATGTCCTCTACTTGATGTGTTGATGGTATGCTAAAGTCCTCCCAGGTTTGATGCTGCTCTTTTATCTCAAGGTCATCTGTCTGGGGTGTGATGGAGCATGTCTGGATGGTGTTTTTTGATTTCATGTAGTCTGCAAATTCCTGTGGGTCAAGATGATGGATACAGTGCTGCGTGTTTTCCTTAGTGAGCTTTAGGACAATGCTAAAGAGTTCTCTCGGTCTGTTGACAGATTTCATGATTAGGTTGGTATGGTGTTGCTATTTACACTCATTTATCAAATTGTTGTATTCCAGTTGCTTGGTTCTGTATTGAGTCAAGGAGTTATGCGATTTGTTCCGCCTCCATTTTCTCTCCAGTCTTTTGAGAGTGCGCTTTGCATCTCTGATATCACTTGAGTACCAGGGGGCATTGTGCCTCCTGTGTGCTTATGGTTCTGTACTGTATCCTTCAAGGAAACATTGTTCCGAACCATGCGCTCTTGGGCGACTGTCAGCTGTCCCCTATTATCTAGTTTAAAAGCTGTTCTATCTCCATTTTAAAGGTGAATGCCAGCAGCCTGGTTCCATCTTGGTTAAGGTGAAGCCCATCCCTTCAGAAAAGCCCCTCCTTTCCCTAGAATGTTCCCCAGTTCCTAATAAATCCAAAACCCTCATCTGTGCACCATCGCCTCATTCACACATTGAGACTCCGGAGCTCTGCCTGCGTTTTCAGTCCTGCACATGGAAGGGAAAGCATTTTGAAGAATGCTACCTTGGAAGTTCTGGATTTCAACTTCCTACCTAAAAGTCTAAATTTAGCCTCCAGAACCTCCCTAGCACACTTTCCTATGTCATTGGTACCGACATGTACCAAGACAGCAGACTCCTCCCCAGCACCATCTAAGACCTTGTCTAGGTGGCACATGAGGTCCACTACCTTTGCACTAGGCAGGCAAGTTACCAGGCGATCCTCATATCCACCAGCCATCCAGATATCTACATGCCTGATGATCGAATCACCAACTGTAACAGCTGTCCTAACCCTTCCCTCATGGGCACATGGCCCTAGAGAAACTCTCAGTGTGAGAGGGTTTTTATATCACCTGGAGGACAGGTCCTAGCTACAGGATCACTTCCTGCCACACCAGGGTGATGCTCTCCTGTCACGTGACCTCCCTCCTCCTTGGCAACAGGGATGCTGCCAGACTGGAGTTGGGAATTCAGTACTATATCCCTGTAGGTCTCATCTATGTACCTCTCTGTCTTCCTTATGCCCTCCATGTCTGCTACTCTAGCCTCCAGAGATCAGACTCGTTCCCTGAGAGCAAAGAGCTCCTTGCAACTAGTGCACACATAAGACCTCTCACCAGCTGGGAGAAAATGATACTCAATGCAAAAGAGTGGAAAACATCCATCTTGCTGCTGGACTGCTGTCTGCATGTTAGTTTTAAGGTTGTGTTTCAGTATTTAAGTTCTTTACCTACTAAGGGTTGGTGGGGATACTTACAGTAATAAAACTACACCAAATATGTTTAATGTACTTTGTTCACCTGAAGCTTAATTAATCTCAGGTCCTTAATGTATGCCTGATGAGGACAAACAGCTGCACCTGAGAGTGAATATGGCACCTCCTTGAGAGGTTAATGCACCTATAAAGCTACAATTATCCCAGGGATGGGTGGGAGCTGGGGAGAGAGGGAGGGAAAAAGACATTAAAAGTTGGCTGCTACACAAGTTCCCTGTCCTGTGCTTCTAAGGTAATCTGTGACCAATTTCCAGGGGGGGGGGGGGTCCCACAGCCTTGCTTAGATAGAGGGGAGTCTTGGGGTCTATATTTAACCAGAAAGCTCTCTGTTGTGTTTTAAATGTTCCCTGTAAAATAGTTATCTCCAAGTTATAATGCCCTGTTCAATGTAATTTCAGTTTGTTCAATGTAAACCGCACTGATGAAGAATAGCGCGGTATATAAGAGAATGTAAATAAAATAAATAATAATAAATAAAATAATAAATAAATTGAAACTGAAAGCGCTTTGTTGCTACTAAGCCCTGACTGATTTAATAAATACACTGAGTTCACAGATTAATCAACTTTAATCTAAAGCATTTCTTTTTCCCCCAAGATTTAGAAAAATTCCCATTAGTAAATGCTTACAATTGCAGGTCTCTCTCCAGAAGCAGCAGTCCCCTTTTGTAGTCCTTCAAGATTCTCCCCCCCCCTCACCCCTTGAACATCCCACAGTACACCCAATCTCCCCCTTCCCAATAAAAATGAGGAAAGGATCCTCCATCTAATGAACCACCTACAAGTGCACATTTAAATAAATAAAAGTCTTCAAAAAACTCAAAACCCCATCCCCACGGAGCTCTCAAAAAAGTAGATTCCATAAACAGGAGCCCTGTATGGAAAAAGCACAAGCCTACTTTTGTGACCCTCTTTCATTATAGGGACAGCCATCAACATACCTCCCTGTGATCTCAGTAGACTAACAAAGACACAAGGAATCATTTTTGCAGAGAAATACTGAGAAGCCATATTAAGCAATGAACAAAAGAATAGCATCGAGATCTTATAATACAATATTGTATAAGAAGCCAATGTAAGGCCTTCGGAACGCACAGAAATAGACTTTAATTGCTGAAAGTATATGCATGTAAGCTTATGCACATACAGTTTGCATGCACATAAATCTATCCAACTTTAGTGGAGGTATTAGTGCTTTTGTGCTTATCTGAAATAATACATGGCATGGAGAAATAATACCCCACAGTACATAAAAAACTAAAGGCACTATCAACATATCATAAAACAGAAAACTCCTGCTGAGGGACTCCATAATCAAAGACATTAACTTATTAAGGATACAGTTAGAGGGAAACAAAGGTAGGGAGGATCATCTTATAACAGGGTTCCTAGATAGGGACGGCAGATAAGTATGTTGCCTTGTGCCTTTCTATAATAGCCTAACTGAAACCATGTGCCTTTATATAATAGCCTAACTGAAAGCTTCTGTACAAAGTTATACAAAGGCAAGAGTAAGTCTGTGCTTATGCATGTTGGTAGAAATCAGCACGTATATTTATACTTTTTAAAAAATTAGATTTATAAGGGCTGATCTCTGCTCTCTTTGTCACTGGAAATGTCTACATATATACTGCATAAAAGCTACAGTAGGCGCTATTGGCCCTGTATTTAAAGGCATTTACACGGTTTGCAGACCTGCAAACTATGTAAATGCTGCTAAGCGGGATATTCAGAGGCACTAACATGCCATTGAATATCCATGGGTACTGCCGCTAGACATCCCAATGTGATCCGGTTAGCATCAGGGTGTTTTGGGGGCATTCTATGGGTGGTACTTGAGGATAACTGGTCAGCGGTGATATTCAGATATCCTTCAGTGGCAAAAGTTAGGTGCAGCAAAGACTGTCTTAATTTTTGCAGCGGAAGCTAACCAGGCAGTGGCTGAATATTGTCGCTGCCCGATTAGCTTTCTGCTTTGGCAGTTAACCTGGAAATTCAATACCGGTGGCCATATATGGCCCTAGCATTGAATATCTGGGTTTAGTGCTCAGCTAGCAGAAATGCAAAGTACTATCAGAAAAAAGGATGTAAATAAAAGAGAATGTAAATAAAATAAATCATAATAAATAAAATAATAAATAAATTGAAACTGAAAGCGCTTTGTTGCTACTAAGCCCTGACTGATTTAATAAATACACTTGATGCTATAATCCACTTGTGGACCAATGATCTGGCTGGGAATGGAGGTAGTGCAGTTTTTAAATGCTCAAATGAGCTGAATAAACCAAGATGACTGTGTGCCCCTGGTACTCATGGTAAGGGAGAGAAAATCATTATTTCCACGTGAAGACTGCCAGGTTAGTTTTTCCATGTGCAGATTTCTAAAATGACTCCAGGGCTGTCCATCGCTACAAATCCATGTGCACCCCTGCATATCTTTATACATATTTTACAAAAGGCTCAGTGTTTGGCAGAGCCTTTGTAATCAATACTGGGCGGAATTGTGCACATCCTGACCTGGATGTCTCAATTCCATTCTCCACGTCCTATCCAAAATTGGCATTTAAACAGACAGGGCCATGTTAACTAAATGTTAGCATGTGCTATCCGCTGCAGCACTTATGTTATTCCTACAGTATAGACGTGGTGGCAGAAAGCATATGCTGACATTTAGTAAATATGGCCCACAACTGTAGAGTCTGGCTTCTTGGGGTTTCAATTAAATTTTTGTCTACATATTTTTGTTACAAATTTGTGATTACTTATTCTGTACTTGGTGAGGGTCTGTATTCGGTATGTGTGACCAGAGCCAGGTATTCTGTTAGCATGAATTTTATATGTAGCGATCTGTAGTTATCTAACTTGTTTGGTTTTGCCCAGTAGATGTTCTGAGGTCCACTACAATATTTATGGTGCTGTCTTTTCCTAAACAGGGTCCCTGTTGTGCAAGTTTTGGAAGTTAGTACTGTAATGGTAGATTTGCTCTAGGTCTTGAGTAACTTTTTTGTTTTCTTTCACAGTATGTTTGGTACTGAGAGGGTTTATACTGCCATTACTGAGATGACAGTAGAATCAGAGCTATTTTTTTGTATGGTAAGTTCTATGAGGAAATGTCCTAGCTCTGTTATGCATTCATTGTTGGAGAAGGGGCCAGGGGGTTCTGTGGATGTAGAATATATGTTTGGATTTAATATCATATCGGGGAGCATATACAACCTACCTATTCCCCCCCCCCCCCGATGTGACCTACAGGTACTAAAGTCTGAGCTGCTGACATCACTGCAGTTATTTTGGGACAAGGCAGGGCAAGGGTTGATGCATGGGCAGCAGCAGATGGTGAGTTTTTCTCTTTCAAAAATGTTTGCAACTCTAGTAGCAAGAGGGCAAGCTGCATGGAGCAGCAATTACAACCTTACAGCCAGTGCATCTACAAGAAAGCACTGGAAGTAACAATTGCAATCCTAAAAGAAAAAGATATATTACCTTAGGTTAGGTGAGAGACACATGAGAATAGGGGTCTGAATATTGTTTTTTATCTGGAAAATAGTATGGACATCTACCTAAAATGGACAAATCGCTGCTGGGCACACTGGATTGCCATTTTGGTCTTTATCTGCTGTCATTTCCTATGTAACATGCGTATGCATATATAATAAACTGGGAAACTTGTGTATACTAAATAGTAGCTGCAAATGTGTGCAGGAATAATACTTTCCATGGGGCAATTTTCATAAAGAAAAGTATGTGAAAACCTTTTCCTTGCTGCATAAGTTAGACAGTTTGTTATAAAATTACCGTCCCCTACAATTGTGATGCAGTAACTTCAGGTGCAGCCTCATTAGGTATGGATGACCTGCCATTACTTTTACATAGCCTATGAATAGTATTACCCAACAGTGATAAAAATAAAGTTCTAATGCAAGAATCAATGGTAGAATAAGATTTGTACTCTGTTCCTCGGAGATAAAATTCATTGCTCTAGCCATTAGCTCACACCCTCCACCAATAGGGAGATACAGATTTGGGATTCTAACAACTATCTTAATTTAAAGTGTTACCCCTAATGAAAATTTTCATAAAGAAGTTGACAAATGTAAAATCATTTAAATCTATTTTCTGTTAATGTCAGAACTGTATAATATTAGTATGTCTTTATTAGTTTAGCCATTTAAAATTATTTGATAAGTTATTATAGGTTCATTTTGTACAATTGATTTGCAGAACAACAAAAACCATAAAATATGCAGAGAGATAGCTAACATGCCAAAATCTATTTTAAAAAAGTATTAAACTTATTTACATACAAAATAATGAAAGAACCTATGTGCTCGTATTAGCAGGAAAAACCAAGATGAAGTCTTAACAGTCCAGAAAATAAAGCAAGCACCTAAGCAAAAACCACCAGGACATAAAACTAATATCTGGTGTAAATGTCCAGGATGGCATAGGTGATGGGAATTTGACTTTGGCTTGTTTACTTTTGTTTGCTGTACAAAAGATGAACAACTAAAGCAGCAGTGAATGGCATTACAAATATGACACATGATTAAATCATTTGGGATCACAACATTCAAAAACAACTCTGTCAACAGCTGCAGGATACACAATCATCAATACTTGTTCTTTCAAATGGACTCTTCATAAAAATTGCCAATAAATGTAGCCTTTGGCATACAAAAAGGTGGAATGATGCTGGTGTTTGACCACTGGGTTCAAGTATTAACTTACTTGTCAACTTTTGGCTTTTTCCAAGTTTGAAAAAAAATGAAGACAAGAAAAGATGATCTTCTCCAAATGATATTTAGGAGGTTTCTACAATCTCTCCAATGCAAAGGAACCAAACACTACTGATGTCTGTTCTCATTTACTGTTTTACTAACTCTTGCTTTAGATTATCATGATGGCATGGTTGCTGAAATGCTACTATTCTGTTCTGCATCTTGCAGTGGAACTTGGGACAATAGCTTACTTGAGTCAATAAAGGCTCCATGTTGTAGAAGAACGTCAATTGTTTTGGAGTATCCACCTTTGATTGCCAGTTGAAGGGCAGTTAATCCTTCTTCATCAGATACATTGAGGTTTATTAAGCTAGCAAGTTCATTGACAACTGCAGCATGCCCATTCTCTGCTGCCAAATGGAGCGCTGTTCTCTTCAAAGGACCACCAACATTGACATTGGCTCTCTCTTCAATCAACAATTTCACAGTTGGTAGGTGACCATTTCGAGAAGCTAAAAGAAGGGCAGTGCATCCTTCTGTAGTTACTGCTTCAATTTCAGCACCCCGATTGATAAGGAGTCTAGATGTACTAGTGCGGCCCATTTCAGCAGCCATATGGAGAGGAGTTTTCAGCTGTGAACTACAAAGGTTGACATCAGACTGAAGTTCAATAAGAATGTGTGCTACTCTATAATGTCCTCTCTGGGCTGCCAGGTGTAAGGGGGTCCTTCCATCAAGGGTCTGAACATTGATAGTGGCACCTTGCTGTTTGGCCAGCAGCTTTACAATGGATAGGTGACCTTTCCAGACAGCATAATGCAAAGGCACCCAGTTGTCTTTCCCCTTGATGCCTACATTTACCCCTTGTCTCAAGAGAATACGCACTATGTTTTCTTGCCCATGTTGGCATGCCACATGTATAGGTGTCCTGCCTTCAAAATCCATTTCATCAAGTGAAGCACTTTTGTCAAGCAGCAGTCTCACACTGGTCTCATCACCATTCTGGGCAGCAAAGTGTAGTGCTGTCCATTGGTCTTCATCCTTTGCATTAATATTGATTTTCCTTCCTAGAAGCAGTTCCAAAATGCTCTTCATCTTCTTCTCAGCAGCTATATGGAGAGGTGTGGATCCTTTCTTATTGGTGAGATTGGGGTTGGCATTGTACAAGAGGAGCCACTTGACACACTCTTCTTGACCAGCCTCTACAGCCAAGTGCAGAAGACTTGAATTACCATCCAGGACCAGGTCTACATCCTGAGGCTGTAGAATCTTCATCAGTTTGCTAGTGTCACCAGACATTATTGCTTCTGTGAGTTTTCTCTTTTGAAGATCTATCATGCCAATCTCTGGTGCAGAAAGAAAAATTGGGTTTTAGTTGAAGCTTTATTGTAAGTAAACAAGAGAGAGTATTTCTAAACATACAGCAGGTTTCAACAAGCTCTCTTCTCAATGCATAATCAAGCTCTAGGTATACCCTGACTTCTGAGTATTTCCAGATCATTGCAGAAAGCACTGCATTGCTCATTATAAATGTAAAGACTTTGGTCAAAATGTTTGGACAGGAATATTGCAATCTGACTATAAAGCATTTTGGGAATACGAGCATTAATGAACTACCTTATTTTAGAATTTACTAGGATCTAAAAACCGATACCCTCTCCTCCCAAGGAAATCCCTGGTTGTTGACTCATCTTTATTGTTATATCATTTAGACTACATTTTTTTGCCAGTGCTCTGGTAGGCAGTTAGCCTGAATGAATCTAATCAAAACCACCACCACCAAGAAATGGCCAGCATCAAGTGTCATTACTATTTAAATATGCTCAATAGGAGCCAGCTGATAATGCCTTCCCAGTGCATTAACACGGTTGCATTATGTGCACATACTGGCTACTACAAATACATTCATTCTAGAACATGGGATATTATCATGTGTACATCTACTGGCCACATTTTCTATTTCATTTCCAACAAAAACACATATTTACCTTGCATTGTAGACAGGAATAATTTGGCAGCCTATCTGGGCAGATTGGTCTTTATCTACCATGATCTACTTTGTTAGGTATTATGTTTGATTTTTCAAATGCATCCATTAATGTCTCACCATCTGATGGCTACTCTGTCAAAATGTAAAAAATATTGGTCTTACTTCTGAAGATAATGTATCATCAATATGTTTTAACCTCTTATTCAAAGCAGCACTAAAAACTTGGCTCTTCACTGAAGCCTTTGAAGAGTAAGATACCTTCCAGCTTTCTGTCTCCCACTCTATTTGGTCTACAGTACAAATTCACTTATTTTCTGGTTGAGGCTGTTGTGCTAATACTCGCCCACCTTTATGTTTTTGTTTTTTTTGCATTTGGCTTTCTCTGTCCAGTGTATTGATCTGTTTTTGTCCTTTATGTTTTGTCTCTTATATGTTTGAGCTATTGAATTACTGGTTACTGTAAACTGCTATAATGCCTGTGCCATTAACGATATATAAAGCCTACAAATAAATAAATAAAATATTCTTTAACTTCCTCAACCATCCCTTTTATATGCATAGACAGGGGTGAGGAGTGAGAATTTTCATTTTGATTATTTCTTTCAATATTTATATAAATTTATTCAGAGGCATCAAATAAATGTTTAAATGATTTAGGCTTGAGAATTATCACAGAGATGATGATAGATACACAGAAAAGACTTTCAAGGGAAGTAATAGAGGGGAAAAACTATACTAAAATTTTAAAAAAGCCTGGGGAAAACACAGAAAAATCATTAGCGACAGTGAAGCGAGGTAAAGCCATAAAATAAATAGTGTCAGCAATATAGCAATAGGTAGAAAAATCAGACTAGACAGGCCTCAGTCTTTATCAGTTGATATCTTCATTTGTTCTGTAATATTTAAAATTATTGGTCTAATAAACTTGAAAGCTTACCACAACCAGAATTCTCTCTCTCAAAAGACAGTGAGAGGGAGCCCCTAGAAGAAAAGGCAGAATCCACAGAGGAAACCCCAGAAAGCCTCTTCTTGCTGCACCTAAGCTTGGAATCTGAAGTACTCTGACTGAGATCTTGGGGGTCTTGTAGACTTTGAGAAATTCCTGAATCCAGCTGGGAGAGTAACTGGGAGAGGCTGCAGTCCTGGTCAAGTGCTGGCACAGAACCACATTTCTGAGGGGATGATGTGTACACCTGCTTCAAAAGAAGAATAGAGATGGATAGGACAAAAATTAGATCAGATTTATAGTGTGAAAAATCAAATGTTGAGCTGGACAGATCTAACCTTCAAAGCATTTGCTTTCTTCTGTTAAGAATTATTTTTGCAAACAGCTTTGAAACCCAGGAAACCATAGGAGAATCTACTTTCTTTCAACACAACTACTTGAATTTCATAGGAATGTCTGGATTTTAAAGAATGAGTAAATTACACAGGTACACTAAAAAAATTTTTTTTTAAACTGCCTCTAATGTTTCGATTGATTTTTACGTTTTTTGGTGCGCTGAATCCAAATCTGGTAACCAATTTGCTCCATCACGTACAGATTTTTTGCTACATTGGGTTAGCAGTTTGAGGTGAACGTTTCAGATTGAGTGCGATCGAGATAAAAGTTTCTTGGATGAATTCTTTATACTAATTGTTTAGTAGTTATTCAAATAAGAATAAAGAAAATTGTAACAAGGCAGCACATAAGAATAGAGTAATGTCAACAAAACACACTGTGATGGTAGCAAAATTGTCTGCACTTAAAACAGCCACATACATGTGCACAAACATTGAGCATATAAGAGCGAGGTTAGACACAAAGCAAAGCAAAGAAATGTGCAAAAAATGTTGTACAGGTATGTATGTAAGAATAGAAAACGCAAACCGCACCATTGCAATACATGAAGACAAACACCCGATGGTGTGAAAATAAAATTCTAATAAATGAGATCCGACACTGTGGTAATAACTAGCAAATTTTTATTTCAAAGTTTAGTAAAAACACAATATTTGTCAACACAGTTTAGATTTTAAAGTCATTCTTGGGTAAATCAATCTCCTGGTGGGCCCGTTTCTTCTTCCCCCGAATGCTTCTCTTGGTGCGCTGCTTGGCGTATTTTTCATCTGGGGTTTCCCGCAGCAGCAACCAGCAGAAATCAGCCATCATAGTGGTGTTCCATCTTCCTTGGTACCTTCTCTCTGCGTCCTTGATGTCCTGGTGAAACCTTTCACCTTGTTCTTCACTGTACGCCCCCAGGTTTTCGGGAAAGTAGTTCACATGGGAGTGCAAGAAATGGACTTTCAGGCTCATGTTACAGCCTTGTTCTTTGGAGGCATTGAGCATCCTGGCAACAATATCCTTATAGTTCTCATCCCGCCTGTTCCCCAAGAATTTGAGAACAACATCCTTGAAGGAATCCCAGGCTTCTTTTTCCTTCTCAGACATCGTTTCAGCGAATGCTCCATCTGAAATGAGTTTCCTTATATCAGGGCCAACAAACACTCCTTCCTTTAGCTTTGCTTCAGAAAGTCGGGGGAACTTTGAGCAAAGGTACCGAAAGCACTCACCACCTTTTGGAAGGGACTTGATGAATTGCTTAATGAGACCCAACTTAATGTGGAGAGGTGGTAATAGAATTTTATCACGAGGTACCAAGCTCTCATGAAGAACATTTTTCTCACCGGGTCTCAAATACTCCCGAATTGGCCAGTCTTTTTTCCCCCAGTGTAGGTCGCGGGCCCGGCTATCCCACAAGCAAAGGAAGCAGGGATATTTGGTGAAACCGGATTGCTGCCCTAATAGCATGGATAGAATTTAAAAGTCTCCACAAATCATCCACTTATGCTCATCATAACGAATCTTCTGAAGAATCAGGGCCAAATTCTCGTATTTTTCTTGGAGAATAACAGAGTGAGCAATAGGAACTGAAGCGAATGTGTTGCCATTATGAAGAAGAACACCTTTTGTTACAGTTGCCTGTATTGCCTGATTTGTTACAGTAGCCTGTATTGTATTATAACTGCCACCTGATACAGTTGCCATTATTGCCCTATAATTGCCATTCCTACAGTTGTTACAGTTCTACAATTGCCTGCATTGTACTATAACATCTTCTACCCGCAGCCTAATCAGTACTATCCCTACCTGATATTATAGACAGCTCACAGAAACACCCAATACCTCCTCAACAAGAACCAAAATGTTTCCTCACCTCATCACTCTTCTTAGTTTTTACCTTCTCACAGACTGGCTTGAGACCTCCTCTGCCTACTCTTCTTCCACCATTCATATCCCTATCCTCAAAAACCACGGAAAAAAATGGTCCAGTAACTCTTACCATTATCCAGCTAAGGAAGCTCATATACGGCACTCCCACTTGATTCACATCGCATTACTCCAAAACAGTAACCCCAAGCAACAAGACTCCCCACCTTCCCAAAGCCTAAAATGTGCCCTTATAAATGCTCGCTTGATTAGTAAAAAATGGCCTGTAATCCAAGATATAGTTACCCATCACAATCTTGACGCACTCTTGATCACTGAAACCTGGCTATCAAAAGAAGATAATGTCCTCATTAACCAACTCATTCCACCAAATTTCTCCATACACACAACTCACAGAGAAAACAAGAAGGGAGGAGGAGCACTCATTCTCACCAAGTCTGAACTCCTCTTCAATACAGCTAACTCCTACAGCTCTGACAATCTGGAAATTATCACCATAGTGAACAAGCAATGCTCCATCAACTTGATTTATAGAACCCCGTCAAGCTCCCAGGACGACCTTCCTACCATATTGAACATTGCGGACAATACCAGCAACTTCAACACTCCAAACTGGATAATGGGAGATCTCAATCTCCCATCACTACAGCAACATCAGTCCTCTTCATTCCTCAATGCCATCGAAAGTCTTGGATATCAACAACTAATCATGGAGCCCACACACATCAAAGGAAACATTCTTGACATGGTCTTCGCTCCACAATCTGCTTCTACACAAATCAGCAACGTGATAAAATCTATCACTAATGTACCATGGTCAGACCACAAACTCATAATCCTACAAATTCCCTTGGACAACACTCATTCCCTAAACAACAGAAACCTTGACAACACACCAAGAGCCCCATCAAGAGGCTTTCGGCCCTTCAATAAGGATTTTATAATGACAAATACCCAACCACTCCTCAACAATACAACACTCAACCTGGAAGAAGCAATTGAAGCCTGGAATAACAGCCTCAATGCCATTGCTATTCAACCACACAAAACTAACACTTCAAGGAAAAGAACCTCCGCTCCATGGTTCTCTCCCGATCTGCGAGATTCTCTTACGCACCTTAGAAGACTCGAAAAACGCTGGCGCCGATCACTTGCCATTGATGATCATACAGCCTACAATCTCTATTTAGCAACTCACCGTGAAGCAATTACAACCAAGAGGAAGCAGTATCACACTGAGATGCTCAAAAGATCATTAAACAAACCCCGTGATCTTTTCAGCCTAGTAAAATCACTATCAAATGAACCATCATCAGAACAAAAATATGATATTCACCCACAAGAATTTGCTGATTATTTGCAATCTAAACTTCTACAGACGGATGAGCTACAGAAAGTAGATATCCAAGAATCAACCTGCCAAAACACCTTAACATCACTTTCCGCACCTTCAGCTAAACAAATTGAAGACACAATCTCCTCACTCAATACCTCCACCGCTCAAACCGATCCTTGCCCAGCCTTCTGGATAAAGGACCTTAGAAGTGCTTTTAGCCCGTTCATCGCAAGAATCATGAACCTCTCATTTACAAATGGATCCTTCCCATCTGCTCTAAAGCTCACATCCATCAGACCACTTTTAAAAAACCCCAAACTAGACCCAAAAAGAGCTGACTTATACAGGCCTATTGCTAGCATTCCCCTCCTAGCAAAAACTTTTGAAAAAGAGGTGCAACGCCAAATTCAAGACCACATAGATTCCACAGCCCCTCTCGACTACTTTCAACATGGCTTCAGGGAACATCATGGAGTTGAAACACTCCTCACCACTCTCCTCAATAACTTACTCACCAGCATAGACAACATCCGCCAAGGCGTTGTGCTAATCTTCTTAGATATAGCAGCAGCGTTTGACTCGGTAAATCACGAGATACTCATTACACGTTTGAAGGAAAAAGGCATCGGTAGTTCAACTCTGGAATGGTGTAAATCTTACCTGGACACCAGAATGCAATATGTAAAATCTGCAACGGGAGAATCAAATCTCTTCCATCAAAAACAAGGTGTGCCACAAGGGTCATCTCTCTCATCTCTCATGTTTAACATCTATATGCAGCCTATCTGCAATATCATCAGATCATTCAACGTGAAATGTATGATATATGCAGATGATATCCTACTTTATATGCCATTTTCTACAATGCAATTAGACCTATTGCCCATAATAAATTGCTTCAATGCAGTATCAGAATGGCTTCTCTCACAGAACCTCCGCATCCAACACAAGAAAACTGAGGTTCTCTTTGTTACGCGAGACCCTAACTTCATTCCACCATCACATATAAGTGTGAAAGGAGCTGATCTAGCCACAAAAGAAACAATAAGATACCTTGGAGTCACGCTGGACCACCGTCTCAATTTGAAAACACATGTAAACAATATTACAAAAGCTGTGTACTTCAAAATACGCACACTCAGGCATCTACGCTCATTACTGGACCCAGACGATTTTA
Source organism: Ichthyophis bannanicus (assembly GCA_033557465.1). Classification (NCBI taxonomy): domain Eukaryota; kingdom Metazoa; phylum Chordata; class Amphibia; order Gymnophiona; family Ichthyophiidae; genus Ichthyophis; species Ichthyophis bannanicus. The sequence goes on along the minus strand of CM066034.1, from coordinate 431,130,499 downwards.
GAACCATCTTCCAAGCACTCATCTTACCGCATTTCGATTTCGCCAACTCAATTCTACAAGGTCTCCCACAATCCACCCTAAGTTCTCTTCAACTTGCCATGAATACTGCTGCAAGGATTCTACAAGGAGCGTCCAGGAGCGATCATGTGACACCAATCCTCAAACAGCTTCACTGGCTCCCGATACAAGGCAGGCTCGAATTCAAAACCTTAATCCTCACATACAAGGCCATCCATGGTTTATCTGCAAACTCACTAATTGATCTCACACAAACATTACCACCAACTAGATCCAGAAGACAAATAGCGATAAACACCCTAATAATGCCGAAGGCCATAACAACTTGTAGCTGATCAACAGCGAACAGAGCCTTCATGTTCTGCGCCCCAAAACACTGGAACTCCCTACCACCCGAAATTCGTGCCATAACTAACATAGTCCAATTCAGAAAGGCCCTCAAGCATAACCTATTCATCAAATACTACCCTACATAAAGTGCAAAATATTCACTACAAACTTAACCACATTGCCTCCTTTCCCAAGCACCATTGTCAATTTCATGTAAATACCTCTCTCATGTAATCAAATTAACAGATCAACATTCTATGTATATAGTTTTACCCCCATATTATCCAAGTTTATCGTATCCAAGTTTATCATCCTGTTTTATGTAAAACCGAGCAGCCTGTTGTTCTGGTCTTTGGTTCTCTGTAAACCGCGCTGATTGTAAATAGCGCGGTATATAAAAAATTGTAATAAATAATAATAAATAAATTTTATGCTGTCTTTTGACGAATCAATGAAGAGCCGCCATTCAGCAGGATCATACTTGAGTTTAAACTTTTCCATCACTCCGTATATATCGTTGCAAAATACCAAATCTTCCTCTTTGCTGAAATACTTCAAAAATTGTGTCTCGCGGTTGTGGTACCAATAAAAAGTTGTTCCTGGTGACAATAGATTTTCTGTTTAAGCCGAGAACCTAGCAGTTGGGCAGCATCTTTTGGGAGTCCTAAATCCCGGACTAAATCATTCAATTCAGCTTGAGAGAAAAGTTCAGGTTTCGGATCTGGTTCAGTTTCAAACTCGGAAGTACTGGACTCATCGGGAAAAGCCATCTGATGAGTCTCATCATGATCAGAACCGTCCACACAAATATGATCCAAAGATTTTGGTGGTTCAGGCACAGGTACTTCGTTGCTATGAGGCATAGGCCTAATTGCTGAGGGAAGGTTGGGGTAACTTATTACGTTCTTATTTTTTAAGTTGTATCCCTTCACAATGCAAGAGCAAAAATAGCAGTCACTGCTGTGGTCTCTTTGTTTACGCCACATCATAGGTATTCCGAAATGAAATGCTTGTTTTTTACCTTTCATCCATAAGCGTAGATCTTCCTCACATGTCTTGCACACTTTGTGAGGAGCCCACGGTTTGTCCTGATCGCCTAACTTCAAACCGAAATAGGCGAAATATACTTTTTTAATAAATGCAGAAATGTTCCTCTGCCGCTTTTTCACGGTATATTCCCCACAAATAAAACAAAAACTGTCCGGAGAGTTGACGCAACCTCTGGCTCTGTGAGCCATCACAAATACACAGCACTGCAAACTACAACTGTAGTGAACCACTTCGGAATAAAGCTGGATTACGACTGAGCAAACAAAAGGTAATAATGAACTTGCAAGAAACTGAAATTTGACAGGAACGTTCATGTCGCAACCACCGTGTTTGAGCGAGCGAACGAGGCGAGGCGAACAGGAAAGAACATGCGCCAGCGCGAGTACTGGATTTAGCCCCCCGCCTCCCAATTGTCCTGTTAATGTATAAAATGAATACAATACACTCTAAAATATCATGAGGGAGTGTTTCTAGTTAGTTAATCATTACAACCTCTATTTTGGGCCAAGAAAATAAACTGCAGTCGGCTAAAAAGAAATTATGTGAACATTCCTTATATGGGTAAGAAATCTAATTTTGCAAGAAAACGTGACGTGATGGAACATTTTGGCTATTTTTCCTGGATTCAGCACCCCAAAATCTATAGGAATCAGTTGCAAAACTGGAGGCAGTTTTTTGGTAGTGTACCTGTGTTATTAATTTCTTGATAATTATCTATAAAATATCAACCAAAAAATCAAAGCAATGTTATTAATCACTTGGAATAGTCATGAAAAAGAATTAAAAATGAAGACACAACCATGCAAGTAGTAGAAGACCTGACCCAGGAATAGATCCCAAGTCCTCTACTGCACAGCCAGAGCCAGCTCTTCCATTAGGAAAACATAGGCAATAACAAATGTAGAGCAGTGATGTCAGGGGAAAACAAACACACCTGTCAAGCCTACATATGATGCTCAGATTCAGACCAGCATATGAACACTGCTCTTGGTACCTCACAAGAGACACTGGAAGTGGTTCCTAAAAATGCAGAAAATCCTTTCTGAGCATGTGTGTATTCACGCACAGCACTGCTTTCTGTTACCAGGCTCTACTGTTATAGAGCTCCATGCCTATTTAAGGTCAGAAAGAAACATTTCTACATTTAAGACAGCCTTGAAGGGCTGACAATCTAGTCAACACAACCTGGGATGTCTAGGGGAATAGTAAGGAAACACATAGTTAGAAAGCAGGAGACTAAGTGGATCAGGATCCAAAAACAGCATCGAAATTGCAACACTGTCAATCGCTTCCTGATAGATGGGCTGTGGGCTGAAGATGGCCTGAGGATTGTCTTTTTCTCCACTCTTGTCTTTCTTGTATATACAAACTGTAATCTCCTTTTGTGCAACTGTCTTATGTCCTTGCCATATTTTTATCATCTCTTTTCTTCTATCCCTAACTACTTATTTGATGTTAACTGCTTTGACCATTAGAGAAAAGCAGCATATCAAAACCAATTAACTCAACTTTCTAAATATGGCATGAGCCCCGAAGTGTTGAAATTAACAGGCAACATATAGGGTGTGGATAATGAGGCCCTGCTTTATGCATCACATACATTGCACATAGCACCATTTCTTTTGCTCCCTCCTTAGCTTCCTCAGAATCCTAAGGTAAATCAGGGGAAAGCCCCTGGGGATAAGTAGCATGTAATCTGGCTACTTTGGTGATATGTTAGATACGTGTGACCTGGACTAGCCACTCTTGGAAACAGGATACTGGGCTTGATGAACCTTTGGTCTGAGTGAGTATGGCAATTCTTATGTTCTAGACCAGGGGTCTCCAAACCTATCCTGGGAGGGTCGCAATCCAGCCAGGTTTTTGGGAAATCCCTAATGAATATGCATGAGATACATTTGCATGCTCTGCCCCATTGTATTCAAATGTATCTTATGCATATTCATTAGGGATATCCCAAAATCCTGGCTGGATTGTGGCCCTCCAGGACAGCTTTGGAGACCCCTGTTCTAGACTAGTGGTTCTCAACCCAGTCCTCTGGGACCCTCAGGCCAGTCAGGTTTTCAGAATATCCATAATGAATGAATGAGCTAGATATGCATGCAGTGCTTCCATTGTATGCAGATCTATCTCATGCATATTTATTGTGGATATCCTGAAAACCTGACTAGACTAGGAGTCCTGGAGGACTGAGTTGAGAACCACTGTTCTAGAACTAAGTGGCGCTTTCTGCATTTCCCTTGCTTTTCTTTTAAGCATATTTTTATTTATTTAACATTTCTTATATACCGCCTTTCATGATATCAAGGCGGTTTACATTGAACAAACTGAAATTACATTGAACAGGGCATTATAACTTGGAGATAACTATTTTACAAGGAACATGGGCTATGGCGGGTTAAGTGGCTTGCCCAAGACCACAAGGAGCACCTGTGGGACTAGAAACCCCAGTCCTTCCGGCCCAAGGTTGCTGTCCTCTAGTGGGATTTGAACCCCCGACCTTCCGGCCTGAAGCATATGAGCCCTCTCCTTATCCACACTGCCTGCTCCACAGTGGTTAGTGTGCAGTGCAACATTTTGTTAATGCAGATGTACCATGGGCTTGAGGGCAGGGCCATACCAAGCCATAAATGCGCCCTGTGTGACTTGCAAACCTGGCACCTGTCCCTAATGACATCAGACTTTTGGCATTTGTCCCATCCTCCCATGCCCAGCACAGCTCTCTTGCTTCCTACCCTCCCCCCATGCCCAGCATCTCCCCATCTTATCCCACCTCCTCATGTCCAGCTGGTACCCCCCACATGGCCTGCCCTTGCCCCACTGCTGCTTTTCCTGTTCCCTCGGCGGCAATGGCAGCAGCAGACCTCCAATTTAAAAAAAAACAACAAAAAAACATGGGTCTTTCAAACTCTGCGCTTGCATGGCTGGTCTGATCCTTCCCTCCTCTGACATATGCTTGCATCAGAGAAGGGAGGGACCAACCCAGCCCAGCCCAGCCATGCAAGTGCGGAATTGCAAAGACCTGTGTTTTGTTTTTTTTTAAATTGGAGGTCTTTTGCCACCACCACTGCTGTCGCCGCCAAGGGAACAGGAAAAGCAGCGGCAGGGCAAGGGCAGGCTGGACAGGCAGAATAGGGGGAGCAGAGGCCGTGTTCGACAACCTTAAATATGCCCTTATTTCTTTGCGCCCTGTGCAGCTGCACCACTTGCACAGTCTTAAGTATGGCACTTCTTGAAGAGTTTGATAAAACTGGTTTACAGCACTGCAATTTTGAGACCACCACTAGAGTCTTTGATGTGCTTGAGTACATAGGGCTCTTGCATAATGAGTATTGACAAGTGTCCCAAAAGAGAACATCCCCTCTGCTTCCTGCTCTAGCCCCTTCTCTCCCAATCAATCTGCAAGGAACAGGAGAGGAATAGGGATACAGTTATACAGGGTAGAACAAGCAGAGGAAAGCAAAGTAACTGCTCTCTAATTTAGCCATCCCTACCTTTTGGGTTCCACCTTCCCTCTTGTCCTTCAAATAGGAGAGGAAGTGGCAAGGCTGGAATAGTAGTTCAGTCTTTCTGTATATTTCTATTTGTATTATAATTAGTAGTCATTTATACTATTAGGTATAATTAGTGGTCATTTATACTATTAGGTAAGGGATTTTCTGTGTTGGTGTGTGACCAATGTGAGGCATTCTGCTAATCTATAGGCCAGCTTGTTGATTTTTCTTGAATAGAAGTGTATTGCTAATTAGCAGGTCCCCCAGTTTCCTATGATTCCACAGGTATGGGAAGGGGCACAAAAATCCCCATTCTCTATGTTGATTAAGAGCCCTGAGTACTGACAGCAGCACCTGCTCTGTGTATTTCTGTTTTTATATACAGTCATGTTTTGAACAACATGGTAACAGCTTGGGCCTAGGAAACAGGGGAAGGACAATGCATTTCAAGAAAAGCACTGCTAATAGCTGCCTGCTGCAGATTAAGAGTATGAGGCAAGGGAGAGCAAGTGAGTGAGAGGAGGGGATAGACAAGAAAGCAAGTAAGAAAATGGGGAAAGGGGAGAAAGTGTGGCTTGAAGAGGATCAAAAATATGAGAGAGGACCAGAGGAACCGGGGGGGGGGGGGGGGGGAGATGGGGTGGGGGGGGGGGTGGGGGGGGGGGGGGGGGGTGGGGGGGAGAGAGAGAGAGAGGGAGGAGATTGAAGGGGGTGAGTGTGAATGACAGAAGGCATCAGTGTAGGGAGGAATGGTGTGAATGGATTATCCCTCTTTATCCTGATCCCCTCTTTTTCTTCCCATCCCAATCCCTCTTCCCCTATTCTGTCCTCCCCTCTATGCCTCTACAACCAATTGCTCTTTCCCTCCCTTACCTATTTTCTATATATCCCCCCTACTCCCCTCCCAACACCAATCACCAAGATCCTTCTCTCGGGAAAAAAAAGTCAAATACAATAACTGGGCAAAAAGAAATGTCAGAAAATGACATTTTATAGAATTAAAATTAATAAGCAAAAATATGTTGACTTTTCAAAAGTGCCAAATAACTGCAACAGAATTTACCAATTCCTCTGTCAGAATCTTGAAAACTCTATCATAGAAAGTCAGGAGCCGTGGTAATAAAATTTGAAATTTAGTCCACCTTTCCAAATAATGCTCAAGGTGCAGGGCTGGCCCGTCCATTGTGTGAGAATGTTGTTCGCACAGGGTTCCGCGCGAACTTCATTCTTGCACAGATGGACGGCTTCAGAGGGAGCCAGGGAAGCCCGCGGGAGGCCCTGGCTCCCTGGTACAGCCGCCATCGTGAAGAGTGTTTTCCTTCATGCTGGCGGCTGTTTCTGTGAAGCGTGCAAGTACTGGAAAAAGACCTTTAATCTTTCCCGGCATTCAGCGCACTTCACTGAAACAGCCGCCAACATGAAGAGTGTTTTCCTTCACACTGGCGGCTTGTGCAGAGGGAGCCAGGGCCTCGCGCAGGCTTTCCCGGCTCCCTCTGAAACCCCTTAGACGGCCGTGGGGCTCTTCAGCGGGTGAGGGAGGGGGTGCTAGGACTGGGGCTGTGATGGTGGGGGGAAGCTTGGACTGCAAATGGGCTGTGATGGGGGAGGGTAAGCTGGGTCTGGAAATGGGCTGTGATTGAGGGGGGCTAGGACTGGAAATGGGCTGTGATAGGGAGACATGGACTGGAAATGGGCCGATGGGTGAGAAGCTTGTACTGGAAATGGGCTGATGGGGGTTGGAATAGGACTGGAAATGGGCTGTGATGGTGGGGAAGCTTGGACTGGAAATGGGCTGATGGGGGGAAGCTTGGATTGGAAATGGACTGATGAAATAGGACTGGAAATGGGCTGATGGTGGGGGCTAGTATTGGAAATGAGCTGATGGGGGCTGGAATAGGACTGGAAATTGGCTGATGGGGGGCTAAGATTGAAAACTGGATGATGGGGGGAGCTTGGACTGCAAATGTGCTGATGGGCTGGAATAGGACTGGAAATGTGCTGATGAGGACTGGAAGTGTGCTGATGGGGACTGGAATGGGACCGGAAAGGAGCATATGGGAGGCTGGGACCGGAAAGGAGCATATGGGGGGCTGGGACCGGAAATGGGCTGATGTGGGGGCATGGGAGAATGGGACTAGAAGGGAGTGGATGCTGAGTGGATCTAGAACTCGAAGGGTGCTGATTTTGGGGGAGGACTAGAAGGGGATGTGGAATGAGGATGGAGGGGAAAAGATATTTTGTGTGGGAGGGAAGAAAAATCTACGATTAGCCGGGTAGTGGGAGAGTAAGTGGGGATTGAGAATGGAAGGGTAAAATTTGAGTGGATGATAAAGGAAGAAAGAAAGAAATGGGGGAAAGAGCAAAAGGGGAAAGATCAGTATGTTAAAGCAGATATAGAATGGAAAAAAATCTAGAACAGAGAAGAAAGGACAAATGGACATCTCGCAGATGACACAAAGAAACCAGAAGAAAGTGACTGGAGCAATTGCAACTGAAAAATAAAATGCCCAAACAAATGGCAGAAAAATACTTTTTAAAAAAAATTTATTAACTGGAATATGTCAGGTCTGGGAAATGTGTATTGCTAACATCTTTGCGTTTTTGTTTAGTTCAAGAGTATCAAGTTAACTTGTACATAGTTCTCCCGGTTATCCCCTGTTTAATTTCCTGTTCATTGTAAACTCAATGTTGCCTGTATGCATTGTAGTATGTTTCTGTTCGATGTACACCGCGCTGATTATAATAGCGCGGTATAGAAGAAATGTTAAATAAATAAATAAAGAGGAAATTAATTAATAGTTTTATTTCTCCAGTGTTGTTGCACATTTCATGTTTGGCTTTTGGGGTTTCCAATTTAATTATTATCTTCCTATTTCTAAATTGTGATCCCTTGTTCTTTGTATGGTGACGGTCTATGTTCTGCATGTGTAACCAAGCTGAGGTATTCTGTTCATGTAGATTCTATTTGACAGTCCCACTTGGTCTCTTTCCCCCAGTGAGATGTATTTGCATTCTCTGCGATGTTTAATATTTGCAGTGTTGCCTTTTTGATAGGTAGGGTATGGTGCTTTGTGAGTCCGGGTAGTGGTGTTATGATACGGTGGGTTTGGTATGGGTTCTAAATGGTCAGTGTTTATAATACTTCCTAATGGGCCTGGCGGTTGGCACTGGAAGATAGTAATTTAGAAATCTGGTAGTCTTTCTTTATCCAAACACTCATTAAGAGGCATGTTTACTAAAAGCACATTATGCAAATATTTATGCAAATGATGATTCTTATGCAAATGAGGCCCCACCCCCTTGGGCAACCCCTGTCAAGGTTGCATATAGATTTTAAGAATTCAGATAAAATAAATCTTTTCCCTAAAACTTTTACAACTCCCCCCCCAACCCTCTCCCCCCAAGATTACATTGACACATATGATGGCCGAAACATATTTGTATTATGTATATAAACACAAAACAAAAGTTTACTATTGAAAAGCATGCGGCAGCTTTCAAAACTGCCACAGCTACTTTTATTCATGGGCTTTACACCAATTCTCACAGGGAAATTATGAACATACTTTCTCTTTAAACTATGCAGACTTTTAGGTGCTTTTTGCTGGGATAGTTTTCAAGAGTAAATTAGACTTACCTGCTAATTGTTGTTCCTTGCGGAACTCTAGTCCAGTCCCGGAACCATAGAGTTGTGAACCTCCACCAGCAGCTTTGGAGACTGAACATCTTCATCTCTTTGATCATCCAGCTATATGCAGCCCCAAGGACCGCCCACACATCAGTACCTATTGACAAAGCATACTAAGCAGAGCAACAAATAAGTAGATATAACAACACAGTGGAAAAAAAGGATCCTGACCCTAAAGTTCCCACTACTAGCAAAAATTTTTTTTTTCTTTTTCCAATTGCGTAAGAACAACCTCCCGCCTACGGGAAGGCGGACCAGAACGGCTGTGGCGACCCTTGTGCAAAATGCATGCAACAAGAGACGCCACCGCTCACCCCCAAGATTTGACCCCGAAAGGAAACTAAGGCATGCTGCAAGCAGAGGAGCTCTGACCGAAAGTATAGAGAACAAAAAACCCTGGCAGACTCCTATAATGAATGTACCTTCTTGGCTGGCAGCGAGAACAGATAGACAGGGAGGGATCCGGGACTGGACTAGAGTTCCGCAAGGAACAACAATTAGCAGGTAAGTCTAATTTACTCTTCCTTAGCGTTCCTCTAGTCCAGTCCCGGAACCATAGAGGATGTAACAGAGCAGTAAATCTCAACGGGAGGGCCTCGCTAGTCCAGCCTGAAGCACCCGAGACCCAAACCGCGCATCCGACGCCGCCTGCACATCCAGACGATAGTGCTTAGCAAAGGTGTGCAAGGATGACCACGTCGCCGCCCGACAAATATCCACCGCCGGTACCAAGCTAACTTCTGCCCAAGACGCCGCCTGCGCCCTAGTCGAGTGAGCCCGAAGCCCGGCAGGAACCATCCTGCCGTGTAAAAGGTATGCCGACGAAATCGCCTCTTTCAACCAGCAGGAAATGGAAGACTTAGACGCCGCTTCCCACTTGCGCGGACCGCCAAATGCGACAAATAGGCGATCGGACTTACGGAAGGCTGCCGTTTCCCTCAAATACCGACGAAGAGCTCGACGGACATCTAATGCGTGCAAGGAGTTATCCGCGTGCTTGCCCTGTTCCTTGGCAAACACCGGGAGAGACACCACCTGATTCATGTGAAATGCCGAAACTACCTTAGGCAAAAACGCGGGAACCGGTCGCAATACCACTTTGTTGGCAGAGAAAGACAGATAGGGTTCCCTACACGAAAGAGCCTGCAACTCCGAGATCCTGCGAGCTGACGAGATCGCTACCAGAAACATCGTTTTCAACGTCAAGTCCTTCAACGAAGCTTGCGCCAAGGGTTCAAACGGCGAAGCCACCAGAGACTTCAACACCAAATTCAAGTCCCACGAGGGCACTAAAGCCCTGCACGGAGGACGCATAAGCAACACCGCTCGCAAGAAGCGCTTCACGTCCGCATGGGACCCCAATAACTGGCCCTGAACCTTGCCTCGAAAACACGCAAGAGCTGCAAGTTGTACCCTCAACGAACTGGCCACCAGGCCCTTGTCCACCCCTGCTTGCAAGAAGGAGAGGATCTGAGGAACGGAGGTCCGCAAAGGCCCCAACTTGCGAGCCGCACACCAGCTCTCAAAAATACGACAGACCCGGACATACGCTAGCGACGTAGACCGACGCCGCGCCCGCAACAAGGTAGCAATGACCTCCGGAGAATAACCTTTGGCTCTCATTCGCGCCCTCTCAATAGCCATGTCATAAGCGAGAATCGAGCCACCTGAGGCATCTGCAGCGGCTCCTGCAGAAGGAGATCCGGCCGAGGAGGAAGGAGCCACGGATCGGCCACACTCAACCGCACCAGATCCGCATACTAAGGCCGACGAGGCCAGTCCGGGGCAATCAGAACCACGGGACCCGGATGCCGCTTGATCCACTGTACCAGGCAACCCAGCAGAGCCCACGGAGGAAAGACATAGAGCAGCCCGTACCTTGGCCACCTTTATGCCAATGCATCGAGGCCTTCCGACATGCGTTCCCGACGCCTGCTGAAGAACCTTTCGACCTGCGCGGACTCGAAGGTCGCCATGAGGTCCATTATCGGCAGACCCCAACGACGGATCAGCAACGCAAATACCTCGGGATGTAGAGACCACTCTCCGGGGTCTACCCTGCGACGACTCAGAAAGTCCGCCTCCACATTGTGAACCCCCGCGATATGCTGGGCCGACAGACACTGAGGATGCCGCTCTGCCCAATCCAGAAGCAGATCCTCCTCCGCTTCCAACGCTGCGCTGCCTGTGCCTCCCTGGCGATTTATGTAGGCTACCATGGAGGCATTGTCGGATAGCACCCTGACCGCCGCTCCCTGCAGCCAAGGCTGAAACGCTGTCAGAGCCAACCACACGGCTCTCATTTCCAGTCAGTTGTTGGACCACCGGCTCTCCCGCGAGGACCACTGGCCCTGAGCAATCTGGCCCTCGCAATGAACCCCCCCAGCCGCTCAAACTGGCATCCGTCATCAGCAGACGCCAGACGGGAGACTCCAAGGGCATACCGTTCGCCAGAGAACGCCGACGCAACCTCCAGCGAAGGCTGGGCCGAACCTCCAAGGGGCAAACTAACTGACGAGCTAGCGAGTCGGACTGATGACACCATCGACGCAGCAGCGCTCGCTGCAGAGGCCGCATGTGCGCCCTTGCCCACGGAACTACCTCGATGGTCGACGTCATCGTGCCGAGAAGCTGAAGGTATTGCCAAGCCGAGGACGCCCGTCTCGCTAGAAACTGCTCCACCAGCCGCCTCAGGGCCCGCGCTCTGTGCACTGGGAGGAAAACCTTCCCGTTGCCGGTCTCGAAACGCGCCCCCAAATACTCCAAGGTCTGCGAGGGAAGAAGGCTGCTCTTTGCCCGATTGACCACCCAACCTAACGACTGCAAAACCTGTACGACCCGCGCCTTCGCCCGGATCAACCAGCCGTCGAGATAGGGATGCATGAGGACACCCTCCTTCCGCAGGAATGCCGCTACCACCACCATGATCTTCGTGAAGACCCGTGGCGCCGTCGCTAGGCAGAAGGGCATGGCTTAAAACTGACAATGGCCCATCGGCAGCGCAAACCGCAGAAATCTTTGATGTTCCCGGCGAATGGGAATGTGCAAATAGGCCTCCGTATAAGGTCTAGGGACGTTAGGAATTCCCCCGAGCGCAGCGGTTCCATGCGAAAATGCGACACCCGGAGGCACCGATTCACTCTCTTTAAATCCAGGATTGGTCGAAAGGTGCCCTCCTTTTTCGGCACGACGAAGTAGATGGAGTATCGACCGGACCCTAACTGCCCCTCCGGCACGGGGGCGACCGCCCGGAGCCGAAGCAGCCGGGAAAGTGTATCGGATACGACTCGTCGTTTCCAGGGAGCGCTGCACGGGGACATAACGAAGGAATCGAGCACCGGTCGATGTAGCTCGAGCGCATATCCCTCTCGTATCACTTCTAACACCCACCGATCGGATGTGATAGCGGCCCAGGCAAGGTAGAAATCCCGCAGTCTGCCCCCTACGGGAATTACCGCCACCGGAGCCGGCCTCGCTTCATTGCGACTTTTTGGGGACCTGCGCCTGGAAGGAGCCAAAACCTCTACCTGCCCCCCGAAATACGCGGAAACTCTGTCCGCGCTCCAGATATCTGGAACACTGGGACTGACCAAAGTGGGAGGCACGAAACCTCCGAAAGGACTGCTGAGACCCCCGGAAGGTGAAGGTCGGCTTCCCCTGCTTGGGCTTATCCTCCGGAAGCCGACCCCCCTTAGAATCCCCGAGATCTTTTACCAACCTATCCAAGTCCTCTCCAAATAACTGCCTGCCCTTAAACGGCAGCTTACTAAGGCGAGCTTTAGAAGAGCCATCAGCCGCCCAATTGTGTAACCAAAGAGAACGACGCGCCGCTACCACCGACGCCATGCCGTTAGCTAACCCCCTAATGAGGTCATAGTGGATATCCGCCAAATAAGCGGTACCCGACTCCAATCTGGACGCCGCGGCCTCTTGTTCCGCTGACTGGGGCCCCTGGAACTGTTGAGACCAGCGGAGGCAGCCGCGCGCCACCCAGGCCCCGGCCACCTCCGCCTGCATTGACAGGGCAGCAACATCAAACGCCTGTCTCAACAAGCTATCAACTTTACGATCCTGCGGGTCCTTCAACGCCGCAGCATCTTCCACCGGGATAGTAGTCCGTTTAGTAACTGCAGAAACTGCTGCGTCCACCTTCGGCGAACGAAAGAGCTCTCTATCAGCCTCCGACAGAGGATACAACTTAGGCAACAGTCTAGCCCCGCGCAAAGCGGACTCTGGACTGTTCCACACCTCCTGGATCATAGCTTTAAAAACCCTATGGAGCGGAAAGACTCTGTGGGAAGTGCGCACCGCCTGCATCAAGGGATCCTCCAACTTGTCCTCTGCAGTGGCATCTTCCACGGGTATGTGCAATACCTTGAGGGTTTCGGCAATCAGTGCCGGAAGTTCCTCTTTACGAAATACACGCACTATTCTACTACTCTGCTCGTCGTCCAACAACTCGCCGTCTTCTAAATCCTCCGCAGACTCCAGCTCGAGAGCCTCCCCCAGCCTCTCGTGGAACTCGTCCCCAGGAGGCGGAGAAAGCACAGTTACTTACCTGTAACAGGTGATCTCTGGGAACAGCAGGAATTAGTCTTCACATATGGGTACGTCGGTACCGACGGAGCCTGCACGGGGATGCTGCCCAGCTTCCAATCAGAAAGCTTTTGGCAGCCTCCCTCGCGCCTGCGCGCTGAGTTCCCGCCCTCTCCAGAGCCTCTCTTCAGTTGAGTTTCAAAGCTGAGACAAAGGCGAGGAGAGAAAAGAGAAGAAGATAAAAGATGCAACTCCCAGGGGAGGTGGGAGGGTTGTGAAGACTAATTCCTGCTGTTCCCAGAGATCACCTGTTACAGGTAAGTAACTGTGCTATCTCCAGGAACAAGCAGGAATGAGTCTTCACATATGGGGACTCCCTAGCTGGAGATCCCATAAAAATGCAGCAGCCTGGACCAGGGGTGCATTTTGTTTCCAGAAATCCCTGGCATCCAAAGTGGGATGGAGGGTAGGAGTTGACAATTAAGGAGCTGTGAGGAAGAACAGCATAGCCAAGGACTAGAGGGCCGTACAGATTGTAGGAGTCCTTGGTGTATATGAGGAGTCACATGAAACACATGTAACGTACCATTAGATATGTCACTTACCTACTGCACTGTAGGAAGTAGAACGCCTGATGTAGTCTGCTGGAGAAGCAGTGGCGGAATCTTGAAGGGACCTCCCAGCAGTGAGGATGAAGGTCCAGACCTGGAGGTAGTAGACGATCCAGGTGTCAACTGGGTAGGATGGAACGTCATGTCTTCAATGGAGAGCTTTATGGGAAAAAGCTGAAAAACTGCTTTAGTCAGAATGTTATTAACAGGGAGGACTAAGGAAGAAGACTGACGGAGTTGGAGAACTAGCCCAGTCCTGACGGGGAGAGGGAAAGTGGAAAAATCCCTATTCCCAAGGAGAAGAGCTGTGTACTCAAAGATAAAGATGTACACCGTTTTTCCTAACTGCGAGAAATAGGAAAAAATATTGAAGCTTGATGCTTCAAGGGTTTAAGAAAAAATAGAGAAGTTAGCACCACAATGATTAGTGGAGTCTAACAGTTTCTGCATGGTAATATGGTATGCGAAATAGAGCGATGGACTGTCTAAATCCTCTAGGAGGTAACATTTAGTATAGACAGTAAGGGTGAGAGTATAGAGATATGAACCCTTAAGAAACCGCCCAAGAGACACATATATATACAGATGTTATATATATATGTGGGGGGATCTAAACCTGAATGGATATGTCCAGATGCAGAAATCGGGACATGGGTGGAGAGATATATCAAAATATATATATATATATATATATAAAATATAGATATGAAATACACAATTAAAGATATCTTTGTGGGACATGGAATTACACCACCAGAGAAATGATATAGGTATGTGGACATATATAGAGATGCTACATACCAGATGACAGGTTGAAGAACATGTCTAGCACCCAGCCCCATGACTGTTACATGGGAAATAAAAAAGAAAAAGATTCTGTATACTACCAGAGGGTGAAGCCACTTGGGATATATAGAGAGAATCTATTTCTATGAATTGAGGGATGCAGGAAGGCAATCCAACAAAATAACCGTGATGATTGCGTGAGAACAGATTATAGATGAATCTGTAAGGAACAAGGCGGGAGTTCCACCGAACACTGACACAGCAGAGGTGCAAAATGCAGAGGAAGATACCAGAGGGACCTATTAGAGGGACCCAGAGGTAGCATGCATGAATATCAGCCTTGGATCTTCACGCAGAAGAATATATCTCGTGCTAACACCCCAGGTTAAAGGGTGTGGAGAACCTTCACAGGCATGGGAAGGGTGAACAAGCTTTTTTCTACTAATAGCGAAGCTTCAGAGACAAGGTCAATGCTCTATAGCAGGCCCTCATAGTAGAAAGCTGCTCTGAAGATTGCAGAGAGCATTGTGCAGGAGAGATAAACTGACTAAAGTCAGGTTTGTTACCATATCCTAGGAGAGGAGATGGATAGAATAATGTGCGAAAGCCTAAGGGAGTAGGAGGATCCAAGGTAGCTAACGAATAGCTTGGAAACACTACTAAGGCTAGACAGAAATTGAACAAAAAACTGGAACTTGGCAAAGTACCAGGAATACAATCACTGTAACTCCTGCAGGCACAGCAGCTGACAGAAACAGCAGAACGATTGCCCTGTGCCCCATAAAGAAAAAACAGATAAAGAGGGAGGAGATATAACTTCTCCCTGTCTGTGGAATAAGCTTGGTAAAAACTTTTTAGTATGGTACCCCTCCGTTAGGGAAAAAACCCCATTGGAGAGGGTAGAGCAAGTAATTAAAGGGTGACATACCCATAGGGTAAGTCAACAGAAGGAAGAATGTTCAGTTGGGACAAAACCATCATGGGATAGGTGCAACTGCTCTTCTAGAGGATAAGAAGAGGAGAAGTTAGCAGTCCCTGAACATAAAATGTTTTACAAGGTAGTACACTGAAAGAAACACAGCGTATAAACTTCTAATGAATTAGAAGGAAAGTATAGAGTATAAGTCCCAGCTCCTATGGTTGCTGGGAATGCTGAGACTGGATAGAGCTGGAGGAGTTCAGACTAGGCTGAGGTGTCTCCTGTTTAGGTACAGCCGAATGATGGGCAGGAGAGGAATGAAACTTTCTTCTCTTAGGGAAAGAAGGTTTGGTAGGACATTTCCTACCTCTCGAAGAAGGAGGTGGCTTAGAAAGGTCCTTAGTGGAAGGAGAGTCAGTGAAGCATTGAGCAACCTGACTTAAAGCCTCCTTATTGAAGAGACCCTCTCCTGTACAAGGAGAATGAGCCAATATAGTTTGTGCCCATCTGCTCAAGTCTGAAGCTTCGAGCCAGGCTCTGCGACGTGCTGCAATGGCAATAGCAGAAGATCTGCTAACAGACTCAAAAGAGTCTATAGAAGCACGAGACAGGAACCAAGATATATTCCAGCTGTGATTGATGAGTAAGGAATAATCAGTAGCCTTGGGCTCTGGTAAAAAAGGGGTCAAAAGAGACAATTTCTCTGTGACTTCCTGGAGTGTTAGACTCATGTGAAAAATATATGAGAGAACTCTGGAGGCCAACATAGAGTTTTGGAAGGCCTGACGACCAAAAGCATCGAGTGTTCTTGAAGAACGACCCGGTGGATAAGAAGAATGCTTCTTCTTGCTCTTAACTTTTCTCTGAGCCGATTCCACTACAAGGGAACGATGAGAAAGTTGAGGCCTCTGGAACCCTGGAGAGGGTGGCACCCGGTACCGAACTTCAATGTTTGTAGAAACTGGAGGAAGTCGTAAGGGTGATTTCCAGACCCTGAGAAGGAGATCCTGCAGAGCAGGATGTAAAGGAAATTGTATATTTCCTATCTGTGCCTGTGAGCCCTGAGTAGGACCACCACCAGGAATAGATATATTGAGAAAGGTTGCCATGTCCCGGAGAAAAGCCTGAAAAGACTGATCTCCTATGGGAACCATCCCTGGCCCGGCTAAAGAAAAAGCCGGAGCTCCAGAGGAGGTACAGGGGACTACACCAATGCCAGGTATCGGTTCTAAAGTAGGCATGGGTGGCAGAAGAGGCATCGATACTGATACAGGAGTAGCAGATGAAGCAGTCATCGGGAACTGCTGCAGTGGTAGCGAGATCATGAGAGAGTTAGGACTATGATCTTTGAAACTGCCGATCTGGAATCGATCCGAGTCGGTTCCAGGGCACGTCGGTACGGAGTCATCGAGACTAGATATGGACTCAAGACTCGGCATCGAAGTAAGTGATACTATCGATGCGAGTCGCGAAGGCGCCGACGCCAATGGCAGTATCGGCAATGCCGATACCCCTAAGTCAGACTGGGTCACATCGACCGATACCGACGGTACCGAGGATACCCGATGAGCACCTTTTTCAAAGGGAAAGGTGGTCCACCTCGATGCCGATGCCAGGTTATCGGAACCGATCGACGCCGGAACCGGCCCGGAGCATGGCTGAGGTTGAAGGAAGTCAAGGCGGTGCGAATCGATCGGGCCCGAAGGTACCGAGGATGCCCGATGACAATCCTTGGTGAAGAGTAAGCTACTCGACACCGGTGCCGATGCCGGAGGCTCGGTACCGCTCGAAGCGGATACCACCTCTGCGCATGGCTCAGGTATGTTCTGTGAGGGGTGAGCCCCAGGAACAACCTGAAACCCCTTTAACGCTTTGGAGCCCATAGACTCCCACAGGGGTAATGCCAATGGATTCTTGAGGGTAAGACCGGAGCCGTCACCATGCTGGGCATGGGACATACCACTCAAACATTGACTAGTCTTAACAGACTGTTTTTGGGTTACCTGATGCTGTGAAGTAGAGAAACCTGGTACCCTCACTGCCGAGGAAAAAACGGTATCGAGGGAAATTCTAAAAGTTGAAGGTTTCTTCACAGAAATATCCCCCGACTTGCCAGGGGATAAAGGGTCAGGACCCACACAGTTGAGACACCAAGCATTGGTATCTAAAAAGAAACAGGTGTTTCCACACCGAATGCACTTCTTAGGAAAAGAAGGCTCCATAATGAAGAGGCCTGGTAGGCCCAACAAGTTAAGGCAAAAACTGAAGAAAAAGGTTTCTCAGAATTAAGTCAAAAATCCACCAGCGGTACCGGTGGGAGCGGGAAATACAGCCGCGACCACAAGAAAACAAAAAAAACTAAAGTATTAAAGTAAGTAAAATAAGTAAGTTTCTGCGGTGACAAGAGGACGTCCTGCCGGCTCCGCGGAAAAACGAAAACTGAAGAGAGGCTCTGGAGAGGGCGGGAACTCAGCGCGCAGGCGCGAGGGAGGCTGCCAAAAGTTTTCTGATTGGAAGCTGGGCAGCATCCCCGTGCAGGCTCCGTCGGTACCGACGTACCCATATGTGAAGACTCATTCCTGCTTGTTCCTGGAGAATCCGCAATACTCGGGGGCCGGCTCTTCTTTTGTGGACCAGTGTCTCCCTCCACTGAAAGTGGACGCTTTAGCCCACGGCGGGGCAGGACCGAGCCTCCCCCCGCCGGCTGCAAGAGAGCCAGAGCCTCCTGCATGAGAGAGAAAAAGGCGGGTGGAACGCCCAGGGATCCCTCCTGGACGCCTCCCGCCAACAGGCGCTCCGGCACCGCAGAAATCCCCGGACCAAGGACCGTCTCTGCCTGCTCCGATGTCCCTTCTGTAGATACAGGTGGGAGATCTGCACTGGAGCCCTCCAGAGGATCCTCCATGCCAGCACCCACAGCAGAACAAATGGCACAGACTCGGGCTTCCAAATTACTACTTCTACGAATGCCACAGACCAGACACCGAGGACTAGGAGGCATGGCTATGCACACAGCCCTTTGCCAGCAAAGCAGGAACACCTTGCTGAAGCAAACAGAGCAGAAAAAAAATCGCAATTTTAAAAGTGCTCCAAAACGCTCCAAATTGCAGGATTAGATAGAGCTGGAGTCAATTAGCTGATATCTGACCAAGAAATGCAAAAACGAAGCTCCTATCCCTAAAAAAAACACAAAGAAAAACAACTTTGAAAAAAATCCAAAATGGCCGCCGGACCCGATCCCGCCAAAAAAAGGACCAGAAAAAATACCCAAAAGGTCTAAAACACTCCCCAGAGCTGATTCCAGGCCACCCCAAGGCCTCCACCACTGCCTTTAGAAAGAAAAAGCTTCAAACTCTACTCACCCACACACAGGAGTGGAGGGGGGGTCAAAACACTGAGAGTGCTGTCCAGCGTGCCTGTCACAAGCTCTGAGTAGCAGTTATCAGAGTCAATAACAGAGTAATAACCGCTCAGGGCAGCTCGGGGAACCCCTAAATCAGTCAGGGGACCCTCAGAGCCTACTGCTGTATTCAATTGCTGCCTGTAATTGTCTTCAACCTTCTCCTCACCCACCAAGGGGGTTCGGTAGAAAGGAGACCTGTGTCCTGTGCAGCTCCCCTGCTTGTTTGACCTATGGGGAGACTGACAGAGAGAGACAGAGAGAAAAAAACAGATTAGAGAAAGACAGAAGGGACACAGTCAAAGATTTCCTCCACAGCAGCAGCCCAGCACCTAAATCTAGAAAAGAATAAAACACTAAAGCTCTGCTTATTTGTTCCTAAGGAGCCCAGTTCTGGGCTCTGACTTCCAAGCTGCTTGGAGACTGAGATACTGATGTGTGGGCGGTCCTTGGGGCTGCATATAGCTGGATGATCAAAGAGATGAAGATGTTCAGTCTCCAAAGCTGCTGGTGGAGGTTCACAACTCTATGGTTCCGGGACTGGACTAGAGGAACGCTAAGGAATAACTCTTATTCCCTTTCCAAATCTCACATTACTAAAACTGCAGCAAAAGCCTACCACTGAAAACCAATCCTTGACCAAGACCACTTCCGCACAGTTTGCCAAGCAGTCATCACCCCACTGCTAGACTATGGAAACTCACTATACCAAGGCCTCCCCCAGCAGTCTATTCACCCACTCCAAATGGTGCAGAATACTGCAGCACGCATCATCATGGGCACTGCAAGATCTGAACACATCACCACCGTCCTGCGACAGCTGCACTGGCTCCCAATAATTGCAAGGGAAAAATTCAAATCAATCCTGAACATTTTCAAAATCTTCCACCACCCCTCTGCAGATGCGCTCCAGGATGAAATAACCAAGGATGTCAGTAACAGGCCTAGAAGAACCAACAATGAGAATATTATTTTCCCAGTAAAAGAAGCAGGTACCTCAGGATCTGGTTCTTGTGAATTTCCATGCTGATCTTGATTCATTCCATCTTCTGGTTTCTCGCAGAGAATCTCTGTTTCTGAAGTAATTTCTTTTAAAACATACAAGAAAAGCATTCAGCAGTGGCTTTAGCCACCTCAACATTAACATGTTAGGGGCTTTTAATTTTCATACACCATCACAATAAGTCCAAAATAGAATACACAGAAACCGCTACATCTTCCCAGTTCCTCTAAAGCAGCTAGGACAAAAAGCCCACTACATTATCAAACTTTTCTCCAGAGGTAAAATAATTCATCACTTATTTATTACAAATATTCCAGTCACATATACACCTCTACAGTCTGACATGGTCTTCATTACATCTGTCAAACAAAGTAACTAATGACTGAGACAATTGCACAAGACCAGAGGTTCCCAATCTTTATGGTTGTGAGGACCACTTATTAACCTTCAAAAGGTTCAGAGGCCCCAAGATCATCTCCACACCCCAGACTCCTTCCACTCAGTGTCAAGTCTGTCCCCACTAGCCATCTTTATTTTCCTTCCCCCTTTCCTGTCTTTACCAGTCTTTTTTTCCCCTCCCCCCCGCTAGTTCTCACGAGTCAGTTTCTCTTCCCAATCAGTTCATTCCCATGTTGAATGATGCCAAGAGCAAGGAAAGGTGGAACAAGAGCTGTTTCAATTTGTACATTATGACCAGGAACCACTGGTAATGAAAGATGAAGAAGCACTGAAAGCATCATCCAAGAACAAAGCACTGGACATTGATGGCATTTCTACTGAAGCAATCAGATGCAGCTGTTACAATACTTACAAGGCACTGCCATGAAATCTGTAACAAAACATATGATGACTTACTGGAAAAGATCTGTGTTCATACCAATAATAAAGGTGATCCACCTAAGTAAATCATCACACAATTGGTCTGCTTTCACTTGCCAGCAAGATTTTACTCAAGATCATCCAGTAGAGACTACAACTGTACCAAGAATGAAAACTGCCTGAAATACGAGTAGAGCTCAGGAAAGGGCGAGGAACAAGAGACATTATTGTAAACTTGAGATGGATCCTTGAAAAGACAAAAGAATACCAAAAGGATATCTATATGTGTTTCATTGACTATAACAAGCCCTTTGATTGCATAAATCAAGCAAAACTCTGGGATACATTAAGCAGCATGGGTATACCAGAATATCTGATAGTTCTTATGTACAACCTTTACATTGACCAAGAAACAGCTTGAACAGAACAAAGCAAAAACGAATGGTTTCAAATCAGCTTAGGTGTATGACAAGACTGCATACTTTTCATGAACCTGTTTAATTTATATGCAGAACAAATCAGAGAAGATAGATTGTATGAAGAAAATTGAGAAGTGAAGATTAGTGGAATGGAAGAGTAGACAACCTATGCTAATACCACATTACTGGCTGAAAATGAAAATGATCTGAAACATCTGCTTATCAAGATGCAGGAACAGTCTTAAAATTGGCCTGCACATGAAGATGGCAAAGATCCTGACAACTGACAAAATCAATCATTTCATCCTCAATGGAGAAAAACCAGAAATAGACAACTTTAACCTTCTTGGATCAATAGCGAAATGACAAGCAGTCAAGAAATTTGCTAATGCATTGCTTTTGGCAAAACAGCTATGAAGGACCTAGACACGATTTTTCAGTGCAGTGATGCAGTGTGCAGTGATTTGACTTGTCAATAACACCATCTGGGTGCGAAATTTGGACAGTGAAGAAGCAAGATAGGATGGAAATTGATGCCTTTGAATAATGGATATCACGGACTGCTCAAAGAATAAATCAACTGGTATTAGAGGACATCAAACCTAAGCTTTCCTTGAAAGCTCAAGGCTTTTATACTTTGTGAAGGTAAAGATCATTAGAGAAAGATGACATGCGTGGCAAGGTTGAAAGTAGATTTAAAAGAGGAAGATCGGCAATGTGATAGATTGGTGCAATAGCAGTAGCTATGGATGTTACTCTATCAAAATTAGCAGCCTGATGGAAAATTGAACACAGTTTAGGTCAACTGTCTATAGGGTTGCTCTGAGTCTACAACATCTCATAGAAACATAGAAACATGATGACAGAAAAAGACCACATGGCCTATCTAGTCTGTCCTTCCATATCAACAACTACAACAGTCCACTTTTTACCTTTAGAGATCCTCTGTGTTGGTCCCATGCTTTTTTGAATTCAGTTACTGTCCTCATCTCTACCACCTCCACTGGGAGACTATTTCACGGATCCACTACTCTTTCCGTAAAGAAATATTTCCGCATATCACTCCTGAATCTATCTCCCTTCACCCTCATCCCATGTCCCTTCGTAGCAGAACTTACTTTCAATTGAAAGAGGCTCTCTCCCTGAACATTTATGCCATGGAGGTATTTAAACATCTCAATCATATCACCTCTATCCCGCCTTTCCTCTAAGGTGTATTAAGATCCTTAAGTCTGTCCTCATATGCTTTATAATGAAGCCCACTAATCCATTTTAGTAGCCACCCTCTGCACCGACTCCATCCTGTTCACATCCTTTTGAAGGTGTGGTCTCCAGAATTGCACACTATACTCCAAATGAGGTTGCACGAAAGACTTATACAGAGGCATTATCACCTCCTTTTTTCTGCTAGCCATTCCTCTCCGTATGCAACCAAGCATCCTTCTAGCTTTTGCTGTCGCTTTTTCTACCTGTCTAGCTACTTTAAGATCATCAGACACAACCACGCCTAGGTCCCGCTCTTCTTTAGTGGACAAAAGTACTTCACCCCCTATACTGTATTGCTCCCTTGGATTGCTGCAGCCCAAATGCATGACCTTACATTTTTTAACATTAAATCCCAGCTGCCAAATTCTAGACCATTCTTCAAGCTTAGCTAGATCCCTCCTCATGTTATCTACACCTTCCTGGGTGTCTACTTTATTGCAGATTTTGGTATCATCTGCAAAGAGGCAAACCTTACCCGACAGCCCTTCCGCTATATCACTAACAAAGATGTTAAAAAGAATCGGACCAAGGACAGATCCCTGGGGCACACCACTGGTAACATCCTTCTCCTCAGAGTGAGCTCCATTTACTTGTACTCTTTGTCGCCTACCACCCAACCAATTTCTAACCCAAGCAGTAACTTTAGGGTCCATCCCTAGGGTGCTCAGTTTGTTTATAAGTTGCCTTTGAGGAACAGTGTCAAAGGCTTTACTGAAATCTAAATACACCACATCTAGAGCTCTCCCTCGGTCCAACTCCCTGGTCACCCAGTCAAAGAAATCAATCAGATTTGTCTGACAACACCTGCCTCTGGTGAATCCATGCTGCCTCGGATCCTCTAATCCGCTGGACTCCAGAAACCTCACTATTTTCTCTTTCAGCAGCGTTTCCAATAATTTACTCACCACTGAAGTTAAACTAACTAGCCTGTAGTTTTCAACCACATCCTTACTTCCGCTTTTGTGCAAAGGCACCACATGAGCCTCTCTCCAGTCCTTTGGCACCACTCCCGACTCCAATGAGGCATTGAAAAGGTCAGTCAGTGGAGTTGCTAGAATGTCCCCAAGTTCCCTCAGTATTCTAGGGTGTATCTCATCCGATCCCATAGCTTTGTCTACTTTAAGTTGAGCTAGTTTCTCACGAACACAGTCTCAACAGTACTTATAAAGACTAAAGTCATAGGGAAAAATAAAGACATACTGAGCTTTGTCTGCAATATTACCAAGCAGTGGCAGTTTAAAAAGTGGATTTTTGAAATAGCAGACTTAACAAGTATCAACTGTTATGGATCTACAATACACAGGCACCCTAAAGATATCAATTTAAAGAGGAATTCCAAGATTAGACCTGAAATAGTTACTTGCCCCATGTTAGAGAGACTCGATAGCAGAGCTAGTGTTTAGAAATGTGGCACATGGAGACAAAGGAACTTGTTCCAAAGTGAGTCTTGCACTTATTTTCCAGTATTTGCTATGCTGTCCAAAATTCTAACCATTACTCTATTTCTTACCATTTAGTTTTAAAACATCAATTTATACATTGTCATTTTGACAAAAATATAAAGTTTGTCCAGAATCTCTAGAATGCTGTGCTGAGGATGGTGGTGCCCTGCAAGAGATATTGCAATACCAGATACTGTAATGTACCATTACCATACCTTGAAATGAGGGTCGTTTTTCAGGGTTTTCCTGCCAGCAGCTCTGCATCAATTTTATCAGGATACTGCACTCTTTGGGTCGGGACTTAGGCAGTGCTGATAATTCTGGGCGCTGGTTGCTTACAACTTTGACCATGATATGCAAAATATTCTTCTCTTCTGTAACATAAGAGCCAAGCTATCAGGCTACAAAGTATATTCATTCTTCTTATTTTTCATCCACATGTCCACTTTCTGGGCCATATGAGAGGTGTGGCACCCTGTTTGGCACACTGTGCGGCTGCAGAAGGTGCCAGTACAAAACGGGCACTAATGTCATCGCTCAGCTTCCAGGCAACCTGACAAAGCATAGTTACTCACCTGTAACAGGTGATCTCCGGGAACAGCAGGAATTTAGTCCTCATATATGGGTATCGTTGGTACCGACGGAGCCTGCGCGGGAACGCTCCCCTGCGTCCAATTAGAAAGCTTTTGGGAGCATCCCACAGCACCTGCGTGCTGCCTTCCCCAACTTCCTCTTTCCAGTTGAGTTTATTTATTTATTTATTTAACAGTCTTTTCTATACCGCCCCTTCCAGAGATCAGGGGCGGTTTACATTGAACAGTAAACAGAACAATTGTATACTTCTGTATACATTTACAAGGAACATTATGTTTTAACTATATACAGGTGTACTTACAGGGAACATATTTTGAACGTTAACTAGAACAGAGCTTTTCAAACTATTTACAAGTTATATACATGGAGCTCAGCATAATTAGTTACAGTGGTTATTTACAATAGTGAAATAGTCAACAGTTTGAGTGGGTCTTTAGCATGTTGTGTGAGGTTTGTAAAGTTTCTTGAGTTAGTCATTTGTTCTGTCTTGGGTACTGTGGATGTGTTTCTGTGATTGTATTGGAGAGGTTCTTTGTTGGTAGGGGATCTCAAAGTGTTTTGTAAAGAGGTAGGTTTTTAGTTCCTTTTTGAATTGATGAAGGTATTTTATCGTGCGGAGTGTTAATGGTATTTCATTCCAGAGGGTGGGGGCAGCAAAGGAGAAGGCCCTATCACTTGTTGTCGCTTTAGTTTTTCTAAAATTTGTTTTTATGTTGAGGGAATAGGTTGCATTCTGTCTGCGCGTTCTAGTATCTGATGGGGGGTGTATTAGGGTAGACAGTTGTGAGGGAGAGATGTTATTAATGATTTTGAAAGTAGTTAGGAGGATTTTATATTTTATTCGGCTGTTTATAGGGAGCCAGTGTAAGTCTAGTAGAATTGGGGTCACATGGTCTGTTAGTTTAGCTTTTGTGATCATCTTGGCGCATATGTTTTGGGCTCTTTGGAGAAGGTATATGTTTTTTAATGGTAGTCCGTTTAGAAGACTATTACAATAGTCGAAGTGGGGGGTGATGAGGGTATTGACTACTGATCTAAAGTCATCTGTGTTGAGTAGGGGTCTCAGATGTTGTATTGTCTTGAGTTTATAAAATATGGTTTTTACTGTATGTTTTATGTGTGGGATCATGGTGAGTGAGTGGTCTAAGATTATTCCAAGGTATTTTACCTCCTTTTTAACAGGTATAGGTGTATTACTTATTGTGATTGTATTGGGGTAGTTGTAGTCAGTGTCTGATTTCCTCGTTATGAACATTGCCTCTGTTTTTTTGAGGTTAATGCTTAGGTGGTTGTCTTCAAGCCATTTGGTAGTCTCGTTCATGCATTGGAGTAGGCTATCATATTTGGGGTTGTTGGGGTTTATGGGGGTGGCAAGCATGATATCATCCGCGTATATGAAATGGTTAATTTTGTGCTTTTTGAATATGTTTGTAATGGGCTGGAGGTATAAATTGAAGAGGAGGGCTGAGAGGGCTGATCCTTGGGGGATGCCTAGACCTTGTGGGAAAGTTTCTGATGTATCTTTACCTAATTGTATCCGTATTAACCTGTGTGAGATGTATGATTTGAACCATTCAAGGACTGTCCCTCCTATTTTTAGATTTTCTAGTCTGTTAATGAGGGTATTATGGTTGATGCTATCGAATGCGGCAGACAGATCTATGAAGAGGAGAAGGAAACCTTTGTTATTGTCATTGGTACCTCTGATGAATAGGTCTGTCAGTGCGATTAGGAGAGTTTCAACTCCATGGAAGGGTCGGAAGCCAAATTGATGTGCATCAAGGAGTTTGTGTTCATCAATGTAGTCTTGTAATTGGAGTTTAAAGCTGTAGTCTTGTAATTGGAGTTTAAAGCTGAGACGAGAGAGAGAGGGAAAGAGAAAGAGAGAGATACAACTCCTAGGGGAGGTGGGTGGGTTGTGAGGACTAAATTCCTGCTGTTCCCAGAGATCATCTGTTACAAGTGAGTAACTATGTTATCTCCAGGAACATGCAGGAATGTAGTCCTCACATATGGGGACTCCCTAGCTTTAGATGCCAGGGAGAGACCCCAGAAGTTGTGTGCCCCTGTGAAAGGGCTCCACTTCCCCCCATGGATCTCTGGCATCCAACCAGGGATGGTGGGTAGGAGTTGATTAGGTATGGAACAGGTGTTGGAGAACAGCCTGACCAAACAAGGCATCTCGGCGGGAGTCCTTGTCCCAGCAGTAATGGGCTGTGAAGGTATGAACTGAAGCCCAGGTGGCTGCTCGACAGATGTCGTCGATAGACACAGAGTGTAGATGAGCATTGAAGCTGCCATGGCTCTCACATTGTGAGCTGTGACATGGCCCTCCAGAGGAAGATTCTTACTCTGATAGGCAAAGGAAATACACTGTGCAATCCAGCTGGACAGTGTTCTCTTGGAGACTGGAAGTCCCAAATGAGAAGGATCAAAAGCAACAAAGAGCTGAGAGGACTTTCTATGTTGCTGTGTTCTTTACAAGTAAAAGGCTAAAGCTCTTTTACAGTCCAAAGTATGAAGATTCCTTTCTGCATTTGATGCATGAGGCCTTGGAAAGAACACAGGCATGTAGACCCACTTGGTAAAGATGAAAAGGCGAGACCACCTTTGGCATAAAGTGTGGATGAATCCTAAGGACTACCTTGTCATGATGGAACCTTGTATAAGGTGGATCAGCCACTAGTGCTTGCAACTCACTGATGCGACGTGCAGATGTGATTGCAATGAGAAAGATAACTTTCCAAGAAAGGAATTTCAATGAGGTAGTAGCTAAGGGTTCGAAAGGTGGCTTCGTGAGCTGACCAAGAACCAGGTTTAAGTCCCATGCCACCAGTGGAGGCCTAATGGGAGGCTTAGTAAGAAGAAGGCCTCACATAAATCTTGCTATAAGAGGATGGGAGGAAATAGGTTGTCCATTCAGAGGCTTGAAAGAAGCTGCAATAGCACTCAAATGGACTCTTACTGATTTAGTCTTAAGTCCTGCATTGGATAAATGAAGGAGATACTCCAGTAATGATTCCAGAGGTATCGCAAGGGGGTTAAGACCCTTCTGCGAACACCATATGGTAAACCTCTTCCACTTAAAAGCATAAGAGCGTCTTGTGGAAGGCTTCCTGGAAGCATAAAGGACATCCTTTACTTGCTAAGAGAGGTTAAGATCATGAAGATCTAGGCCTTCAGCAACCAAGCTCTGAGATGCAGAGACTGGGGACTGGGATGCCATAACATTCCATCCTCCTGTGACAGGAGATCTGGAGCAGATCCTAACTCCAGGGAGGGAGCTTGAGAGAGATGTAGAAGCAGAGGGTACCACACTTGCCGCGGCCAATGTGGAGCTATGAGAATCATACGGCCTCTGTCTCTCTGAAGCTTGAACAGGGTTTTGGGAATTAGGGGAATGGGTGGAAAGGCATAAAGGAAGTCTTGCCCCCAGTGAAGGAGGAAAGCATCCCTGGCCTTAGAGCCCTGAGCCGGAATTCTGGAACAGAACCGGGGAAGTCTGGCATTCAACGGACTTGCAAAGAGGTCTATGTCTGGGGTTCCCCAAATTTCAAAATTCTTGGCCACCTGGTCTGCACGCAGAGACCATTCGTGTGGAAGCAGAACTCGACTGAGTCTGTCTGCCCAAGAGTTTTGTATACCTGGAAGATACACTGCCAGGAGATGAATCTGATGCTCTCTGGCGAGGGCCCATAGTCGCAAAGCTTTGTTGCAAAGCAACAGAGAGTTTGTTCCCCCCTGCTTGTTCACGTAGAACATGGCTACTTGATTGTCTGTATGAATGAGGACTGTCTTGTAGCTGAGCAGGGTGTGGAACACTCGAAGAGCAAGGAAGATTGCTCTGAGCTCTAAGAGATTGATATGTAGAGGAGTCTCCTGTGGAGTCCAAGCGCCTTGGGTGGAGAGGTCTTGCAGATGAGCTCCCCAACCCATTGGTGAAGCATCTGTTGTAAGAGTTGCATGGGGTAAAGGTTGTTGAAAAGGGGACCCCAGCAACAGGTTCTGAGTGGACTGCCACCATTAGAGAGACAAAATATGGCGATTTGTGTTTTCTATTTTGTCTGACAGGCACCCTGATGCCTGGGTCCATTGAGTGGATAAAGTCCACTGGGCTGCTCTCATATGGAGGCGAGCATAAGGAACCACATGCACTATAGATGCCATGTGGCCTAATAGCTGTAACATTTCTCGGGCAGTGAGATGAAGTTTTAGCACTGCTTGAGAAGCTAATTGCACAATGCGAAGGCAACGGGCCTGGGGAAGATAGGCCCTTGCTTTTTTGGTATCCAGCAAAGCTCCTATGAACTCTAGAGACTGAGTGGGAGTTAGACTGGATTTTGGGATGTTTATGACCAGACCCAAATACTGAAGGATACGCATTGTGCAAGATAGGGAAGTCCTGGCCTCTGTCATGGGATAGGAGGCAGTGTACTATTGTGTACTATTGTGGATCAGGAACTGGTTAAAAGATAGAAAGCAGAGGGTAGGGCTAAATGGCCAGTTTTCCCAAAGGAGAAAGGTGAATAGTGGTGTACCCCAGGGATCTGTGCTGGGTCCGCTGCTTTTTGACATATTCATAAATGACCTGGAAAGTGGAATAACGAGTGAGGTTATCAAATTTGCAGATGACACAAAACTATTTAAAGTTGTTAAAACCCAAGAGGATTGTGGAAAATTGCAAGAGGATCTTGATAAATTGGAAGACTGGGCATCAAAATGGCAGATGAAATTTAATGTGGACAAGTGCAAGGTTATGCACCTAGGGAAGAACAACCCAAACTATGGTTACACGATGCAAGGTTCCACATTAGGAACCACCACCCAGGAAAAAGATTTAGGTGTCATTGTGGATACCATGTTAAAACCCTCGGTCCAGTGTGCAGCAGCAGCCAAGAGAGCAAATAGAATGCTAGGTATGATAAGGAAAGGAATGGAAAATGAAACAAAAGATATTATAATGCCTCTATATCGTTCCATGGTGAGACTGCACCTTGAATATTGTGTGCAATTCTGGTCGCTGTATCTTAAAAAGGATATAGCGATTTTAGAAAAGGTTCAGAGAAGAGCCACCAAAATGGTAAAGGGGATGGAAGGATACTCCTATGAAGAAAGGCTAAAAAGGTTAGGGCTCTTTAACCTGGAAAAGAGACGGCTGAGGGGAGATATGATAGAAGTCTATAAATTAATGAATGGAGTGGAACGGGTAAACGTAGATCGATTGTTTACCTTATCAGAATATAGAGAGACTAGGGGACATGCAATGAAGCTACAGGGTAAACTATTTAAGACTAATAAAAGAAAATATTTTTTCACTCAACGTGTAATCAAACTCTGGAATTTGTTACTGGAGGATGTAGTAAAGGCTGTTAGTGTAGCTGGGTTTAAAAAAGGTTTGGACAAGTTCCTGGAGGAAAGGTCCATAAACCATTATTAAGAAGGGACCCAGGATATCAATGCTTGAACCAATACCAGCATTGTGGAACCTGTGTCCCTTGGGGAAACTGCTAGGTACGTATGACCTAGATTGGCCACTGTTGGAAACAGAATACTGGGCTTGATGGACTGTGATCTGACCCAGTATGGCATATTTTATGTTCTTATGACTCTGATGGGGCTCGAATGAGCCAGTCGTCTAAGTAGGGGAAGACGAATATCCCTAGAGTGCGGAGAAATGCTGCTACCACAGCCATGCATTTCGTGAACACTCTTTGTGCTGAGGCCAGGCCAAAAGGAAGCACCCTGTATTGGTAGTGCTTTCCTTGAAAAAGGAACCAAAGGAACTTTCTGTGACTTGGATGGATGAGAACATGAGTGTACGCATCCTTGAGATCTAGAGAACAAAGCCAATCCTGACTCTGAAGGTATGGCAGCAGAGTTCCCAGAGAAATCATCTTGAATTTCTCTTTGAAAAGGAATTTGTTCAATTCTCTGAGGTCTAAAATAGGTCTGTGTCCCCCTGTTTTCTTTGGAATAAGGAAATAGGGGGAGTAAAACCCCGTACCCTGTTGATGAATGGGTACTTCTTCTATTGCCCCTTGGGCAAGAAAGAGTAGTTACTCACCTGTAGCAGGTGTTCTCCAGGAGCAGCAGGAATCAGTCCTCACTTATGGGTGACGTCGCCGACGGAGCCCTCGCGGAGCAATTTCCCCAGCTTTCGAAGAAAGCCTTTGGGATTGCAGCGCGCATGCGCGGTCCTCTTCCCGCCCGAGGGTGCCATCTTGCTCAGTCAGATGACATAGCGAAGACAGCAAAAACACAACAGAAAGAACGCAACTCAAAGGGGAGGAGGGAGGGTAGTGAGGACTGATTCCTGCTGCTCCTGGAGAACACCTGTTACAGGTGAGTAACTACTCTTTCTCCAGGACCAAGCAGGAAGTCAGTCCTCACTTATGGGACTCCCAAGCTTGAGGCTACCGGAGACCTCAAGCCTAAAAGAGCTTCCTCAAGCTCAGCAGTACAGAAGGAAGGAATCTTCTCTGAATACGCATCCGGCCGGTAGCCAAATACCGGGGCCGGAGGGTAGGAGTTGCCTAAACCTCAAAGAGATTGTGGAGGACTGCCTGTCCGAAAGCACTGTCCCTGCGGGACTCCCTCTCCAGGCAATAATGAGCTGCAAAAGTCTGGCTTGAAGACTAAGTAGCGGCCCGGCAGATGTCTGCCAATGGGACAGAGTGGAGATGAGCCACAGACGCAGCCTTCGCCCTGACACGGTGGGCCGTGACTCTACTCTCTAAGGAGAGGCCGGCTGCCCCATAAGCCCAGGCGATACAGTCAGCTACCCAGATGGACAGAGTACGCATGGAGACAGGGACCCCCAACCGATTGGGGTCAAAAGACACGAAAAGCTGAGCAGCTTTACTATGCTCACGCGTACGCTCAAGGTAGAAAGACAAGGCTCTTCGACAGTCCAGGGTATGCAGAACAGTCTCAGCTTGGCTGGTATGCGGCCTGGGAAAAAAGGTCGGAAGAACCACCTCTTGATTGATGTGGAAAGAGGAAACCACCTTCGGAAGAAACTTAGGGTGCGTCCGTAGGACAACCCTATTCTTGTAGAACTTAGTATAAGGGGGCTCCGACACTAGGGCCTGTAGTTCACTAACGCGCCTAGCGGAGGTAAGGGCCACCAAGAAGAGAGTCTTCCAGGAGAGGAAAAGAAGGGGGCAGGTAGCCATGGGTTCAAAAGGCGGACAGGTAAGCCTTTGTAAAACCACATTGAGATCCCTGTCGGGAGCTGGAGGGCGCAACGGGGGCTTGAGCAGGAGCAGGCCCCTGAAGAAACGCGCCACCAAGGGGTGCGAGGAAAGAGGTTGGCCCTCCACCGGCAAATGGTGCGCAGAGAGAGCACTGAGGTGGACTCTGACAGAATTGGATTTGAGGCCTAGATTGGAGAGGTAAAGCAGATATCGCAGTACCACCGATACTAAGCAGGCGAAGGGGTCCTCAGAGCGCTGAGAACACCAGGCCGAGAAGCGGTGCCATTTAAGGGCATAAGACTTCCGGGTGGAAGGTCGCCGAGACGCCAGGACGACAGCCTCCACCTCCGGGGGAAGTAAGAGCGGAGCTAGGACTACCCTTTCAGCAGCCAGGCCATCAGATGAAGGGCCCGGAGGTTGGGGTGTAGAAGAGTGCCCTGATCCTGGGTCAGGAGATCGGGCTGAAACCCCAGAGGAAGAGGGGTGTCCACCGCTAGCTGCAAGAGCAGAGGGAACCAGGATTGTCTCGGCCACCTGGGCGCTACTAGGATCACGGAGGCCCTGTCCTGGACAACTTTGAACAGCGTCCGGGACACAAGTGGCGTGGGAGGAAAGGCATACAGTAGGCCGGTGGACCACGAGATGAGGAAAGCATCCGGCGCTACTCTGAGAGGATGCGGGTGCCGAGAGCAGAACCTGGGCAGTTGTCGGTTCAGAGGACTGGCAAAGAGATCCACGGTGGGGAAGCCCCACCGGCGGAAGATCTGCTGGACAACTAAGGGGTTCAACCTCCATTCGTGCGGCTGCAGGATCCGGCTCAGTTTGTCGGCTAGGCAATTGTCCTGCCCGGGCAGGTAAACAGCCTTGAGGAGGATGTCATGGTCGACTGCCCACGAGCACAGTCTCCGGGCCTCCTGACAGAGAAGGAGGGAGCCTGTGCCCCCCTGTTTGTTCACATAGAACATGGCAACCTGATTGTCCGTCTGCACCAGTACAGACTGATGAGAAGTGAGGTAAGAGAAGGTCCGCAGAGCTAGGCGGATCGCCCGCAGCTCCAGGAAGTTTATCTGCCGAGCCGCCTCCCAAGGGGTCCAAAGGCCTTGGGTGCACGCTCCCTGGCAATGCGCTCCCCATCCCAGGAGAGAGGCATCCGTCGTGAGCACCTGGGAGGGTGTGGGAGGCTGAAAAGGCATGCCGAGCATCAGGTTGGGCAGGTGAAGCCACCATTGCAGAGAGGAGACCAGACGGTTGGAGATCTGTAGCAGGTCCGTCAGACGCCCTGTGGCCTGATGCCATTGAGTACGAAGGCTCCACTGAACAGGCCGCATATGTAGGCGGGCATTCGGGGTGACATGGACCGTGGAGGCCATATGACCGAGCAGCTGCAAGAATCGCCTGGCCGGGGCCGGCGACGCGCTGTGGAACCTGCCGGCCAGAGCTATGAGCCTGTCGGCTCGCTCCCGAGGCAGGAAGGCCCGAGCTCGCAGAGTGTCCAGCTGTGCCCCTATGAACTCGAGATCCTGAGAGGGGCGCAAGGTGGACTTTCCAAAGTTTATGACGAAGCCCAAGTGCTGAAGCAAAGCCACTGTGCGTTGAGTGGCCTGAGTGACCTCTATGGAGGACTGTGCCCGTATGAGCCAGTCGTCCAGGTAGGGGAAGACGAAGAGGCCTTGAAGCCTCAGGAAGGCCACCACCACTGCCAGGCATTTTGTGAACACCCTGGGAGCGGAGGACAGGCCGAAGGGCAGTACGCGGTACTGATAATGTCTTCCTGCCACCACAAATCTCAGATATTGCCGGTGGTCCGGATGGATAAGGATGTGGGTATAGGCATCCTTTAGGTCCAAGGAGCATAGCCAGTCTCCCTGCTGGAGGAAGGGCAGTAGGATTCCAAGGGTAAGCATCCTGAACTTTTCCCGTTGCAGGAACTTGTTGAGGTCGCGGAGGTCCAGGATGGGTCTGAGGCCTCCTGTTCGCTTGGGCACCAGGAAGTACCTCGAGTAGAATCCTTGACCCCAGAGGTGTTGGGGTACTGACTCCACCGCCTGCTCCCCCAGCAGACCCTGCAGCTCCTGCAGGAGTAAGTCCCTGTGCAGAGGGGGCCTTGGCGGCTCCCCTGGGAAGTAGGGGGGAGGCACCTGGTGAAAATGTAGGAGGTAGCCCTTTTGAACCACCTGCAGCACCCAGGAATCGGAGGTTATGGCTGACCACCTGTGGGCGAAGTGGGTCAGCCTGCCCCCCGTGCAGGGTAAAGGGGCTATGTTGGCATAGTCAAAAACCCCCACCCTGCTGAGCAGGTGGCTGTGTAGTGGGCTTAGGGGCCCTCGGCTTACGGGGCCCATTGCCCTGACTCTTAGCCTGCGGACCCCGATTGGGAGCTGCAGACGCTTGGTATTGAATGTGCTGTTGCTTATAGGCGGGCACCTTCCTCGGGTAAAAAGGCTTTTTCCCCGAGCCCTTCCTCTTTTGTGAGGGAGTAGAGGTCTTTCTGGATAAGCGAGTCCTAGTGAGAGTCTCGGACTCGAGTTCCGCCGCCTTATCAGCCATGGGTTTGCCAAAGAGGTTTTCACCTCTGCACGGGACATCGACCAACTTGTCCTGTACCCACGGCTCGAGGTCGGATGACTGAAGCCAGGCCTGTCGGCGGGCATCGATGCCGGCTCCCGCAACTCGGGCCGATGCCTCGAAGCCATCGTATGCCGCTCGAGAAATAAACTTCGAGCACTCTCGAATACTATCGGACAAGGTCTGGAACCTCTGTAAGGGTTCCTCGGAGAGACCAGCCGAGAACCCGGCGATTTCCTTTGCCAGGTCTCGGAGGAACATGCCCATGTACAGCTGGTATGTCTGGACTCGGCAGGCCAGCATGGAGCCCTGGAAGCACTTCCTACCGAGGGCATCCAGGCTCCGGGCCTCCATACCCGGAGGCACCGAGGAGTGCATCTTTTGACTCTTAAGCCAATGCATGGCCGATTCCACCACCATGGAATGGTGCGGAAGTTGTGCCTTCTGGAACCCGGGACTCTTGCGGACTCGATACATCGAATCGACCTGCTTGCTCAGTACCGGCGTCGATGCCGGGCATTCCCACATGTGAAAGAGCAGCCGCTCCAGCATAGGGGGAACCGGTACAGTAAAGGCCTCCTTCGGGGCCGAGTCATACTGGAGGGCCTCGAGCTCTTCAGCGCGGGGCTCCTCCTTGGGATCCGCGGGGAAGGCCAACGCCTTGGCCATATCCCTCACAAAATCGGAGAAGCAGGTATCCTCCGGAGGGGATCGCCTCCGAGGCTCCGACTCGGGCGAGTCGGAGGGGACGCACCGGGTCTGAAAAGAACCTGGTGATTCGTCCCCTTCTGTGTCCCAGCCCGACGCCTCCGTGGAGGAGTCGAGAGGGTCCATGCGGGCGAGGGTTCGCCCCGACGCCGAAGCCGGCGTCGACGACCTCGGTCCCAAACGGGAGGCCGAGGGGGACCTCGACCGAGGATGGACTCGAGGATCGACTCGGCCGCCGGTGTCGACTTGGGCGTCGACGTCCCGGTGGTCGGGGCAGATGCACTGGCGAGGCCGGTCATCAATGCCCGCTGCTGGTCCAAGAAGGCAGTGATACTGCGCTCCAAGGATGTCAATCTGAGACCAAACTCAGACGACCCGGCAGCCTCCGACTTGGGCCCCGACGGCGTCGGGCCCGACATCGGTTCCGGAGGGGAGTCCAGGAGGACTATAGCACTCACGTGTCCAGGCGGCTCCACCTCTAAGCGAGGAAGTTTGCAAGGCCTCTCCGTCTCCGAGGGCTCAGGGCGGCTGACGGGGCTAAGCGACCCGGCCATCGAGGGACCAGGTGCGTCCTCCGACGCCGCCCGAGCGGGCTTCTTCTTCCGACAATGTTCCCGGTCGGGGGACCCCCGCTCAGAGGAACTCCGATGATACTCGTGGCCGGAGCCCCGAGACGTCGAAGCCTCCGATGAGGTCTGAGCCTGACCGGACTCGGGGTCAGAGAAGATACAATCCTTTTGTGACTGCCGACTCCTCAGAGACTTCGAGGACAGTCTGCTGCACGGACCGCAACCCGTCGAGTCATGGTTGGGTCCAAGGCAACGGAGGCAGTAGTCGTGCGTGTCCGTAAGGGACATTAGTTTGGAACAACGACCACATTTTTTAAACCCGCTGGCAGCCATCGGGGGAAAAAGGGCCCCTGCAAGGTCGAAAGACCGTGCTGCCAGGGGTGAAGAAGAAAGTGGCGGGAACGGCAGTTAAGACAAAACTGAAAAAGGGGATAAGAACGGACTCGATAGGGATATCGAGACCGTGCGGGGGGGGGGGGGGGACACGCAAACCGAGAAAAAACAAACTAAAGAAATTAATCAACTTTTTCTGCGGCGAAAACAAACTATGTCTGTAGGGCTCCGCGGAAAAAAGAAGCAAGATGGCACCCTCGGGCGGGAAGGGGACCGCGCATGCGCACTGCAATCCCAAAGGCTTTCTTCGAAAGCTGAGGAAATTGCTCCGCGAGGGCTCCGTCGGCGACGTCACCCATAAGTGAGGACTGACTTCCTGCTTGGTCCTGGAGAAACATAGTGACCTCTTGATCTAACAGGTTGATGAGAGAGGTTTGAGAATTGAACTGTCTTACCATTGTGGGAGGGGGCATGCACAGAAAGTGAAGTTTGTACCCCTCTTTTATAATGCAGAGTGTCCAATGCTCTGCTGTTATTTGCTCCCACCTGGGGGCAAAGTGACACAACCTTCCTGGAATGGTGGAAGGCTCTGGTCCATTGAGGGCCAGGAAG
Source organism: Ichthyophis bannanicus (assembly GCA_033557465.1). Classification (NCBI taxonomy): domain Eukaryota; kingdom Metazoa; phylum Chordata; class Amphibia; order Gymnophiona; family Ichthyophiidae; genus Ichthyophis; species Ichthyophis bannanicus. The sequence goes on along the minus strand of CM066034.1, from coordinate 431,094,141 downwards.
GCTAAGTTCTCTAGATGAAAGTCAAAGGCCTTGTGGAGGCTGAGACTGCTGAGACGGTTGAGGCTTAGCAGTCTTTGCTTTCCTTTGTTTAGGTGGTTGCTGACTTTTCGGGGCAGGCTGACCTGCAGAACATCCCTGCTGGGAATAAGAGGGATAAAACCTCTTCTTTTTTGAAAAGAATGGTTTCTTGAAAGATTTCTTTCTTGCAGGATCAGCTGTGGCTTTGGATAACCTATCCAAAGTGGAGTTATCAGCATCCAACTCATTGGCTTTTTCTTGCCAATTTTTACCGAATAGGTTCTTGCCTGTACAAGGGATATTACCCAGTTTGTCCTGCACCCAGAGCTCCAAATCAGATGCCTGGAGCCAGGCAATTCTACATGCACCTATGGCAATGGCAGAGGTTCTGCTTATGCACTCAAAACAGTCAAAAGCTGCACGATTGACAAACTTAGAAACATCCTGAGCATGTTTAACCAGTGTGAGAAAGTCCTGCCTCTTGTCATCAGGAAGGAGAGGGCTTAAAATCTCCAAGTCTCCTGTAACTTCTTTAAGGAACATTCCCATATATAAAATATAGGAACTGATCCTGGCAGAAAGCATGGAAGCCTGGAAAGTACGACGTCCAAAGGCATCCAAAGTTCTACACTCACGTCCTGGAGGATTAGAGGCATGCCTCTTTGCACTCCTGATCCTTCACATAGCTGATTCCACTACAATAGAGTGGTGAAGAAGCTGAGTTTTCTGGAAACCAGGACAAGGAGGGACTCGATACATGGTATCCAGTCTGCGAGAGTGAGGAGAGGTGGTAAGAGGTGTCTCCCACATTCTCAACATGAGATCATGTAAGATCTCATGTATAGGCAGGATAAGCTGCCTCCTTAGGAGCTTTGGGATACTGTAAAATCTCCAAATCCTTAGCCCTGGGCTCCGTTTCAGGAGCCACAGTAGTGGTCAGACCTCGAGCCACCTCTCTGATAAAATCCTGAAAGGAGATATCTTCTGGAGGAGACATCCTACGCTTAGGGGAGGAAGGCTCCTCCGGGAGAAGTATCCCGGTACCGGCAGAGTTGTCAGAATCCTCGGAGTCCTCCGAGGATTCGAAGTACCTTCTGTCTGGATGCTCTTGAAGAGCCCGATACCCGTACCAACTGAAGTCGGTACTGGGGGGAATCAGTACCGGTGTATCGGCACCGGAGGGCATCGCATGACTGGGTGCCGGCAAAGCAGACACCGATGTTGATGCCGATGCTATCGGTACCGGTACCGGTACCAGTACCAGTACAGGTTGAACTGTCTGACGCGGTTCCAAGGGTGTCGATGCCGCAAGGAGATCCGCCAGACTGCGTTCAATAGCCAGGAACCTCTGGTCTATCGACGCTGCCGATGCCTGGGTATCGGTACCGGAAGCAGCCGGTACCCCAGAGCATGGCACCAGTAGTTCTGCCGAGGTTGAGGCCTCGAGAACATCCTGGAGCCCCGATAATGCTTTGGAAGCCGAAGTCTCCTGCCGGGGCAATTTTGCCGGTACAGAACCCTCAAGGGCAACGCCAGAGGCATCTTGATGCTTGGAAGGAGATCTACCCTTTGAGGACCGGCTAGACTTAGGTTTAGTTATCTGAGATCCATGGGAGGAAGACGAAGCCCTGGAAGACGTTGATGCCACAGAAGCTGCATCGGAGGGAAAAAGGGCGCTGAGCTTAGCAGCTTGGTTTTGCCGACCCCTCTTGGACATCATGGCACAAGCCATACACTCGGAGATGGAGTGGTCAGGACCTAAACATTTAAGAAACCAGTCATGGGTGTCGGTGACGGAGATGGTACCGCCACACTTGGTGCACATTTTGAAACCCAAAGCGGGTTTTTCCATAGTGGTGGAAATTTTGGGCCTAAGGCCCAAAATGGCGCATGCACCTGGGAGAAAGGTTTGGAAAAAAATAGAGTATATTGTCGTGCCCTCTCTGGCCAAGCGGTAGCTACTGGTATTGCAAGGCTCTGGAGGGTGGTAGTTGTGCCTTTACTGATATAAACCACAAAACACTTCTTTCCAAATTAAAGGGTTTTATTCCCCGTCCCTTGAGGGTACTTTATCTTCAGGAACATAAATCAAATGCCTTGCTTGGACATATAACATAAAGTAACAAAAGCAAACAGAACTTGCTTCCTTCAGCTTCCAAAACAACAAATAAATGAAAAGAACAAAACAGCTTAAATACTTCAATATGGTTCTTTCTCCTGTAGCTGACAGCACAGCTTATATCTGCTTTACTCAGAGAGAGCTGCAGCCTGTTGCTTATAATACTAAAGCTAGGACACAAACTAATTACTTATCTGAGAGAGAACTCAGGTTCAATCAAGGTCAAAGAGCAGTCCATCAATTCTGGCATATCATATTCTTCTGCATTTTGATATTCCATTAACTCCGGCTGACTGGAAGGCTCATTCTGGACCTCAGCAGTAACGTGGGAGAATGGCTGGTTAACCTCGTCAGACAGGAAGTTCCTCTCTTCCTTAGAGCTAGTGTCTCTCTGGGAATTACCATGTATTCTAGAGTTGAGCTTTTCAGGGCACTGCCCCTGCTGGTATTTTAGAATATAGCTCAACTCCTGGTTTGCTCTGCTAGTGGGATAATTAAGGGAATTTCTCTGCCGGTTCAGGCTTCCCTTTTGTAACCCAGCTGAGCTAGATTGGAGAGCTCGTGACGGAGTTTCACAGGGAGCTGTGAGCTTACAATGACTACAAAACTCTTCAGCTTTATCTGGTAAGTAAAACCTTTTTCTTCTAGGGTTTTTAAAACCAGAAGAAGGGATATTTTCAGCCTCTAGATAGTGGGACCTTGTGTGCCTATTTCCATACCTCCAGGGTTGTCTTCTTTCATATGGCAAATCACTCTTGCATTCACTCTGTGCACTGGAACCTGCAACTGCAGTCTTCTTGCGTCTCTCTGGCTCAAACACACTATCTGGCTGTTGATATCTCTCTGCTTCACTCAGGTCTTCGGTTCCCCTCTGACCTTCACGCTGGCTCTCTAGTTGCTCCAAAGCCTCATTGTCACTCTCTCTTACATTCTCATACCTGCTCCATGCTTCCCAGGGTTTTAGCTGCCTTTGCTGTATTCTCTCAGAGTGTGTCAGTGGCTGCTTCAGCTCCTCTCTCTCTCTCTGATTGTCTGGGAGCCTATTTTATCCCAGTGTTTCCTTGCTCCACCCCCACCCAGCTGAACCCTGTCAGGTAAAGTGAATACCCTTCCTTTGCTGGCTGGGTGTGTCCTCATTGGGCTTTTGCACGTGTTTCTAGGTTGCTCACGGTAACCATCTGACATTTCCTTGTTTACCCTGTCATTTTTCCTGTGCTCCTTTATACTGAACTGCATTTTCTCGGGTTGTTCGGGGTCTGCACTGTTACAATATATATATATATATATTTATTTATTTTTTTTAAGAAAGAAAGAAAAGAGAACCGGCGGTGCTCGCATCAAGGATGGCAGACACGACCACAAAAAAGAAAGAATAAGGAAAATATTTTCTGCGGTGACAGGAACAACGACCTGCTGGCTGTGCGGAAAACGAAGAACTGGAGAGAGGCAGTTGGGAAAGGCGGGAAGGCAGCACGCAGGCGCTGTGGGATGCTCCCAAAAGCTTTCTAATTGGACGCTGGGGAGCGTTCCCGCGCAGGCTCCGTCGGTACTGATGATACTCATATGTGAGGACTACATTCCTGCTTGTTCCTGGAGATAAGTGAGTTTCTGCATGCAACTGGGTGGATATGGGGGTGCCAGGATCAACAGTCACATAGGGCACAGTGATAGCTTGGTACGATCCTGTTTGGCACTGCAATGATATTTGGAACTTGTAGGTAAGCATGTCCAATGTCTTTATTACTTGATCTAGTGATGCACATGTAGAGGAGCCAGAAATGTCAGCCTATGAGTTTTAAAAATCTTGGGGAGGTGGAGGGGGGTTGATCCAGGTGGTTTACAGATTTCTTTGCAACTCCCTTTCTCCCCCGTCCCTGAAATTCTGGCAGCCTAGGTGACAACCTTGATGACTGGCAACCAGGACCATACCAAGCTGGAAATACACCCTGTGCAATTCATGAACTTGGAGCCCTCCTGCCTCCATATGTAGGAACACACTCTTATTGGGCTTCCTGAAAGCCCAGTAATGATATCAGCACCCCTTCTGTGCTTGCGTGGCTGCACTACTCGCACAGTCCTTGGTACGGGCCTGCTGGCAACAACCTCACTAAGTTTGGTAGCCATTGATATTGTTACTAAGCATGATGGAAGACATGGGGACAGCGCCTAAGAGTAGGATTTTGTAGGGTATCTTAACAGCTAGAATCCTAACTGAAATGTAGGTGCTCATCAATCCCTGCTCAACAAATCTTAAGATGAAGAACATCACAAAACTAGGGACTAGAGTATAGTAAGATACACAAGTGGTGAACAAGAAAGTGAGGGGCATCAGAATCCAAGAGCAGCCTCAAAAATGTTTGTTTTAAGCCTGGATTTAAATAGGGCTAGAGAAGGAGCCTGACGTACTGACTCATGTAATTTGTTCCAGGCATATGGAGCATAAGAGTAGAAACAGGGCACTAAGAGTAGGATATCTTGTATCATCATCCTAACAGCTAGAATCCTAGCTTAAATGGAGGTGCTCATATAGCCGCTATATGTATATTGTAAATTACTACTTTATATGGCTAAATTTATTCATTTAAGTAGACGAGGGCCCAGTAGCAATCAGCAGGCAGAGTTAAGTGTTAAGCAAAGAGTGATGATATTCAGCCACTATCCATAACACTTATACATTTAAAGTAGGACCACATAAATTGTAGTCCTAACTTGAGGAGATAAACCAGTCAAGCCCCAATAAATCTCCCCTCCTTCCTGAGCTCAAAGATAAATATATATATAGTGGTTAGAGTGGGGACCTTCCCCTCCAAATATAGGAACTAGGTAGCAGTGCCCCAGCAATTACCCCCAAAGCTCAACCATGCCAGATGTTTCTGGAAAATTCCCTTCTCACTCTCCTTCATCCTACCCCTGAACCTCTGACTATCCACAAAGCCTGATGGGAAGAACAGAGGCTCTTATCTCCTCTTAACTGGCTAAATACTAAGTGCTAGTGTAGCAGCAGAGTGCAGACAAACCAATAATACCAGGAGTCTGTTCAGAAGGTCCAAATCATTTATTTGTGCACAAGTCTCAAGCAAAGTCAATTTCAAAATGGCTTTGCTTGAGACTTGTGCACAAATAAATGATTTGGACCTTCTGAACAGACTCCTGGTATTATTGGTTTGTCTGCGCTCTGCTGCTACATTTCTTGGTGCGTCGGCCTGGAAGTGCGAGTGGTGGATGGTGTTCAAGTGAATAAATCCACGTAATTCGCCTTGAGGTTTGGTCCAGTTGGAACCATGCCAATCCGACGCAGGGGAATTTCCCTGGGCCCACCGATCCTCTTGTATCGGAGGGGGTTCTGCCTGGCCTCGGCGGGCACTGGGTCCAGCTGGCCAACACCTCCGACCCGGGGGAGTCCAGGATCCAACTCAGAAGCTAGTGAAGTATTGGGGACCGGATCCGGTAAGTATAGTTTTGAAAACCTGTCTAGACAGATGAGTTAGAACTGCAGTTTGAAACTTGTGAAACTTTGGTAAGAATTTGAAACTTGTAACTTGTAATCTCGAGAACTTGGAACTTGGAATTTGGTAATGAGAGCACTGATCCCCTCTCAAGGACGGTCCTATTACCCTTGCATGAGTATGCGCAAGGCGAAGCCATCGTCCTTCTTGTTTGGTAAGACTTAAGTCAACCTCGTATGCGTATTCGCGAGGTCCCTACATGAGTATGCGTGGGGAAAAATTTGTTTGAAAATCCTTGCATGAGTATTCGCGAGGTACAGCTGTTAAAAAAATCATGATTCAGCCTAGTCAGAACAGACAGGACTGGGTTTTTTGGGATATGTTGCTAGCATGATTGTGAAGCGTTTGATGTGTATTGTCTGCCCTACTGTGCATCTGTTCTTTTTGTTCTCTGTTGAAACTGCGAGTTCCCTTCTGTTATAAATGTGAGATTATTCTGTTGAGTAATTTGTGACAGTTCACTGATTAAGAAATTGTATTAATAAAGCAGAACGAAGACGCAAAACACCTAGAGTCATTTTAGAAATCCAAAAGCTGGTCTGACCCAGTTCGCTTTCCTACTGCACAGTGAAAAACTGACAGGGGGCGTGTCTGGAGGAAAGAATGTACAGTGTCTTTCTAACCCTGTGCAGGCTTAAATCTCAATGCTGTTAGTTTGTGCTTATTTCAGGACAATTGTACCTGTATTATTCAATATGTTTTTAATAGTAATGTTCCTTCTGCTATGGTTATGTATTATATATCATTTATATATCATTTAATAAGAATGTTTAGTCAGGATTGTGGGTCCCGATAGTTTTTGGGCTTAGCCTGAAAAGGGTTAAATTTGTATTAATCCCTTACGGGTTGCGGACCAAGTGAGAAGAATTTCTGTCGGCTGTATGTTCAAATTTTCAGTAAGCACTGTAATAGTTTAAATAGGAAATGATAGAGAACTGTTTTTGTTTTTCCTCTGATCTACAAAGTAATTATTAGATCACGACTTGACACTGATTTAAATTGTTTTTTCTGGCATCTCTCTGTGCGTGTGAATGAGAAGTCTCTTTTTATGAGCACAGTTCAGTTGTTTCCCAGCGAGCAGAGGGGTGTAGCTTGCAGAGAAGGGAAAAAATGTGTTTTAAGAGACAGCAACTCTCGGTTGAGAGGTCTCCCGTTTATTTAAAATAAAGGATTCATTCAATCAAAGTTTAAAAAAAAAAAGTTTATCTTGCGGAGTGTTTGCACCAACCTTTTTATGAACAAGTCATTTGAATGCATGCTTCCCCATACTGTAAGATTTAAGGTAATTACATTGGATTGTTAAACTCTGTACTAGTGACTAATGAAGACATATTTATTGTTAAAAAAACCAAAACAAAACAAAACAAAAAGAGGGTGTATATGCATTTTAGATATCCACCACAGCTATGGAAAAGTATCCGTTTCATGTCTTTTGAATATTTGCTTTCTGAACTAAAAAAAATAATAATTTCTTTTGCAGAGACATGCTGATTACGGCTGGCAGCTAGTTGCTAAGTATTTTTATTCTAGTCATACGTAACAGATATGTCCCGTCATATTAAGAGCCATATTTCTTTCTATCGGAATAGATGTTGCAAAAATAATATTTTTTTTATATTTTTAAGAACTGTATTTAAATTATGGTAATAAAAATGTCTCTGTCCCAATTAGGAATGTTATGTGAAAGGGAGTGGTTTCTGCTGTTCACCATATTTTGCCCCAGAATCTCTAGATATCCTGTCCCATCAGTTTCTCTCTCTGTAAGTAGCTCCGTTCAGAGTGCTTAAGGGGGGGATGGGGCCCAGTCCACCGATGATGCCACCCCCCCCCCCCCGGTGGGCGTGAACTAATGTGCCCACAGCAGAGAAGTAGATCATTTAAAAAAAAAAAAAAAAAACCTCCTCCTGGATAGAGCGTTGCTAGGAGAAACAGAACCCAGGAGAGGGGGGGGAACTCCTCCCTGCAGATTCCCTAGTTTGCCAGCCACCTCCGCAGCAGGGGGATGTGCACCCCCTCTGGACCAGAAGTGAAAGTCAGCTGACCAAGACTTGTTTAGAACTGAAAAAAAAAAACTGCATTATACACTGAGAAGTTTTAGGACTTGATTGAACTAATGGACAGAAATTATAGAAAACTGGATGAATTTGCGGGCATAATAGTTAAATGAAAGTTGATCAGAAAGTATGTGGATTGTTGAAGAGGGACAGAGAAAGTAAAAATTGTAAGATGGAAAAAGAGAACAGATCTTTTTGCTGATATTTTAGTTGAATGATGTGGAGGAGGTTTTCCTAATCAAAGGAGCAGAGGAAGTGAAAACTGGGTGTGAGTGCGCCCATTACAGAGGAGAAAGACATTAGAGAAGTGAATGCCCGTATCTTGACTCCACCCCAGGAGGGGAGGAGGGAGTACTTGATTGCAGAGTCATAAAACAATAAACCAAGCACAATGTTCTAGTAGGAGAAGGAAGTAGCTATAGAGTAAGTGGCAGCTAAAGAGGGCTACAGCATGGATGAAGACTAGGCCAGACCGGACTCTCCAGTTTCCCTGGGTCCCCAGGAGTCAGTCTGAAAAATAGGGGACCAATATATGGACTTTTATGGGGGATACAGGAGCAGAATACTAAAGCCAGTAGCCCCTGTGTTTTTCTAGATGCACCACCATTATCAGAGCTACTGGGGCTAAGGCCACAAAGCCTTTTCTGCAGAACCGCATGTGTGAACTAGAAAAAAAAATAATAATGTACCAGTTCCTGTATATGCCTGAATGCCCTATTCCATTTTTGGAGCCGAGATCTGCTTGCAAAGCTTCAGACACAGATATCCTTTGCTGAAGAGAGAGAAATGCAAATGACTGTGAACCCAGAGCCTGCTGGATTGATGGTGCTGACTGTTCCCCGAGAAGAAGAGTAGCAGTTCTATAGTGCATCTCCAATCAAGCCAGCTAGTTCCTGTATACCTACCAACCTTATAGCCCCACCTGGAGTATGGGCAGAAGATAACCCACCTGGCCTAGCGAAGAACATAGCCCTTGTCATTGTCACCCTCAAGCCAGAAGCGGAACCAGTGCATGTGAAGCAGTATCCTCTTCCCTGACCAGCCATTGCAGGAATCCGCTGCCATTCAATGAAATTATTGAAGTATGGACTTCTCAAAGGAGTGCCAGTCACCTTGGAACACCCCCCTTCTTCCTGTCAAGAAGCCTGGGACAGGTGGCTACCGCCCAGTGCAGGATCTAAGAAGAATGAATGATGCAGCTGAAACTATACAACCAGTGGTACCAAAATCCTTATATTCTCTTGGAACTGATCTCTGCTGAAGCTATACATTTCATCATTCTGGACTTAAAAAGATGCCTTTTTCTGCATACGCTTAGCCCAAGACCCCACTACAAGGAGGCGGGGCCAACTCACCTGGACAAGATTACCTCAAGGATTCAAGAACTTGCCTCACTCAGCAAAAGATTTGACAAGTTATCCAGTAATTCCGAAAGAATTCTACTGCAATATGTGGACAACTTGCTTATAACCACCAACTCAGAAAATGAATGTCTACAAGCCACCAGTGAACTCTTGCACCTTTTTAATGAGGCTGGATACAAAGTCTCAAGAGCTAAGGTGCAATTATGCCAAACAAGTTAAACACCTAGGATTCCAGTTGTCCAGCGGAATTTGACGCCTGGGACCAGAATGCAAAGAAGCTGTATGCAATATTCCTACTCCAACCACCAGGAGGCAAGTGAGAGCCTTCTTGGGTGCCACAGAGTATGTTGTATATGGATCCCCAATTTTGCGCTGCTAGCAAAACCGTTGTATCAAGCTATCAAAGGAATGGAAAAGTCTGCATTGGAATGGGGACTTGAACAGGATGCAGCCTTTTGATCTTTGAAAAAAACACTCTGATGTTGTCACCAATTCTGGGTCTACCAGATGTCCAGAAAACCTTTCAGTCTCTATGTTCATGAGTCACAAGGAAATGTTCTAGGAGTGTTGACTCAATCTCTTGGACCTTATTTGAGAAGCTGTTACAGCTACAGCCTTCCTAGTGAGAAAAACTAACAGAAAAATCACTTTGAGACAGAATCTTCAAGTTACTGTACCACACTCTGTTCTAACCAATATGAAACACAAAGGAAACTATTAGCTAACAAATCTACGAATGTTGAAGTATCAGAGGATGTTGCGTGAAAACCTCAGATACAACTGAAGGGTCAATCAAGCTTTCAATCCTGCTATGTTGTTATCAGTTGGTCTTGATCCCCTGATCATGACTGTTTAGAAATTATTGAAGTATTCATTTATTCACTTCATTTCAGCAATAATCAGCCTCTTCATTGACAACTGAATAGAGAATGGTTCCATCACTGACTAGGAGTCCCCATTTGGGTCTTTTTTTTTTTTTTTTAAATATCTGAGCATGAAAAAGGAGTCATTCCTAATTTCCACTCCCTCCCCCCAATACAAGATAAACAGAAAACGATGGCAGATAAGGTCCATACAGACTATCCATTCTGCCCATCTACGCTATCTACTAAGCTCTAAAATTGTTTCTTTGTTTGTTCTTGATATACTGCCTTATCGAACCATCAAAGCGGTTTACAAAATTTTAAAGTCAGGGCAAATAAGGGAACGGGTGAAAGGACAATGGGATGAAAATAAAATACTTAGTTAAAGTATTTGGGTTAAAGTGTGGGGAAGGGGGCGGTAGCCCTTCAATCAGCAGTGTAAGTGGTTAAAAAGTGACAAAGGGGGGGGGGAGTGGTTAAAAAAAAGTGACAAAAGGGGGGGCTGCCTGTTTCTACTAACTATTGCTGCTACTTTTGCTACTTTGCCTTAGATCCCTGAGAGACGCGGGTAAGGAGGAGTTTGCTGATGTCACCCTTACTGGAGGCTTTAAAATTCTGCCGCACCACGGAACATGGCCATGGGTGCAATCCTGAAGGGGCATGTCCAAAGGGGCACATCTTGCCCAGAGGAGCTGCTATCCGTGTAGTGCATGGGAAAATGGAAATAAAAGAGGTCTTTGCCAGTGGTTTCAGCTAAGACTGTTAAAATCCTTGGACCTACGGATCGTCACCTTCAGGTGCTTTCATCTAGTGCCTCTCCGACTGGTCCTGAGTTACCAACAGAAACTGTAAGTACTGCATCAGATATTTCTTCTTGGGTGCTGGGTTGTACCTCACCCAGCCTGCAAGTATTGGTAGAGACTGTTGCCCCTTCGAAAGAGGATATCCATCAAGGGGCAATGTCTCCCTGGGAGGACAGTAAACTTTTTTCCACAGCTGCTATAAAGATGCCATTTTTTAAAATCTTTTACTGCTCCTGTAGAGAAATTGATTGCACCTCCCTGCGAGATATCTAGGAAGTACAACTCATGCAGAGGTCTCACTGTGTACATCACTCTCCCAGATATCATAGTTCTCTACAGATGTAGTTGCAAAGCTTTCTGAGCATGATACTAGTGTTTCTAATTGTACGAAGTCTATTGGTAAATTGGAGGGTCAGGTTGCTCTTGCCCAAGCTGAACTGTCCTCGTCTATTCGAGTGCTGGGATCCAAGGCAACCAGCACCTTGGAGAACAAAATGCGGGCAAAGAACTTATTTTTTGTTAATTTTCCTTGTACACATTACCTTCCCCCTATGATATTGCTGCAAAAGTATTTTAAAGAGAGTCTTCTGATAGAGAATATGGATGCTATTAAGTTTTCTACTGTGTAGTATGCTCCGCAGGGGGCCAAGTCTGAGGTTTCATCCCAGGCTGATTTTGCTCAGCTTTCTCCATCGGAGACTCTAGATGTTTCAGCGTTTTTAGAGTCCTCTAATCAGGCCACGTGGATTGTCTCTTTTTTCCTCTTTCCGATAAAAATTTGATATTGACTGTATTTTCCTAAAAAGGGGGTTGATTTTTGTGGAAGTCTGATTCAGATTTTTCCTGTTGTTAGCAAACTCCGCCAAAAACGTAGAAAGTGGTTTTTGAATTTGAAACCTAGGGTCTTGGCTCTAGGAGTTACATTCTTCTTAAAATATCCCTGCAAGTGTCTTGTAAACTAACTGATAAATTTGTTTCCTTTGACCCTGTCCAGCTCGAGTTCTTTGTCTGGGAAGGAATGGATTGGACTATTATGTACTGATTATTTTGTTTGCTGGCTAGGTAAATGTGGGTATTGTATGTTTTATAGCTCTCTGGATTCTGGGATATTAATTTGTTGTGGATTGTTGGTTCCCCCTTGATAAGGACTTTATTGTTATTTCCTGCTTTATTATACAATTAAAGATAATTAAATCGGGGGGAAAAAGTGACCAAGTGAGAGGAAAGGGGTTTCCAGAGTGTTCACAATTCAGCACTTCTTTTAGTCACTAACATAAAAAGCCAGAGATCCTATGTATTCTTGAATTCAGATGCTATCCTTATTTCCATCACCTCCACTGGGAGGCTGTTCCATAAATCCACCACCCTTTCTGTAAAGAAACATTTCTTTAGATCATTCCAGTTTCTACCCACCGTAACCCTCATCTTATGACCCCTCATTCCACAGCTTCCTTTCAATTGAAAGAGGCTTATCTCCTGTGAATTTATACCATAGAGGTATTCTTAAAATAAAGAACAAAAATTTAAATACATGAGCAGCAACTTAAATACAAAAAATGCTGGAGCTTAACTCTCTTCATGGTATATATAAAGGGTACTACCAAATTAAGCAAGCAAGCACTGGCTTTTCTTGAGTGCTGACTTGTGAGAGCTTATATGGTGCCATTGGTAAAGTAAGAAATAGGTGGTTTTTTTTTTAATATCATAGTTGTAGTTCTTATATTTTTCTTGGCAAGATCCTAGATTGGCCCTGAAGAAGCCTCTGTTTAGGAATGAAACCAACAGCCAGGCTGGACACAATGAGGCACATTCCATTGTGTGCGGAACTGGACGCACAGAGGTAGATGCGATTCTGATCTCGCAGAGCATGTCTAGCCCCCGCGGGATCGGAATCGCATCTGGGCCTCTATGTGCAGGCCGGGACCCGATTCCCATCGGCCTGCACGTACAGGCCCCTGCCCGGCTAACTCAGTCAGGCTCCTGAATGGAGCCACGGTGCCATTGTATCTGGTTGCCATGGCACTGTGGCTCTATTCAGGAGCTGCGATCCCTGGCTGCCGACCACTTTCTCCTTTCCCTGCAACCTGACTCCACGCTTATCCACACTTTCCAATATTCAGCTGCTATCCAGAAAAATTATCTAGATAAGCTGAATGGCACAAACAGCTGTATTAACTTTAAACAGATAAAAATATCAGTTTAAAGTTAGGCTCACTTACAAGGATAGTGTGGCTGAAAATCCATATAAAGTTAACCTGAAAACTTTAATTTTATATTGGCACCACCCTGCTAAATATTGCCCTTTAGAAGTGAATACACAGGTATGTGTGCCCAGGGACAGCCCAAACTCTAGGAAATGCAGGTACTCACATAGATAGGTCTGTCTAGTAGGCTACACAGGGAACTTCGGGGCCCAAATAATTAGACAACAACCACTACAGTACCGATGGCTATTTAGGCATGGAAAGGGAAGAAAGCTTAGTGCATATTAAGGGAAGTGAAAAGGGATTGTTTTCTCATCTGCCCAAGATAGTAGCATACAATTGGAGAGGAGGACCAAAAAAACCAATCAAAACCGGGGAGGAAAAGGCCATTTGACCAAATCATACCAAAACAGTGGCAGAACCAAGATTAGGACTTAGGCACCAAAAGATAAAGTGATTTTCTCCAAGATCACACCAGATAGTCAGTGGCAAAGCTACTTAAGATTTTAGGAGTTTTAGGCTGGTTTATATGCACTGCCAAGTAGAAGATTCAATGTTTACTCTCTTGTCACCCAAGACTGCATTTATTTTATATAAACCATTATGATGTAAACTTTTGAATAGTGGTAAATAAAATTACATCAAATAAATAAATTCAGTCAGTCAGTTATTAGTCCGGCCAGCCTTCTGATCCCTGAGTCAGCAGGAGATGCTACAAAGGCAATGCTGACCATCCCCCGGGGCTGGGGGGGGGGGGGGGGGAGATGAGGAAGGGAGCATAGGCATCACTCAAGAGTAACATCTAATGGCTGGATTTAGGGCCTATGATGCAAGGTTTAAAAAAAGCTGGTGTAAGCCCCTTGCCCCAGGACTATCACTGCAATGACCACATTAGATGGAGGATTGGGGAAATAGATATAAAATAGGGGGGGGAAATCAAGGTGCCAGGATCCAAGCCCTAGTTCCAATTGGGTTGGAAGCTCAAAAGGAGCAGGATGAATAACTGACAAATGAAAATAAATTTAGGAGCCAGAGAAATTTTCCTGACTCTAGTTCCTGCTGTTGCACCTGGAATACACTAATTTGATACCTGTGATTTTCTGATATTTCTCCTTCCTTCCAAATCAGAAGTAAAATTATACATCTAGAGATGAAAGGTTATCACTACCCGAAACCACTACAGTCTCTGCAGCAAAGCCATTTTTCACTTTCACTGTATAAACTTTAAATGTATTATAAAGATAAAAATGATTACCTGCAAAAGGCTTCTTCTGTGTAAGAATTCCCCACATTACTATGGCAAAACTAATTAAAAAAAGAACACACACATACTTTTAAGGACAGTTTTTTTAAGGGATCCTTTGTGAAATGCTAATGATTCATTTAGAGAGAGTTATAGATAAAGAAACAGCCCAGTTTAAGACACGGACATTGCCTATTCATGGAAAATTTAAGGCAGTAATTTTATAACAGGGAGGAGTGGCCTAGTGGTTAGGACATGGTACTTCAGGCCGGGGGTTCAAGTCCCACCTGGGGACAGCAATCTCAGGCCAGAGGGACTGGGGTTTCTAGTCCTATAGGCACACCTTGTGGCCTTGGACAAGCCACTTAACCCTCAGTTGCCTCAGATACACATAGATTGTGAGCCCTTTGGGGACAAGGGAATGAATCCAGTACCTGCTTGTAGTAATTACATAATGTAAACCGCTCTGATTGAAGGATAAGGCGGTATATAAAACAGGCAAAATAAATAAAGAGGGTGCATACTTTTAGGTACCAGGTATGCATCTAACTGGGGGTTGTTTTAGTCATTAATCCACATATGTGGCCATATATGCATGTTAATGACATACCATAAAATACCAACCAGCATAAAAGTACACATGTTGCTTGATGATATGAATTTTACTAGTGGGCGTGCTCATGTGTGGAGTTTGGGTAAAACACACAAGTATGTGCATAGATTATAAAATACTATAATTTATGTGAGTTCTTACAAACATCTTAGCATGGGCATTTACACCAATCAGGGCTGACTTAAGTGTCCTTGTCTTAACTTAGGGCGTGATTTCTGACACTGGGCTAGTATTTGTTGTTGGCAAGTAGGCATCTACTTGTTTTTATAACATAGGCATCTTAAAATGCACTTTAACCAGGTGCCCCTTTAAAAAATTATCCTCTAAAAGCAGAAAGAGAACTCAGACTGAGGTATGGGAGAATTTTTGGAACTGTCATCTCAAAAGCAGCATATAGCCAGGGATCAGGTGCAGATGTATCTATACATTTTCCACAAAAATCTTGCAGATTTGCTTCAGTTCACAATAAAAGTAATTATTATGGAAGCTCTTTTCTTTAAACTCCACTGTTCACAATTTTGAACAAAGATCATTTGTCATTTGCTTTTTGAAAAAATCTGTGATTCATGGATCTTAAGATAATTTGCAGAATTATTTGAAAACAGAAACAAAATAGAATTTTGCAGAAGTCAGTGGCAATAGAAGTACGAGAGGAAGGCAGGAGTACCATCTCTTCATAGTTAGTCTAAAGAAGCTCATGGAACATCTTTTTTTGCTGGTTCTTCAAAAGGTGTCACACAAAGTCTTCTGCAGGACTAATACAGCTGCTAAACTTAACTAACTACTACTAATTACTAATCATTTGTATAGTGCTACAAGGCGTAGGCAGTGCTGTACATATAGATGCAAGACACAGTCCCTGCTGATCAGAGCTTACAATCTAATCGAGATGAAAAAAACATTGCAAAGCTGGTGACTAGAATATGGCAAGATAAGTAGTGAGCAAGAGAATGAGGAGCGTCAGGATTCGAAAGCAGCCTGGACTTGAATAGGGCCAGAGAAGGAGCCCAATACTCTGACTCAGGTAGTTTGTTTCAGCAAGGTGGAATGGACAAAGTCTGGAGTTGGCAGTGGCAGAGAAGGCACAGATAGAAGAGATCTGCCAGAGAAGCGGAGTTCCCAAGGAGGAGTATAAATTAAGATAAGAGAGAAAAGGCAGTGAGGAGCTGCAGAATAAATGCACGGTAGGCAAGTAGGAGAAGTTTGAACTGCAGGCGGAAATGGATAGGGAGCCAGTGAAATGACTTGAGAAGACAGGGTGCATGAGCATAGCAACACTGGCGGAAGATAAGCCATGCAGCTGAGTTTTGAATAGACTGAAGGGGAGAAAGGGATAATGCAGGTTACAATAGTCAAGATGGGAGGCGACTAGTGAGTGGATGAGGGTCTTAGGATGTGTAGGATGGAATGAATTTTGCCAATATTATAGAGAAAGAAGCAACAGGTTTTAGCTATGTCGGATGTGTACAGAGAAAGAGTAGAGTTAATGACGATCCCAAGGTTGCAAACTGAGGAAAAAGAGAAGAGTGTAGTATTATCCACAGAAATAGAGGAGGTGGGAGGTGGGTTTATGGGGAAAGCTCAGTTTTGACCATGTTCAGTTTCAGATGCAGTGAGACATTCAGGCAGCAATGTCTGATAAGCAGGCAGAGATCCAGACCTGGATTCCTGGAGAGATTTCAGACACAGAAAGATAGATCCAAAAGTCGTCAGCATAAAGATGGTACTGAAAACTATGGGAGGAAATAAGTGCACCAAGGGACTAAGTGTAGAGAGAAAAGGAAAGGTCCCAAGACAGAGCCCTGAGGTACACAAAGTAAAAGCGGGATGGTGGTAGGAGAGGATCCACCAGAACATACCAGAACATACACTAAAAGTGCGATGGAAAGATAAGAAGAAAACCAAGACAGAACATAACCTCTCAATCCAAGCAAGGACAGCATATCGAGGAGAAGGTGGGGATCAACAGTGTCAAAGGCAGCAGAAAGGTCAAGAGGGATGAGAATCGAGTAGAGAGACCTTTGGATTTGGTGAGGAACAAATTGTTAGAGACTTTGGCAAGAGCCATTTCTGTGGAATGTAGAGAACAAAAGCCAGATTGCAGCAGATCCAGAAGGGCTTGAGAAGAAAGTTAAGACAACAGCATTGGACCGCTCGTTCAAGTAGTTTTGAAGCAAAGGGGAGGAGAGAGATAGGCTGATAACTAGAAGGATAGGTAGGATCTAGTGAAGGCTTTTTGAGGAGAGGTTTAACCACAGAATGTTTGAAGGCTACAGGAACAACTGCATGGAAAGTGATAGATTAAGGATATGACAGATGGAAAGGATGACAGGGAAAGAGATAGAACTTAGTAGGGTGGGAATGGGATCAGAGGAGCAGGTAGTCAGTTTGGAGGAGGAGAGAAGATTTGCAATTTCCTCATCAGTGATTTCAGAAAAGGAAGAAAGGATGATCAAAGGTGAGGGAAGGATTTGGGACTGAAGAAGGGGAAGATGAGGTGGAGGTGACCCTGCAGAGAATTCAAGACTAATCATCTGTACTTTGTCATGGAAATAGTCAGCCAAGGTCTGGTCAAACAATGAAGGAGACATTGGGGGAGGAGGAACCTTGAAGAGAGAGTTGAGTGTAGCAAAGAGACGAAGAGGATCAGAGGCAAGAGAGTTAGTCAGATGGACAATACTCTTGCTTGGTGTGTGCTATGGCTGACTGGAAAGAAGTCAGCATGAATCTGAAATATAGGCAAGGGTATGTAATTTTAGCCAAAGGTGCTCAGCTGAGCGGGCACAGGAACATAGGTTGTGGGTTGTCTAGGACAGCCAGGGTTGAGGTACAGTACATCTCACAGGGCATGGAATGGGAGCAGCAAGTGCATCCAGAGCAGAGGAGAGTATAGTGTTATAGGATACTGCCCCATCAACGAATTCAGCTGACATAGTAGAGGAAAGAGGTGATAAGACAGCAGTGGAGAGAGCTGAAGGGTCAATAGTGTGAAGATTCCTAAACATGTTGGTGGAGTTCTGTTGAGACCTAGATGGGGGGCGGTTTAGGGTGAAGGTTAGCAGGTGATAGTCAGGTAAGGTAGAGAAGTTTGAAGGTGAGCAGTTGGAGGAGGAGAAGACGAGGTCAAGGCAGTGGCCATGCTTGTGAGTAGAGCACAACTAGAAATTGAATGAAGTGGTTAGGTAAAAGAGCTTTAAGGCATAAGAGTCAGAAGAGCCATCAACATGAATGTTAAAATCCCCAAGATTAAGGGAGCGGGAAGATGCTAGGTACATATGACCTAGATTGGCCACTGTTGGAAACAGAATACTGGGCTTGATGGACCTTGGTCTGACCCAGTATGGCATATCTTATGTTCTTATGCATCCAGAAATGAGGAGGGCCAGGAGTCAAAGTCAGTGAGAAAGGTAGAGGTAGACTTGTTGGGGGGAGGGGGGGATTGATAAATGACAGCTACCCGAGAGTCTGTGGAGAAAACAGGCAGATGGCATGGACTTAAAAGGAAGCAAAGGAATTTGATGGAAGCAGGAGGGGGGGGGGGGCTGAAATTGGCAAGAATGAGAGAGTAGGAACCCAAAATCACCACTATGGCCAATAGGCTAAGGTGTATGGGAGAACAGGTGGACCATGCAAGAGGGCAGTGACTGAAGCAGAATCTTCAGGGATAAGCCAAGTTGTGGTGAGAGCCAGGAGATGCAGAGTATTAGAGATAAAGAGGTCATGAATGAAGGCAAGTTTATTGGAGACGGGTTTTAGCAACTTTGAATAATTTTGTGTCATCTGCAAATTTGATTACCTCACTCATTATTCCCATTTCCAGGTCATTTGCGAATGTTAAAAAGCAGCGGACCCAGCACAGATTCCTGGGGTACTCCACTATTCACCTTTCTCCATTGGGAAAATTGACCATTTAGCCCTACCCTTTGCTTTCTACCTTTTAACTAGTTCCTGATCCACAATAGTACACTGCCTCCTATTCCATGACTTTTTAATTTCACCAAGAGTGTCTCATGAGGGACCTTCACTACATGTCCCTCCCTAGGACATACCTGCACAACCTGATTTTTTTAATCTCAGGTTCAGGTTACAAGAGGTAGAATGTGAAAACAGATATACGGGCTAATTTTCTGCTCAAATTTAAGGACATATTAAGCAAGTGACAATCAGTGGACCACAATACTAAAACATCATTAACCTCCTAAGCAACAAAACAAGAATCCTCAATGGATGAGCCACTCAAGATATTTCACATTTAAGCTGGGAAATTTGATGATGAAAGATAAACCATAATTACTGATCTGTAACAAGTGTTCTCCAGGGACAACAGGAATTAGTCCTCGCATATGGGTGACATCAGTGCCTTTGGAGCCCACGCAAAGCATTTCCCCAGCTTTCAAAGAAAGCCTTTGGGACATACCACACATGCGTGGTCCCCTTCCTGCCCAAGGGTGCCATTTTTTCAGTCAGATGATATAGCTAGGATGGTAGTAAAAACTAAAACAAGTTAGGGAGGCAACTCCCAGGGGAGGAGGGAGGGTTGTGAAGATTGATTCCTGCTGTCCCTGGAGAACACTTGTTACAGGTGATTAACTACATTTTCTCCAGGAAGAAGCAGGAAGTTAGTCCTCACATATGGGACTCCCTAGCTCCAGGCTGCCGAGGACCGAACCAGGACAGCGCCAATTGGGTAGCCATGAGTTGCAGAAGGCGAGTCCCAACTGAGCTAGTCTGCAAGACCCAAGTATCCAACGACACTACCACTCCGGTAGCCTGAACACAGAAGGGTTGGAGGGCAGGAGTTGCCTACACCCCGAGAATATTACGGAGTACTGCCCGGCCAAAGGCATTATCCATGCGGGACTCGCTCTCCAGGTAGTAGTGAGTTGCGAACGTATGAATTGAAGACCATGTGGCGGCCTTGCAGATTTCTGTCACCGGCACTGAGTGGAGGTTGGCCACCAATGTGGCCATAGCCCTCATGCGATGTGCTGTGATCTGGTGCTCGAGGGAGAGACCACCTCGCTCATAGGCAAGGGCAATAGTCTGCCATCCAAGTGGAGAGAGTTTGCTTATACATGGGAAGCCCCAGTCTACTGGGGTCATAAGACATGAAAAGCTGAGAAGCTTTGCAATGGGCCCATGTCCGCTGGATGTAGAAGGACAGGGCCCGTTTGCAATCCAGTGTATGAAGTACTAGTTCCTCCCTGCTGGCGTGAGGCTGCGGGAAGGTGGTGGGGAGGACCACCTCTTGGTTGAAGTGGAAAGGAGATACCACCTTCGGGAGGAATTTAGGGTGTGCACAGAGCACTACCCTGTTCTTATAGAACTTTGTATATGGTGGATCTGCCACCAGGGCCTGGAGTTCGCTCACTCTTCGAGCGGTCGTGAGGATCAGCAGAAAGGCCACTTTCCAAGACAGGTACCACAGGTGGCAAGTGACGAGGGGCTCAAATGGCGGTTTGGTAAGCTGGGAGAGCACCACATTGTGGTCCCACTCCGCTGCCAGTGGGCAGAGAGGGGAGCTTGAATAACAGGAGTCCCCGGAAGAACCTGGAGACCAGGGGCTGGCTTGAGAGGTGTTTTTCCTCAATAGGGTGGTGGTGAGTGGCTATGGCACTCAGGTACACACTCACCGAGTTAAATTTCAGCCCGGTGTGTGACAGGTGCAGTAGGTACTGAAGTACTAGTTGCATATGGCAAGAGAAGGGATTCTCCTTTTCCACACACCAGGCAGAGAACCTTCTCTACAAAGAGATAAGCCCATCTGGTGTAGGGTTTTCAGAAGGCTGGTAGGATCTCCTCAACTTCTCCTTGAAGAGGGTCATGGTGGCTGGTGGGGGGAGGGGGGAAAGGGGGTCAGTGGGAACACATAAGCCCTCATACCTTGAGATCAGGAAGACATCTGTCGCCACACTCTCTGGGTGTGGCAGATGGGAGCAGAAGCAGGGTAGCTGCGTGTCGTCTGGAGAGGCGAATAAGTCCATCATGGGCCTGCCCCAGAGGTGGAAGAGCTGCTTTGTTACTCTGGGGTTTAAGCGCCACTTGTGTGGGCAAAGGACTCTGCTCAGTCTGTCCACTAGGCAGTTGTCCTGGCCCGGGAGATACAACGCTCGCAAAAGAATGCTGTTGCATGCTGCAAAGGAGAGGAGGGCCACCACCTTCTGGCAAAGAGAGTATGAACCCATGCCCCCCTGATTTTTTATATAAAGCATGGCAACCTGGTTGTCAATATGGATCAGCACAGGTCAGAGTCGCAGGTGGTGGTGGAATGCTTGTAGGGCCAAGAAGATTGCCCTGAGCTCCAGATCTGTAGGAGTGACGATCCTCCTAAGACAACCTGTCCTCTGTGTGTGGTGGTCTCCACAATATGCCCCCCAAACCAGGAGAGGTGCATCTGTGGTCAGGGTCCTCTGCGGCACGGGTGCCTGGAAGGGCATTCCCGCCTGGAGGTGGCACAAGTTTTGCCACCAGTTGAGGGACTCCGCCAGCTGGCAGATAACCTGTCTCTGTCCCGTAGCCTGAGTCCACTGTGAGCGTAGACACCACTGGGCTGTCCGCATGTGTAAGTGGGCTGAGACGGTGATGTGGACCGTCAAGGCCAAATGGCCCAGTAGGCGGAGGAGGAGACGAGCCATTACTGACCGTGGCACTGTACCTCTCCTGCCAGTTGCCTAAGATGTTTTGTTCTTTCTCGTGGGAGGACGGCCATGGCCTGTAATGTGTCCAACTGAGCACCTATGAACTCCAGGCTTTGGGCTGGAGAGAGATGGGATTCTCCCTCACCAGAAACTTGTTTAAGTTTCTCAGGTCTAGTATGGGCCTGAGGCCCCCAGTTCTCTTTGGGACAAGGAAGTATCTGGAGTAGAAGCCCATAGGTGTTTGGGTACAGGCTCCATTGCATTGTCCCTGAGCAGACCTACGAGCTCTGAGAACAGAAAAGTCTGGTAAAGGAGAGGTCGTACTGGCTCTCATGGAAAGAACCTGGGTGGTACCTGTTGTAGATGGAGAAGGTATCCTTTCTTTACCACCTGCAGTACTCACTGGTCTGAGGTAACACTGGCCCACTTGTGGGCGAAGAGTGCCAGGTGGCCCCCTATGGGTTGGTGAAGAACTCGCAGGGGGAGGGGAAGCCCTGCCCTGTGAGTCAAAAGACCACCCTGGCTGGGCGGGAGCTGGGGCCTGGGTCTTCTGTGCCTTCAGCTTCTGAGCTCCATGGCTTTGGCTTTTAGGGTAAGAACCTGTTGCTGGCTTGAGGAGGTCTGGTAGTGGTGACTCTGCTGAAAGGGTCCCTTTTCCCTCGGGAACAGGGGTCTTTTCCCCAATGGTTTCTTACAGGGAAAGGATGAGGTCTTCTTGGAGAACCTCTTTTGAGTCACCACATCGGCCTCGATCTCAGCCACCTTGTCAGCCATAGGCTTGCTGAACAGGTTCTCCCCAGTGAAGGGGATGTTGAGAAGCTTGTCTTGGACCCATTGCTCAAGATCTGCAGCCAGGTCCATAAACCATTATTAAAGTGGACCCAGAATTTCCACTGCTTGCCCCAATACATTGTGGAACCTATATCTTTTACGGAAACTGCTAGGTACTTGTGACCTAGATTGGCCACTGTTGGAAACAGGATACTGGGCTTGATGGACCTTGGTCTGACCCAGTATGGCATATCTTAGATTCTTATGTTAGGCTTGGTGTCGGGCACTGCTGCTGGCCGCTGCTACCCAAGCCACTGACTCAAAGCAGTCATAGGCCACCTGGGAGAGTAGTTCTTGGTCCTGGAAGTCAGAGACTGGAACCGCTGGAGGGGATCCCCGCTAAGCCCCGCTGAAAACCCGGACAACTCCTGGGTTAGGGCTTTTAGGTACATGCCTAGGCTTGAATCCTGCACCTGAGGGCATTGAGGGCTCTAGTGTCCCTTCCAGGAGGCACTGAAGAGTGGGTCTTCTGGCTCTTTAGTTTCTGCATGATCAACTCGATGACCATGGAGTTATGTAGGAGTTGGGGCTTGTGGAACCCGGGGCCCTTCCGGACGCGGTAAATGGCATCGAGGCACCAGCTCACCACCTGCACAGGGGCCGGTATCTCCCACATTCTGAGTAGCTACCACTCAAGGATAGGCTGCATGGGCACTGTGAGATGCTCCTTGGGTAGAGACATACTGGAGGATCTCCAGTTCCTTGGTACGGAGATCTTCCTCCGCCTCGGTTTGCACCAAGAGGGCTCTGGGCAGATCCTTGACAAAGTTGTGGAAGGCCACAGCTTACGGAGGAGAATGGTGCTGGGGTGTCGGGTTTGCGATGGGTCCGAGGGAATATCTTGATCTTGCTTGGTTTCCGGGGATGCCTCATCATTGGTCTCCCACTCTGAATCGAGTAGTGATGAGTCCGAGGCCCTGCGACTCAATGTTGAGTATCTGGGGTCAGAGTCGCGGAAACTGGCCGGGGAGGATCGGATGCCGAAGGAATGGGACTGGGACCGAGACCTCAACCGGCACTAAGGGCTTGACGACTAGGAACTCCCCCACAGTCAGGGGCCTGGTCATCAGGGCAGATGATGCAGATGAACCAGCCATCAGTGCCTGCTGCATGGTCAGAAAAGCAGTGATGTTCTGCTCCAAGGCCGCCATTCTGATTTCCAAGTCAGAAGGCTCCGCGGCTTTCGGCGCGGGCACCGAGGACATCGGGCCTGGCGCTGGCACTCTCTTGAGTGCATCCTCGATGAGGACTATGGCCTTGAGGAACCTCGTATGTTCTCCGCTGGCTGAGGAATCCTTCTTGAGGACCTTGGCTTCTTGGAGCCGCCCGAGTCCCTCCAGGCGGTTCTACCAGGTTTCTCCGGTACAACCTCGGTGGACTGTGGATTTTTTCTTCTTTCTCTCAGGGTTCGAGGTCTTCTCAGAGGAGCTGCCGAAGGTGAGGATGCTCGGGCCTCATGGAAAATGCTGGGCTTGGAGCTCGGTGTCAGGGAGGATGGTGCAGAGTCAGACCTGGGGAACAGTTTTTCCTGTAATTCTGATCTCTTTTTATTGGTTTTAGGCGTCACGGCCTGGCACAGGTCACAGGTGCTGCTGTTAGGCAGCATAGGCAGCAGTCATGGGTGTCGGTCATTGACATCATTTGACTGCAGCGGTCATATTTTTTTCAACCCACCGGAGTACACCCAGACGGGGCTGACAACTCCTGATCAAAAAAGACAAAAGCAGCTGAGAACAGCGCTGGCTTGAGGCGGGAAAAGGAATTGGTACTCAAATCGTGAAACTATTTTAAGGATAATTAGCAAGGATTTTTCCCGGGGAAACAGGACAGACATCCATTGGGCTCCGTGGAAAAAACGGAGACTGAGCAAGATGGCACCCTTGGGTGGGAAGGGGACCACACATGCATGGTAGCATGTCCCAAAGACTTTCTTTGAAAGCTGGGGAAATGATCCGCGTGGGCTCCATTGGTGCCAACGTCACCCATATGTGAGGACTGACTTCCTGCTTGTTCCTGGAGAACATAGATGGCTTTTACAAGCCCACAGATAAATTCTTGGAGGAAAACCTCATAAACCATTACTACTATTGATCATTTGTATGTTATACAGAGACATCTAAGAGAGAATCCCTGCTCATTAGAGCTTACTGTCTAGTCAAGACAGACAACACAAGAAATGGGGATTACATAGGATATGTCTAGGGGAATGGTAAAGAGAGCAGGAAACTAAGCAGATCAGGATCCAAAAGCAGCCTTGAAGAGGCTGGATATGAAAAGACCCAGAGATTGAGCTTAATGTATTAACTCAGAAAGTTTGTTCCAGGCATAAGGCGACCTTTTGATTTGGCAGTAGAAGGGAAGGGCACAGATAGAAGCTATCTGCCAGAAGAGCAGAGTTCCTGAGGAGGGGTGTAAGAGAAGATAAGAGGAGAAAGGTAGTAAGGAGCAGCAGTAGGGGAAGTTTGAACTGGATACAGAAACGGATAGGGAGCTAATGAAGTCACTTGAGAAAAGGGGTTATATGAATATAGTGTGACTAGCAGAAGATTAGCTACACAATTAGCTGCACGACTGAATTTTGAATAGATTGAAGGGAAGAGAGATGATTCAGAGGAAGATCAGCAAGAAGACTGCAATAGTCTAGATGGGAGGTGACTAAAGAATAGATAAGGGTCAGTATTTTATTTATTTTATTTATTTATTTAAAGTTTCTTTTATACCGCGCTAGTCGACATCAGCGCGGTTTACAGTGAACAGAAATTACACTTCACAAAATTGATCAGTGCTTACAATGAACAGGGCAATACATTAAACAGGTTTACATTAAACAGGTTTCTTAAACAGAGAACATAATAAACTATGTACAAAAGGCAACTATATACAAAGCCGCTAAGTGCAGCTATATGATTCCTGATGAGAGCGGAAGCAAGGTGAGATTGCCGCTCTTCGTGTTAAGACTATAGAGCGCATGGGTTTAACGTGTTGACCTGGGATGTAGAGGTGGGTTGGTGTGAGACGGTGTCGGAAACATTGTAGTGAAGCAAGAACAGGTGGTGCTTCAGTGCCTTCCTGAACTGAGAAAGGTCACTGATGGTTCTGATGTCTGTTGGTAGGGCATTCCAACATAATGGTGCGAAGTAAGAGAAGGCTCTGGATCTAGTGGCTTGAGAGCACTTCGTGATTGCCTTAGGTAATACAAGGGAGTTAGAGGCAGTTGGTCAGAAAGGAAAGGGCTAATTTTGCTGATGTTATAAAGAAAGAAGCAACAGGTTTCAGCTATCTGTTGGATGTGTGTGGAGGAGGAGAGGGAGAGGGAGGAGTCAAAAATGACCTCAAAATCATGAGCTGAGGAAACAGGGAGGAGTGTTATCCACAGAAATAGAGAAAGGAGAAAGGGGGAGGAGGATTTAGGGGGAAAGATAAGATGCCCAATTTTGGCCATGTTCAATTTCAGATTGTGGCGGGACATCCGGGCAGCAGCAGTATCAGTTAATCAGGCAGAGATGCGGGGCTGGATTCCTGGAGAGATTTCAGGTGTAGAGCGTCATCGGCATAAAGATGTTACTGAAAGCCATGGGAGGAGATGAGTGCACCAAGAGACTGAGTGTAGGGAGAAAAAGATCTCTCAAGACAGATCCTTGTGATACACCGAGACTGGGATAGCAGTAGAGGAGGATCTACCAGAAAGTACACAAATTGCAGTGGGAGAGATAAGAGAACCAGGATAGAAGAGGGCCCTTAAAGTCAAGTGAGGACAGGGTATCGAGGAGAAGGTGGTGATCAACAGTGTCAAAAGCAGCAGAAAAGTCAAGAAGAAGGATCAAGTAACAATGAACAAGTCCCTGGAGACTTTGGCAAGAGCCATTTCAGTAGAATGTAGAGGATGAAAGACAGATTGCAAAGTATCCAGAAAGTATAGTTACTCACCTGTAACAGGTGATCTCCGGGAACAGCAGGAATTTAGTCTTCACATATGGGTATCGTCGGTACCGACGGAGCCTGCGCGGGAACGCTCCCCAGCGTCCAATTAGAAAGCTTTTGGGAGCATCCCACAGTGCCTGCGTGCTGGCTTCCCGCCTTTCCCAACTGCCTCTCTCCAGTTGAGTTTTAAAGCTGAGACAAAGAGAGAGAGAGAGGAAAAGAAAAGAAAAGAGATACAACTCCTTAGGGAGGTGGGTGGGTTGTGAAGACTAAATTCCTGCTTTTCCCGGAGATCATCTGTTACAGGTGAGTAACTATGCTATCTCCAGGAACAAGCAGGAATGTAGTCTTCACATATGGGGACACCCTAGCTACAGATGCCAGGGAGAGACCCCAGAAGTTGTGTGCCCCTGTGAAAGGGCTCCACTTCCCCCCATGGATCTCTGGCATCCTACAGGGAAAGGTGGATAGGAGTTGATTAAGTATGGAACAGGTGCTATAGAACAGCCTGACCAAACAAGGCATCCGGGCGGGAGTCCTTGTCTAAGCAGTAATGGGCTGTGAAGGTATGAACCGAGGCCCAAGTAGCTGCTCGACAGATGTCATCAATAGACCAGAGTGTAGATGAGCCATTGAGGCTGCCAAGGCTCTCACATTGTGAGCTGTGACATGGCCTTCCAGAGAAAGGTTCTTACTCTGATAGGCAAAAGAAATACACTGTGCAATCCAGTTGTACAATGTTCTCTTGGAGACTGGAAGTCCCAAATGAGAAGGATCGAAAGCAACAAAGAGTTGGAAGGCTTTCTATGTTGCTGTGTCCTCTGTAAGTAAAAGGCAAGTGCTCTTTTACAGTCCAAAGTATGAAGATTCCTTTCTGCATTTGAAGCATGAGGCCTAGGAAAAAAATACAGGCAGGTAAACCGCCTGGTTTAAATGAAAAGGTGAGACCACCTTTGGCATAAAGTGTGGATGAGTCCTAAGGACTACCTTATCATAATGGAACCTCGTGTAAGGAGGATCAGCCACTAATGCTTGCAATTCACTGATGCGACGTGCCGATGTGATTGCAATGAGAAAGATAACTTTCCAGGAAAGGAATTTCAAGGAGGTAGTAGCAAAAGGTTCAAAAGGCGGCTTCATGAGCTGCCCAAGAACCAGATTCAGGTCCCACGCCACTGGATGTGGCCTAATGGGAGGCTTAGTTAGAAGAAGGCCTCTCATAAATCTCGCTATGAGAGGATGAGAGGAAATAGGTTGTCCATTTAAAGGCTTTAAAGAAGCTGAAATAGCACTTAAATGGACTCTTACTGAGTTAGTCTTGTCCTGCATCACATAAATGAAAGAGATACTCCAGTAATGATTCCAGAGGTATTGCAGAGGGGTGAAGACCCTTTTGCGAACACCATATGGAAAACCTTTTCCACTTGAAAGCATAAGAGCGTCTTGTGGAAGGTTTCCTGGAAGCACAAAGGACATCCCTTACTTGTTGAGAAAGGTTAAGACCATGAAGGTCTAGGCTCTCAGCAACCAGGCCCTGAGATGCAGAGAGTGGGAATTGGGATGCCATAACGTTCCGTCCTCCTGAGACAGGAGATCTGGAGCAGATCCTAACTCCAGAGATGGAGCTTGAGAGAGATGTAGGAGCAGAGGGTACCACACCTGCCATGGCCAATGTGGAGCTATGAGAATCATGAGGCCTTTGTCTCTCTGAAGCTTGAATAGGGTCTTGGGAATTAGGGGAATGGGTGGAAAGGCATATAGGAAGTCCTGACCCCAATGGAGGAGGAAAGCATCCCTGGCCTGAGAACCCTGAGCCGGAATTCTGGAACAGAACCGGGGAAGTTTGGCATTCAACGGACTTGCAAAGAGGTCTATGTCCGGAGTTCCCCAAATTTGAAAAGGTTTTGCTACCTGGTCTGCATGGAGACACCATTCGTGTGGAAGCAAAATTCGACTGAGTCTGTCTGCCCAAGAGTTTTGAATGCATGGCAGATATACCACCAGGAGATGAATCTGATGCTCTCTGGCGAAGGCCCATAGTCGCAAAGCTTCGTTGAAAAGCGACAGAGAGCCTGTTCCTCCCTGTTTGTTTAGATAGAACATAGCTACTTGATTGTCCGTCTGAATTAGGACTGTCTTGTAGCTGAGCTGGGTATGGAACACTCAAAGAGCAAGGAAGATTGCTCTGAGTTCAGGGAGATATGTAAGTGGGTCTCCTGTGGAGTCCAGGTGCCTTGGGTAGAGAGATCTTGCAGATGAGCTCCCCAACCCACTTGTGAGGCGTTTGTTGTTAGAGTGACCTGGGGTAGGGGTTGCTGGAAGGGGACCCCACCAACAGGTTTTGGGTCTGCGCCACCATTGTAGAGACAAAATAAGGCAACTTGTGTTTGCTATTTTGTCTGATAGGCAGCCTGATGCCTGAGTCCACTGAGTGGATAGAGTCCATTGGGCTGCTCTCATATGGAGGCGAGCATAGGGAACCACATGCACTGTAGATGCCATGTGGCCTAGTAGTTGTAACATTTCCTGAGCAGTGAGATGAGTTTTTACACTGCCTGGAAGGCTAACTGCACAATGCAAAGGCAGCGGACCTATGGAAGATAGGCCCTTGCTTTTCTGGTATCCAGCAAAGCTCCTATAAACTCTAGAGACTGAGTGGGAGTTAGGCTGGATTTTGGGATGTTTATGATCAGGCCCAAATACTGAAAGATACGCATTGTGCAAGATAGGGAAATTCTGGCCTCTGACTCTGATGGGGCTCGAATGAGCCAGTCGTCTAAGTAGGGGAAGACAAATATTCCTAGAGTGCTAAGAAATGCTGCCACTACAGCCATGCATTTCGTAAACACCCTTGGTGCTGAGGCCAGGCCAAAAGGAAGCACCCTGTATTGGTAGTGCTTTCCTTGAAACAGGAAGCGAAGGAACCTTCAGTGAGTTGGAAGGATGAGAACATGAGTGTACGCATCCTTGAGATCTAGAGAACAAAGCCAATCCTGACTCTGAAGGTATGGCAGCAAGAGTTCCCAGAGAAATCATCTTGAATTTCTCTTTGAACAGGAATTTGTTCAGTTCTCTGAGGTCTAAAATGGTTCTGTGTCCCCCTGTTTTCTTTGGAATAAGGAAAAAAGGGGAGTAAAACCCTGTACCCTGTTGGGAAATGGATACGTCTTCTATTGCCCCCTGGGCAAGAAGTAAACTGACCTCTTGCCTCAACTGAGTGTTGAGAGAAGCCTGAGAATTGAACTGTCTTACCACTGTAGGAGGGGGCATGTTGAAGAAATGAAGCTTGTACCCCTCTCTTACAATGGAAAGAGTCCATTCTTCTGCTGTTATCTGCCCCCATCTGGGGGCAAAATTACACAACCTTCTTGGGATGGTGGAAGGCTCTGGCCTGTTCAGGGCCAGGAAGGCCAAGTTCTCTAGATGGGAGTCAAAACCCCTGTGGAGGCTGAGTCTGCTGGGCCGGTTGAGGCTTAGCAGTCTTTGATTTCCTTTGCTTTGGGGGCTGCTGTCCCTTTCGGGCGGACTGACCTGCAGAATGCACCTGCTGGGTATAGGAGGGATAAAACCTCTTCTTTTTAGAGAAGAATGGTTTCTTGTAGGATTTTCTCCTTGCAGGATCAGCTGTAGCCTTGGATAGTCTATCCAAAGTGGTGTTATCAGCATCCAGCTCATTAGCTTTCTCTTGCCAATTTTTGCCAAAGAGATTTTCGCCTGTACAAGGGATATTCCCCAGTTTGTCCTGTACCCAGAGTTCTAAGTCAGATGCCTGGAGCCAGGCAATCCTATGAGCACCTATGGCAATGACAGAGGATCTGCTTATGCACTCAAAGCAGTCAAAAGCTGCATGATTAACAAACTTGGAAACATCCTGGGCATGTTTGACAAGTGTAAGATAATCCTGCCTCTTATCATCTGGAAGGAGAGGGCTCATATGCTCTAGATCTCCTGTAACCTCGTTAAGGAACATTCCCATGTATAAGATGTAGGAACTAATCCTGGCAGAAAGCATAGAGACCTGGAATGTTCGATGCCCAAAGGCATCAAGAGTCCTATATTCACGTCCTGGAGGATTAGATGAATGTCTCTTTGCACTCTTGATCCTTCTCATAGCTGACTCCACCACTGTGGAATGGTGTGGCAACTGAGTTTTTTGAAATCCAGGACAAGGAGGTACTCGATACATGGTATCCAGCCTATGGGAATGAGGAGAGGTGGTAAGAGGTGTTTCCCACATTCTTAACATGAGATCATGCAAGATCTCATGAATAGGCAAAGTAGCCGCCTCCCTGATGAAATCCTGAAAGGATATATCCTCTGGAGGAGACACCTTATGTTTAGGAGAAGGCTCCTCAGACAGAAGTACTCCGGCATCGACAGAGCTGTCAGAGTCCTCAGAGTCATCAGAGGATTCAAAATATCTTCTGTCCGGGTGCTCTTGTAAAGCACGATACCAGTACCGATCGAAGTCGGTACCGGAAGGGTCTGGTACTGGCCTATCGATACTGGAGGAAATAGCATGACTCAGTGTTGGTAGCATACTCGCTGATGTCAATGCTGTTGGTACCGGTACCGATATCGGTACCGGCGTTGATATCAGTTGAACTGTCTGAAGTGGTCCCGAAGGCACCGATGCCGCAAGTAGAGCCGCCAGACTGCACTCAATAGCCAGGAATCTCTGGTCAATTGACACTGCTGATGCCTGAGTGTCGGTACTGGACGAAGCGGCCGGTACCCCAGAGCATGGCACCAGTAGTTCTGCCGAGGTTGAGGCCTCGAGAACATCCTGGAGCCCCGATAGTGCTTTGGAAGCTTAAGCCTCCCATCGGGGCAATTTTGCCGGTACAAGTCCCTCAAGGGCAACGCCAGAGGCATCTCGATGCTTGGAAGGAGATCTACCCTTTGAGGACCGGCCAGATTTATGTTTGGTTACCTGAGATCCATGGGAGGAAGACGAAGCCCTGGAAGACGTCGATGCCATGGATGCTGCATCCGAGGGAAAAAGGGTGCTAAGCTTAGCAGCTCGGTTCTGCCGACCCCTCTTCGACATCATCCCACAGGCAACACACTCCGAGATGGAGTGATCAGGACCTAAACATTTGAGGCACCACTCGTGAGTGTCGGTGACGGAGATGGTAGCGCCACACTTGGAACACTTTTTAAAACCCAAAGCGGGTTTTCCAATGTTGAGGAAAAATTGGGCCTAGTGTCCAAAATGGCGCATGGCACCCGAGAGAAAAAAGGCTGGAAAATCCAGATAAAAGATTAGAAATATTTTTTTTTGTTAAGAAAGAAAGAAAGAACCGGCGGTACTGGTATAGCGTCGAGGAAGGCAGACGCTACCATAAAAAAGAATGAAAAATATGGGATAATTTCTGCGGTGACAGGAAAACGACCTGCTGGCTGCGCGGAAAACGAAGAACTGGAGAGAGGCAGTTGAGAAAGGCGGGAAGGCAGCACGCAGGCGCTGTGGGATGCTCCCAAAAGCTTTCTAATTGGACGCTAGGAAGTGTTCCCGCGCAGGCTCCATCGGTACCGACGATACCCATATGTGAAGACTACATTCCTGCTTGTTCCTGGAGATAGGCTTGAAAGGATAGAAAGTCAAGACAATGGTGATGAACCACATGTTGAAGTAGTTTAGAAATAAAGGGAAGAATGGAGATGGGTTGATAATTAGAAAGACATAGGGTAAAGTGAGGGTTTCTTGAGGAGAGGTGTAACCACAGCATGCCTGAAGGCTGCAGAACAGTTGCAGTGGAAAGCAATAGGTTATGGATATGACAAATGGAACGATTGACAGTGAAGTAGACAGTTTAATAGATGGGTGAGAATGGAATCAGAGGAGCAGGTAGTGAGTTTCGAGGAAGCAAGGAGATGTGTGGTTTGCTCCTCAGTGATCTAAAAAAAAAAAGGAAGAAAGGATGATAGAGGTTACAGGAAGGATTTGGGAGTGAAGAGGGGAAAGGGGGGATGAAGACGACACCATGGGGGAATTCAAGAATAATCTTGTGAACTTTGTCATGGAAACAGCTAACCAAAGTCTGGACAGAAAGGGAAAGAGGGAGCAGAGGCATTTTGAGGAGAGAACAGAGTCGTAAATAGGTAGCGAGGTTTAGAGGCAAGAGTTAGTCAGGTGGACATAATAGTCTTGGTGAGTGCCATGACTGACTGGAAAGAGGCTAGCATGAATTTGAAAAGTAGAGAGCTGGATTTGAGTCAAATGCACTCAGCTGAGAAGGCACAGAAATATAGGTAGCAGCTAGGGCTAAGGTTCAGTACGCCTCACAGGACATGGCATGGGAGAAGAAAGCATCTAGAGCTGAGGAGAGTGCAGTGTTATAAGAAGATAGTGCCTCAACAGACAGATGACATAGTGGAGGAAAGAGGTGATGAGACAACGATAGCATGAGGATTCCTAAAGAGATTGGAGGAGACTTGGTGAGACTGAGGTGGGGGGTGATGAATAGTGAAGCTTAGCAAGTGATGATCAGATAATGGAAGAATTGAGTTGCAGAGGTTTGAGAGCAAGTAGTTAGAGAAAAAGATAAGGTCAAGACAGTGTCCATGCTGGTGAGTAGGGGCAGTACAGCACAACTGGAGGATGAATGAGAAGGTAAGAAAAAGGAGCTTATAAGGGTCAGAGGGGCTATCAACATGAATGTTAAAATCCCCAAGAATAAGGGAAGGGGAAAGATACATCCATAAAGAAAAAAATCCATGAGTCAAAGTCAGTGAGATAGGTAGAGGTGGACTCACCAGGGGGTCAAAAAATGACAGCTATCCAGAGAGGTAGTGGAGTAAACAGGTGGATGAAGTAGACTTCAAAGAAAGGAGCAATACTGAGGCAGAAGAGGTTGAAATTGGCAGGAACAAGAGAGCAGAAACCCAACACCAGCACCACGGCCAAGGGGACAAGGCATATGGGAAAACTGGTAGCCACCATGACAGGTGGCAGCAATTGAAGCAGAATCTTCAGGAAGAAGCCAAGTCTCAGAGAAAGAGGATGGAGAGCAAGAGATAAAAGAGGTCATGAATAAAGGTAAGTTTATTTGAGATGGAGTGTACATTCCATAAGACGCATGAGAACGGGAGAGAGGAGGAGAGGGGGAAAGGAGAGGAATATGAATGAGGAGTTCCATGTGGATCTGCCCTGACAGTGAAAAAGTCTAGGGGGGGGGGCAGGGTTGGGATTGGTATCCCCAGGGGGGGGGCAGGGTTGGGATTGGTATCCCCAGATAAGAGTGTGGGGGAGAGAGGAGGTGGTATGACTGTAATGAGGGCGAGGTTCTTTCAGAGAGAGAGGAGATGGATGAAAATGGTGGAAGAAAATCGTGATGCTGTTGTTGTTGTTGTTAAGTGCCGTCGAGTCGGAGTCGACTCATGGCGACTCTCTGGATAGCTATCTTAAATTGTGTTCGGTCTTCATTCAGGCGGCTCATTGTTGACAGACTGGTACCCGTGGCTGCTGTTATTGTATCGATCATCTCATTGCTGGCCTTCCTCTTTTGCGTTGACCTTCTATCTTGCCAAGCATAATTTCTTTCTCTAATGATCTCTCTCTTCGCATGATGTGTCCAAAGTATGAAAGTCGAAGTCTTGTCATCTGAGCTTCTAAAGAAAGCTTAGGTTTGATCTCCTCTAGTACCGACTGGTTTGTTCTTCGGGCAGTCCATGGTATACACAGTATTCGCCGCCAGCACCATAATTCAAAGGCATCAATTTTCTTCCTGTCTATCTTTTTCACTGTCCAGCTTTCACATCCATATGATGTTATTGAAAATACCATGGCTTGAACAA
Source organism: Ichthyophis bannanicus (assembly GCA_033557465.1). Taxonomy (NCBI): domain Eukaryota; kingdom Metazoa; phylum Chordata; class Amphibia; order Gymnophiona; family Ichthyophiidae; genus Ichthyophis; species Ichthyophis bannanicus. The sequence goes on along the minus strand of CM066034.1, from coordinate 431,060,164 downwards.
GTCGAATCTTTGTATGGAGAGAGACATCTCTGCTCTTGAGAATCTTATCTAGGTCTTTCATAGAGAGAGGAGATGGATGAAAATGGTGGAAGAAAATCGTGATGCTAAATAGCAGATAAGGTAGACGACATGATGGCAGAAGAGATGAGGATACTAAGGAGGGGGTGATAACGAGTGGGGGGCTTGAAATCATTGATATGAGGGGACCTCTCTTTTTCTCTCTCTACACTCAGTCCCTTGGTGCACCTACAGTATTTCCCTCCCATGGCTTTCAATACAATCTTTACACTGACAACTCTCAGGTCTACCTCTCTACACCTGAAATCTCTTCAGGAATCGAGGCCCAGATCTCTGCCTGCTTATCTCACCGCCATCTGAAACTCAACATACTCAAAACTGAGCTCATTATGTTTCCCCATAAACCCACCTTCCCCCTTTCTCCCTTTCTATTTCTGTGGATAACACTACACTCCTACCCGTTTCCTCAGCTTGCAACCTTGGAGTCATCTTTGACTACTCTCTTTCTTTGCACACATCCAACAGATAGCTAAAACCTGTCGCTTCTTTCTCTATATCAGCAGAAAAATTCATCCCTTCCTTTCTACCCACACTACTATGGCCCTTATCCACTCTCTAGTCACCTCCCATCTTGACTATTGTAACCTGCTCCTCACTGTTCTCCATCTGAATCATCTCCCTGCCCTTCAATCTGTTAAAAACTAAGCTGCATGGCTTATCTTCCGCAAGTGTCGCTATTTTATTTATTTATTTTATTTAACAGTATTTCTAAACTGCCTTATCTTATTAATCAAGGTGGTATCACAGCAAACAATCGGGTAAAGTGAGCGTGTTATTCATGCAGTGAGGGTGAAACTTCGACTTGGGTGTATGTTGTGTTGTGTGCGAGATTAGTTTGAGCTATGTACAATGTGCGCTATATACATTGGGGCTATAAAACATTTTCTATACATATAGTGTTACGAGGTATCATGTGCTGTTATACATTCTCTGAGGTTATGTGATGTGTCCATAGTGTTCTATGAACAGCATGGTCTTCAGCTGTTTTCTAAAGTCTTTGAGGTCTGTTGTTGCCCTCAAATCATCCGGGAGTTTGTTCCATATTGTTGGAGCAGCCATGGAGAGTGCTCTGTCTGTTGTGTCCTTGCGTGTGTGTTTGAATTCACTTGGGGTGCTGACTCGGTTGTGTGTTTGTTTTCTTCTTGGACGTGTGCTCATAGAAACATGACGAGAGAAAAAGACCACATGGTCCATCTAGTCTGTCCTTCCATGTAACCCCTCTTCTCAGTCACTTCACTGGCTCCCTATCCATTTCCGCATCCAGTTCAAATTTCTCCTACTGACCTATAAGTGCATTCATTCTGTGGCTAATCCCTACCTTTCTTCTCTTATCTCACTCTGCACCCCTCCTCAGGAACTCTGCTCCTCTGGCAGATCCCTTTCATTTGTGCCCTCCTCTGCCACTGCCAGCTCCAGACTTTGTTCATTCTACCTTGCTGCTCCATATACTTGGAACAAATTACACGCGTCAGCATGCTGGGCTTCTTTTCTAGCCCTATTCAAAGCCAGGCTAAAAACACACATCCTTGAGGCAGCTGTTGGATGCTGATACCTCTTCACTCTCTTCTTCACTACTTATCTGTATCTTACCATACTCTAGTCCCCAGTTTTGTGATGTTTTCATATCGATTAGATTGTAAGCTCTGATGAGCAGAGACTGTGTCTTACATATGTACAGCCAGTGGCATAAGTTAGAATGAGGGGACCCAAGCAAAATTCTGCTGAGGGACCCCCATTGTCATTGCAGTGGCGTGCCCCCCTGTGTGGGGCATCACTTCATGTAGTGCCTCCCCATGCTCCTAATACTACTACTAAGCATTTATATAGCGCTACCAGGCGCACGCAGCGCTGTACAAAGAGAAAATACACAAGAGACAGTCCCTGCTCAAAAGAGCTTACAATCTAAAAAGACAAAACAAGAAAAGGAGAAGGATAAGATAAGAGCAAGGGCAAAAAGACGAGAGCAATAGAGACAGGACAAAGGAAAGAGGTAAGAACAAGTGTAAGAGGAAGTAGGATAGGTGAAATAAAAGAGGGGAAGGAAGGAGAACAGCAAAATCAAGAGCCAAAGGCAGAGGCGAAAAGATGAGCTTTTAACTTAAGTTTGAAGAGGGACAAAGAAGATGCCTGATGTATAGACAAAGGAAGTTTATTCCAAGCGTAAGGTGCAGCAAGGTGAAAAGAGCGGAATCTGGAGTTGGCAATAGAGGAGGAAGGGCATAGCAAGAAGCAGCTGGCTAGAAGAACGGAGTTCACGAGGGGGGGAGTAAGGAGAAATGAGAGAAGAAAGGTACTGAGGAGCTACAGAGTGAATGCACTTATAGGTCAAAAGGAGAAGTTTAAAGTGAATATGGAAACGGATACGGAGCCAGTGAAGAGATCTGAGGAGAGGAGTGATATGGGCAAAACGAGGCTGATGGAAAATCAAACATGCAGCGGAGTGTTGAATGAAGGGGGGGGGGGAGATGAGTCTGAGGGAGACCAGCAAGGAGCAGGTTACAAGACGGGAGGTGATTAGGGAATGGATGAGGGTTTTAGTATTGAGTTCAGAGAGAAAGGGGTGGATTTTGCCAATGTTGAAGAGAAAGAAGCGACAGGTCTTAGCGAAGAGTTGGATATGAGAGGAGAAAGAGTCAAAAATAACACCCAGGATTGCGAGCGGATGAAACAGGTTGGAGAACAGAGCCATCCACAGAGACTGAAAAAGAAGAAGGAGAAAGGGAAATTTTAGGAGAAAAAATGAGAAGTTCGGTCTTGGCCATGTTCAATTTCAAGCGACGATGGAACATCCAAGCAGTGATGGCAGAGAGAAAGCAAGAGATCAGGGACTGGAATGCAGAAGAAAGATTAGGAATAGAGAGATAGATCTGGGAGTCATCAGCATGCGACAGAAACAGTGTGGCAAACTTACTTTATTATGTTTCCCATGCTGCTCTGCTCTCGTATGTTTGCAGTGGTGTGGCTGTTATCACAAGACTTCGGCCCAGTGACAAACAGCTGCCAGGCCCACAGAAGACTTACAAGAATGCAGCAGTGCAGCAAACATGATAAAGTAAGTTCTACTGCTGCCACTGTCACCACTATGTGGATCTCCTTTCTGCCCAGGCCCCCCTGCATTGTGGGGGGCTGCTTGGGTAGAATTTACACTAGTGTGTACAGTGTTGCATATGTCTTGTAGAGCTATAAAATGATTAGTTGTAGTAGTAGAAGATTAGGGAGTGTCAATAAAGGAAGAGATGTTGATGTGGAGCCATAGAAATGAGATAGAAAGGGGAATAGAAGTCAGAGAAAATATAAGATGGATAGGCTGGAGAGAGGTCCCAGGCAATTAGGGTGCAGCTGTGAGTAATAGTGGTAATAAGCACTGCACAGCTATATGAGACTATTAGCCAAGGGGTGGGTGGGTGGGAGGGATAATAAAGGCGGCAGAGAAGGAGGAAGGAACAGCCAGAAGAAGATAGCAGAGAGCTGAACAAGATCACAAAAAAATTCAAATAAAATAAAACACACCAGACAATAATAACTAATAAATAAATATATAGATAGATAGATATAGGCCCAGAATTCAAGACAAGCACAAACAAAAATAGGAGGTGGTCTAGCCAAGCCCAGGAACACAGGGCAAAGGCTTGCAATGCAGTTGCTCTCACCAAGAATCAGAAGCAACAGAGGGCTCAGCACATGTGCAAAGAGGAAAAGGACCTAACAAAGCCCTCTTTAGGGGGTGGGGTGGGGAGGGGCCTGTAAACTTGGGAAAGCTACTTTTATCTCTGGGAGCCAGCCACAAAGAATGAATCTACTTCTTGGTATCCTCCTCAACTAGCCACCGTCAGATGTAATGCTGGACCTTAATGTACTTATGTTTTTCAGAGAACAAATTACTCAAACCCTCCAGGAAGAAATAATTGGGAACTATCGAAGTCAGAAAGAAGAAATGGTTAATCATCAGGGATTCTGAGTTAGCTACATTTTATCCTAGAGTTTGCATATTCCTGTTCCTGGATCTAGGGCAACGATGGGTTATAGCAGTGGCACTTTTGGAGAATGCTTACGGCATTGCACACAGAAATATTGCTCTGACCTGTACACATCATGCTTGGTCTCAAAGCACCGGTTCTTCTCCTTGATCCGCTCCGGGGGTAAATAAGCAATGGTCCCGCAGAGCCCATCTATGCTGATGTCATGGGAATGTGACAGGCCATTCCACTTTGCTAGTCCAAAATCAGAAATCTGAAGAAAGCAGCGACAGGATTAGCTCTCAATTTATTTTCAACAGTACAAATCTGAATTCTTAGTTTTTCCCCAAATATTTCCATTTCTCTTCTTCTTCTCTCTAACCCTTCCAAATTTAACTTCCTACTGGCACATGTCATTATATTACGGAAACAAATGCTGGAACAGGCATATTATGGATAGTGAAGGATGGAACAGTAAACCGTTTACTCTTTCAAATAGTACTAGGAATAGCAACATTCCATGAAATTAGCAGATAGCAGATTTTAAACAAATTTGAAAAATTGTTTCGCTCAATGCACAATCAAGTTGTGAAAATTTTTGTCCAATCATGTAGTTAAGGTATCTTGCATAAATGGGCTTAACAGGGGTTTGGACAAGTACCTGCAAGAAAGATCCCTAAAACTATTAACTAGATGGAGAAAGCCATTCCTTAGTTCTGGAAGCAAGCAACAAGGAATACAAACTTATCTTCTTATTTCTGAGCCTACAGTCTGAGTGAGACATGGGATGATGCTGGCAGCTCTGGGCATTGTAGTCCCCTGGAGGTTACTAAGTCATGAGGGCATAGTTTACACTTCTTTATACTGAAGGGTCCAGTCCTTTAAAAAACAAAATGGAAAACATGAATTCCACATTTGGCAACCATAGGCATCTTGCCACTTTGGCTGCCCATGAAAATATTCTAAACAAACATTGATTTAATGTTTACTTTTGATTAACCACCTTTTGATACCAGAACAATACTGCACAAGACAGGGATCATGGGCATGCCCATTTCAGCTGGCACAATTTGTAATATAAGAAAAAGGGGGTAATGATCTATCAAGCTCAGCATCAGTGGCCTATCTGGGTGTCCTGGAAGTATGTGAGAAGTATTGACAAGATACATTCACTGTTGCTCACTTCCAGGAGTGATGACCCCCATGTTTTACCAGGCTAATACCTAACAGGAAACTGACATTTAACTTACCGGATAATGTCCATTCCTCAAGTCCTGCTAGGCCAGTTCAGACAAATAGGTTGTGTTCCCCTGCCAGCAGAGCTGGAGACAGAGAAAAATCCAGAGGTTTCAGATGAACTCATCCTGCAATATATCTGCAGCAGCTAAGGGCATACAACCCCAATATTCTTACCCAAGCCATAGATAAAAACCCTGGCCATTCAAGCCTCCACAAGAGCAACAAGGACTAACAGTCCTGTAGGGCTGATACATGTGGCCTATTCTTAACTAAAGCCTGAACCAAAACATGTGGAACCCTTTTCTGATGTTTAAGCACCAAATCTGCAGATCAAGCAATTCTGTCAAAGTTATGTACTATACAGCAGAGTCATTGTTTTCAATTCATGACTATGTGCCAGAGAATTTGCTGCTGAGGCCTGTTCTCATCCAGAGACTGTACTACTGGTCCTAGCATTTGAAACAATATATGAACTAGCAAACCAGCATCCTTCTCTCACCATGGATCTTTGTTTGGAGAAGGACCACCTGACAACTGTTACCTGATTCGCTGAAGATGTCACACAGACCGGCCAATCCTGAAGCAGTGACGAGGAAGTCAAGACAAAGAATTATACGCTCGACACAGCAAATAGAATGCTAGGTATCATAAGGAAAGGAATGGAAAATAAAACAAAAGATATTATAAAAAGTAATTAGATCTTACCTGCTAATTAGTGTTCCTGAAGGAACGACAGTCCAGTCCCTTCACTTCTGGGTTGCGCAACCCTTCCAGCAGCTTGGAGGCTGAGCCCAACCTTTTTGGGGGATGGAGCGGTATAAATACCACTGGAACCACCCACAGACCCCAGTAAATCGAATGAAAAAGCAGACTTAACGAACTTCCATTAACAATCTACCTAAACTAACACCGCAAAGAATATCTAACAACCAACTTCTTTTTTTTTTTTTTTAATAAGGAATAGGAGTAGGAGCGGGGGAATGGGCCCCGGGAGGAGGTGGTTTCCATAAGTCTGCCCGAACCGCCTTTCACTTGCACTCCCTCTCCTAGAACTGGCCTCACGCTCGGTCCGTAGCTCTGCCCCTGACTAATAGACCTGAACGGCTGCCGGAAACCGGGTGGGATCAGGGACTGGACTGTCGTTCCTTCAGGAACACTAATTAGCAGGTAAGATCTAATTACTTTTTCCTTATCGTCACTCCAGTCCAGTCCCTTCACTTCTGGGATGTAACAGAGCAGTTCAATCCTGGGTGGGATCCGGCAGACCGGACTGAAGAACCGCCAGAGCAAACCGAGCGTCTGCTGAACTCTGCACGTCCAGCCTGTAATGCTTGGTGAAGGTATGCAGAGAGGACCAAGTCGCTGCCCTACAAATATTCAGAGGGGGAACTAGACTGAATTCTGCCCAAGAGGTGGCCTGCGCCCGAGTGGAGTGCGCCCGCAGTCCCACCGGAACCTGTTTCCCTTTCAGGATGTAGGCGGAAGCAATCGCTTCTCTGATCCACCTTGAAATGGAGGCCTTGGCGGCCGCCTCCCCTTTGTGCGGTCCACCGAACTGAATGAATAGCCGGTCGGATTTCCGGAAAGGAGCTGTGCGGGAGAGGTAATGCTTCAAGGCCCTCTGGACGTCGAGGAGGCGAAGCTTGCTATCCCTACCTTCCTGTCCCTCGGCCGAGAGGACCGGGAGAGTAACTGTCTGATTCACATGGAATGGGGAGATAACCTTGGGCAAGAAGGAAGGAACCGTGCGCAGGACCACCTTATCCTTGAGAAATGACAGAAAGGGGGGCTGAGAGGACAGCGCTTGTAATTCGGAAACCCGTCTGGCCGAGCAGATGGCGACCAGAAACACAGTCTTCAGGGTTAAATCCTTTAAGGAGGCCTTCTTTACTGGCTCAAAGGGTTCCCCGATCAGGGCATTCAGCACCAGGTTGAGATCCCAAGGGGGGATGACCGATCTCCGTTGAGGCCGCAGACGTCTAACCGCTCTTAGGAACCTGGATACGTCCATGTGGGCCCCAAGGGTCTTGCCGCGGACCTTACCTCTATAGCAAGCGATGGCAGCCAGCTGGACTCGTAAGGAACTGTGTGCTAGGCCCTTGTCAAATCCTGCTTGCAAGAATTCCAGAACCTCCGGAACTGAGGCCGATAGGGGCTTTCTTCGGTGCTCCGCACACCATGCCTCGAAGATGCGCCAAACCCTTACGTAGGAGAGGCAGGTCGAGCGCTTCTTAGCTTTCAACAGCGTCGTGATCACCGCTCCTGAATAACCTCATTTCAGGAGCCGCGCCCTTTCAATAGCCAGGCCGCAAGCGAGAATCGATCCACGTGAGGCATCCGAACCGGGCCTTGCCTCAGCAGGTCCCTTTTGCAAGGGCGCCCGCCAAGGCCGGTCGGCGACCAACCTCACCAGATCCGCATACCAGGGGCAGCGAGGCCAATCGGGAGCTATGAGGATTACTAACCCCTGGTGGGACGCCACCCGCTGGAGGACCTTTCCGATAAGAGCCCAAGGGGGGAAAACATAGAGAAGACCCTCGGAGGGCCATTTCTGGGACAGGGCATCCAGGCCTTCGGGCATTCTTTCCTTCTGTCGACTGAAGAATCGGTCCACCTTGGCGGACGAGAACCTCGCCATGAGATCCATGACTGGGAGCCCCCAACGGGTCACTATTTGGTCGAAGGTCTCCTGCTCCAGTTCCCACTCTCCGTGATCTATCTTGTATCTGCTGAGGTAATCGGCCGTGACGTTGTCCGTGCCGGCCATGTGCTGAGCTGAAAGCGCTTCCAACCGAACTTCCGCCCACTGGAATAAAGCGTCCGCCTCCTTCTCCAAGGCAGGACTGCTGGTGCCGCCCTGGTGGTTGATGTAGGCCACCGTGGTGACATTGTCGGAGAGAACGCGAATTGCTCTTGTTTGTACTAAGGTCTCTAGGGCCTTGAGCGCTAGGGTGACGGCCCGCAATTCCAGTCTGTTGATGGGCCATTGAGACTCCAATGGTGTCCAGCGACCCTGGACGAATTGATCCTCGCAGTGAGCTCCCCAGCCTGCCAGACTGGCGTCCGTCGTCAATAGTAACCACTGATGAGGTTCGAGGGGCGTCCCGCGTTCCAGATTCCTTGGGCACCGCCACCAGAGGAGGGACTGTTTGGTCCGCGGAGCACAAGGCAGCTGCATTGACAGGGGATGATGCTGGGGGGACCACCGACGCAGTAGAGCCCGCTGCAAAGGCCGCATGTGAGCCCTGGCCCATGGCACTACCTCTATTGCCGCCGCCATTGTTCCCAGTACCTGGAGATAATGCCACGCTGAAGGGTTTCGTCTGCCCAGAAACTGCGAGACCAGGAGCCTTAGGTCTCTTGCCCTCGTTCGTGACAGAAACACTCTGCCTATTCTGGTGTCGAACCTTGCTCCGAGATACTCGAGTTCCTGGGAGGGATCCATCCTGCTCTTTGTTCGATTGATGACCCATCCCAACTCCTCCAGAACCTGAATTACCCTGGCCGTCGCCGAGCGACTTTCCTCTTCCGACTTTGCTCGGATCAGCCAGTCGTCCAGGTAAGGGTGTACTAGTATCCCTTCTTTCCGTAGGAAAGCTGCTACGACCACCATCACTTTGGTGAAAGTCCTTGGAGCCGTAGCTAGGCCGAAGGGCAGGGCCTGGAATTGAAAGTGGCCTCTTGGCACTGCGAATCTCAGGAACTGTTGATGGGACTTCCTGACCGGAATATGCAAGTAGGCTTCTGTCAAATCGAGGGACGTCAGGAACTCTCCGCCCCTTACAGCTGCTATGACTGACCGTAGGCTCTCCATGCGGAAGTGTGGTACCCTGAGACAGCGGTTGACCTGCTTTAGGTCCAGGATCGGACGGAAGGGTCCTTCCTTCTTTGGTACCACGAAGTAAATCGAGTACTGACCCGAGCCGCACTGGTCTGGAGGTACTGGGACCACAGCCCCGAGCGCTATTAGACGAGCGAGAGTTGCCTCTATGGCTGACCTCTTTGTAGGAGAGCCGCAGGGAGACTGAACAAAGGCTGGAAGTATTTGTTTTGCAAATTCGAGAGCATAGCCCTCTCTGATCACCTCTAGGACCCATTGATCGGACGTGACCCGGGACCAGGCTGGAAGAAACTGCCTTAACCGTCCGCCCACCGGCAGCTCTTCCCCCTGGACCCCCGTCATCTCATTGTTGTTTTCTGGGGCCCGAGGAGGAGGAGGATGACCCAAAACCTCGACCTGCTCCTCGAAACCCTCTAAAACCTTGACCCTTAGAGGGAAAACGGCCCCTGGGAAAGGGGTTTGACCTGGCTGGGCGAAACCTGCGGGGTCCCGAGGCTGGTTACGCACTGGGGCTAGAGGGCGACCTTGCTTCGGTCTGTCTTCCGGAAGCCTGCCTCCCTTAGACTCGCCAAGGTCCTTTACCAGCTTCTCTAAATCCTCTCCAAATAACAGTTTCCCCTTAAAGGGAAGCCGACTCAGGCGTGCCTTTGAGGAGGCATCAGCTGCCCAATTCCGTAGCCACAAATAACGCCTGGCCGCCACCACCGAGGCCATGTTCTTGGCCAGACTTCTGATGAGGTCATACTGACTATCCGCCAAGTAGGCTGCTCCGGATTCCAATCTGGCAGCGTTGACCTGCGTCTCGCCCGCGGAGCCCTCTGCTGCGTGAAGCTGTTGTGACTACCTTAGATAGGCCCGGGCCACCCAAGCTCCTGAAACGGAGGCCTGCAAGGCGAGAGCGCTTACATCAAAGGCTTGCTTCAGGAGCGTATCCAGTTTTCTGTCTTGAGAATCCCTTAAGGCCGTGCTGCCCTCAACTGGGATAGTAGTCTTCTTAGTAACTGCTGATACCGCTGCATCCACCCTGGGAGACCTCAGCAGCTCTTTGTCTGCCTCTGGAAGAGGATATAGACGCGTCATGGACCGGACTCCCCTTAAACTTGACTCTGGTTGGTCCCATTCTTCTGGATCATCTGACGCACCACCCTGTGGACCGGAAAAACTTTCTGGGATCTCCTGATGGCCTGGATTAAAGGGTCCTCCAAAGCCTCTTCCTCCGCTGGCGTGTCTGAGGCTACATTGAGAACTTTCAGGGACTCATTAATTAATGCTGGGAGTTCTTCCCGACGAAAGACTCTAATTATACAGGATTGATCTTGTTCTGGGATCTCCCCTTCCTCAAGTTCCTCCTCTTCCTCGTCCAAGTCCTTGTCAGAGTTATCCTCCTCCGGGGAACCCTGAGAGAGGGACGCGAGGGGCTCCTTACAGCTCAGACGGGGGCGCTTCGACGGTATGCCGGATTCCGGATTGCTTGCTCTCAAGGGTCTGGCTGACTTGTCTTCCGCCGACGACCCAGCCTCTCCTGCCCCTAAGCCTTGCTTACGTAAGCAATAAGCCTTGTGAAGTAGGAGAATGAAGTCAGGAGAGAAAAAAATCCCCGGCCCCTCCTTCTCCTGTGGGGGAGGGGCAGAGGCGGGGTGGGTAAATCAGATGACGTAGACGGAGGGAACTGAGACCCCCCCTCCCCTTCTAGAGGGTCTCCTGACCCCTGAGAAGAATGCGTCATGGCCAGGTTAATTTCTTGCTCCACGGAGGCAGCCACTGCAGCGCAGACCCTGCAGATTCCTGCCTCCGAGGAAGTACCCCTGCGGGTGCCACAGGATGGACACCGAGACTTGCCCGTCATGTCCCTGACAAGGTTTACTGAAGCCCTTCCTCTCCGAGGCTTACACAATTGGTCTAAGCAACAAAACTGCACAGAACAGATACAGAGGACGACCGCCCCTTAATAACTGTGAGAGTGAGTGCTCTCCCCTCTGGCAGATAAATTAATAGGTCCCCCGAAAAGGAACTAACACATCAGCAAAAAACGGGGTTAACACTAAATCAACTTTGAAATCAAATAAATCAAAATAAATCAAATAAATCAAGAGAGCAGATGGATTAAAAATAAATAAATAAACCCCAGTCCCTTAGTCCCAAGTACTTGCGGTTTATTGTTGCTGCCTGGGCCCGACTCCGCGGTCACTGCCCGTTGGCTCTACACGTGGTAGGCCTCACCACGTGGAGACCAGAACGGGGGACCGCGAGTCTGTCCACCGGGCCATTCCTCCCTCTGAATGCCGCTTGTAGCTGGGAACCGCTCTCCGGATTAAAGAATCGCTGTTTTAAACAGACTCCCTGAAGGTAAACAGGAGCTCCGGAGCTCGCCTCCGCGTCCTTCTGCTCCGGGACGGGAATGGCGGTGGCAATTGGATTGCGGCGGTGCCTCCAGCGCTCAGCCACCAGGAGGGCTTCGGCGCGAGGCAGGGCAGGTCTGCGGGAGATCGTGCAAGGTCCGGCCGAAACAGCAGCAGAAGAGAGCTGAGGAGGTCCTCCTTGCTGCTGCGTGCAGGAAAGCACCTCCGATACCCGGCTCCGGGGGGTGGGGGGGGGAGGGAGGAGGACGGAGAGAGCAGGCAGGAGCAATTAAAGGTACAGGACCTAAAGAAATTAAAAGGATAAAACCAAAAGGTAGATAAAGACAAAAAGAGAAAACTAAAAGGGAAGTTTATTTATTTATTTATTTATTTGTATTTCTTCTATACCGCACTCTTTTTCATCAGCGCGGTTTACATTAAACAGGAATACTCATTTCAATCAACAGACTGTGGTGAGTTTACATAAAACAGGAAATATACAACTGGGATTATAACTTAGGGAAACTATGTACATATTTGTAGCATGTATAGGACCTATATACACGGGATGGAGTTTCTTTTCATCATCTTAAGTAGGGCGGTTACACTTTATCTGTAAATGTTAGAGGGTTGATGATGTGCTTTGGAAATGTAGAATGAAGAGGTGATGCTTTATGGCTTTTCTAAATTGCTTGAGGTCAGTAATAGCTCTAATGTTGGGAGGTAGGTTGTTCCAACATCTGGGTGCGTAGTACGCGAAAGCCCTGTCTGTTGTTGATCGTTTGTATTTTGTGGCCTCATGTGGTGTAGTTAGGGTATTTGCCGCTGCTGACCTCCTAGATCTGGTGTTGGGAGTGTGATGGAGGAGTTTCGAAATTGATGACGGGGCTATAGTATTTATTGCTTTAAAGGTCAAGATAAGGGCTTTATATGTTATTCTGCAGTATATAGGGAGCCAGTGAAGCTCCATTAGGATGGGTGTTATGTGATCGCTCTTTGAAGCACCGTATAATACCCGGGCTGCGGCATTCATGGCTAGTTGTAATGTATTTAGTGAGTTCTTTGGGAGACCATGGAGTATTATATTCGCATAGTCGAAGTGGGGTGTGACTATGGCTTGGAATATAGTTCTGAAGCTGTCTGGGTCAAGCATATTTTTCAGATGGCGTAGGGTACTTATCTTGAAATAAATGGTTTTCACAGTGCGGTTGATATGTTCTTTAAAATCTAGGCGATGGTCCAGTATCACTCCAAGGTATCTTATGGAGGGCTTGATTGGGAGGTGTGCGTCTCGTACTCTTAGGGTCTCCGGGGGTGTGAATTCTCTGTTTTTCGTGACAATCAGTACTTCAGTTTTTTTGTAGTTTATTCGCATATTCTGCGTGAGTAACCAGTCTGCTATTGCATTAAAGCAATCTACTAAAGATGTGTAATCTGGGAGCTTGACATTGAATGGAGTGAATAGTAGAACATCATCTGCATAGATCAGCGAGGAAATGCCAAAGGATCGAGTGATGTTGCACAGGGGCTGCATGTAAATGTTAAATAGGAGTGCAGATAGGGATGAGCCTTGTGGAACTCCTTGTTTTAGCTGGAAAGGTTCTGATGTGCCTTTAATAGTCCGGACGTGTTGCAAGCGGTCTTCCAGGTATGATTTGCACCATTTCCATGCTAGACAGTGGATTCCCTTGTCATATAGGCGGGTTAGTAGTATTTCATGGTCAACCGAGTCAAATGCTGCAGATATGTCGAGGAATATTAGTGCGAAGCCCTTGTTAATGTCGTCTAGTCCACTGATGAGTGTGTTAGTTAATGTGGTCAACAGTGTCTCTACTCCGTGAGCTTCCCTAAATCCGTGCTGACTGGGATCAAGGGGGGAGGAGGTGTCTATGTGTTGTTGTATCTGATTATTGGTTACTTTCTCAATTATTTTGGATAGCAGCGGTATACTATCGGGCGGTATGATTCTTCTTTTGTTGGGTCTAGTTGATTGTTCTTTAGCAGCGGTCTTATGGAGGTCTGCTTTAGTGCTGATGGAAAGGTGCCTGTTGAGAAGGACATCTTTATTATTTCTGCTATGACAGGGCTAAAGTCGGATCGCATAGCTCTTATCCAGTGTGCTGGGCAGGGGTCGTTAGGTGCTGTGGTAGTATTCATTTTGACGATAATGTCTTCAACGCATTTTGCAGAGGGAGGGGAAAGTTGAAGGAGTGAAGAGGAGAGCTGAAAGAGAGGGAAATTTTGTCCTTGTTGCTGGAGTGGACTTTGGGATGAGGAGGTTTGTGATGTCGGAGGACTTTGGGGTGAAGAGGTTGTTGTTCTGATAGCTTTAGATTGTATGAAATTGGCATACTTCTGAGGGTGTATGGGTTCTTGTTGAGGTGGAGCAGGTTCTTTGGTTAATGACTTTACTATATTGAATAGCTCCCGGGGTTTGTTTAGGGAGCGGTTGAGGAGTTCGGCGTGGTAGGTTTTTCTTGTGTCCCATATTGTTTGACGATAGGATTGAAGGTGGGTTAAATATATTTGTTGATCTGTTGGGTTGTGAGATTTACGCCATTTTCTTTCGCCATTTTCTTTCTTTAAATAAAAAGGAAGACTCCAGTAAGCCCTAGGCTTACGGAACCCTCCAGCTGCTTGGAGGCTGAGAATACTGGGGTCTGTGGGTGGTTCCAGTGGTATTTATACCGCTCCATCCCCCAAAAAGGTTGGGCTCAGCCTCCAAGCTGCTGGAAGGGTTGTGCAACCCAGAAGTGAAGGGACTGGACTGGAGTGACGATAAGGAATGCCTCTATATCGTTCCATGGTGAGACCGCACCTTGAATACTGTGTGCAATTCTGGTCGCCGTATCTTAAAAAGGATATAGCGTTATTAGAAAAGGTTCAGAGAAGAGCCACCGAAATGGTAAAGGGGATGGAAGGATATTCCTATGAAGAAAGCCTAAAAATGTTCGGGCTCTTTAACCTGGAAAAGAGACGGCTGAGGGGAGATATGATAGAAGTCTATAAATTAATGAATGGAGTGGAACGGGTAAACGTAGATCGATTGTTTACGTTATCAGAATATAGAAAGACTAGGGGACATGCAATGAAGCTACAGGGTAAACTATTTAAGACTAATAAAAGAAAATATTTCTTCACTCAACGTGTAATCAAACTCTGGAATTTGTTACCGGAGGATGTAGTAAAGGCTGTTAGTGTAGCTGGGTTTAAAAAAGGTTTGGACAAGTTCCTGGAGGAAAGGTCCATAAACCATGATTAAGAAGGGACCCAGGATATCAATGCTTGACCCAGTACAAGCACTGCGGAACCTGTGTCTTTTGGGGAAACTGCTAGGTATGTATGACCTAGATTGGCCACTGTTGGGAACAGAATACTGGGCTTGATGGACCTTGGTCTGACCCAGTATGGCATATCTTATGTTCTTATGTTCTTAGACGTGGACCACTTTTTGGGCACCTTGAGACACACTTTTGGGGACTTTGAGAAACTTTGGCACTTGCAATGTGCTCTCAGCATTCTGGCAGTGCTTTGCATGTCAGCCTGCCTTCTTCTAAAAGACAGTGTGCAATGACAAGCACTAACCTCAGGAAGGAATGAATCTCTCTCACAGACCTGAAGCTCTGTGTTATCACGCAGCTTGCCCGGACTGCCTGCAGCCTGTGTTGGACCACTGCCATCCATTGCACTTTGTGCCATTCCAGAGACAACTTCTTGGACTCAGCCACAATCATCCTTGTAAAACTAAGGTACTGGTCTGAGTTCCCCCAGGGGTGAGCCTAGTCAGGCAGACAGCTAATTTTCTGTATGTCTGAATACAGCACGAATCTGTGACTTTGGTTACTAAAATGGTGATTTATAATCTTAGTAATTGTAATCATAGGGCTACATAACTTGCTACCTCAATTCTAATTTATTCTGTATCTGCATTATTTTTCTATCAGCAATAAAATGTAATTTATATATAAACAAAGGGTTAGTTCATTTGCCAGATAGACCTGTAGAATCTTGGGAAGAGGGAAGTAACACTCAGCCCTGGACCTATCGAGTATTTATATGTATTTATTTGCTACTGATAATAATCCCCACACTCCCAGGAACATAACTATATACAGAACATCCTTCGGATAGAAGGTCTGCTAAGAAGAATGTAGCCTACAGGGTCAAACCTCAGAAAATAGCATAATAGATGTACATATAGCATAGCAATAATGTATGTCATTACAGATCATAGCAGATCCTGGGGGGGGGTGGGGGCACACACATATTTGACACACAGAAAGAATCAAATAAAACAAGACCAATTAAAAAAGGAAATAGTTAAAACTGGGACATTGCCAGGACATGATTCTTGGCACCCTTATCAACAATTAAAATCAGTTTGAACAGAACCACCACACTCCCACTGCAGTAACATTAGACACACCTGTGTCAATACTCACATGGCTTGAATCAACCAATGAATGATGGCTATAATGTTTAAAATGGCCACAATCACTCTCTGTTCCATTTTCAAAATGGTGAAGACAACAGAACTGCTTGAGACTGTCAGAAAAGCCATCACCACTAAGCATCAAATTTCAAAAGGGTGCAAGGCCATCACCAAAGACCTTGGGATTCCTGGTCTGCAGTTCGCAATGTTAAGAAGTTTCCTGCTCATGGAACTGTCAAGAACCTCCCGAACCTCCCAGGACATAGTGGGAAATTAATCCAAGAAGTCTTTGAAGGTTAGTGCGAACTGTTGGAAAAACACTACATACAATATCCAAAGAGCTTAAGGCTGACCAGGAGCAATCCAGAGTGGTGGTTTCAACCTGTACCATATGCCGTTCACTAAACAAAGAAGGAATTCATGGGCAAAGGCTAAGGAGGACCCCACTACTCAAAGACAGACATAAAAAGGCACACCTGATCTTTGCCCAAACCCACCTTGAGAAACACAATCCTGGGAAAATGTTCTGTGGACAGATGAAACCAAACTTGAGCTCTTTTGCAATGCAGACCAGCGATACACCTTTCCTACAGTTAAATATGATGGAGGTTCCATAATGCTGTTTTGCTGCCTCAGGAACTGGAGACCTGGAATGTATTAAAGGAATGATGAAGTCAGAGCACTATCAAAGTATTTTGGAGCGAAATGTGCTATCTAGTGTCAGAAAGCTAGGTCTGGGTTGAAGGTCATGGGTCCTCCAGCAGGACAATGACTCAAAACATACATTTAAAAGTACAAAAGAATGGTTAAAAAGGAAACAAAAAATGGACTGTTTTAAACTGACCAGCAATGAGTCCTGATCTCAAACCAATCGAGAACCTTTGGAAAGAGCTGAAATCTGCCATTGGTAAAAGGAATTCTGGAAACATTCATGAGCTGGAACAAATTGCAGTTGAAGAGTGGGAGAAACTACTAGCAAACAGATGTTCGAAACTTATAGATGGCTACACTGCCAAGGGTTGTGCAACCAAATATTAGTGAAGGGTGCCATTAATCTTGTCCATGTCATATTTTGTCTTTTTCTCTGAAATTACTACGTCTACGCTGCACAGACTTTTTTTTTGTATACCTTTGAATATACTATTAAAATATTAGGATGACATACAGTTGGAATATTTCCAATTATTTCTCCAGATATTGTATGCAACATACCTAAAATGCAAGGGTGCCAATAATGTTGACCACAATTGGTGGGAAGATGATACGGCAGCCTTCAAGATGTCTGCACCGTAGGTGGTGTCTATCAGAGTGTGGACAGTGTCACAAGGTAGACCTAGGGCAGCCCGAGAAAATGGAGATCAGCACGAATGATCAGAGGAAAAATGACAGGGTAAACAAAGCAAAGTCAGATGGTTGCTATAGACAACCCAGGCACACGTGCACAAGGCCAATGAAGACACACCCAAGTAGCAAAGAAAGGGAACTTGCTTTGCCTGATAGGGATCAGCTGGGTGGAGGTGGAGCCAGGAGACACGAGGATAAAATATGCTCCCAAACAGTTAGAAAGAGAGGAGAGGAGTTAAGGCAACAAGGGTCACAACCAGAGAGACCGTGGCGAACACAGCTGAAGCCGTGGAGAGCATGGAGTTGGTATGAAAGAGAGAAAGAGAGTGAGAATGTGTTATCGGAGCAACAAGGGAGCCAGCATAAAGGTCTGAGGGGAGCCAGAGACCTGAATGAAACATTTGGAAGTCAGCAGCCTGATAGCGTGTATGTGCCTGCAAGACAAGAGAAATGTGGGAAGACTGCCATAGCAGGTACCAGTGCAAGAAATAAAAGTAGAGGCTATTTGCTATCTGAGAGGGTAAAACCCTGGAGTCATAGAAATAGCCACACAAAGACAAGCTATATAGAGGCTGAGAATAACTTTTCCCCTGGTCCCAGAAACCCTAGGAGAAGAGAGATTTCCTTACCAGAAAAAGCTGAAGATTTCCCTAGTGATTGTGAGCTCCCAGCTTCTAGTAAAGTTCCGTCTAAAGCTTTGCAATCTAGGTCAGCTGAGCTAGACCTTGAGCAGGCACAGAGCCTACCGTAATTACCCTACTAACAAGCTAAACAAGGATTTGAGTTATCTACTGGGTTACCCTGACAAGCTCAACTCAAAGCCATACGGTTTTACCCAGAGAGGCATTAGCTCAGAGGGAGAAAGAAACTTCCTGTGTGACGAAGCAAGCCAGTCATACTCTTATCCAACAGCTGATATTAAGAGCATAAATACAGGTGAACCAGAATTGATGGAATGTGAGAGTTCAGAGGTGTCTATGGTTCCTGAACCGATGGACTGTTCTTTAACTGTGAGTGACCTGGAGTTTTCTCTGAGATAAATTACTTGATTATGACCAGAGTATCAGTGCTGTAACTTATGTGCTAATTACTCTCTCTTACAAACGGCAGACGTAAGCTGTGCTATCTGCAAACAAAAGGAAAAGCCTACATAGGATAGTAAGGCTGTTTATTCTTTTCTTTTGTTTGATGTTTGAAGCTGAAGTAAGCTATTTCTGTTAACCATTTGTCTTTTGTTATATGCCAAAGTTGGCTCTTATTTTGTGTTGCCAAAAGGAAAGAAACCTCAAGGGACGGGGAATAAAGCCCTAAACATAGAATTACACTTGTTATGTGATTTGTACGAAGAAAGGCACAACTACCACCCTCAGGGAGCCAAGCAATACCGGTTCCTACCGATTGGGCTATGAGGGCATGACAACAGTCAAGTGGTAATGCTTGACAAAAGGTAGTATGCAGTAATATGCGGAAATATTTCTTTACGGAAAGAGTGGTAGATGTGTGGAGTAGTCTCCCAGTGGAGATAGTAGAGATAAGGACAGTAGCATGGGACAAACACAGAAGATCTCTAAAGGAAAAAAAAAGAGACTATAGTAGTTGATGTGGAAGGGCAGACTAGATAGGCCATATGTTCTTTTTCTGCCGTCATGTTTCTGTGTTTCTATGTTTCTGGAAAGCTATGACCACACTGCTGTCTGACAGATGTCTATCGTAGTAACATTATTATGCTGTGCCCAGGAGGAAACCTGAACCCATGTGGAATGCGCACGCAAATCCTCCAAACAGGCTGTTTTCGCAACAGATAGGCAGAGGCTATTGTCTCCTTTATCCCGCAGTTCAAGGTAGGCTTTGCGACTGCCCCACCCTTCCGCGGGCCTGCAAAAAGGACAAAGTCAGTCTGACTTCCGGAAGGAGTTAGTGACCTTCAGGTACCAAAGCAGCACCCTCCTTTCATTCACCAGATGAAGGTCCTTCTCCTTCTCCTGACATTGAAGGCAAATAAATCACCTGGTTTACATGGAAAGCGGACACCACTTTAGGCAAGAAAAAAGGAACAGACAGTAAAAACACAGCCTCTACTGAAAAGGACTGCTAGGGATCTCATCACAACAAAGCCTGCAACTCCAAGATATGTCTCACCAAGCAGTCTGAAACCAAAAAGGCACAAATCTTTGAGCATAGCCCTCCTCAAGGTCTTAAATGGCTCAGCCATCGAGGCCCAAAGAACCAAACTGATGACCTCAGTTTGGTCATCAAGACCCAAAAAAACCACCACGCACAGGGAGCACACAAGTGTTTAACTCCCCACAGAAAATGGGCCACATCCAGATGCAAAGCCAGGGAATGCCCCACCACCAGCCAAGGATGTCACCTGAGGGAAAGGCCCTTGTCATATCCATCCTGGAGGAAGGAGAAGAGCGCCATTAAGTCCGCAATGCGAGGACTGACCTGGCACGAGTGCTCAAAAAGATGCCAAATGAGTACATAGGAGAGACAGGTCAAGCCTCTTCTCACTTTCAGAAGTGTGAAAACCACAGCGGAAGAGTAGCTCTTAAATGTTAAGTGTCGCCTCTCAAGAGTCAGGCTGTAAGCGAGAAGGGAGCTGGATCGTCCAGCAGAACCAGCCCTGCCTCAAAAGCCCCCATGCCGATGGGAGCCGCAGAGGGAACCCTGCTGGAAGGGTATCAGATTTGCATACCATGGCCTCCCGAGCCAATCCATTGCAACCAGCACCATTGGATCCTGATGGCACTCTACATAACGAAGCACTCACCCTACAAGAGGGCATGAAGGAAACATGTACAGCAGAACCTGCTTTGGCCAAGGTTGAACTAGGCAATCCATGCCCCTGGAGCCTGCCTCTCTTCAGCAATTGAAGAATCAGTGCACCTTGGCACTGGTCCAAGTTACCATCAAATCCATCTCGAGGAGACTCCACCTGTCCACAATCCTCTACAACGCCAATCAGCTCAACTCCCACTCTGTATGTTTTGAGTCATTGTCCTTCAATCCAAATCTAGCTTTCTGACAATAAGTAGCATAATTACAAGTTGTCCACTCCCACAGTATGCTGTGCCAAGAGGACTAGAAGATTCTGCTCCATCCAAGAGAACAGTAGGGTTATTTCCCAGGAGACCCCAGAACTCTTCATGTCCCCTTGCCGATCGACATTGGGCATCACCATGGCATTGTTCTTGAAGCTCTGAACTGCTTTGCCTCAGACTATGTCCTAGAGATACAAATTGTCCTCACCACCAGCTGACTGATGGGCCAAGACGTCTCCCACTTGGTTCTAGTGACCCTGGGCAGTCTTTCCTTGGCAACGAGCTCCCCAGTCGAAGAGTTTTGCATCCATTGTCAACAGAAGTCACTTAAAATTATCCAGGGGAAAGCTTTTCAGCAGATAATCAGGTTGCTCCCACCATTTCAGGCTGGCTGACACCAAAAGGGGAAGAAGCCTGGTGTCGAAATCTTGGGTGCAAGGAGATTTGGTGAAAGTGAGTAAAAGTTGACTACTGATTATGCGTCAGCAGTAAGTCAGGAGTTAATTAAACCTCAGTTTTGTAGGAAAGATTCCTATGCAATTTTATGAAAAACATTTTGCATAACTATTCTGGTAGGAAACATCAGGTGAAATTTATGATAGGGAGTATTGGTAGGAAGCTTTTCACATGGCATCTGTAAAGAACAAAATTACTGAACATGTAGATGATCATGGTTTAATGGGAGGCAACCAATATGGCTTTAGCCAAGGAAGGTCTCGTCTTACTAATCTGTTATATTTTTTTTGAAGGTGTGAATAAACAGGTAGACAAAGGTAAGGCGGTTGATATAATGTATCTGGACTTTCAGAGAGCCTTTGATAAGGTCCCTCATGAGAGACTTTTCGCAAAATTAAAAAGTCATGGGATAGGAAACAGTGTACTATTCTGGATCAGAAACTGGTTAAAAGCTAGAAAGCAGAGGGTAGGGCTAAATGGACAATTTTCCCAATGGAGAAAGGTGAATAGTGGAGTACCCCAGGGATCTGTGCTGGGTCCGCTGCTTTTTAACATATTCATAAATGACCTGGAAATGGGAATAACGAGTGAGGTTATCAAATTTGCAGTTGACACAAAACTATTCAAAGTTGTTAAAACTCATGAGGATTGTGGAAAATTGCAAGAGGATCTTGATATATTGGAAGACTGGGCATCCCAATGGCAGATGAAATTTAATGTGGACAAGAGCAAAGTTATGCACCTAGGAAAGAAAACCCCAAATTATGGTTACATGATGCAAGGTTCCACATTAGGAACCACCACCCAGGAAAAAGATTTAGGCGTCATCATTGATAACATGTTAAAACCCTCCGTCCATTGTGCAGCGGCAGCCAAGAGAGCAAATAGAATGCTAGGTATCATAAAGAAAGTAATGGAGAATAAAACAAAGGATATTATAATGCCTCTGTATCGTTCCATGGTGCCTTGAAAATTGTGTGCAGTTCTGGTCACCGTATCTTAAAAAGGATAACACGTTATTAGAAAAGGTACCGAGAAGAGTCACCAAAATGGTAAAGGGAATGGAAGGATACCCCTATGAAGAGAGGCTAAAAATGTTTTAACCTGGAAGAGAGACAGCTGAGTGGAGATATGATAGAGATCTATAAATTAATGAATAGAGTGGAACGGGTAAAAGTAGATAGATTGTTTATGCCTTCAAAATATAGAAAGACTAGGTAGCATGCAATGAAGCTACAGGGTAACCTATTTAAGAATAAGAGAAAATATTTTTTCACTCAATGTGTAATCAAACTCTGGAATTTGCTACCAGAGGATGTAGTAAACGTTGTTAGTGTAGCTGGGTTTAACAAAGGTTTGGACAAGTTCCTGGAGGAAAGGTCCATAAACCATAATTAAAGTGGACCCAGAATATCCACTGCTTGACCCAAAACAACCTGTCTCTTTTGGGGAAACTGCTAGGTACTTGTGACCTAGATTGGCCACTGTTGGAAACAGGATACTGGGCTTGATGGACCTTGGTCTGTCCCAGTATGACATATCTTATGTTCTTATGTATACAAAATAAATTGAAGATCATTTATCAGTGGAGTTCTGAGTTTCTGAACCGTGGTATGGGAGATGCCCCCCTTGAGCATCCTCAGGTGCCTGGCCATCGTCTTGATTATGTTTAATGAACAGCTGATCCTATTCTGTGTGTGTGTGTCAACGTGATGGAAAATAACTGGTTGCTACTGCAACAAGGTATAAGGAAGGGGCTTCTTGGCAGTCAGGCCAAAGAGGAAAGTCTTGCCCATGGGGTGAACGCGTGCACCACCTGGGAGTCTTCCTGATTGAAGGTCTCTCCCTGCCTGGCTGAATTTGGGACTTTTTCAGTTGAAAGTATTGGCATGAGATGAAGCTTACAACTCTTTCAGTGATATATTGTTCTCTTTTATCTTACTTTTATGCACAGCTTAACTAATCATATGTGGATTAAGTGAATTACTTGCTTTCAAGTTAGTTTATTTATAAAATCTAAAAAAAGGTAATTATCTCTATTCTGAATTATATTAGTCTTTATTTCGCACCCTGTTTAGGCAAGACAGGAGACCAGCAGGACAGCAAGTATGTTTGCAGCAGACACGTGCGCTTGCGCCAAGGGGACCATCTTGATTGTTGCTGCTATCAAACCTAGGAACTGGAGAAGTCTTGGGAGTCTGCTGCTTCCAAAATGCACTCAGTGGAGAATGCAGCTTCTCCGCCCTCTTCTTGGGCAGGAAACACCTTCCTGATGCAGTGCTGAACTGTGTCTTCAGGTACGTTGGTATGTTCCATGAACCTCTTGTCATAGTTGATCACCCAGCCCATCCTCTCCAGAAACTGCACCACTCAGGTGACACTTGAAGAGCATGACCTGGCCCAAATAAGCCAGTCGTCCAGGCAGGGCCACCCCAAGGGTTTCACACACCCCCCTCCCCGCACACTATGCCGTGCTGAGCTGCGCCGCCACCCCCTCCACCTCCCCCCCCTACTGCTAATTCCTGGCAACAGTGCCAGGATTGGGGGGAGGCTCGGCTCAGCAGTGGCATACCACTTCTGACTCCCCTCTGACAACTTCAGGAGGTCAGAAGTGGCAGGCCATGTGTGTTGAAGCGCCGTGCTGTGCTGCCCACAGAAGTCTCCCCATCCTAGGTGGCTCCCTAGCCTGCCTAGTGGATGGACCTGCACTGTGACCAGGTAAGGATACACACAAATTCCTTTGTGCTGCAGGGTGGTAGCAACCACAACTATAAGCTTGGTGAAAGTTCTCAGAGCAGTGGAGAGACTGAAGGGTAGTGTGACAAATAAAGTGCGAACTGAGAGCAGAAACAGCAGGAAGCACTGCTGACCCTCACGAATAGTAATGTGCAAGTAAGCCTTGGTCAAGTCCAGCGATGTAAGAAACTCTTCTCACTAGACTGCTCATATAACCAAACTCAATATCTCCGTGTGGAAGTGAAAAGTCCTTAGGTAAATATTGACGCTCTTGAGATCCAAAATAGGACAGAAGTATCTGTCCTTCTTTGGCACCACAAAATAAATGGAATACTGACCCTTATTTTTGACAAGCGGCACCAGCACAACAGCCTGGAGACAGAGGAGTCTCTCCAGATTAGCCTGAATGGTGGTCTTCCTGGCTGCAGACCCACATGGAGATATATCGGGAAGGTATCCAGAATGGGGGGTCCTTGCAATCCAGCACATAGCCAAACTGAATGATGTCGAGCACCTATCAGTCCAAAGTCATACATACCCATTCCTGGAAGAAGCAAGTGAGCCAGCTGCTGAGAGGAGACACTCCCAAACTCATCACTGCATCTGACAGGAGAACCCAGATTTGGAGAAACAAGGAGCCTCATGGGTCTGGGAATGGGAGACAGAGGGAGGTAAGGTGGCCTCCATGAGAAATACATCTGGGAATCCCTGAACCCTTGGGACTCCTCGTGGCAGGAGCAAGGAGAACCTAACACCGAGGAAAGGCCATGCTTCCCAGGCTCTTTAGGCCGATCTTCTGGAAGGCAATTTGGCTTGGAGTCTCCCCTTCTTGATCAGCTTTTCCAAATACAAGCTTTCCCCTGAAGGGAAGTCCAGACTTGGATGCTATGTCTGCTGTCCAGTAGCAAAGCCAAAGCCAGCAATGAGCCACCATGGAAAAGGCAATAGCCTTGGCTGCCAAGTGGACAAAATCATACATAGCGTCCGCCAAGAAGGCTGCTGCTGATTCCAGAAATGTCATCCTGCAGGAGCGAATTAATCCAATGGAATAGGGCACAACCCATAAGCCCTCCACAAACTACTGTCTGAAGAATAATGGAGGTGACTGAAAACTGGCTCTTTATGAAGGCCTCGACCTTGCAATCCACATGATCTTTAAGGGCTGCACCAACCTCCACTGGAATGGTGGTGCGCTTAGTAATTTCTGTCACTTGCACATCCACCTAGGGCAACTGCATCTAGGCAGAAGTTCTCCTGAGAGAGGACATAGAGCCTACTCACAACCCTGCCCCCTTTTAACAGGGCAGCAGACTAGTTCCACTCCAAACCAATCATGCTGTTCAGGACTGCTGGACATAACACACCGCAGAGGGTTTTTGGACCCCCTGCAAGAGGGGATGTATTTGCGGCTCCTGCTTCGCCAATGCAACATCCAACAGCTGAAGGGCAGAAGAAACTTGATCACCAGTTCCTCTTTCAAAACAAATGAATAATGGAGAGAATCATCCTTGTCATCCAGTGCCCGAGACATGTCCTCTTCACACATGAAATTATCGTCTGATCCCTTGGAACTTGAGGCAGGATCCTTAGCACTGCAAAGCTGATCAGAGTTCCCCAAATCCATCGTCTTCTGGAGGTGCTTCTGTGCAGAGGCCCCAGCATGGCTCTACTTGCCCTGCAATGCTCCCTCTGAGCAAGAGGGCCTCAAGGCTGATGGGTCCGAAGTGCCATGCCAGAAGGACCATACTTGTTAAAGGATAATAATTCTGGAGAAGATGGAGAGTTCCAAGACTCTGGCTTATCAGCCTTGGCCATTCCCTGAGCAGAAGAGAGGAGTGTCATTGGGAAATCCTGGTGGGAAAGCTTTGGTAGACTGACAAACAAGCAGAGGGATCCCTAACAGAGGCATTGACTCTTTCCAGCTGACTCCATTGCTGCCTGCAGAGCTTAAAAAAATAGAAGAGTAGTCCTATTCACCAACTGCATGGATGATATCCCCAAAGGGTGAGCAGAAGCCTCTATGCCAAGTAGCAGAGGGAGGGCAGAACGGCTGTCTCTCTTCCCAGAAGACAGGCACCTACATCAAGCACAGCAGCTTCCTGAAGCAAATCCTTCTGTTTAATCCAGGAGCACTGGGGTAATTTGTACTTATAATGTGCGCAACCTAAAGGCAGAGATGCCATGAGTTGTGGGGACAGTGCTCAGATTGTGGGCGCACTGACACAATGCGTGCTGACACACTCAGATATTGTGTGTACCAACACATGCAGTGTGGAAAACAAGTTAAGGCACAGCCATGCATCTGTAGTGCAAGCACAAGACAGGAACTAGCAGGAAAAACCTACAATCACTAACAGTTACGCTCCCATACCCGACAAGCACCCCACTTAGTAGCCGAAGTCGGGAGGCCCCACAGACAACTTTAAAAAAGTACAGCAGCATAGATTCAGTACAGAAAGAGGAACTTAGATCTGGTACTCACAACCTGGGAAGCCCAAGCAGTAATGTTGCCAGGCTCAATGTTATTCCACTACAGCCACATACCTCTTGAAACTTTCATCGAATCTTCAAGGAAGAGTTGGGGGAGGAGGAAGAGAAGGGGGCACCAAGGCTGTGCTAGGCTACGAGTCCTGATCCAACAATTGTGGCTGTTCACTGGTTCTTAACAGGATAAAGATGAGAAAATGAATTACCACTCCTCCTCCTTTGGCGAACCCAGGAGGGCATCGGTGTTGAGGGTAACCCAAAGGAAGCCTCCCACGTTGAGCTCAAGTGAGGAAGTTGCCCCTAAGAGCAGTTGCTTGCAAGCTAAATCAACCTCTTTCAAAGTTTTCACAAAGCTGCACAGATGTGTCCACACTCTGCTGAAGACAGAGAAATACTGAGTTGTATGCCCCTAGCTGCTCCAGATATAGTGCAGGATGAGGTCATCATAAACCTCTGGATTTTTCTCTGTCTCTACCTTTGCTAGTAGGGGAACACAACCCTCTTGTCGACAGTCTAGTAGGATGATAAGGAGTTACCTATGGCTTTATGGGCATGACAAGCATCTGCACAGAAGAGCTGTCTGTCTAATCTCAACATCACCTTCAAATTTGCAGCACAATAGCTAATGAAGAAATCTTGGAAATGCCCCCAAAATTACATTACAGGTGCACCAACTCTAGTCCTCAAGGGCCACACAGACAGGTCTGACTTTCCAGCTGACTGTGCTATGCAAATTAAACTGGCTTTCTGACCAAAATATACAGAAATTTGACTGATAAAGATCCATCGAGGGCAACCTGAAAACCAGACCTGTTTGCTAATCCTTTGAAACATTTATTAGCCTTATAAGAGATACCCCAGCTTCCAAACTTCTTTGTGGTTTTATTCTTGAGTCATGTAAAATGCTTCCAGTAAGAGTCCTTATTTAGAACATTAATACTACTGTAATATACTGGTAATCAGCAAAAAATGTAACCACAAACAGCATCAAGAACAAAAAGAAAATGATCAGAAATGGCATTGTTAACAGAATCAAATATCACTAAAAAGATTAAAGAGCAATCCAAATTAACCCATTCCAGAAACAGGAAGATCATAAAGTGAAATTAAAGGGCTGAGTCAGCATCAATGGTACCACAAGAAAACATTCTTTAGCAGATAGTATTAACTATCAGTTTTTTTCACATATTTTGTACGTGAAACAATTTGAAGCAGATGACTGATGAATGTAGTCGTTCTGCTTCTAGGTTGCTAGATGTGAACAACTCATTTTTATTTACTTATATTCTTACTTGGTTTGCAGCTTGTTGTGCTGTGAGGGCTTGTGTGCATCAGTGATGCTGAGAGCTAAGCTATCAGTAGTTTAGCTACTGGCAGGGTTTCCTAAGATAGACAGGTCTCAGCTGAGATGCCAGACTAAGACAAACCACTCATCTGGGCAGCAGCAGAATGAGACGGTGTTGTAAGCGGAGGATCATATTTCTATGACAAATGTAACAGTGGAATTAACTGCGCAGAAGAAAGGCTTGGCAAATCTACTTCTGTATCTTGCCTCGAAAACCCAATGGATAGTCACAAAACAAATTGCACTATAGTGCTGGAAGATGAGACCCCCCAGGTTGGAAGGCACTCAAATGACTACCGGGGATGAGCTGAAGTCTTCTCAGAGTAAAGCCAGCATTTATGATGCGGTTGGATCTGCTGATATAGCTGCACATGAAAAGAGTCAGAAGTTGCAAAGATATCTTATATATTGGGACGTGGAACGTACGAAGCATGAACCAAGGGAAGTTGGAGGTGGTCAAGAATGAAATGGAATGTGTACAACTTCATCTGTTGGGTGTCAGTGAACTGAAATGGATTGGCTTAGGGCACTTTGCATCTGATGATCATATTGTTTACTATGCTGGAAACAAAAGACAAAGAAGAAATGGTGTTGCATTTATAGTTAAGAAGAAACTTGCAAGAACTGTAATGAAATACAATGCAGTCAGTGAACCCTTAATTTCTATTCGTTTATGAGGAAAGCCCATCAAAACAACTATAATTCAGATATATGCCCCAACAACAGCTGCAGAAGAGGAAGATGTTGATGAGTTCTATGAACAAGTACAAGCTGAAATTGACAGAACATGCAATCCTGATAGTCATGGGTGACTGGAACACAAAAGTTGGCAACAAAGAAGGTGGCAAAGTGCTTGGAAAATATGGTCTTGGCAACACAAATGAAGCTGGAGAAAGACTTATAGAAGTTTGCAAAAACAATGATCTATTCATCTCAAACATCTTCTTCCAGCAACACAAGCACCGACTGTACACGTGGACTTCACCCAATGGGTTGTACAGAAATCAAATTGACTACATCTGTAGAAGACAACGATGGAAAAGCTTGATAAGATCAACAAAGACAAAACCTGGAGGTGACTGTGGTACAGATCACCAACTAATATAGTAACATAGTAAATTATGGTAGATAAAGTAATAGTATGCAAACTCAAGCTAAATTTGAAAAAGAGCAAGCCATTCATGAATGTAGCAAAATATGACCTTGAGAATATACCACTGGAATTTAAAGACTGCCTGAGAAATCCTTTTGCTGCTTTAGATACAAATAACAGAGTTCTAGAAGAGTTATGGGATGACATCAAGAAGGTTGTATTGGAAGAAAGCGATAAGGCTCTACATAAGGTAAAAAAAGCAAAAACAGCCAAAATGGATGACTGAAGAAACTCTGAAAATTGTCCAGAAGCTAAAGCCAGAGGAGAAAGAGAGGCAATCACAGAATTCAGAGATTTCCAACGTGCAGCAAGACAGGACAAGGAAAAGTACTACAATGACACATGCAAGGAAACAGAATCAGAAGCTATTAGAGGAAGAACAAGATCAGCCTTTCTAAAGCTACGAGAATTAAAGAAAAAATTCCAGCCCTCGAATTGGAATGCTACAAGGATCCATGTTGAATGATGCTAAGAAGATCAAGAAAAGGTAGAAAGAATATACACATAGTCATTATACTGGGATAGTAGAAACTGTACTAGAATACAGGATTTTAAAGACCAATCTAGAACATTAAAACTAAATTTTTATGAAAGTTCTCTAGAAGGGAGTCAAAGCCCCTGTGGATGCTGAGTCTGCTGGGCCGGTTGAGGCTTAGCAGACTTAGTTTTCCTTTGTTTTGGTGGCTGCTGTCCCTTTCGGGCAGACTGACTTGCAGAATGCCCCTGCTGGGTATAGGAGGGGTAAAACCTCCTCTTCTTAGAGAAGAATGGTTTCTTGTAGGATTTTCTCTTTGCAGGATCAGCTGTAGCCTTGGATAGTCTATCCAAAGTGGTGTTATCAGCATCCAGCTCATTAGCTTTCTCTTGCCAATTTTTGCCAAAGAGATTTTCGCCTGTACAAGGGATATTCCCCAGTTTGTCCTGTACCCAGAGTTGTAAGTCAGATGCCTGGAGCCAGGCAATCTTACGAGCACCTATGGCAATGGCAGAGGTTCTGCTTATTTATTTATTTTATTTATTAACATTTCTTATATACTGCACTATTTGACATCAGCGCGGTTTACATAGAACAAAAACATCCGACAAATTGCATATGTCTGGTCATTACAATTAACAAGGATATGGAACTTGGATAACAGGGTGAACTATATACATAAGAAGTGTAGTGAGAAAAGGATCTTGTTAGTTGTTTTACATTGTTGGGGACACCAGGGCTCATTCAAAGGGCTCATTCAAAGCAGTCAAAAGCTGCACGATTAACAAACTTGGAAACATCTTGGGCATGTTTGACAAGTGTAAGATAATCTTGCCTCTTATCATCAGAAAGGAGAGGCCCCCTAAGCTCTAGATCTCTTGTAACTTCCTTAAGGAACATTCCCATATATAGAATGTAGGAACTAATCCTGGCAGAAAGCATAGAGGCCTGGAAGGTTCGACGCCCAAAGGCATCAAGAGTCCTACATTCATGTCTTGGCGGATTAGATGCATGTCTTTTTGCACTCTTAATCCTTCTCATAGCTGATTCCACTACCATGGAGTGGTATGATAGCTGGGATTTTTGAAATCCAGGACAAGGAGGTACTCGATACATGGTATCAAGCATGTGAGAATGAGGAGAGGTGGTAAGAGGTGTTTCCCACATTCTTAGCATGAGATCATGCAAGATCTCATGAATAGGCAAAGTGGCTGCCTCTTTGGGAGCTTTAGGATATTGTAAAATCTCCAATTCCTTTGCTCTGGGCTCTGCTTCCGGAGCCACCATGATGGAAAGATCTCTAGCCACTTCCCGGATAAAATCCTGAAAGGATATATCCTCTGGAGAAGAAATCCTACGTTTAGGAGAGGCAGGCTCCTCAGAGAGAAGTACTCCGGTACCGACAGAACTGTCAGAATCCTCAGAGTCATCGGAGGATTCAAAATATCTCTTGTCTGGGTGCTCTTGTAAAGCACGATACCGGTACCGATCGAAGTCGGTACCGGAGGGGTCCGGTACCAGTCTGTCAATACCGGAAGAAACAGCATGACTCGGTGTCGGTAACACAGTCGCCGATGTCAATGCTGTGGATACCGGTATCAGTGCCGGAGCCGGTGTCCATACCGGTTGAACTGTCTGAAGCGGTTGAACCTGTGGTCTATTGATGCTGCCGATGCCTGGGTATCGGTACGGGACAAAGCAGCCGGTACCCCAGAGCATGGCACCAGTAGTTCTGCCGAGGTTGAGGCCTCGAGAACATCCTGGAGCCCTGATAGTGCTTTGGAAGCCGAAGCCTCCCACCGGGGCAATTTTGCCGGTACAAGTCCCTCAAGGGCAACGCCAGAGGCATCTCGATGCTTGGAAGGAGATCTACCCTTTGAGGACCGGCCAGATTTATGTTTGGTTACCTGAGATCCATGGGAGGAAGATGAAGCCCTGGAAGATGTCGATGCCACAGATGCTGCATCGGAGGGAAAAAGGGTGTTAAGCTTAGCAGCTCGGTTTTGACCACCCCTTTTCGACATCATCCCACAGGCAATACACTCCGATATGGAGTGGTCAGGACCTAAACATTTAAGGCACCACTCATGGGTGTCGATGACGGAGATGGTACCGCCACACTTGGAACACTTTTTAAAACCCGAGGCAGGTTTTTCCATTCTGAAGGAAAAGTTGGGCCTAGTGCCCAAAATGGTGAGTGGCACCCGACAGAAAGAGACTAGAAAGTCTAGAAAAAAAAGATTACAATTTTTTTTTTTTTTTTTAGAAAGAAAGAACCGGTGGTACCAGTATAGCGTCGAGGAAGGCAGACACTACCACAAAAAAGAATGAAAAAAAAATGGGATAATTTCTGCGGTGACAGGAAAATGACTTGTTGGCTCTGCGAAAAATGAAGAACTGGAGAGAGGCAGTTGGGAAGGTAGCACGCAGGCGCTGTGGGATGCTCCCAAAAGCTTTCTAATTGGACGCTGGGGAGCGTTCCTGCGCAGGCTCCATCGGTACCGATGATACCCATATGTGAGGACTACATTCCTGCTTGTTCCTGGAGATAGCTTTGTTTTCAATTGGGTACTAGAGGAACCCATTTCTTACAGTCAGTCACACAGAATGGAGCAGCAGTGGGGAACAAAACTTATTTTCTAGAATTTCTCCCAAATTGCATTTTCCCAACAGACTGATGCAACATACTGCCTGATCTAATATAAGCTCTTCCTGTGGAAGCAGGGACGGCCCAAGGGGGGTGCAGGGCCATGTGTGGAGACTCATTGCGGGGCCTGTGATAAGGAAGCTTATCATAGCTCAGGAAGGAGCTATAGAAAAGGTGAAGTGACTCTGAACAAGCAACCTGTCAGTTCTGGTAGAAATAAGAAAACAGAATTTTCCCATAAAAGACTACCAGTCCCAGAATGCACCAGGTTTCCAACAGCCATTAGAGGAGCTGAAGTGGGGAAACGTGTGTTCAATCAGGAGGGCTATGAGGTAATCCCTAAGCACTCATCTCAAAGGGCAGGGCCTGATTCAGCACAGCTGCGCTGTGTTAGGGAGGAGCACTCATCTAAGCAGAATAAAGGTAGAGTTTATTCTACAGAGAAGCAGCTTGAGCTTGATCATCTTCATCATCAGGAGGATCATCAGAAGCAGAAGCCAAACCGGACGGACAGAGAGGGAAAGAAACCCTTTGGAAGAAAGAGGAGAAAAGCCTTTGAGAGGTCTAGAAGAGTCCAGAGCAGTACGTATACTGGGAGGCATTCCAAGGGCCAGCATACACCATTGGACTGAGGAAAGCCAGAGGAATGGTGCTGCAGAGCTAGGAATCTCCAGACGGTACCTGTGAGGGAGACGGCTGCACGTGGAAGGGACCCTAAGACCCGTGCCAGAAGGTATGTGAAGAGAGATCCAGTGTCCAGGGATCTGGATTGGAAGGCTGGACATAAGAACTGGACTACATACTGGCCAGGCTATATAGAGAGGAACTCTAACAGCAATGGAAGCTCAGGTATGAACACTGATCTATGCCCTAGCTATAACCTTGAAAGACAGCAGGGAAACAAGTATTCTCCTGAAAGTGCTCCATTGGGAGATTCATCTGTGCCAATCCATGATATTGAACCCATGCTTGTTGAAGAAGGGGGAATGATAGCAGATGAAGAATGTGTTTACATGGACTGCTCTCTGTCTAAACTCCTTTGGTGATTTTCTGTTATAAAGTACAGCAACCATCACAAAGAAATACAAACTTGTTCTTTAATCTACTCAGAAAAGCTCCTGAGTAGGATTTTTAGCCACGCAGTAGAAAGCAAGCCAGCTAAGGGGTTTCAGCTGGATAACTGCTAGCAATTGAGCCTTACCTAATTGCTTGTGAGCACTGAGAGAATCACTTCTGAATCTATGTGGGAAGATGTAAGAAGTTAACCTGAAAAGAACAGTTTTTCTCTTCTTTGTGGCTTTTGTTTGTTGTTTGATACATGGCTAAGAAAATATTAGCTAAAGCCTACAGAAAAGACCAGTTTGTTACCAACCAGGTCTTATTTCTTTTGCTTTGATTGCCTGACAAGTTCAAATGTTGTTTTTCCTGATTTTGTTTTTCCAAGTTTAACACTGAAAGCAAGTAACCTGATTTATGTGCTACCAAGCATATCTGTGTTGGGAGAAATAACCCCATAAATAAATATCTTATTGGCTTTACCCAAAAGCACAACTAATTATTGTGAGCAGCTGTGTCTGGTGTGAATGAACTGCATTGCCCACAATCCCTTGCAAATCATATAGATATATGCACTTGCCAAGACTGTGAAGATTCTCACCCAGGCAGCCATCTGACAGGCCTCATTTGCATAAATATTTGCATAATGTTAACATGCGCTAACATTTAGTAAAAATGCCTCTTAATGAGTGTCTGGATAAAGAAAGACTACAGATTTCTACATTACTATACTGCAGTGCCAACCGCCAGGCACATTAGGAAGTACTATAAACGCTGCCCATTTAGAACACCTAACAAACACGCCGTATCATAACAGCACTACCAGGGCTCACAAAGCACCAAACCCTACCTATCAAAAAGGCAACACTGATGGACAGACTACGGAACATTGGCCTGCATGGATCCACGCTGAAATGGTTCCAATCATATCTAACGGACAGACAGATACAGGTCAAGATTGGCCCCAACAAATCTCATCCCATAAAAGTCATGCAGGGAGTACCACAAGGCTCCGCTTTATCAGCACTATTATTTAACATCTACATTCAGCCAATATGCAACATCATGAGAGAAAACAATATACAGTATACAATCTATGCCGATGACATAATGATTTACACACCCATCTCGATTGACAACCCGGACTACTCCAAAATAACAAACTGTCTCATACAAATGAACGACTGGCTCCAGAAAAACAACCTAAACATAAACTACAGCAAGACCGAGGCACTAATCATCACCCGTAACACCAACTTCATCCCCCCACCCAACATCAAGATAAAGAACACAAGCATACCCATAAAAACAGAAGTTAAATACCTTGGAGTAACTCTGGACAATGAACTGAATCTGAAAGCTCACATAAGCAAAACCACCAGGAATGCATACCACAGGATGAGCCTAATCCAGCGTCTCAAACCCCTCCTCGCCCCGGATCACTTCCGCACAGTCTGCCAGGCACTTATAACCCCACTCCTAGACTTCTGCAACCCGATTTATCTTGGCCTCCCAAAACAAACTCTCAGACCACTGCAACTGGCACAGAACATGGCAGCACGCATAATAGCCGGAACTTCAAGACAGGACCACATCACACCCATCCTGAAAGACCTACACTGGCTTCCAATCACCTCACGCATCAAATAAGACAATCATAAACATATTCAAAATTAAACAACAATCATCAGCCCTTAGCTTACAGACCCTCATACAACCTGACAACAGTACACAACCGAGGAGAAGGGGCACTTCCAACCGCGTCAGCACACCAAAGGAGATCACCAAGGTCCGGAAAGACACCTCAGAACGAGCCCTTTCCCTGCCTGCACCGACAATTTGGAACATGCTAACAGATGAACTTCGACTAACTACAGACATCAAAGACTTCCGGAAGCAACTAAAGACAACCCTTTTCATTGAACACTATGGGGATGTCACATGATAGACACACCATTCAGATATCTTGACACTGCATGTATAATAGCGCACAATGTAAATAGCGCATCATTAATCGAATATACCCCGACACACTCACACACACTCTGGAACACTGCATGACCCTCCCCTAAAAAACACTATTGTGATTGTTTGCTGTGAAAACCGCCCTGATTCAATGAAAAGGCGGGATAGAAATCCGTTTAAATAAATAAATAAATATTAAACCAATACATCTCAGAGAATACCAATACATCTTCTACTGGAAAACAGAACAAGTGGCATTGTCAAATAGAAACTACATAAACAGAATACTTCAGCTCGGTTACACATGCAGAACATAGACCATCACCAACAAAGAACAAGATCACAATTAGAAATAAAAAGATAATAATTAAACTGGGAACCCCAAAAGCCAAACTTGGAATGTACAACAACACTGGAGAAATAAAACTATTAATTAATTTCCTCTTGTACAAAGACATTAGCAATGCACATTTTCCAGAGCTGACATATTCCAGTTAATAAATTTAAAAAACAAACAGTATTTTTCTACCTTTTGCTGTTTAGACATTTTATTTTTCAGTTGCAATTGCTCCAATCATTTTCTTCTGGTTTCTTCGTGTCTTCAGCTAACTCTCCATTGTCTGCTGTCCATTTGTCCTTTCTTGTCTCTTCTATTTATTTATTTATTGTTCTTATATACCGCACTCTTTAAAATCAGCGCGGTTTACATATAACAGGGATTGTGCAAAAATAACGCACTTACAATGAACAGGGTAGATTAACTTGGAATTCAACTGATGATAACTATGTACAACAATATAGACCTATCTACAGAGTGAATTTTACAGTATGTACATCCATTGGTAAGGTTTACATGTTCATGGTTGGTAGAGTGTTAAGGGGTGATGTGTTAGTCTTCTAGTGTTTTTCCATTTTCTCTCTACATCTTATTTATTTATTATTTATTTATTTATTACAAATTCTTATATACCATGCTATTTAGTATCAGTGCGGTTTACATAATAACATTTTGCATTAGAAACAAGATCTTTTGCTTACATTGTAACAGGGATTATAACTTGGAAGTAACAGGGTAACTATATACAGTTCAAAACAAAGGAGCTTATAGTTATTTAAGTTATCTTATCTATTAGAGTAGTAATGAAATCATGCTCATTGAGAATGTGCCTGTTGTTGAGTTTCTTTTGTAAATCATGAGAATTATGTTGTTGGTACGTCAGATGCTGTGTGGATGAGATGAGGTGTTGGATGTGAATGTGTTAGGTTAGGGTGGGTAAAGTGAAGGCAGAATAAGTAATGTTTAATAGCTTTTCTGAATTGTGAGAGGTCAGCTATTGCTCGTATATGAGGTGGGAGGTTGTTCCAGCACTTAGGAGCATATAATCCCAGCAGGAGTCTTTGTCCAGACAGTAATGAATAGCAAAGGTATGGACCGAAGACCAAGTTGCTGCTTTGCAGATTTCGTTAATGGCTACAGAGCGTAAATTTGCCATCGAGGTGGCCATGGCATGAACATTATAGGCAGTGACATGACCCTCAAAGGTTAGTCCTGCTTTATCATAAGCAAAAGAAATGCAATCTGCTATCCATTTAGAGAGTACGTTTGGATACTGGCAACCCCAGGTGACTAGTAGCTGTATAATAAGAGAAGCCTTACAGTGCTCTTGAGTCCTTTGAAGATAAAATGCTAGCGCATGTTTACATTCAAGAGTATGAAGGGTTGCCTCTGCCCTAGACGAATGTGGTCTAGGAAAAAAAGACAGGAAGGTAAATTGACTGATTCAAATGAAAAGGAGACACTACCTTCAGCATGAAATTGGGGTGAGTTCTAAGGATGACCTTATCATGGTGGAACCGTGTATAAGGTGGGTCTGCCACCAAAGCTTGAAGCTCACTAATGAGTCTAGCTGAAGTGAGAGCGATAAGGAAGATGATCTTCCATGTTAGAAACTTTAGCGAGGTCGTGACTAAAGGTTCAAAAGGCGGCTTGAGAAGTTGCTCTAGAATGACATTGAGATCCCACACCACTGGTGGTGGTCTAAAGGGAGGCTTAGTTAGCAAAAAGCCTCTCATGAAGCATGCAATGAGGAGATGGGCTGTCCATCGAAGGGATGATGAGAGGCTGCAATTGCACTTCGGTGAACTCTTACAGAGTTGGTCTTGAGACCGGATGAGGACAGGTGGAGGAGATATTGGAAGAGCACCTCCACTGGAGCCGAAAAAGGGATTAAGATCCTTCTGGGAACACCAATGAGAGAACCTACACCACTTGAAGGCATATGAATGTCTGGTGGATGGCTTCCTGGACGCTAAGAGGATCTCCCTTTACCTCCTGAGTAAGGTTAAGATCTTGAAAGACTATACTTTCAGCAGTCATGCTGTGAGGTGGAGAGACTGCGAATTGGGATGGAGCAGTGTCCCCTCCTCCTGGGAGATTAGATCTGGAGCAGATCCAAGATCTAGGGGTTGAGTCTGAGACAGACATAGCAGGAGAGGGAACCATGATTGATGTGGCCAGTGTGGGACTATGAGTATCATGAAGCCCCTGTCCACTTGGAGCTTGAAAAACGTCTCGGGGATTAGGGGAATGGGAGGGAAGGCATAAAGAAGCCCTCGACCCCAGTGGAGGGGAAAAGCATCCACTTGCAGGTTGCCTGAAATAGGAGTCCTGGTGCAGAAGTGAGAAAGCTTGCCATTCTGCAGAGTGGCAAACAGGTCTATCTCTGGAGTCCCCCATGTCTGAAAGATGCTGTTTCCGTATGGAGAGACCATTCGTGGGGAAGGAGGATCTGGCTCAATTTGTCTGTCAAGACATTTTTCCCCCGGGAGATAAACCGCTTGGAGGTGTATCTGATGAGCAGTGGCAAAGGACCAGAGACAGAGAGCCTCCTTGCAGAGGGGCCAAGATCCTTTTCCTCCCTGCTTGTTCACATAGAACATGGCTACCTGATTGTTCATTTGGACCAAGACTCTGGTAATGTAGGTGTTCTTGAAACACCGTGAGTGCACTGAAGATAGCCTGACACTCTAGTAGATTTATCTGGAGTTGTGACTCCTGTTCTGGCCAGAGTCCCTGAGTGGAGAGAGTCCCACAGATGGGCTACCCAGTCCAGTTTGGAAGCATCCATCATCAGGGTACATTGATGTGGAGGCATCTGAAAAGGTGACCCAACGAGGAGATTCTCTGGGGAACACCACCATTGTAAGGATGTGGCCAGAAGGGCAGAGACTTGGATCTTGTCCTTGAGACGACCTGAGGCCTGTCTCCACTGGGAAGCCAGAGTCCATTGGACTGTGTGCATATGCAGATTGGCATATGGAACTACATGCACTGTTGAGGCCATATGACCCAGAAGCTGCAGCATTTCTCGGGTAGGTAGGTGGTCTCTGGGACATGCCTGAGATGCCAGCTGAATGAGATGAGAACTGCGGGGCTTGGGTAGAAATACCTTTGACTGCTGTGTTTAAAAAAGCTCCTATGAACTCTAATGTTTGAGTAGGAGTGAGATGGGATTCTGGAAGATTTATCCCAAATCCCAAATGTTGCAGTACCTGCATGATACGGGAGAGAGACAGGCTGACCTCCTGAGAGGTGCCTGCCCTTATGAGCCAATAGTCTAAGTACGGGAAGACAAATATCCCTAGCAATCTTAGGAATGTGACTACGACCACCATGCACTTTGTGAAGACTCTTGGGACAGAGGTGAGTCCGAAAGGAAGGACTTTGTATTGACAGTGTCTTCCCTGAAAAATGAAGTGTAGATATTTCCTGTGTTCTGAATGAATAAGGATAAGTGTGTACGCTTCCTTTAGATCTAGAGAAAAGAGCCAGTCCCAACTCTGGAGATAGGTTAGGAGGGTCCTCAGAGAGACCATCTTGAACTTCTCACGGTTGAGAAACTTGTTCATGTTTCTGAGGTCCAGGATGGGTCTGTATCCTCTGCTTTTCTTTGGGATGAGAAGGTACAGAGAATAGAAACCCTTTCCCTATTGAAATGTTGGAACCTCCTCTATGGCACCTTGTGATAGAAAAGAAGTCACTGCTTGCAGCAGTAGAGCAGTGAGAGGGGGTTGATAATGATATTCCCCTACTAGAACATAAGAACATAAGATATGCCATACTGGGTCAGACCAAGGTCCATCAAGCCCAGTATCCTGTTTCCAACAGTGGCCAATCTAGGTCATACGTACCTAGCAGTATCCCCAAGAGACACAGGTTCCACAATGCTTGTATTGAGTCAAGCGTTGATATCCTAGGTCCCTTTTTAATAATGGTTTATGGACCTTTCCTCCAGGAACTTGTCCAAACCTTTTTTAAACCCAGCTACACTAACAGCTCTTACTACATCCTCCGGTAACAAATTCCAGAGTTTGATTACACGTTGAGTGAAAAAATATTTTCTCTTATTTGTCTTAAATAGTTTACCCTGTAGCTTCATTACATGTCCCCTAGTCTCTCTATATTCTGATAGTGTAAACAATTGATCTACATTTACCCGTTCCACTCCATTCATTAATTTATAGACCTCTATCATATCTCCCCCTCCGCCGTCTCTTTTCCAGGTTGAAGAGCCCTAACCTTTGTAGCCTCTCTTCATAGGAGTAGCCTTCCATCCCCTTTACCATTTTGGTGGCTCTTCTCTGTACCTTTTCTAATAACGCTATATCCTTTTTAAGATACGGCAACCAGAATTGCATACAATATTCAAGGTGCGGTCGTACCATGGAACGATACAGAGGCATTATAATATCCTTTGTTTTATTTTCCACTCCTTTCCTTATGATACCTAGCATTCTATTTGCTTTCTTGGCTGCCGCTGCACACTGGGCGGAGGGTTTTAACATGTTATCCACGATGACGCCTAAATCTTTTTCCTGGGTGGTGGTTCCCAATGTGGAACCTTGCATTGTGTAACCTTAGTGTGGGTTGTTCTTTCCTAGGTTCATAACTTTGCACTTGTCCACATCAAATTTCATCTGCCATTTGGATGCCAGTCTTCTAATTTATCCAGATCCTCCTGCAGTTTTCCACAGTCCTCTTGGGTTTTAACAACTTTAAACAGTTTTGTGTTGTCTGCATATTTGATAACCTTACTCCACTATTCACCTTTTTCCATTGGGAAAATTGGCCATTTAGCCCTACCCTCTGCTTTCTATCTTTTAACCAGTTCCCGATCCACAATAGTACACTGCCTCCTATCTCATGACTTTTTAGTTTTGCCAAAAGTCTCTGATGAGGGACCTAGTCAAAGGCTTTCTGAAAGTCCAGATACACTATATCAACTGACTCACCTTTGTCAACCTGTTTATTCACACCTTCAAAAAAACATCAGATTAGTAAGACAAGATCTTCCTTGTCTAAAGCCATGTTGGCTGTCTCCCATTAGGCCATGACTATCTACATGCTGTGTAATTTTGTTCTTTATGATGGTTTCTACCATTTTCCCCGGGACTGACGTCAGGCTCACCGGTCTGTAATTTCCCAGATCAACCTTGGAACCCTTTTCAAAAATTGGCGTTACATTGGCGATCCTCCAATCTTCAGGTATTACAGATGATTTTAATGAAAGTTCACAGATTACTAATAGCAGGTCTGCAATCTCATATTTCAGTTCTTTCAACACTCTTGGATGTATACCATCTGGTCCAGGTGATTTGCTACTATTCAGTTTATCAAATAGTTGTAATACATCTTCCCGGTGTAGCGATATTTCTCTCAATTCCTCTGCAGTATCACCTTTAAATACCACTTCAGTCTTGGGTAACATCGCTACATCTTCCTCAGTAAAGACCGAAGCAAAGAATTAATTCAGTCTCTCCGCTATAGCCTTGTCTCCTCTTACTGCCCCTTTTACCCCTCTATCATCTAATGGTCCATTTGACTCTCTCACAGGCCTTTTGCTAGGAATGTACTTGAAAAAGTCTTTATTTCGTGTTTCTGCTTCCGTAGCAAGTTCCTTCTCAAATTCTCGCTTTGCCTGTCTTATCAATGCTTTGCATTTAACTTGCCAGTGTGTGTGCTGTTTCCAGTTTTCGTCATTTGGCTCTTTTTTCCATTTCCTGAAAGATGCTTTTTTGGCAGCAACAGCCTCTCTGACCTCACCTTTAAACCATGCTGGCAGTTTTTTGGACTTTCTTCCACTTTTCTTAATGTGTGGAATACAGCTGGTCTGGGCTTCCAGGATAGTATTTTTAAACACCCAAGCTTTATGTAAGTCTTTAACCTTTGCAACCACTCCTTTTAGTTTTTTCTTAACTATATTCCTCATTTTATCATAGTCTCCCTTTCGAAAGGTAAAAGGTAGTACTGTGGATTTCTTTACTATCCCTCCTCCACTAATTGAATCAAACACGATCATGCTATGATCACTATTGCCAAGTGGTCCCAACACCCTTATTTCTTGCACCAGATCTGGTGTTCCACTAAGGACTAGGTCCAGTATGGCTTCCCCTCTGGTCGGTTCATGAACCAGCTGCTCCAAAAAGCAGTCATTTATTTCATCTAGAAACTATCTCCCTAGCATGTCCTGCCGTGACACTGACCCAGTCGATACCGGGGTAATTGAAATCACCCATTATTATTACTCTGCTGTGACTTTTGTTAGCTTCCTTGATTTCTCTGAGCATTTCATCATCCATTTGTTCATTCTGGCCAGGCAGTCGATAGTACACCCCCACTGCCATCACCTTCCCCTTCATAAATGGAATTTCAATCCATAGAGATTCTACAGTAAATTTTGTTTCCTGCAAAACATTAATCCTTTCTGACTCAATGCCCTCTCTAACATAGAGCGCAACCCCTCCACCAGTTTGATCAGTTCTATCATTACAATATAGTTTGTATCCAGGTATCACAGTGTCCCACTGGTTATCCTCCTTCCACCATGTCTCTGAGATTGCAATCATATCTAACCTCTCATTTAGTGCTATATATTCTAACTCTCCCATCTTATTTTTTAGACTTCTAGCATTTGCATACAAGCATTTTAGAGACTGTATTTTATTCATATTAATTTGGCTATTAGTAGACATGGGTAATTTGGGATCTTCAAGCTCTGTCTGCTCCATACTCAAGTGCATTTGGGCTACTTTACTCTTTTTTGGAACCTCACTGCTTTTGGTAGTATCCTTCAAGGATACCTTCTTCCGAACCATGCGCTCTTGGGCGACTGTTGGCTTTCCCGTTTTCTAGTTTAA
This sequence comes from Ichthyophis bannanicus, assembly GCA_033557465.1. NCBI lineage: Eukaryota > Metazoa > Chordata > Amphibia > Gymnophiona > Ichthyophiidae > Ichthyophis > Ichthyophis bannanicus. Next base: position 431,018,374 of record CM066034.1, on the reverse strand, counting down.
AAGCTTCTCTCTCTCCTTTTTAAAGGTTAATGCCAGCAGTCTGGTTCCATCCTGGTTAAGGTGAAACCCATCCCTTTGGAAGAACCCCTCCTTTCCCCAGAATGTTCCCCAGTTCCTAACAAATCCAAAATCCTCATCCTTGCACCATCGTCTCATCCACGCATTGAGACTCCGGAGCTCTGCCTGCCTTTTGGGTCCTGCACGTGGAACGGGAAGCATTTCGGAGAACGCTACCCTGGAAGTTCTGGATTTCAACTTCCTACCTAAAAGCTTAAATTTAGCCTCCTGAACCTCCCTACCACATTTTCCTATGTCATTGGTACCGACATGTACGAAGACTTTTTAAAGGAATTGCCTCGGCCAACCTTATTCATTCGGCCCACTGGGGGATCGAACGCATGACCCCTGTTTCAGCAGGCTGGGATGGAGGGGGGGCAGATAGTGTAGATGAAGTCTGTACTCCTCTCTCATTATGGTTAGTGTCCACTGCTCTGAAGTAATGAGATGCCACCTGTGAGCATAATGCCAGAGTCTGCCGGCAATTTGGAGAGGATGTGGGTTCTCCAGAGGCAGAGTGGCTATGTTCTCTAGGAAAAAGTAAAATAAAAACAGGAGCCGATTGAGCCTGCGGAGCTGGTTGAGTCTTAGAAGTCTGTGGCTTCTTTTGTTGTTTGGGAGGCTGTTTCCTCTTCTGAGCACCCTGAGGTTGGTACTAAGAAGCAAGGGGGTAAGAAGGATAAAACTTTTTCTTCTTACTTAAAGTCTTGTTTGCTGCTGCTTTCTTCTTAGCAGGGTTGGCGTGGTTCTAGAAAGTCTATTTAAAGTGGTGCTCTCAGATTCTAAGTGAGAAGCTTTATCCTACCAGTCCTTGCCAAAAAGGTTTTCACTTGTGCATCGATTATTACCCAGTTTATCTTGTACTCGTTGCTCAAGATCAGATGCCTGAAGCCAAGCAATCCGGCATGCATATATAGTCCAAAGCAATTGCACCTGGCACTTTTTTTTTAAGGAGATATTGGACATTAAATGGTTGAACTGCAAGGATGCCAATAATGTTGACCACAACTGCATATATTTCTCCTATTAAATGGATCATTAAATCACTTGCTGTAAGTAGCATATACAAATATAAATAAACGAATGATGAAAAATAGAAAAACTATTTTGAATATTTTATCTATAGATTGGGTGCCCCATACCCCACTGCCTCTTGGCTTGCTAGGAAGCTGCTGTAGTAGCAAGATAGCCACCTCCACTGCCTCCATATTTGCTCAGCAGGGGAAACAGCACTTCTGGGAAAGGAGGAACTCTGGGCTAAATTCAAAAACTATACAGAAAACCACTTTCTATCCCTAGGTGAATATTTTAGTGGGTTAAAATATTCCTTGAAGCCTAGTAGCACACAGAGCAAGTCAGGTTCCCACAGCAGGCAGAGCTAACAGAGCAACAAGCAGAGGTAGGCTCATGCAGCTCAGTACATCTTAACATGTTTAGCAGACACGACTACCATTTTGTGTAAGACAGATCAGTGGAAACTCTTTCTGGCAAGTGTACAGATGGAAAAATGTAAAAATCTAGCTTGTATATCTTCCAGAAATGGTTTCCCTCAACTAACCAAAGAAAAATCTGCAGAAGAGGTTACATTCTGTCCTTCAAAAATTGCATTACACACTAGGCAATTGAACCTCTTCCTCCAAGTGGTAACAGACCTCAACCACAGGTTTGTATGACTTCCATAGAAGAACACACAATCTTTAGGGAAAAAGGAACTTACAAACTATACTAATTGTATTTTGTATTTTTTAAAAAACTTTCTTGGAAAGTCTCAACTCCTGTGTTTGCAGATAACATCTTACTTCTCGCCCCATATGCTATCAGTGAGAAAGTCAAAGTAGGGCAGTAGTTTTCAAATATGATCCTGAAGAATTCCAACCTGGTCTTGTTTTCAGGATGTCAACAATAAATAAATTGTCACACGATACATTTCTATACAGCAGGCTTAATAACTAGAACAGTTTGCCATGAACATTTCTCTATGGGCTTCCTGCTGGTTACCTTTAATTAGAAATATTAGAGAGGTGCATAGGGCAGAATTGTCGGTTCATTTACTTATATTTTTATTTCAAAAGATTTATAACCCACCTCATCTATAATTATTTTATTTTGCAGATTTTTGGACTATTTTTTGTTTGTTTTACAAGTCCTTTTAATAAAGCTTTTTCATGCAGTTTTCATGCATGCAAATAGACTTAACATGGCTTCTGTGCTATATCAGAGCTCTGGCCCCATTGAATAAAATGGAGCCGTGGCTCCGATTTCGTACGGAAGCCGGTAGCGCTGTTTAGTAAACCGACCCCTTAGTGTATTTTAAATGATTTAATAGGCACTAACAAACCAAATACATGCTAATAAATTCACATCACAAAAAAAATATATCTAGATATAGAGGGCTGGCATGCAACCCCACCTCGTGGAGGGTACCTGGGTTTGATTCTAGGCTCCGTTCTTTCCTGGGTTAGCTGGGGCTAGGAATATTGTAAAGGCAGTACCCATGGGGAGCATAGTCATAGCTATCATGCAATAGTAACACTTAGTGGAGAAATTTAGGGGGCATATTCAAAACGGTTTAGCCGGTTAACAGATCAAACTGGCTAAACCATGATGTACAGGATATTCAGCGGCACTAAGGGTCAGGGCGTTCCAGATGTAGAGTAGGGGTGGCACCAAGAGTTAGCCATTCAAGCAGCAATGTTGAGCCGCTGTCCAGTTAACCTTCACTGGCTAAAGTTAGGAAAAAAAAAAGCTGGCCTAACTTTAGCCAGTTTAGCTAACTAGCCAGCGGCTGAATATCACCACTGGCTAGATAGCCAATTTGCTATCTGAGCAACAGAGATATTCAATGCTGGTGGCTGGATATGGTCACTGGCATTGAATATCTGGGTTTAATTTAAAAGCGGCTACAGCCAGCCACTTTTACTTGAGCTGGCTACTGCCACTGAATTTGCCCCTCCATTAGAGCCTGCGATGACTACAGGGTTCTAGAAGGAGCCCTGGTGCACTACCCCAGCATAGGACTTTCATTACAACTGGAGGGTCAATTATAAATATAGAGTAATTATAGATGAAATCTTAGCATACCAGGCATAGTTCTGATTGAAATGAAATCCCAAAAGGAGGTGAAGGAAACTGCTAGATCAAAACTACTACTACAGTTCACATTCAATAGACATGTGAAGATAACAATATCAAGTATCCTGGAAGCAATGTTCACTTGTGGTAGGAAACCGCACGGAGTAATGCTGTTGCAAACATCTGCCTCCTGGTAGCAATCCACTAGTCATGCTTCTCCCACTGGGTAGGCAGAGCCAGCCTTCAGCGAGTAGAGATTCAATTTAATTACAGGATGGGCTTCAAAAACAAACACTATGCTGCAATGGGAGGAAGACTGCCTGCCTGACTCATCGCTTGGGCGCTTTTGTTGGGTGAGCTTGTTAAGCAGCATTGAATCACTACTCTTTACTTTAGATATGAATGTCTGCCTCTTTAGTATTCACAATACAGCAGAGCAAGTAAACCATGATTATAAGAATTACTCATTCACCAAGAATCTTTCTATGGAAAATAAGCAAATATTTATTTTTTTTGGTTTAATATTTTTATTGATAACATAAGAATGATACATCCTGATACTAATATGCTTGGTTACAAATGTCCAGAATAAATTGCCCTATCCGACCCTTCTCCATTTCTTTCCTCATTTATGTCCTTTTGCAGTCCAAAATGGTCTCCAAGGTACTCACTTCCACTTCCCCCTTCAAGGATGCTCGGGTTCTTTGTCTTTTCTTGTTTCTTGTTCCCCTTCTCACATTATACAATTATCTTTCAAACCATCTCACAACCAACATAAAACCAAACTGCCAACCAACATCAACTCGAGGACCTTATCCTCCCTCCCTCCCCTATTGGTCTGTTGCACTGCTCCCTCTATCTGATGTTGGTTGTGTGGCATTATTCTCTTCTGCCTTCTCTGTCAACATCAGTGACAGAGTTAAAGGATACAGAGACATTGTCAGAAAGCACAAAAAGGAACTTATAAAGTCACAAGTTACAACTGCAACTGAAAACTTTACAGTGGATTTAAAGATCCCTTCAGGTCCATCACTAGCCCAGTATACTCTTAACACCTGGATCATAATATCGTAGTGTAGTGAAGGTAAAAATCATTTTGCTATAGCATCCTCTGCAGAAATGGCTGCAATAGTTCTACCTATCATCATGTTAACCAGATACCCACAGTTTTTGTGCAGATTTCTGGTTATTCTGTGGATTTGCTAGAGGCAAGATGCATTCCTTAATGTTTTGCTGTTCAGGCCGTACTTCCTTTATATCTTGGGGCAATTTTTCCAAATGGATTAGTTTTATGCATTCCTAGCCCCAGATAACAGCAAGGAACCTCACTCCTAGGCCAGGGTATGTGGAATATGATGGTTTTGTTTAGAAACATAATGGCAGAAAAAAACATGCGGCCTATCCAGTCTGCCCTTCCATATCAATTACTATAGTCCCTTTTTTTCCTTTAGAAATCTTTGTTTGTCCCATGCTTTCTTGAATACAGATACTGTCCTTGACCCCATATAATTTATAATGAAGACCACAGACCATTTTGGTAGCCACCTTCTGCACCGATGCCATCCTGTTTATATCCTTTTGAAGGACTGGAAAGGGGGGCTGTTACTTCTGGAGAGAAATCTGAAATTGTGAGTATATACTTCTGGGAATTTTTCTGAAAGGAATTTTTTTCTTTTAAAGCTAATTAATCTGTGAACCCACTATTTTTTTTGTTAAATCAGTCAGGGCCTAGTAGCAACAGTTTAAGATTCAATTTAAAAACACAGAAGAGAACTTTCTGGTTACCTTTCATACCCAGTAGACAGCTGTAGTTTAAATTTCATAGTCACTCAGGGCCTAGCATCAGCAAAGTACTTTTAGTTTCAAATTAAAACACAGAAGAGAGCTTTCTGGTTAAATTTAGAATCCAGCAGAGAGCTTGTAGTTTAAATTTCATAATAGGTTAGAGCCTAGTAGCAGCAAAGAGCTATAATTTAAATCAAATCAGAATATAGCTTAGCACAAGAGGCAAAACAAGGTCAATTCTCCTTGAGCAGCATATAAAGTCTTCTAGAGACCTTTACAAAGAGGCCTTCTACCTAGTGGGCAAGCAACCTGTGAAGCTTTTTCAATAGGTGTTAACACCAGCTGGCAGTTCAAAAGGCCATTTTGAAAGACTCCTTCTATCCAAGCAAGGACTGTTAATTACCCAGGAAGTAGGTCACTGCTTACATCATCAGCACAAGCATAAAAAGCTCAACCAGAGCTCTGTGACCCTGTCTTGAAGGACTGGAAAGGGGGGCTGTTACTTCTGGAGAGAAATCTGAAATTGTGAGTATATACTTCTGGGAATTTTTCTGAAAGGAATTTTTTTTCTTTTAAAGCTAATTAATCTGTGAACCCACTATTTTTTTTGTTAAATCAGTCAGGGCCTAGTAGCAACAGTTTAAGATTCAATTTAAAAACACAGAAGAGAACTTTCTGGTTACCTTTCATACCCAGTAGACAGCTGTAGTTTAAATTTCATAGTCACTCAGGGCCTAGCATCAGCAAAGTACTTTTAGTTTCAAATTAAAACACAGAAGAGAGCTTTCTGGTTAAATTTAGAATCCAGCAGAGAGCTTGTAGTTTAAATTTCATAATAGGTTAGAGCCTAGTAGCAGCAAAGAGCTATAATTTAAATCAAATCAGAATATAGTTTTCCTCAGCAGCACAGGACAAGGTACTGTGTAGCAGCCCTTTTTTAATAAGTGTTATATCCCTCCCTCCCTCCCCACACCCACCCTCCCCTGGGAAAATCACAGCTTTATAGGTACTTGCACAACTTAAAAGACAGGAGGTGCTCTCAGGTGAAGCTCATTACCCAAATCAGTCATACACCAAGGACCTGAGATTAATTAAGCTTCAGGTGAACAAGGTATATTAAACTTCTTAGGTACAGTTTTAGTGGTATAAATATCCATTGCACCCTTTAGTACATATAGAACTTAAAGATCTAAACACAAACTTAAAACTAAGATGCAGACAGCAGTCCAGCAGCGGGATGTGGGCTTTCCAGTCTTTTGCATTGAGTGTCACATGTATGATTTTCTCCCAGCTGGTGAGAGGTCTTACGTGTGCACTAGGTGCAAGGAGCTCTCTGCTCTCAGGGAACGAGTCCGTTCTCTAGAGGCTAGAGTAGCAGACTTGGAAAACATAAGACAGACAGAGAGGTACATAGACGAGACCTACAGGGATATAGTCCTGAAGTCCCACCTCCAGTCTGGCAGCATCCCTATTGCCATGGAGGAGAGAGGTCACGTGACAGGAGAGCATCACCCTGGTGTGGCAGGAAGTGATCCTGTAACTAGGACCTGTCCTCCAGGTGATGTAAACCCCTCTCGCACCGAGGAGGTTTCTCCAGGGCCAAGTGCCCATGCGGGAAGGGTTAGGACAGCAGTTATAGTTGGTGATTCGATCATTAGGCATGTAGATAGCTGGGTGGCTGGTGGACGTGAGGATCGCCTGGTAACATGCCTGCCTGGTGCGAAGGTAGCGGACCTCACACGCCACCTAGATAAGGTCTTAGATAGTGCTGGGGAGGAGTCTGCTGTCTTGGTACATGTTGGTACCAATGACATAGGAAAATGTGGTAGGGAGGTTCTGGAAGCTAAATTTAGGCTTTTAGGTAGGAAGTTGAAATCCAGAACTTCCAGGGTAGCGTTCTCCGAAATGCTTCCCGTTCCACGCGCAGGACCCAATAGGCAGGCAGAGCTCCGGAGTCTCAATGCGTGGATGAGACAATGGTGCAGAGATGAGGGGTTCGGATTTGTTAGGAACTGGGGAACATTCTGGGGAAAGGAGGGGCTCTTCCGAAGGGATGGGCTTCACCTTAACCGGGATGGAACCAGGCTGCTGGCATTAACCTTTAAAAAGGAGATAGAGCAGCTTTTAAACTAGATAATAGGGGAAAGCCGACAGTCGCCCAAGAGCGCATGGTTCGGAAGAATGTATCCTTGAAGGATACTACAAAAAGCAGAGAGGTTCCAAAAAAGAGTAAAGTAGCCCAAATGCCCTCGAGTATGGAGCAGACAGAACTTAAAGATCCCAAATTACCCATGTCTACCAATAGCCAAATTAATATGAATAAAATACAGTCTCTAAAATGCTTGTATGCAAATGCTAGAAGTCTACAAAACAAGATGGGAGAGTTAGAATATATAGCACTAAACGAGAGGTTAGATATGATTGGAATATCAGAGACATGGTGGAAGGAGGACAACCAGTGGGACACTGTGATACCTGGGTACAAACTATATCGAAATGATAGAGCTGATCAAATTGGTGGAGGGGTTGCGCTCTATGTTAGAGAGGGCATTGAGTCAGAAAGGATTAAAGTTTTGCAAGAAACAAAATTTGCTGTAGAATCTCTATGGATTGAAATTCCATGTAAAAAGGGGAAGGCGATGGCAGTGGGGGTGTACTATCGTCCGCCTGGCCAGAATGAACAAATGGATGATGAAATGCTCAAAGAAATCAAGGAAGCTAGCAAAAGTTACAGTGCAGTAATAATAATGGGTGATTTCAATTACCCCGGCATCGACTGGGTCAGTGTCACAACAGGACATGCTAGGGAGATAAAGTTCCTAGATGAAATAAATGACTGCTTCTTGGAGCAGCTGGTTCATGAACCGACCAGAGGGGAAGCAATATTAGACCTAGTCCTTAGTGGAACACCAGATGTAGTGCAAGAGATAAGGGTGTTGGGGCCACTTGGCAATAGTGATCATAGCATGATCGCCTTTGATTTAATTAGTGGAGGAGGGATAGTAAGGAAATCCACAGTACTACCCTTTAACTTTCGAAAGGGAGACTATGATAGAATGAGGAAAACAGTTAAGAAAAAACTAAAAGGAGCAGTTGCAAAGGTTAAAGACGTACATCAAGCTTGGGTGTTGTTGAAAAATACTATCTTGGAAGCCCAGACCAGCTGTATTCCACGCTTTAAGAAAAGTGGAAGGAAGTCCAAAAAATTGCCAGCATGGTTTAAAGCTGAGGTCAGAGAGGCTGTTGTTGCCAAAAAAGCATCTTTCAAGAAATGGAAAAAAGAGCCAAATGATGAAACCTGGAAACAGCACAAGCACTGGCAAGTCAAATGCAAGGCATTGATAAGGCAGGCAAAGAGAGAATTTGAGAAGAAGCTTGCTGCGGAAGCAAAAACGCGAAATAAAGACCTTTTCAAGTACATTCGTAGCAAAAAACCCGTGAGAGAGTCAGTTGGTCCATTAGATGATAAAGGGGTTAAAGGAGCACTAAGAGGCGACAAGGCGATAGCGGAGAGACTGAATGAATTCTTTGCTTCGGTCTTTACTGAGGAAGATGTGGGGATGTTACCCACGACTGAAGTGGTATTTAAAGGTGTGGAAGAATTGAAGGAAATATCGATACATCGGGAAGATGTCCTACAACTATTAGATAAACTGAAGAGTAGCAAATCACCTGGGCCGGATGGTATACATCCAAGGGTGTTGAAAGAACTGAAATTTGAGATTGCAGACCTGCTATCAGTAATCTGTGAACTATCATTAAAATCATCTCTAATACCTGAGGATTGGAGGATCGCCAATGTAACACCAATTTTTAAAAAGGGTTCGAGGGGTGATCCGGGAAACTACAGACCGGTGAGCCTGACATCAGTACCGGGAAAAATGGTAGAAACCATCATAAAGAATAAAATTACTCAGCATATAGATAGTCATGACCTAATGGGAGACAGCCAACATGGCTTTAGACAAGGAAGATCTTGTCTTACTAATCTGTTATGTTTTTTTGAAGGAGTGAATAAACAGGTGGACAAAGGTGAGTCGGTTGATATTGTGTATCTGGACTTTCAGAAAGCCTTTGACAAGGTCCCTCATGAGAGACTTTTGGCAAAACTAAAGAGTCATGGGATAGGAGGCAGTGTACTACTGTGGATCAGGAACTGGTTAAAAGATAGAAAGCAGAGGGTAGGGCTAAATGGCCAATTTTCCCAATGGAGAAAGGTGAATAGTGGTGTACCCCAGGGATCTGTGCTGGGTCCGCTGCTTTTTGACATATTCATAAATGACCTGGAAAGTGGAATAACGAGTGAGGTTATCAAATTTGCTGATGACACAAAACTATTTAAAGTTGTTAAAACCCAGGAGGATTGTGGAAAATTGCAAGAGGATCTTGATAAATTGGAAGACTGGGCATCAAAATGGCAGATGAAATTTAATGTGGAGAAGTGCAAGGTTATGCACCTAGGGAAGAACAACCCAAACTATGGTTACACGATGCAAGGTTCCACATTAGGAACCACCACCCAAGAAAAAGATTTAGGCGTCCTTGTGGATACCATGTTAAAACCCTCGGCCCAGTGTGCAGCGGCGGCCAAGAGAGCAAATAGAATGCTAGGTATGATAAGGAAAGGAATGGAAAATAAAACAAAAGATATTATAATGCCTCTATATCGTTCCATGGTGAGACCGCACCTTGAATATTGTGTGCAATTCTGGTCGCCATATCTTAAAAAGGATATAGCAATTTTAGAAAAGGTTCAGAGAAGAGCCACCAAAATGGTAAAGGGGATGGAAGGCTACTCCTATGAAGAAAGGCTAAAAAGGTTGGGGCTCTTTAACCTGGAAAAGAGACGGCTGAGGGGAGATATGATAGAAGTCTATAAATTAATGAACGGAGTGGAACGGGTAAACGTAGATAGATTGTTTACCTTATCAGAATATAGAAAGACTAGGGGACATGCAATGAAGCTACAGGGTAAACTATTTAAGACTAATAAAAGAAAATATTTTTTCACTCAACGTGTAATCAAACTCTGGAATTTGTTACCGGAGGATGTAGTAAAGGCTGTTAGTGTAGCTGGGTTTAAAAAAGGTTTGGACAAGTTCCTGGAGGAAAGGTCCATAAACCATTATTAAGAAGGGACCCAGGATATCAATGCTTGAACCAATACAAGCATTGTGGAACCTGTGTCCCTTGGGGAAACTGCTAGGTACGTATGACCTAGATTGGCCACTGTTGGAAACAGAATACTGGGCTTGATGGACCTTGGTCTGACCCAGTATGGCATATCTTATGTTCTTATGTTCTTATGTTCTTATGTGGTCTCCATTATTGCACACAATACTCTGAAGACTTATAAAGAGGCATAACTCGGGGCACGCCGGAATGGTCTCGGGTCACCTCTTTCCTTCTACCCCCCCCCCCCTTCCCAGACCCATAAGAACCAGACAGATGGCCTGATCCATAGCTTAAACTGTTTTATTGGTGGATCATAACTGCCACAGCTTGCAAATACACGGTACTGCACTATTAACAATCACTATTTACAATTACTCGGTCACCCTAACAGTCGTAACTGCTCTAACCTGAACTTCTATACAAACATTCTGTAAGCAATCTGTAACAGTATTTACAAAATAATGAGACAATGATTAAACAATGACCCTGTACTGGAGGTTCGGCGTGGAGGGGTACCTCTGTTTGTATTGCTTGATCAGTGGCCCTGGCCCACCCTATGATCAGTGACCCTGCTCCCGTTTTTCCAGTTGCCAGCTGCTCCATGTTGGCGCGTGGGTGTCCCATTCCAACCTCTGTTCGTAGTAACTGGGGTCAGGCCCCCTGACCCCTGGTACCTGGCCCTCCTGTTACAAGTCCCCAGCTCGGTACTCGGGTCCCCCCTTTTTTGTGGTACCCCTTCCATCCCCCTGTTCCTCAGTGAGGCTCCGCTGCTGTGACAAACTCACCTCCCCCTTCTGTCCCTTTGGGTGCAGTGGGTGGGGCCGCACTGCTGTTGGAAAAGGAAGGGTCAACTCCAGCCTCCTTCCTTTTAACCATGGTCGGCCTGCCCCTTGCCCTGCTGCTCCCTGCTGACTTCCTTGTTTGCCTTCCTCCATCTGAGCAGCCCCGTTTAGGGCCCACACCCAAAATGGTGCTAGCCCACAATTATCACCTTTGTTTTTCTGCTTTTCTACCTGTTTAGTCACTTTAAGATCATCAATACAATTATGCCCAGGTCCTGCTCTTCTTTCATGGACAGAAGACCTGTGTCTTTTGGGGAAACTGCTAGGTACTTATGACCTAGATTGGCCACTGTTGGAAAGAGGATACTGGGCTTGATGGACCTTGGTCTGATCCAGTATGGCATATCTTATGTTCTTATATTCACTCTTTATACTGTACCACTCCCTTGGATTTTTGCAGCCCAAATGCATAACCCTGCATTATTTAGCATTAAATCTCAGCTGGCAAATTCTTGACCATTTGTCAAGCTTAGCTAGATCCCTCCTCATGTTCCTGGGTGTCTAGTCTATTGCAGATTTTGGTATCATCTGCATAAAGGCAAACCTTAGCTGAAAAGATCTTCTGCAATATCACTAACAAAAATGTTCAGCAGTAGCTGGTTTTTGATACTATATGCTCCCCTCGTTACCCTTCTGTTCTACTGCCATTATGTTCTTGGTCTCAATATAGTCATGTATTCTGTCAGCATCTACTGCAGTAAACAGCTTTTAGATTGTATGCAGACAAGTTGTTGGTCTATAATTTTGGAGACTGTTACTTGGATCTCCTTTTGGAAGAAGAGTTTTTTCTGTTATTAGCCATTGTGGTATTCAATTTGGCTGCTTCATCAATTGATTCTTGCAATTTGCTAAGTCTTGGTGAAGGGATGTTAACTGTTAGAGACAAAAATTGATCACTCCATCATGGTCCAGGGCTTTTTCAGTTTGGGCCTCTTTTTAATCTAGTTTACAGCTCTTTTATTATTACTTTAAACCATTCCATACTTCAATGTTTGATGTTCAACTTTTCCAAACTGGATTTATTTCATGCCTTTTCTCAGGAGTTCAAGGTGAGTTACATTCAGTTACAGTAGGTATTTTCCTGTCCACAGATGATGTACCTAATGCAATGGAGGGTCAAATGACTTGCCCAAGATCACAAGAATCAGTGGTGGGATTCAAACACTGGCTTCCCTGGTTCTAGCCCAGTGTCCTAACTATTAGAGGCTACTCCTTTTGTGAAGCACATATGAAAGTTAGAAGATTTCTCCACCTCTCTAGCTGACTGCAGAAAAATGAACACAGAGTTTTGTGGGGAAATTTGGTTCAGGCCTGCTTTATATGCTTTATATGACTGCACCCTTGCCTGCTGGAAAAGCACGCAGCAACATATGGCTGGCACAGAAGAAAAGCATGCGGGCTACAAGACAGAGTGTATGCGGCCTACTATGAAAGAGTCTGGGTAACCATACTTTGGACAGGAGTGTGCAGATTTTGGGCCCAGCAAGAAAAATACAGGCCAAGCTAGAAACAATGAGCACACATACTCTGAGCCCTGAAGATTACAAGCAGTGCCAGGAACACATACAGAACACAGGAAGAAGCAGCGAGGGCTGCGGTCGACAGCATAGATAAGCAGACCTTGAAACTTCCGCTGCGAGACCTGATAAACATGGGAGGGTCCCGGGAAGAAAACTTTGCAGAAAGCTGCAAATGACATAAGAATTTATGCAGAACTTTCTGGAACTTTGGGACAGAGAGGTATATAAGAAAGCAACTATAGAGCATCGGGGGCAACCTTCTCTCTCACCATTGTGGGGGCAGAGAATGTTGCCTGCGCTCAGATCCCCAGACAGACACTTGTATATCTGTGCTTGCAGCTTTTTGCTTGTACCAAATAAAAGAGTTTTGCTGACAAGTGACTGAGATCTGAGTTTTTTATTTTCCTGGTGTACGGCTCCCATGTGCCCAGGCAATTGGTGATATTTGGGACACTTTGTAGGTGAGCCCTGCCTACAATTGGCGCCCGAACAGGGACTTGAGTTTTTAACTCCTAAATTTCTAAATTGCCCAGCGTTTCCTCTGGCTGCGTTTTTGTCAGAGAGAAAGGATACCTCCTGTTAAATTAAGAAAACAGGGGATGAGGATACCGTCGACGAGAGAAAAAGGTACTGAGAAAAGGATACCGTCCTAGAGAGGACGAGAGAAAACGGATACTGTCCTAGAGAGGACGAGAGAAAAGGATACCTCTTGCCGGTCCAGGGGATGAGGATACCGTCCTAGTGTGGACAAGAGAAAATGGATACCGTTCCACGAGGAACGAGAGATTTAGATACCCTAGGAAGACTCCTGTGGCGAGTATTGCGTTTCCTGTCTGCCCCCAAGGACAGAAGACTTACCCGGTTCAGCTAGTGGGTGAGTAGTGAATTCACACATATGTATATGCATTTTATGTAATATATATTCTGCTATGTAGAAAATATTAGTGTGTTTGTGTTTTGGATCCAGTTGTAATAATTAGGGAAAGGAAGTTTTGTCCCGACATTAGGTCTTAATATCTCCAGGATTGACTGTGTATGTATGAGACGTACAATTGCGTACAAAGCGAGTGTGGAGTCCCGATCCGCGGTTCCGTACTCTCGCGAGAGCGATGGCCGGAGACGGACAAAGCGTAAGGACAGCATGCTTGTATGAGTCCTGGATTTTGTACCTTCGTCCCTCTGTAGATAAAGAGGTTCTGTAAAAAAGCAAAGTTACCAGCCCCTCTGCAGATAACGAGGTTTGATTTTACATTGGTAAAAGGTGAAATTATTAACAGGATCATTCCTGTAATTAAAGTGTCCCCAAACAGTGAAAACACCAGGTTTACAGATTATAGGAAGAGGGACAGTTAAGGAGAATGTTTACGAAAAAAAATCCAATGAGGGGGTAGATAATAAGAAAGGAGCTGAGTCCGGCCCTAACCCTATAGATTGCCTCATTAAACAAAAACCCCTGTTGGAATCCGCAATAAAAGATTGTTCTAAAAAAATGGGAGAAATGGGCAAAAAAGGATCCTACTCTCGCCTGGCCAGCAGGAGGATCATTCGACCTGCTCATTTTAGCAAAAATTAGGGACCTGATTCCATTCTATGTGTAATATATTTTTAGTTATAATTGTTGTGAATGAATGGGAAGATCTTCCATGCTTTGATGTATTTAGATATTTGATAAAATGTGTGGATTTGTGTGATGTGACAAAGGTTAAGACAAATTAAGTGTTTAAAGGAAGGACAGAAGTTAGTAACTTAAGTGGAAAAACAAAACAAAACACAATTGAATTGCTTGCCAAGTTAAGTCAAGCAAGTTTGTTTACTTAAAGGAAGAAAGTGAATGATACAACTACATCCAGATGGTTATTGTCTTGTGGTAATATCACATACATATATTCCAGGAAAATTAGAAATAGAACAATAACAGCTATGATAACTGCAGATTGTGATTCAAAAGTTACTTTGCTTTCTAAAGCAGAATATAACAGTGCAGCCGTTTCCCTTCTGGGAGTGCCTGGTTTAGCCCTGTATAACATTCACACAATTGATGCTTTCTCAATTAGATTTCATGGTCCCTGGAACTGAACTGACTAGAGTTCTTTACTAAAGCTGAACGAAACAAACAAAAAAGATAGAAAATTAAGGGCACTATTCCGTTTTTCCTTTGACCTTCAAAGTAGAGGTTAAGAGCCCTGATAGTTACCAGATTGCACCTTGAAAATGATTTAAATCCTGATTGAATAAGAAGTTAATCGTGCTTGATTTTATCTCTGGTGTATATGTGTTTGGTTCTGACTGCATATGCTATTGAGCAAAATTAAAAGTTAAAAAAGGATTTTATATATTGTGGCAAGCACCCCATAGAGGACATAATTATTGTTCATAAATTACAGAAACAAAAACAGCTGTAACTATGTTTATTTAGGATTTAACATTCTCAAGCAACGTTTTATTTTAACTCTTGCTGTTTATGACTCCTCTGTCTCTTGTTCAGCTGCATCATAATTTACAGTTGCTTTGAAGGTCAGAAAAGAGACCTAATGTTTACTTTGCTATCTGTGTTTAAGATAACATCTAGGTTGGCTGTAACTCTCAGTAATTTGCTTTAAAATAACTTAAGAGTGTTTGCATTCCAGATATCCACTAACCTTTTCATGAAAAAGTATCAGTTTCATGTCATTTGAATGCCTGTTTTCTGAAATGTAAGATTTAAGGTAATTATTTTGCATTGTTAAGCTCAGTGCTGATGACTGCTGAACAGGACAGTAACACCATAGGCGTTAACTACACTGATCTTTCCAGTTTTATTTGTTACAATATTGAATTTTAGGATAAATTCACCTGTTTTTCTGTATTTGAATTTTACATGTTGGTGTCCAGAGAAAAAGTGTACTGAAAGTTTTTTTTAAATTTCAGTTGCAGGGAGTAGTAAACACCCTAATTAATAAGTAGCTTGCTCAAATCCTTGTGGACATTGCAGTTTCAAGATCAGTCCAAATATGTTTAAGTTTCCTACAGCACTCTCACTGGGAACAGGGTATACGATAAACTCTAGTCATACGTAAGAGATATGTGGCTGTCATGTTAAGAGCCATATTTCTTTCTATTGGGATTGGTGTTATACAATGTTGCAAAATAATAGTTTTATATTGTAAGGACTTTACCTATATTGTTTAGACAGTTGCTATTTAGAATGCGCATATATATCCATTTAGAACTACACCAATTAAGTTAGTGGGAAAGAGACACTGTTTACTCACGCTGTTATGCTTATTGAGAAGAATCTAAGTTTATGTTTTCTGCCTCCCCTTTGTTTCCAACAATACTAAGTTTTTAACAATTGTTTGATGTTCTTAGCAACCTTGCCAAATAAGGATACATTAGTATGGTATAAAAACATGAAAAGGACCTATGTATGTCGTTGGTAGAATGATGCAAGTGATAAAAAAATGTTATGAGGGATGAAGTGGGTAAAAGGACAGGACTCTGATGAACAGTATACTGATGAAGGTAATTTAATGATGTGAAGCACAATAGAGTATTTCCTACCAGCAAATGAATCTCCAGTGATACAGAGACAAAGAGTTTATCAAACAGAGACATAGTTGACACCATACGAGATAGTTATGATCTTAAATAAATATGGATGAAATTAAGTTTGTCACATTGCATTGTCTTATTGTGAAATCTAATCTAGAATATTTAGTCTTTTCATTTAATATTGGTTGCTGCTCTTTTGAATGAGGCCTGGAGCCATGTCACCAATTGCAATCCAGAGATTCCAAAAGAGGGAATTGGCCATAATCCAGACGGAACAGACCATCCCAAGAACTCCGAACTACACACCGCAGAAATGTGTGAAGGCATTCCTATCTGGCTCAGTGCGTCACATTGAACAAAAGGACAAAAATATTTGCCTACGAGAATGAGAGGATGAACTTTTGAGAGAAACCAAACTTACACTTCAGAGAAAGGTGAAGCACACTACGAAGTCCTGAAGAACTGCTGAGAAGCAGGACCAAATTATCTGGAAATAGACTATTAGACTGATTGGGGACTTTTGTGACTGATTGCATTGTTATCCTTTTCTTATTGTTTTTCTTAGAAAGTAACTGAAATTTACAAGCCATTTGGGCTTCAGCAATTGCAATACCCACACCAGCTTAAGTTTTGCTGTAATATTTCAAAGCTTTCTTCATTACTTTGTTGATTATTGCTGTGTTCGGTATTATTGCATGTGTCTTTTCAATATTACTGGGTTGTTGTAAGAAAATGATATCACAATCTACTAAAACTATGTTTATTGTCTCCAGGGAAAAGTATGAGCTGTTGCCTCTTGATGACCCCTCTCTGTCTCAAATGGTTGTTGTCCATGCCCCTTAATGGGATTCCTTTTGCTTCCATCCTGAAGAAAAGAAAAAGAAAAAGTGGAGAATGTGGGGAAATTTGGTTCAGGCCTGCTTTATATGCTTTATACGACTGCACCCTTGCCTGCTGGAAAAGCACGCAGCAACATATGGCTGGCACAGAAGAAAAGCATGTGGACTACAAGACAGAGTGTATGCGGCCTACTATGAAAGAGTCTGGGTAACCATACTTTGGATAGGAGTGTGCAGATTTTGGGCCCAGCAAGAAAAATACAGGCCAAGCTAGAAACAATGAGCACACATACTCTGAGCCCTGAAGATTACAAGCAGTGCCAGGAACACATACAGAACACAGGAAGAAGCAGCGAGGGCTGCGGTCGACAGCATAGATAAGCAGACCTTGAAACTTCCGCTGCGAGACCTGATAAACATGGGAGGGTCCCGGGAAGAAAACTTTGCAGAAAGCTGCAAATGACATAAGAATTTATGCAGAACTTTCTGGAACTTTGGGACAGAGAGGTATATAAGAAAGCAACTATAGAGCATCGGGGGCAACCTTCTCTCTCACCGTTGTGGGGGCAGAGAACGTTGCCTGCGCTCAGATCCCCAGAAAGACACTTGTATATCTGTGCTTGCAGCTTTTTGCTTGTACCAAATAAAAGTTTTGCTGACAAGTGACTGAGATTTGAGTTTTTTATTTTCCTGGTGTACGGCTCCAATGTGCCCAGGCAATTGGTGATATTTGGGACACTTTTGTAGGTGAGCCCTGCCTACAGGTTTCAGTTACAAACCGGAGGAGGAGGGAGAAGCACCTAAATGGAGCTTAATTACAGAAAAAGGAATTGCAAAGAAAAGGACTCCCAAGTAGAAAGAGTCTGTATCTATTATTGGGAGGTGCTCCATTGCAGCCAAAGTTTGTGGTGAATGATGTGGGTGTGCACCTGGATTCCAAACTGAACACAATCTTCTGCAATATGTACAGGTTTTTTTTCTAAATAAGATTAGGTAACTTTGGCCTTATTTAGACCCAAATGATATGTTAACTACTACTATAAAAGCAGAGCCGATTAGTTTAATATACTTACATAAGAACATAAGATATGCCATACTGGGTCAGACCAAGGTCCATCAAGCCCAGTATCCTGTTTCCAACAGTGGCCAATCTAAGTCATACGTACCTAGCAGTTTTCCCAAAAGAGACAGGTTCCACCAATGCTTGTATTGGGTCAAGCATTGATATCTGGGGTCCCTTCTTAATAATGGTTTATGGATCTTTCCTCCAGGAACTTGTTCAAACCTTTTTTAAACCCAGCTACACTAACAGCCTTTACTACATCCTCCGATAACAAATTCCAGAGTTTGATTACACGTTGAGTGAAAAAATATTTTCTTTTATTAGTCTTAAATAGTTTACCCTGTAGCTTTCATTGCATGTGTTTCTATATTCTGATAACGCAAACAAACGTTTTACGTTTACCCGTTCCACTCCGTTCATTAATTTATAGGCTTCTATCATATCTCCCCTCAGCCATCTCTTTTCCAGGTTAAAGAGCCCTAACCTTTTTAGCCTTTCTTCATAGGGGTATCCTTCCATCCCCTTTTACCATTTTGGTGGCTCTTCTCTGAACCTTTTCTAATAACGCTATATCATTTTTAAGATACAGCGACCAGAATTGCACACATTATTCAAGGTGCGGTTTCACCATGGAACGATATAGAGGCATTATAATATCCTTTGTTTTATTTTCCATTCCTTTCCTTATAATACCTAGCATTCTATTTGTTCTCTTGGCTGCCACTGCACACTGGGCAGAGGGTTTTTAACATGTTATCCATGACGCCTAAATCTTTTTCCCGGGTGGTGGTTCCTAATGTGGAACGTTGCATCGTGTAGCCATAGTTTGGGTTGCTCTTCCCTAGGTGCATAACTTTGAACTTGTCCATATTAAATTTCATCTGCCATTTTGATGCCCAGTCTTCCAATTTATCAAGATCCTCTTGCAATTTTCCACAATCCTCTTGGGTTTTAACAACTTTAGATAGTTTTGTGTCATCTGTATATAGCCCACTTTGTACATAGCTCATACCAATCTAGCACACAATACAACACCCACCCAACTAAATTTCACCCTCACTGCATGTATAACACACTCACCTTACCCGATTGTTTGCTGTGATACCACCTTGATTATTAAGATAAGGCGGTTTAGAAATACTGTTAAATAAATAAATAAATAAATAAATCTGCAAATTTGATAACCTCACTCGTTATTCTCTTTTCCAGGTCATTTATGAATATATCAAAAAGCAGCGGACCCAGCACAGATCCCTGGGGTACACCACTATTCACCTTTCTCCATTGGAAAAATTGGCCATTTAACCCTACCCTCTGCTTTCTATCTTTTAACCAGTTCCTGATCCACAATAGTACACTGCCTCCTATCCCATGACTCTTTAGTTTTGCCAAACGTCTCTGATGAGGGACCTTGTCATAGGCTTTCTGAAAGCCCAAATACACTACAGTGGTGTGCAAAAGTCTGGAATCACTTGTGAGTTTTGCGTTTTTCGTACTTTCTAACGTTTATTTTTAAAATTTGCGTTAGCCTAGCATATTCATCTTTCTATCACGTTAAAAGGGATACATTTGGCTATTAGAGCTGACTTTTTTGCATTTGTTGCTTCCAATTTAAATACTTTACAGACACTGGGAGATAGCTACTGCGATTTTTGTGGATCCTGGGTCAATACTGGATCGAGATTATCCAATATGCACACATTATTTCTGACCAATCAGGAGGCTGGTTTCACTAACCAATTACAATGCAGATATCTAGCCAATAAAAACGTGCAGAATTTTTGAATTTCATACACTTTCTGGATCGACCATGAAGATGACTCAGACCCTGACGTTTGAGGAGCGTGTTCGTGTGTCCTTTATGAGCGAGGAAGGATTTTCAAGCCGTCAGATAGACAGGAAAGTTGGCTGCAGTCAGAGCACTGTTAAGATTGTACAGAAGAAGAAAGAAACGGGTTCAGTGGTGGACAAGCCTCATTCAGGTCGTCCACGTGCATCATGCCAGGAGCGCGCACTACGATGCATTTCACTGACTAATCGCAAGTTGACCACTCCTCAGCTACTTCGAGAGGGGTCAGACAAGAGTGAGGTCAGTGTCAGCTCATCAACAGTTCATCGCCGGTGCCTGCAGTTTGGTCTCCGGGGCTGCAAAGCATGGAATAAGCCACTGATGACTGACATACAAAGGCGCAACCGGATCATGTGTGCGAGAAAGCACTCAACTTGGTTGACTGAAATGTGGGAAAAGGTGCTATTCAGCGATGAAAGCACCTTCTGCCCTATGTGAGGAGATTTCCTGGAGAGGAATTCAAGCCTGAGTGTCTCAACCTCACTGTGAAGCATCCTTTGAAGGTCATGGTCTGAGGCTGCATGGCTGCCAGTGGCGTTGGATGTCTTCACATAGTCGATGGAATGGTCAATGGGGCCAAGTCCACCACCATACTGCAAAAGTGCATGGTGCCATCAGCACACCAGCTGTTTCCTGGCCAGTTCCTGTTCCAAGATGACAATGCACCCTGCCATCGCTCATGACAGGTGATCAGCTGGAAGCAGCGGAACAACATCAAGTCAATGGACTGGCCTGCCCAGTCTCCAGATCTGAATCCAATCGAGAACCTGTGGCACAAGGTGGCCTTGGAAATATCCAAGAGGCATCTGACATCAAAGAGTGAGCTGACTGAGTCACTCATTGCAGCTTGGAACCGCGTCGTCACCAACGATCACCTTGTCAGACTGGTTCATTCAATGCAGACAAGGTGCAGTCAGGTGATCGAGAACAAAGGGTGGCCCATCAAATACTGAGCCATCACTGGCACATAAAAACGGCCTTTTTCAAGGCCACATACATTAATTTGAAGGAAACCTGGCGTGCATCCATAATATTTTAAAGCATACTTACAATAATAAATCGTCGGCCAAAGATGTATATTACGCAATTTTCACAGAAAACCTATCAACAGGACAACTATGGGGAACAAACTCAGAAAATAAGGGCCAAACCAATACTAAAAGTTGGCCCTAACAGCCAAATCTATCACTTATCATGAGATACACAGAAAGCGCCACTGGGAGGAAAAAGAAAGTAAGATATTAGGTCACGAAGTTGAAAAAACGTCAAATTTACAAGTGATTCCAGATGTTTGCACACCACTGTATATCAACCGACTCACCTTTGTCTACCTGTTTATTTGCACCTTCAAAAAAACAGATTAGTAAGACAAGATATTCCTTGTCTAAAGCCATGTTGGCTGTCTCCCATTAAGCCATGACTATCTACATGTTGAGCAATTTTCTTCTTTATGATGGTTTCTACCATTTTTCCCAGTACTGACGTCAGATTCACCGGTCTGTAGTTTCCCGGATCGCCCCTGGAACCCTTTTTAAAAATTGGCGTTACATTCGCCATCCTCCAATCTTCAGGTATTACAGAGGATTTTAATGATAGTTCACAGATTACTAATATCAGGTCTGCAATCTCATGTTTCAGTTCTTTCAACACCCTTGGATGTATATCATCCGGCCCAGGTGATTTGCTACTCTTCAGTTTATCAAATAGTTGTAATACATCTTCCCAATGTATCGATATTTCCTTCAATTCTTCTGCACCTTTAAATACCACTTCATTCATGGGTAACAGCCCTACATCTTCTTCAGTAAAGACCGAAGCAAAGAATTCATTCAGTCTCTCCGCTATTGCCTGGTCGCCTCTTAGTGCCCCTTTAACCCCTCTATCATCTAATGGACCAACTGACTCTCACAGGTTTTTTGCTACGAATGTACTTGAAAAAGCCTTTATTACGCGTTTTTGCTTCCGCAGCAAGCTTCTCCTCAAATTCTCCCTTTGCCTGCCTTATCAATGCCTTGCATTTAACTTGCCAGTGTTTGTGCTGTTTCCAGGTTTCGTCATTTGGCTCTTTTTTCCATTTCCTGAAAGATGCTTTTTTGGCAACAGCCTCTCTGACCTCACCTTTAAACCATGCTGGCAGTTTTTTGGACTTCCTTCCACTTTTCTTAAAGCATGGAATACAGCTGGTCTGGGCTTCCAAAATAGTTTTTTTCAATGACACCCAAGCTTGATGTAAGTCTTTAACCTTTACAACTGCTCCTTTCAGTTTTAGTTAAAAGGTACTGTGGATTTCCTTACTATCTCTCCTCCACTAATTAAATAAATGTGATCATGCTATGATCACTATTGCCAAGTGGCCCCAACACCGTTATCTCTTGCACCAGATCTGGTGTTCCACTAAGGTCTAGGTCCAATATGGCTTCCCCTGTGGTCGGTTCATGAACCAGCTGTTCCAAGAAACAGGCATTTATTTCATCTAGGAACTTTCTCCCTAGCATGTCCTGCTGTGACACTGACCCAGTCGATAGCGAGGTAATTGAAATCACCCATTATTATTAACTGTGCTGTAACGTTTGTTAGCTTCCTTGATTTCTTTGAGCATTTCATCATCCATTTGTTCATTCTGGCCAGGCGGTCGATAGTACACCCCACTGCCATCGCCTTCCCCTTTTTACATGGAATTTCAATCCAAAGAGATTCTACAGCAAATTCTGTTTCCTGCAAAACTTTAATCCTGACTCAATGCCCTCTCTAAAATAGAGCTCAACCCCTCCACCAACTTGATCAGCTCTATCATTGTGATATAGTTTATACCCAGGTCTCACAGTGTCGCACTGGTTGTCCTCCTTCCATGTCTCAGATTCCAATCATATCTAACCTCTCATTTAGTGCTATATATTCTAACTTTCCCATCTTATTTTTTAGACTTCTAGCAGTTGCATACAAGCATTTTAGAGACTGTATTTTATTCATATTAATTTGGCTACTGGTAGCATGGGTAATTTGGGATCTTTAAGCTCTGTCTGCTCCATACTCTAGGGCATTTGGGCTACTTTACTCTTTTTTGGAATCTTTCTGCTTTTGGTAGTATCCTTCAAGGATACATTCTTCCGAACCATGCGCTCGTGTGACTGTAGGCTTTCCCCTATTATCTACTTTAAAAGCTGCTCTATCTCCTTTTTAAATGTTAATGCTACCTTCCAGGCAGGCATGTTACCAGGCGATCCTCATGTCCACCAGCCACCCAGCTATCTACATGCCTAATGATCGAATCACCAACTATAACGGCTGTCCTAACCCTTCTCTCATGGGCACATGGCCCTGGAGAAACGTCCTCAGTGTGAGAGAGTTTTACATCACCTGTAGAACAGGTCCTAGTTACAGGATCACTTCCTGCCACACCAGGGTGATGCTCTCCTGTCACGTGACCTCTCTCCTCCATAGCAACAGGGATGCTGCCAGACTGGAGGTGGGACTTCAAGACTATATCCCTGTAGGTCTCATCTATGTACCTCTCTGTCTTTCTTATGTCTTCCAAGTCTGCTACTCTAGCCTCTAAAGAATGGACTCATTCCCTGAGAGCAAAGTGTTCCTTGCACCTAGTGCA
Organism: Ichthyophis bannanicus; assembly: GCA_033557465.1. Classification (NCBI taxonomy): domain Eukaryota; kingdom Metazoa; phylum Chordata; class Amphibia; order Gymnophiona; family Ichthyophiidae; genus Ichthyophis; species Ichthyophis bannanicus. The sequence continues at coordinate 430,995,037 of CM066034.1, read as the reverse complement.
CATGTAAGACCTCTCACCAACTGGGAGAAAATCATACATGTCACACGCTATGCAAAAGACTGGAAAGCCCCCAATCTTGCTGCTGGACTGCTGTCTGCATCTTAGTTTTAAGCTTGTGTTTAGATCTTTAAGTTCTTTACTTACTAAGGGTTGCTATGGATACTTATACTAATAAAATTGTACCTAATACATTTAATATACCTTGTTCACCTGAAGCTTAATTAATCTCAGGTCCTTAGAGTATGACTGATTTGGATAATGAGCTGCACCTGAGAGCAACTCCTTTCCTTTAAGATGTGTAAGTACCTATAAAGCTATGCTTATTCCAGGGGTGGGTGGGTGACAGGGAGGGAGGGAGGGAAATATCACTTATTTAAAGAGGGCTGCTACACAGTACCCTGTCCTATGCTTCTGAGGTAATCTGTGACCAATTTCCTGGGTAATTAACAGTCCTTGCTTGGATAGAAGGAGTCTGTTTTTAGGTATCCCAAAATACACAAATTACAGTTTTTGCAAAGTACAGATACTAGAATAGTGGTGGGAGCTTAGTCAATGGATCAAGTTACATTAACTGCTGATTAATTGGATGACTGAATTTAAAATTTTGATGCTGGTCTTTAAGAGTATTTCACAAGACGTCTATTGGTGGGGAGGCCAAGCGATGTCGTTTTTGGACCTGTCCTATTTTATAAAATACTAGCACAGATCCTGAAGAAATTGCAGCTATAATGAACAGGGCTGGCGCAACCCACCATTTAATTCTCCCCCCCCCCCAATCGCCCTCACTCTACTGCAGATAAGTCTCCCAGATTTGCCTGCAAAAAATCTGGTAATCCTAGATAAAACTGAAGGAGACACTAACTAAGCAAGCCCTAGTACTTCAGTTTTCAATGATTCTGATATAAGAGGTGTGACAAAAAAGAATCAAGACTGTCCCATAAATGTTTTATTACAAAATCTACAGAGAAATTACTCATTGTCCCCTTCAAAGTAATCCCTCCCCCCCCCCCCGAGTTAATGCACTTCTGCATTCGCTTCTGCTACGTACGGAAGCACTCTGTAAAGTCCTCCTCCTTGAGGTCCCTCAGCTCCCTCATCACAGAGGTCTTGATCTCGTCTATAGAGGCAAAATGAGTTCCTTTGCGCACAGTCTTCAGCCTGGGGAAGAGCCAGAAGTCGCATGGTGCGAGATCTGGGGAATAAGGAGGGTGGTTGAGAGCTGTGATCTGTTTGTTGGCCAGGAACTGCCTCACACTGAGTGCGGTGTGTGCGGGCGCATTGTTGTGGTGGAGCAGCCATGACTTGTCTCTCCACAGAGTCTGCCTGCTGTGCCGAACCCGGTCACAAACTCATGATGGACCACTCCCTTCTGATTGAAGAATGCAATCAGCATGACCTTGATCCTTGATTTGGACATGCAAGTCTTCTTGGGTCTGAGTGACAGTCGAATCTTCCACTGCAGGCTCTGCCTCTTTGCTTTCAGGGTCATACTGGAAGACCCAAGTCTCGTCTCCTGTGATGACTCGGCCAAAGAACTCTGGATGTTTTCCGATCTTTTCTAGCAAGTCTCAACAAACATTGACCCCGGTGCTCCTTCTGGTCATCCGATAAAAGCCTGGGCACCATCTTGGTGCACACCTTCTGCATCCCCAGCTCCTGCACCAAGATGGTCCGCACGGACTACCTGTTCAGGCTGAGCTCCTCAGCTATCATCCACACCATCAATCTGCGATCACTCCGCACCAGCTGGTTCACTCTGTCAGTGTTCTCAGCTGTCTTTGTCGTGGAAGGCCATCCTGATTTGGGATCGTCCTCCACCTCCTCGCGGCCAGTCTTGAAGCATTTGTGCCACTCAAAGACTCGCAGCCTTGACATTGCATATTCTCCATAAGCCTTTTGGAGAAGTTGGAGACAGTTAGGCCCTTCTCCAACTTAACCAGAAATTTCAAGTTGATTCTTTGCTCCATACTTCTGCCACATCCAGTTGCGTGACAAAGCGATGGAGCAATGTGCTACAAAAAAAATCTGAAAGAAAACCAGAGTGAGAGAGATGAAAAATATTATAGCAGAAGAGTGGCGAGATGTTATACCAACACAGTGACATAAATGGTTAGCCAATTGGCATTGAGTCATGGGCATGGCTGCCACAGTCTCATTTCCTTTTTGCCACACCTCGTAACCCAGTGGTTCTTATGCCAGTTCTCTGGCATGCCCAGCCAGTTGGATTTTCAGGATATCTACAATGGCTATGCATAAAACAATTGCATACACCATCTCCTTTGTTAGCAAATCTCTTCCTGAATATTGATTATGGATATCCTGACCGGCTGACTGCACCCTGGGGACCGAGTTGAGAATCACTGCTCTAACCAAGCACCCACTGATCTAGCCACCCTCCTAAGGGGGTTTTATAGTTTAGTTTATTGGACTGTTGATATACCACATCAAGTCATGCCCTCCCTGATTTAATCAAGGTTTGCTTCCATCTATGTAAGGGAAAATGAAGGAAACGGAATGTTTTGCTCTTGGATTTGTCTAAACCTTTTAAAAAGGTTCTGATAAATTGAGAAGTCCATAACCCATTATTAAATATGACAGACAGGAAAACACAGCTCATCTCTGGGGATAAGTAGCATGGATCTGGCTACTTTTGGGATATGTCAGGTAGTTATAACCTGGACTAGGCTTGATAGGCCTTTGACCTGACCCAATATTGCAGTTCTTATCTTTAGGAGGTGTTTCTCTTTCTAAGGTGGGAAGCAAGTACTTTGGGAATGGAAAAAGTTGGAGGAGGGAAACAGAAGAGTGGAGATGAAGCAAGGATTTGACTGAATAGTGGGGACTTGGTGATGGGGGAGAAAATGAGTGACTGCGTTAGATCATAGGCTAGGAGGATGCATTAGGGTGTGAGATGGTAAAAAAGGGTGAGGAAGGGTTAAAGTGGTGGGGATGGCCTGGAGAGAGAGTGAGAAGCAGTTGAAAGAGATGAGAGTGCTGTAGAGGGGTGAAAGAAGAAAAGGGATGGGTCTCCAGATGACAGGAATGTGCTTGGTGAGATGTTGAAAGGGAAGTAGTGGACTAGGCAGAATGCAAAAGACAGGATGATTGAGAAAAAAAATGGAAAGGACACCCTAATAATTTGTGAAAAGACTGAAATACCAGCACTAACTCAATTAAAGAATTACATATTCTAACAAAAAAAGTAGAAACAAAATGTTTTTTTTATTTTTAGAGATTAGCGTATGCCAACTTCAGGAATGTTCGTTTCTTACATCTTTGCTTTTTGCTCAGTGTAGGCTGAAATAGGTTTCTGTTTCTCTCGGGGGCAATTTCTCCAGATGGGTCAGTTATGCGCGTACTATGATGGTCATAAACCTCACTTCTAAGCCAGGGTATGTGGAGTATGATCTGAGTTTCTCAGATTTTCTACTAATGCTCGGCATAATATTTACATCGTGCCAAAGAGAGTCTCCTTCTGGAGTTCCTAAGATGTTATGTTTATGGGTAATTTATCAAGGTGTGCTTGGAAATTTCTCTTAAATTAGACCTACCTACTACTTATATGTATAGCGCTGCAAGGCATATGCAGTGCAGTACAGAAATAAAACACAGTCCCTGCTCATCAGAACTTACAACCTAAATCAAGACAGACAGTATAACAGATGAGAAAAAAGGGTACAGTAGGGAAAGAAGAAGGAGAACAAAGAATTAAGATCAAAAAGTGGCCTGAAAGAGATTAGCCTTTCGCATGTCTTTGAAAAGGGTGAGAGATGAAAACTGACGTAAAGATACAGGTAATTTGTTCCAGGCATAAGGAGCAGCAAGGTGAAAGGATCGAAGTCTGGAATTGGCTGTTGAAAGGCATAGAGAAAAACATAGAAACATGACGGCAGAAAAAGACCACATGGCCTATCTAGTATGCCCTTCTATATCAACCACAAAGCACAGTTACTTACCTGTAACAGGTGATCTCTGGGAACAGCAGGAATTAGTCCTCACATATGGGTACGTCGGTACCGACGGAGCCTGCGCGGGAAAGCTCCCCAGCTTCCCAGAAAGAAAGCTTTTGGGAGCCTCCCACAGCGCCTGCGCGCTGCCTTCCCGCCTTTCCTAACCAACTCTCCTCAGTTCAAGTTTAAAGCTGAGACAATAGAGAGAGAGAGGAAAGGAAAGATAGAGAGAGATACAACTCCTAGGGGAGGTGGGAGGGTTGTGAGGACTAATTCCTGCTGTTCCCAGAGATCACCTGTTACAGGTAAGTAACTGTGCTATCTCCAGGAACAAGCAGGAATGAGTCCTCACATATGGGGACTCCCTAGCTAAGATGCCTGGGAGATCCCCAAGGGTATGAGACCCTGAAGGGTTCCTCGTCTTCCTATGGATCTCAGGCATCCATTCAGGGAAGGAAGGCAGGAGTTGCTCAAGAATGGAACAGGTGTCTGAGGACAGCCTGACCAAACAAGGCATCCCGGCGGGAGTCCTTGTCCAAACAGTAATGGGCTGTGAAGGTATGAACCGAGGCCCAGGTGGCTGCTCGACAGATCTGGTCGATGGACACAGAATGAAGATGAGCCATAGAGGTGGCCATGGCCCTCACATTGTGAGCTGTGACATGGTCCTCCAGAGAAAGGTTCTTACTCTGGTAAGCAAAAGAAATACACTGAGCAATCCAATTGGACAGTGTTTTTTAGAGACTGGAAGTCCTAAATGAGAAGGATCAAAAGCAACAAAAAGCTGGGAAGACTTTCTATGTCGCTGTGTCCTGTGTAAGTAAAAAGCAAGAGCTCTTTTACAATCTAGAGTATGAAGGTTCCTCTCTGCACTGGATGCATGAGGAGCTGGAAAAAAGACAGGTAAATATACCTCTTGATTAAGATGAAAAGGTGAGACCACTTTAGGCATAAAGTGAGGATTTGTCCTAAGGGCTACCTTATCATGATGAAACCTTGTATAAGGTGGATTAGCCACTAAGGCCTGCAGTTCACTGATACGGCGAGCAGAAGTGATTGCAATAAGGAAAATAACCTTCCAGGAAAGAAATTTCAAGGAGGTAGTGGCTAAGGGTTCAAAAGGTGGCTTCATAAGCTGACCAAGAACCAAATTTAAGTCCCATGCCACCGGAGGAGGTCGAATGGGAGGTTTAGTTAAAGTTAGGCCTCTCATAAATCTTGCAATAAGAGGATGAGAGGAAACAGGTTGCCCATTGATAGGCTTAAGGGATGGTGCAATAGCACTTAAATGGACCCTTACTGAATTTGTCTTAAGGCCTGCATTAGAAAGATGCAGGAGATATTCCAATAGAGAATTCACAGGAAGTGCCAGAGGGTCAAGACCCTGTTGAGCACACCAAATGGAAAATCTTTTCCATTTAAAAGCATAGGAACGCCTAGTGGAAGGTTTCCTGGAAGCATGGAGGATATCCTTCACTTGCTGCGAAAGATTGAAGTCTTGAAGGTCTAGGCCTTCAGTAACCAAGCTCTGAGGTGAAGGGACTTGGGGTTTGGATGCCACAAAGTCCCCTCCTTCTGAGACAGAAGGTCTGGAGCAGCTCCCAAGTCCAGTGAGGGGGCTAGGGAGAGATGCAGAAGTAGAGGGTACCACACTTGGCGTGGCTAGCGTGGAGCTATGAGGATCATAGATCCTTGATCCCTCTGAAGTTTGAACAGAGTCTTGGGAATCAAAGGAATGGGTGGAAAGGCATACAGGAAGTCCTGACCCCAATGGAGGAGGAAGGCATCCTTGGCCTGAACTCCCTGACACGGAATTCTGGAACAGAACCGGGGAAGTTTGGAATTCCACGGACTTGCAAATAGGTCTATGTCTGGGGTTCCCCATTCCTGGAAGATTCTGAGTACCTGATCCATGTGCAGGGACCATTCGTGTGGAAGCAGAACTCGACTGAGTCTGTCTGCCCAAGAGTTTTGAATTCCTGGGAGGTATACTGCCAGGAGATGGATTTGATGCTCTCTGGCGAAGGCCCATAATCTTAGAGCTTCGTTGCAAAGCGACAGCCAGTTCCTCCTTGCTTGTTTATGTAAAACATGGCTACCTGATTGTCCGTTTGAATGAGGACTGGTGGCTGAGGAGGGTATGAAAGACCTTGAGAGCTAGGAACACTGCTCGAAGTTCCAAGAGGTTGATATGAAGAGAGGTCTCCTGTGGGGACCAAGTGCCTTGGGTGGAGAGGTCCTGTAGATGAGCTCCCCAACCTGTTTGGGAGGCATCTGTTGTGAGGATTGCTTGGGGCAACAAAGGTTGGAAGGGGGACCCCAGCAACAGATTTTGAGTGGACATCCACCATTGGAGAGACCAAAAGAGACGTTTGGAGTTTGCTATTTGGTCTGAGAGAGCTCCTGAAGCTTGAGTCCACTGGGTGGACAAAGTCCATTGAGCTGCTCTCATGTGTAGGCGAGCATAGGGCACCACATGTACTGTGGAAGCCATGTGGCCTAGTAGCTGTAGCATCTCCCGGGCAGTTAAGTGGCTCTTTGACTGAATCTGGGAGGCTAACTGCACTAGACGTTGGTAACGAGCCTGGGGAAGATAGGCTCTTGCAGTAGCGGTGTCCAACCAGGCCCCTATGAATTCTAGGGACTGAGTAGGGGTGAGCTGAGACTTTGGGAGGTTTACTACAAGTCCCAGATACTGCAGAATGCGTCTGGTGCGGTCCAGGGAAATTTGGGCTTTTGACTGAGATGGAGCTCGGATGAGCCAGTCGTCTAGGTAGGGGAAGACAAATATTCCCAGAGTGCGTAGAAATGCAGCAACTATTGCCATGCATTTGGTGAACACTCTTGGAGCAGAGGCTAGACCAAAAGGAAGCACTCTGTATTGGTAATGTTTTCCCTGGAACAGAAAACGTAGGAATTTTCTGTGGGATGGATGGATGAGTATATGAGTGTACGCATCCCTGAGATCTAGAGAACAAAGCCAATCCTGACTCTGTAGGTATGGAAGGAGAGTGCCTAAAGAAAGCATCTTGAACTTCTCCTTGCATAGGAACTTGTTCAATTCTCTGAGATCTAGAATGGGTCTGTATCCCCCTGTTTTCTTTGGAATGAGAAAGTAGGGGGAGTAAAACCCTGACCCCTGTTGAAGAAGAGGAACTTCTTCTATGGCCCTCTGGGCCAGAAGGGTGGTTACCTCCTGATCCAGAAGGTCGAGGAGAGATGTGGGAGAATTGAAATGTCTCACCATGGTGTAGGGAGGAAGGTCTGAGAAATGAAGTTTGTAGCCCTCTCTGATGATGGAGAGGGTCCACTGCTCTGATGTGATTTGCTCCCATCTGGGAGCAAAATGAGCTAACCTTCCTGGAATGGTGAGAGGTTCTGGCTGTTGTAGAGCCAGAAAGGTTAAGTTCTCTAGTATCAAGTCAAAAACCCTGAGGGGCTTGGGACTGCTGGGTTGCAGCAGCCCCTGCAGGTTTAGGCCTAGCCTGTTTAGGCTGCTGACGCTTAGTAGCAAAGCGACCTGTAGAAGATTGTTGACCAGAAGTGGAAGGAAATCTGCCCTTCTTGTAAAAAGACTTTTTAAAAGATTTTTTCTTGGCTGGAGTGGAGGTAGACTTAGAAAGTCTATCCAGAGCAGCATTTTCTGCATCCATTTGAGTGGCTTTAATTTGCCACTCTTTGCCAAATAGATTTTCACCTGTACAGGGCAGATTTCCTAACCCATCTTGAACCCAGGGTTCTAGATCAGAAGCCTGGAGCCAAGCAATTCTACGAGCAGCTATGGCAATGCCTGAGGCTCTGCTGGCACCTTCAAAAGAATCAAAGGCTGCCCTGTTGGAAAACTTTGAAATATCTTGAGTATGCTTAAGCCAAAGAAGGAATTCATCCCTTCTATCCTCTGGAATAAAAGGGAGAAAGTTGTGCAGCTTTTCTGCAACCTCCTTTAGAAACATACCCATATAAAAACCTCAAATGACATTAGATACAATTAACACCCCTCAGCAGCCTATTGACAAATGGTCAGACTTTTACCCCATTTCAAGTACGTCATTAAAAACTATCATATCTGGTCTTAATACCACAACTTCATATTTAGACCCATGCCCAGTGTCATGGATAAAAAACACACTGCCAACTCTACTATCATTCATTCTCCCAATAGTCAACCTCTCATTAACCCAAGGTTATCTCCCACAATCACTCAAACACGCACAAATACGCCCAATACTAAAAAATAGCAAATTAGATAAAACATCCCCAGTATCATACAGACCCATCTCTAGCATACCATTTTTGGCCAAAATAATAGAAAAAGTAGTACAATTACAGACACAGGAATACATAGACACATCTTACCCACTTGACGAGCAACAATATGGATTTCGGCCCCGCCACGGAGTAGAAACACTACTTACTGTCTTAATTGATACTCTCCTAAGAGGAATCGACAATCATAAACAAGCATTCATCCTCCTCTTCATTGACATATCAGCGGCCTTTGATAGTGTACATCACTCAATAATGCTCAGCAACTTAAAACAGATAGGAATAAACTCTACAGTACATAAATGGTTCACCTCTTATTTAAACAACAGAACACAAAATGTACGAATAGGTAATCAAACTTCAACTACATATAATCAAGAAATAGGTTTACCACAAGGATCTACACTATCAGCCCTACTTTTTAACATTTACATAAAACCGGTCTGCAATATCTTTAAAAAATTTGGAGTACAATATCATCTCTATGCAGACGATATTATGATGTACATTCCATTTACCATCCCCAACCTACCGTTACAACTCCTCTCAGACTGTTATAATGAAATCACAATTTGGCTAAAAACTCAAAACCTCCACATAAACCATGCTAAAACCGAAGTCCTAATAGTAACAAAAAATCAATCATTTACCCCCCAACCCATATAACACTACAAGATCAAGAAATTAAAATAAAAAATGAAATAAGATATCTAGGTGTTATAATAGATACACACCTTACAATGGAAACCCACATCAGAAACACCATAAAGAAAATCTATTTTAAACTTAAAATTCTCAAACAACTACGCCCGCTAGTATTTGTACAAGATTTCATCAATATAACACAAGCTATCATAACCCCTCATTTTGATTTTGCCAACCTAATACTTATGGGCATTTCAAAACAGAACATTAAAAGAATTCAACTAGCCCAAAATGCAACAGCAAGAATTATACTAAAAATAAACTCACTCCAACACATAACACCAATACTAGCATACCTTCATTGGTTACCAATACAGAGTAGGATAACATACAAAACTTTAATTACCTCATTCAAAGCATTAAACGACATGGCTCTGACTACACTATGTAATCTAATATGCAAAGAAACACCTAAGCCTACCCACAGAAAAGAACAATTAAATAAACTAAAGATTCCGAAGGACTTCATAAAAGCACATAAATTAACCAATAATAGAGCCTTCTCTCATATAGCTCCCACTATCTGGAATTCCCTACCAGAGGACCTACGATCTCTAACAGAGATCATGGAATTCCGCAAAAAATTAAAAACATATCTATTCACCAAACACTATAATACCATGGAAAACCTAGCACTCAACTTAGACAAAGGCTAAATAAGTAACTGACCACATAAAACACAACCCTCCCACCTAAATGGACCACACACTTAGCGTAAACGAAAAGACTATCCAATCTCTTATGCCTTAATACCTCCCTCATGTATATAGTTGTATCGGTTATGTACTATATTATGTACGTAGACACCACATTCTGTTAGTTAATTGTTTTAACACAGTTCCAGTTTAAAATCACTGTTTTAATTTTCCTAGATTTAAGTTTGTTTAATTTATGATACTTCAAGATGTTCTATGTATATTTAAGATGTTCTATGTAAAACAAACTTCGATTTGTTAATTGTTGTTATTTGTACACCGCAACTGATCTCTGGAAGATGCGGTATAAAAATGAGTGTTAAATAAAATAAATAAATTAAATAAATAAATATAAAGGCTGTATGAATTGATTCTGGCAATAAGCATGCTAGCTTGGAAGATTTTTCTTCCAAAAGCATCCAAGTTCCTGCATTCTCTCCCTGGAGGAGTAGAAGAGTGTCTTTTGGTACTCTTTATCCTTTTCATAGCTGACTGCACCACAATGGAGTGGTGAGGAAGCTGAGTTTTTTGAAATCCAGGAGAAGGAGGGACACGGTACATAGTGTCCAATCTACGAGAATGAGGAGAAAGGGTGAGAGGAGTCTCCCACAATTCAATCAAATGTTCTTGAAGAATTTCATGAATTGGTAAGGTGACTGCCTCTCTAGGAACCTTAGAGTATCCCAAAATATCTAATTTTTTTGCTCTAGGTTCTTTTTCAGAGGTTACTGAAATAGATAGGCCTTTAGCTACTTCTATTATGAAGTCTTGAAAGGACAAATCCTCTGGAGGAGACATTCTCCTTTTTGGAGAAGGCGGCTCCTCAGGAAGAGTAACAGATACTTCAGGGGACTCATCCGATGAATCAGAATCATCAGAAGAATCGAAGTATCGTCTGCTCGATTCCAAAGATCGATAGGCGTATCGATCGGTACTGACATCGGGTGTCCCCGGTACCAGGTCGGTACCGAGAAAGAGCCCAGGACAGGGGGCCGGAATCGGTATCCTGGCCGATGTCGATGCAGCCGGTACCGGCATCGAAGTTGGTACCGGTACCAGCGTCGGTACCGACAACGGAGCTTGTTGTGGTACCAACGGCGTCGCAGCCTTGAAGAAAGCCAGTATAGCCTGCTGCATGGATTGCACAGTGTGATCCATGGATGCCCCGACTGCCTGGAAGGGTAATGGATACTTCAGGAGACTCATCTGATGAATCAGAATCATCAGAGGAATCGAAGTATCGTCTGTCCCCTTCCAACGATCGATACGCGTATCGATCAGTACCGACATCGGGCGTTCCCGGTACCGGATCGGTACCGAGAAAAAGCCCTGGACAAGGAACCGAAGTCGGTATCCTGGCCGATGTCGATGCAGTCAGTACCGGTATCGGTGCTGGTACCGGCGCTGGTACCGACAACGGAACTCGTTGCGGTACTGTCGGCGTCGCAGCATTAATGAAAGCCATTATAGCCTGCTGCATGGATTGAACAGTGTGATCCATGGACGCCACGACTGCCTGGATGTCGGTATCGGGAGAAGGTGCCGGTACCCCAGAGCAGTCTAACAGGTGATCGGTCGAGGCCGTGCCATCGATGTCAACCTGTAACTCCATAGGAGGAGCTTTGGAAGCCGGAGCTTCCCGCCGGGGTTGTATGGCTGGGGCAGGATCCTCGAAGGCAAGCCCGGAGGCATCTCGATGCTGAGAGGGAGATTTGCCCTTCAAGGACCTGCTAGGTTTATGTTTGGTTACCTGAGACCCATCAGGAGAGGAAGACCTGGAAGATGTCGATGCCACCGCCGGTGCATCTGTGGGAAACAGCACATGGAGCTTGGCTGCTCGGTTCTGTAACCCTCGTTTAGACATTAGAGAGCAGGACTGGCAATCCGGAATGGAGTGTTCAGGACCCAAACATTTAAGACACCATTCATGGGTATCTGTAACAGAAATTGTACCGCTACACTTAGTGCATTTTTTTAACCCGGAGGCTGGTTTTTCCATGAGGGAAAATTTTCTTGTGGGCCTGTAGGCCTAAGAAGAAAAATACACCAAGTGAGGAAAAAAAAAAAATAGTAATTAGATCTTACCTGCTAATTGCTGTTCCTGAAGGAACGACAGTCCAGTCCCTTCACTTCTGGGTTACGCAACCCTTCCAGCAGCTTGGAGGCTGAGCCCAACCTTTTTGGGGGATGGAGCGGTATAAATACCACTGGGACCACCCACCCATTCCAGTATTCGACTGAAAAAGCAGATGTAACTAACTTCTACTGGACACTCTATAATGAAACCTAACAACAAACAACTCAAACCTATGCAACAGGCATATATGATGAAATTCTTTTTTTTTTTTTGTTAAGGGAAAAACAAAGGAGAGGAGGCCTGGGAATAGCTCGAGGAGATGTCTGCTTGAACCCGAGCCGGCTTCCTCCCGGTCTTCCCCCTGCCGTACCGGAGCTACGGCAAAACCAATGCCTTGCCATGTACCTGCGGTCTGAAACGGTTGCCGGAGCGGGTGGGATCAGGGACTGGACTGTCGTTCCTTCAGGAACAGCAATTAGCAGGTAAGATCTAATTACTATTTCCTTATCGTCACTCCAGTCCAGTCCCTTCACTTCTGGGAAGTACCAGAGCAGTTCACCCCTGGGTGGGTTCCGGCATACCGGATTGAAGAACCGCTAGCCCGAACCGGGCGTCCGATGCACTCTGCACGTCCAACCTATAGTGCTTGGAGAAGGTATGCAGCGATGACCAGGTTGCTGCCCTACAGATGTCCAGCGGAGGTACCAGGGAAAACTCCGCCCAAGAGGCCGCCTGAGCCCTTGTGGAGTGGGCCCGCAGGCCCACCGGAACCTGCTTCCCCTTCAGGATATAAGCGGAGGCAATCGCCTCTCTGATCCACCTGGAGATGGAGGCTTTGGCCGCTGCCTCCCCTTTGTGCGGTCCTCCAAACTGGATGAATAGTCGTTCGGACTTTCTGAATGGTGCTGTGCGCGAGAGGTAACGTTTTAAGATTCTCTGGACGTCTAGCAGACGCAGCCTGTCGTCCTTACCTGCCCGCCCCTTGGACGCTAAGACTGGTAGGGTAACTGTCTGGTTCACATGAAAGGGCGAGATAACCTTGGGTAAAAAGGACGGTACTGTGCGCAGAACCACTTTGTCCTTGAGGAAGGCCAGGAAGGGGGGCTGGGAGGAAAGCGCCTGCAATTCCGAGACCCTTCTGGCCGAGCAGATGGCGACCAGGAAGACTGTCTTTAATGTTAAATCCTTCAAGGAGGCTCTCTTCACTGGCTCGAAGGGTTCCCCGATCAAGGCCCCTAGCACTAAGTTGAGATCCCAAGGGGGGATGACCGATCTCCGTTGCGGGCGTAGCCGGCTAACCGCTCGTAGGAACCTGGCAACGTCCGGGTGGGCCCCTAAGGGTTTCCCCCGGACCTTCCCTCTATAACAAGAGATAGCCGCCAACTGAACCCGCAAGGAGCTATGTGCCAGACCTTTCTCGAAACCTGCTTGCAAGAAGTCCAGAATCTCCGGCACCGAAGCCGAAAGCGGTTTCCGACGACGCCCCGCGCACCAAGCTTCGAAGATGCGCCAAACTCTTACATAAGAAAGACAGGTCGAGCGCTTTTTGGCCTTCAGTAGCGTCGAGATCACCGCACCTGAATAGCCTCGTTTTAGCAGCCGCGCCCTCTCAATAGCCAGGCCGTAAGCGAGAACCGATCCACGTGAGGCATCCGGACCGGACCCTGCCTCAGCAGGTCCCTTTTGGAAGGGAGCCGCCAAGGACGGTCGGCGAGCAGCCTGATCAGATCGGCATACCATGGGCGGCGAGGCCAATCTGGAGCTATGAGGATTACCAAGCCCTGGTGAGATTCCACCCGTTGGAGAACTTTCCCGATCATCGCCCAAGGGGGGAACACATAGAGAAGACCCTCCGAAGGCCACCTTTGAGACAGGGCGTCTAACCCTTCGGACATCCTTTCCTTTCTTCGGCTGAAGAATCTGTCCACCTTGGCTGACGAGAACCGTGCCATGAGGTCCATGACTGGGCGGCCCCAAAGGGCTATTACCTGGTTGAAGGTCTCTTGTTCTAGCTCCCACTCTCCATGGTCTATCTTGCACCTGCTGAGGAAGTCGGCCGTGATGTTGTCCTCTCCCGCCACATGCTGCGCTGACAGAGCTAGTAGTCGGGACTCTGCCCACTGGAAAAGAGAGTCCGCCTCCTTCTCTAAGGCGCGACTGCTGGTGCCCCCCTGGTGGTTGATGTAGGCCACCGCGGTGACATTGTCGGAGAGAACGCGAATCGCCTTTCCCTGCACTAATTTCCCGAATGCCTTGAGAGCCAGAGAGACGGCCCGCAACTCCAGTCTGTTGATGGGCCACTGTGATTCCACCTGTGACCAGCGCCCCTGGACGAACTGGTCCTCGCAGTGCGCTCCCCAGCCTGACAGGCTGGCATCCGTCGTTAACAGCAGCCACTGATGGGGATCGAGGGGCATTCCGCGGTCCAGGTTCTTCGGGCACCTCCACCATTGGAGGGACTGTTTGGTCCGTGGAGCGCAAGGCAATTGCGTCGAGAGCGGTTGAAGTTGGGGGGACCAGCGACGCAATAGTGCCCTCTGTAGTGGTCGCATGTGGGCCCTGGCCCATGGCACCACCTCTATTGATGCCGCCATAGTGCCCAGAACTTGCAGATAATGCCATGCTGAGGGATTTCGTCTGCCCAGAAACTGCGTGATTAGAACTCTTAGGTCCCTTGATCTTGACCGTGACAGGAATACCCTGCCCCTGCGGGTGTCGAATCTTGCTCCGAGGTAGTCGAGTTCCTGAGAGGGGGCCAACCTGCTCTTTGTCCGGTTGATGACCCACCCCAACTCTTCTAGGACCTGAATCACCCTGGACGTTGCCGAGTGGCTTTCCTGTGCCGACTTTGCGCGGATCAGCCAGTCGTCCAAGTAGGGGTGTACTAATATGCCCTCCTTCCTTAGGAAGGCCGCTACTACGATCATTACCTTGGTGAACGTCCTGGGAGCCGTGGCTAGGCCAAAGGGCAGGGCCTGGAACTGAAAGTGGCCTCTTGGCACCGCGAATCTCAGGAATTGTTGATGGGACTTCCTGACCGGGATGTGTAAGTAGGCTTCCGTCAAGTCGAGGGAAGTAAGGAACTCCCCTCCTCTCACGGCCGCTATGACTGAGCGTAGGGTCTCCATCCGAAAGTGAGGTACCCTGAGGCAGCGGTTGACTTGTTTTAGATCTAGGATTGGCCGAAAGGCATCCTCCCTTTTTGGGACCACAAAGTAAATCGAGTATCGACCGGACCCGCACTGGTCTGGAGGTACTGGAATTACCGCCCCTAAGGCTATTAGACGGGTAAGGGTGGACTCGATTGCTGCCCTTCTTGCTGGAGCTCCACAGGGCGACTGAACAAAAGCTGGTGGGATTTGCTTTGCGAATTCTAGCGCATAACCTTCTCTGATCACCTCTAGGACCCATTGATCGGATGTGACCCGGGTCCAGGCCGGGAGGAACAGCCTCAGGCGGCCGCCTACCGGCTGTTCTTCCCCCTGGACCCCCGACCCCTCATTGTTGTTTCCTAGGGCCCGAAAAGGAGGAGGGGGAGGAGGAGGGAGCCCCAAATCCCCGACCTGCCCCTCGAAAACTCCTGAAACCTTGCCCCTTAGAGGGAAACCTGCCCCTGGAAAAGGGATTTGACCTGGCTGTTCGAAACCTCCGCGCCTCCCTAGGCTGAGAGCGCACTGGGGCTTGGGAGCGGCCTAGTCTCGGTCTATCCTCCGGGAGTCTACCACCCTTAGACTCGCCCAGATCTTTGACCAGCTTCTCCAGATCCTCCCCAAATAAGAGTTTCCCTTTAAAAGGGAGCCGACTAAGCCGAGCCTTCGAGGAAGCGTCCGCTGCCCAATTACGTAGCCATAGATAACGCCTAGCCGCCACCACCGAGGCCATGTTTTTGGCTAGGCTTCTGATGAGGTCATATTGACTATCCGCCAGGTAGGCTGCGCCGGATTCCACTCTGGCCGAGTTTGCCTGGGTCTCTGCCGAAGAGTCCTCTGACTGAAGCTGCTGAGCCCATCTTAAGCAGGCTCGAGCTACCCATGCTCCTGACACGGAGGCCTGTAATGCAAGTGCGCTTACATCAAAGGCTTGTTTCAGGAGTGTATCCAGCTTCCTGTCCTGCGCGTCTTTTAAGGCTGAACTGCCCTCCACTGGGATAGTAGTCTTCTTAGTGACTGCAGATACCGCTGCGTCCACCCTGGGCGATTTTAGCAGCTCCTTATCCGACTCTGGGAGAGGGTATAGACGAGACATGGCGCGGACTCCCCTTAAACTGGATTCCGGTTGGTCCCATTCTTCCTGGATCATCTGGCGTACCACTCTGTGGACCGGAAAGACCTTCTGGGATCTCCTAATGGCCTGAATTAAGGGGTCCTCCAATGCCTCTTCCTGTGATGGTACATCTGAGGCCACATTGAGTATTTTTAAGGATTCATTAATTAACGCCGGTAGCTCCTCCCGCCTAAAGACCCTAACTATCCGAGATTGATCTTCTTCCGGGATCTCTCCTTCTTCCAGCTCCTCCTCATCCTCGTCCCAGTCCTTCACCGAGCCCCCCTCCTCCGGAGTCCCCTGGGAAAGGGACGGTAGGGGGTCTTCCCCTTCCAGCCGCTGACGCTTAGAAGGGATGCCAGATTCTGGATTGATAGCCCCTAGGAGTCTTGATCTCTCTTCCACTGGGGGGATACCCTCATCCGCCCCTAGGCCCTGCTTGCGTAGACAGTAGGCCTTATGGAGTAAAAGGATAAAGTCAGGGGAGAAAAATTCTCCGTCCCCTCCTGCACTCGAGAGGGGGGGCTGAGGGAGCAGAGGAGGAGTGGGTAGTTCAGAGGGGGTAGAGACCGAACTCTGGGACCCCCTTCCCCTACTAGAGGGTCAGATGAACCCTGGGAAGGCTGCAGTACCTCCTGTTCAACTGATGCAGCCGCTGCAGCGCAGCTCCTGCAGATTCCTGCTTCTGCGGAGGTGCCCCTGCGCGTCCCACAAGAAGGACAGCGTGGCTTGGATGCCATGAGAAAGGGTTGGGGCTTAACTTGGTAGGCCCTAGCAACCAAAACCCAATTTCCCTTAGGACTCAACTCCTATAAATACCCCTAGGAGACTTAAAGGGATTTCTTATTGGTTAATGGCGATTAACATAAAACAGAAATCGAGCATGAAAACAAAGCAATAAAGAAACATCCAAATTAATCACAATTAAATCGAAAATAAATTGAAATTAAAAACAATTCGTGGCTATCACTCCTTGGTCCCCTAAGGGAGGTACTTGCTGTTTGGAGATTGCAAATCCTGGACCCGATGCTGCGAATCCCACCCGAGGGCTCTACACGTGGTAGGCCTCACCACGTGGAGCCTGCTCGGGGAAAAAGACTCTGGTGCCTGCCTGCACTCCCCCGCTGAAACCGGCGCTGAGCCCTTACCGCAGCACGGGTGCGATCGCCGTCTGATCGCCCCGTGGGAAACCGGAGCACCACGCGGTTCTCTCCCCGCGGTCAGCCGCGTCGGGGCAAGATGGAGACTTCCCTCAAGATGTCGTTGCAGCCTCTAGCGCTCAGCCACCTTCAGGGCTTCGGCGCGAGGCTGTTTCCCCCGAAGACGGCAAAGCAAGGTGGGCAGGAAGCCGAGTGTAGCAGAGCACCTCCTCGCTGCTACAAACCCGAGGCTTTGCTCGGTGCGCCGCGTCGGAGCCCGGGGGGGGGGGGGGGAGAGAGAGAGAGGAAAGCTAATTCTTAAAGGAGCAGAGCCCCTCAAAACGCTAAGGAAAAAAACCAAATTAAATAAATGAAATAAATGCAATCAGTAAAATTGATCACAAATAAAGCTGAAATTTAACTAAACAAGTTCAAGGTAGGACTCCAGTAAGCCCCAGGCTTACGGAACCCTCCAGCTGCTTGGAGGCTGAGAATACTGGAATGGGTGGGTGGTCCCAGTGGTATTTATACCGCTCCATCCCCCAAAAAGGTTGGGCTCAGCCTCCAAGCTGCTGGAAGGGTTGCGTAACCCAGAAGTGAAGGGACTGGACTGGAGTGACGATAAGGAATATATATATTTTTTTTAGAAAGAAAAGAAAAGAAAAGACCGGCGGTACCGGTCCGGCGTCGGGGAAGGCAGACACACGACCAAAGAAATAAATTAAAATAAAGAACTTCTTCAGCGGTGACAGGAACACGACCAGCTGGCTCCGCGGAAAAGAAGAACTGAGGAGAGTTGGTTAGGAAAGGCGGGAAGGCAGCGCGCAGGCGCTGTGGGAGGCTCCCAAAAGCTTTCTTTCTGGGAAGCTGGGGAGCTTTCCCGCGCAGGCTCCGTCGGTACCGACGTACCCATATGTGAGGACTCATTCCTGCTTGTTCCTGGAGATCAACAGTCCCCTTTTTTTCTTTAGAGATCCTTTGTGTTTATCCCATGCTTTTTTGAATTCAGATACTGTCCTCATCACCTCGGAGACTATTCCACGCATCTACCACTCTTTCCGTAAAGAAACATTTCCCTATATTACTCTCGAGTCTATCCCCTTTCACCCTCATCCTATATCGCCTCGTAACAGAACTTGCTTTCAATCGAAAGAGGCTCACCTCCTGTGCATATATGCCATGGAGGTATTTAAACGTCTCAATCATATCACCTCTATCCTGCCTTTCCTCTAAAGTATACATATTAAGATCCTTTCATCTGTCCTCAAATGCTTTATAATGAAGACCACTAACCATTTTAGTAGCCACCCTCTGTACAGACTCCATCCTTTTTATATCCTTTTGAAGGTGCAGTCTCCAGAATTGCACACAATATCCAAATGAGGTTGCACCAAAGACTTATACAGAGGCACTCTCACCTCCTTTCTTTTGCTGGCCATTCCTCTCCCTATGCACCCAAGCATCTTTCTAGCTTTCGTCATTGCCTTTTCTACCTGTTTAGCTACTTTAAGAACATCAGACACAATCACGCCTAGGTTCCACTCTTCTTTTGTGGACAGAATTAATACACTCCCTATACTATATCGCTCCCTTGGATTGCTGCAGCCCAAATGCATGACCTTGCGTTTTTTAACATTAAATCTCAGCTGCCAAATTCTAGACCGCTCTTCAAGCTTAGCTAGATCCCTCCTCATGTTATCTACACCTTCCTGGGTGTCTATTTTGGTATCATCCACAAAGAGTCAAACCTTGCCCGACAGCCCTTCTGCAATATTACTAACAAAGATGTTAAAAAGATTCAGACCAAAGACTGATACCTGGGGCACCCCACTTGTAATCTCCTCAGAGTGAGCTCCATTTACCTGTACCCTATGTCACTTCCCACTCAACCAATTTCTAACACAAGCAGTAACTTTAGGGTACATCCCCAGGGTGCTCAGTTTGTTTATAATTCGCCTTTCCGGAACGGTGTCAAAAGCTTTACTGAAATCTAAATACACCACATCTAGGTTTCTCCCTCTGTCCAAATCCCTGGTCACCTAGTCAAAGAAATCAATTAGATTTGTCTGACAAGACCTGCCTCTGGTGAATCCATGCTGCCTCAGATCCATTGGACTCCAGAAACCTCGCTATTTTCTCTTTTAGCAGCAGTTCCAATTTACTCATCACCAAAGTTAAACAAACCAGCCTATAGTTTTCAACCACATTCTTACTTCCGCTTTTGTGCCTCTCTCCAGTCCTCTGGCACCACCCCTGACTCCAACGAAGCATTACAAAGCTCAGTCAGTGGAGCTGCTAGAATGTTCCCAAGTTTCCTCATTATTCTTGGGTGTATCACATCTGGTCCCATCGCATTGTCTACTTTAAGTTTAGCTAGTTCCTCACAAACACAGTCTTCTGAAAATTGTTCAAGATGCCCCTCGCTTCTGTTCCTGTTTGTGGGTCTTTTCTGAGGTCCTGCTCCTGGTTCTTCATCTGTGAACACAGAACAGAAATATTTGTTAAGCAATTCCACTTTATCCTCATCAGCTTCTACATATTCCTCCCCTTCACTCTTGAGTCTGACAATATCACTTTTGCCCTTCTTCTTCTCACTAACGTATTTGAAAAATGTCTTATCCCCCCATTATATTGCATTGGCTGTTTCCTCCTCTTTTTGAATCTTTGTTTTCCTGACTACTTTGCTAGTCTCTAAGTTTTTCCAAATATAGATACCTGTCGTCTTCTCTCTGTGATCTCTTGTATTTCATGAAGGCCTCCCTCTTTTTCTTCACCTTTTCAGCTACTTCTTTCGAAACCCATAGCGGTCTCCTTTTCCTTTTCTTTACAGTTTTAACAAAAAGGCTGGCGGCGCTTAAAATATCCCCTTTCAGTTTTGCCCACTGCTTTTCTACATCCTGCTAATGACTCCCTGAGGTATTGGCCCATCTTGGCAAAGCTAGTTTTCCTAAAGTATGACCCTCGCTTTTGAATGGATTTTATCAGCCCTAGTCCTAATACTGAACCACACCGTTTGGTGATCACTGGATTCGAAATGATCTCCCACTGTAACATCAAAAACACTTTCACCATTGATAAACACCAGGTCCAATATGGCCCCTTCACATATAGGTTCTGTTTCCTGAACAGTTCTCCCTGTAGAGAATCCAGGATCTCCTTACTTCTAAATGATACTGCAGCTATGATGTGCCAATCAACATCTGGCATATTGAAATCCCTTATCAGTAGAACTTCCCCTTTCCTGGCAATGCTGTGTATGTCTTGAATTAACTCTCCATCCACCTTTTCTCCCTGTGAGGGAGTCCTGTATATCACGCCAATGCAAAAAGATTTATCTTTCCCTCTTTTTAGTTTAACCCACAGTGTCTCCTCTCTTCCTTTTAAGTCCCATAGCTTTAATGTTATTTTTTTTTTTACATATAGTGCCGCTCCTCCTCCCCTTCTTCCTACCAGGGGCGGCCCAAGGGGGGTGCGGGGCCATGTGCGGAGACTCGGTGCGGGGCCTCATTTGCATAAGTGGCCTTATTTGCATAAATATTTGCATAATGTTACCATACACTAACTTTTAGTAAACATGTCTCTTAATGAGTGTATGGATAAAGAAAGACTAAAAGATTTCTACATTACTATAATCCAGTGCCAACCGCCAGGCACATTAGGAACTACTACAAACGCTGCCCATTTAGAACCCATAGCAAACCCGCCGTACCCTGACAGCATTACCAGGACTCACAAAGCACCATACCCTACCTATCAAAAGGCAACACTGCAAATATTAAACCAATACATTTCAGAGAATACTGGGGAAAGAGAACAAATGGCAATGTCAAATAGGAATTACATAAATAGAATACCTCAGCTCAGTTACACATGCAGAACATAGACCATCACCAAACAAGGAATCACAATTTAGAAACAGGAAGGCAATAATTAAACTGGGAACCCCAAAAAGCCAAACTGGGAATGTACAACACCACTGTAGAAATAAAACTATAAATTAATTTCCTCTTGTACCAAACAAAGCGCAGACGTTAATGATGCACATTTCCCAGAGCTTTCATATTCCAGTTAATAAATTCAAAATAAAGAGATATCTTTCTACCTTTTGTGCATTTTTTTCGGTTGCAATTGCTCCAGCCACTTTCTTCTGGTTTCTTCATATTTTCTGCTAACTGTCCATCGTCTGCTGTCCATTTGTTCTTTCTTCTCTCTTCTAGTTTTTTTTCCATTCTCTCTCTCTACATCTGCTTTAACATACTAATCTTTCTCCTTTTGCTCTTTCCTCATTCCTATTTCATCCACACAAATTTTACCCCTCCATCCTCAATCCCCACTTACTCTCCCAATACCCGGCCAATTGTAGATTTTTCATCCCTCCCACACAAAATATTTTTCCCCTCTCCATTTTACTCTCCCAGCCCCATCCCATTCTAACCCTTCCTCAACATCAGCTCCCTTCTAGTTCCAGTCTCATCCAGCATCCATTCCCTTCTAGTCCCTGCATCAGCCCATTTCCAGTCCTAGCCCCCCATCAACCCATTTCCAGTCCTAGCTCCCCCATCCATTTTCAGTCTGAGTCCCTTCATCAGCTCATTTCCAATCCTAGCCCCCATCAGCCCATTTCTAGTCATTTCCTAGCCCCACCATCAGCCCATGTCAAATCCTAGCTCCCCTCCACTCAGCCTAATTCCAGTCCAAGCCCCCCATGAGCCTACTTCCAGTTCTAGCCCCTCCATGAGTCCATTTCAATTCAAGCCCCCACCACAGCCCATTTCCAATCTTAGCTCCCCCCAACAGCCCATTTCCAGTCCTATCCTAGCTGCTCCATCAGCCCATTTTCAGTCCTAGCTCCCTTCCCTCACAGCCCATTTCCATTCCAAGCTCTCTCCCCATCAGCTATTTGCAGTTCAAGCCTCCCCTTCCACTCAGCCCATTTCCAGTCATAGCAACCCCCCAACCCATTACCAGTCCTAGCCCCCCATCCACCCACTTCCAGTCCTAACCCCCATCACCCCATTTTCAGTTTAAGCCCCCCTATAACCCATTACCAGTCCTAACCCCCCATCAGCCCACTTCCAGTCAGCCCCCCATAGCTCATTGCCAGTCCTAACCCCCCCCATCAGCCCACAGCCCATTACCAGTCCTAACTCCTCCCCATCAGCCCATTTCCTGTCCTAGCCCCCCATAGCCCATTATCAGTCCTAGCCCCCCATAGCCCATTATCAGTCCTAACCCCCCCCATAGCCCATTAGCAGTCCTAACCCCCCATCACCTCATTTCCAGAGAGCCCCCATCAGCCCACAGCCCATTTCGAGTCTTTTACCGGCCAGAGCCCATTACCATTCCTAACCCCCCCAACAGCCCACAGCCCATTACCAGTCCTAGCCCCCCCCCCATAGCCCATTATCAGTCCTAACCCCCCATAGCACATTACCAGTCCTAACCCCCCCAACAGCCCACAGCCCATTACCAGTCCTAGCCCCCCCATAGCCCATTATCAGTCCTAACCCCCCATAGCCCATTACCAGTCCTAACCCCCCCCAACAGCCCACAGCCCATTACCAGTCCTAGCCCCCCCCATAGCCCATTACCAGTCCTAACCCCCCCATCGCCCCATCCCCCCCCTTGCCAGTCTTAACCCCCCCCCAGCCCATTGCCAGTCTTAAACTCCCCCGCCCCCGCCCATTGCCAGTCTTAAACTCCCTCCCCCCGCCGCCGCCGCCGCCTATGGCAAAATTTAAAAAAAAAAAAAACTGGCTCTGGCTGCTGCCGCTACCACCGCGGCAGCGGCAGAATGGAGTGTCCCGCGGGGCCTCCTCTTCTCTTGTTGAGCCCCTCTGCAAAGGCTTTCAGATTCGCGAAGGGAGAAAGTCTCCCTCGCGTCTCTGTTAAGCCCGCAGGGGCTAATGGGAAATTTCCCATCAGCCCCTCGCGTCTAAAGGGGCAGATGGGAAATTTCCCATTAGCCCCTGCGGGCTTAACAGAGACGCGAGGGAGACTTTCTCCCTTCGCGAATCTGATAGCCTTTGCAGAGGGGCTGAACGAGAAGAGGAGGCCCCGCGGGACACTCCATTCTGCTGCTGCCGCGGTGGTAGCGGCAGCGGCAGCAGCCAGAGCCAGTTGTTTTTTTTAAAGTAATTTAAAAAAAAAGCAGAATGTTCTGGAAGGGGGACCCCACCAACAGGTTTTGGGTTGATTGCCACCATTGTAGGGACAAAATAAGGCGTCTTGAATTTGCTATTTTGTCTGATAGGCGGCCTGTTGCTTGAGTCCATTGAGTGGATAGAGTCCATTGGGCTGCTCTCATATGGAGGCGAGCATAGGGAACCACATGCACGGTAGATGCCATGTGGCCTAGCAATTGTAACATTTCCCGAGCAGTGAGATGAGTTTTTAATACTGCTTGGGAAGCTAACTGCACAATGCAAAGGCAGCGGGGCTGTGGAAGATAGACCCTTGCTTTTCTGGTATCCAGCATAGCTCCTATAAACTCTAGACACTGAGTGGGAGTTAGGCTGGATTTTGGGATGTTTATGACCAGGCCCAAATACTGAAGGATACGCATTGTGCAAGATAGAGAAATTCTGGCCTCTGATTCTGATGGGGCTTGAATGAGCCAGTCGTCTAAGTAGGGGAAGACTAATATTCCTAGAGTGCGAAGAAATGCTGCCACTACAGCCATGCATTTTGTAAACACCCTTGGTGCTGAGGCCAGGCCAGAAGGAAGAACCCTGTACTGGTAGTGCTTCCCCTGAAATAGAAACCGAAGGAATCTTCGGTGAGTTGGATGGAGGGGAACATGAGTGTAAGCATCCTTGAGATCTAGAGAACAAAGCCAATCCTGACTCTGAAGGTATGGCAGAAGAGTTCCTAGAGAAATCATCTTGAACTTCTCCTTGAACAGGAATTTGTTCAATTCTCTGAGGTCTAAAATGGGTCTGTGTCCCCCTGTTTTCTTTGGAATAAGGAAATAGGGGGAGTAAAACCCTGTACCCTGTTGGGAAATGGGTAAGTCTTCTATTGCCCCATGAGCAAGAAGTAAATTGACCTCTTGACCTAACTGATTCTCGAGTGAAGTCTGAGAATTGAACCCTCTTAGAACTGTAGGAGGAGGCATGCTGAGGAAATGAAGCTTGTACCCCTCCTTTACAATGGAGAGAGTCCATCCTTCTGCTGTTATCTGCTCCCTTCTGGGAGCAAAATGACAAAACCTTCCTGGAATGGTGGAGAGCTCTGGCCCGTTGAGGGCCAGGAAGGCCAAGTTCTCTAGATGGGAGTCAAAGCCCCTGTGGAGGCTGAGTCTGTTGGGCTGGTTGAGGCTTAGCAGACTTTGTTTTTCTTTGTTTTGGTGGCTGCTGTCCCTTTCGGCCAGACTGACCTGTAGAATGTCCCTGCTGGGTATAGGAGGGGTAAAACCTCTTCTATTTAAAGAATGGTTTCTTGTAGGATTTTCTCCTTGCAGGATCAGCTGTAGCCTTGGAAAGTCTATGCAAAGTGGTGTTATCAGCATCCAGCTCATTAGGTTTCTCTTGCCAATTTTTGCCAAACAGATTTTCGCCTGTACAAGGGATATTCCCCAGTTTGTCCTGTACCCAGAGTTCTAAGTCAGATGCCTGGAGCCAGGCAATCCTACGAGCACCTATGGCAATGGCAGAGGTTCTGCTTATGCACCCAAAGCAGTCAGAAGCTGCACGATTAACGAACTTAGAAACATCTTGGGCATGTTTGATAAGTGTAAGATAATCTTGCCTCTTATCATCAGGAAGGAGAGGGCTCATAAGCTCTAGATCTCCTGTAATCTCCTTAAGGAACATGCCCATGTATAAGATGTAGGAACTAATCCTGGCAGAAAGCATAGAGGCCTGGAATGTTTGACGCCCAAAGGCATCAAGAGTCCTACATTCACGTCCTGGAGGATTAGATGCATGTCTTTTTGCACTCTTGATCCTTCTCATAGCTGATTCCACCACCATGGAGTGGTGTGGTAACTGAGTTTTTTGAAATCCAGGACAAGGAGGTACTTGATACATGGTATCAAGCTACGAGAATGAGGAGAGGTGGTAAGAGGTGTCTCCCACATTCTTAACATGAGATCATGCAAGATCTCATGAATAGGCAAAGTAGCTGCCTCCTTGGGAGCTTTGGGATATTGTAAAATCTCCAACTCCTTTGCTCTGGGTTCTATTTCAGGAGCTACTGTGATGGAAAGACCTCTAGCCACCTCCCGGATGAAATCCTGAAAGGATATATCCTCTGGAGGAGACATCCTACATTTAGGAGAGGAAGGCTCTTCAAAGAGAAGTGCTCCGGTACCGAAAGAGCTATCAGAATCCTCAGACTCATCGGAGGATTCAAAATTGTCCTGTCTGGGTGCTCTTGGAAAGCACGATACCGGAGGGGTCCGGTACCGGCCTGTCGTTACCGGAGGAAACAGCATGACTCGGTATCGGTAACACAGTCGCCGATGTCGATGCTGTCGGTACCGGTACTGATATCGGTGCCGGAACCAGTGTCAATACCGGTTGAACCGTCTGAAGCAGTCCCGAAGGCACTGAAGCCGCAAGGAGAGCCGCCAGACTTCGTTCAATAGCCAAGAACCTCTGGTCTATTGATGTTGCCGATGCCTGGGTATTGGTACCGGATGAAGCGGCCGGTATCTCAGAGCATGGCACCAGTAGTTCTGCAGAGGTTGAGGCCTCGAAAACATCCTGAGGCCCCGATAGTGCTTTGGAAGCCGAAGCCTCCCGCCGGGGCAATTTTGCCGGTACAAGTCCCTCAAGAGCAATGCCAGAGGCATCTCGATGCTTAGAAGGAGATCTACCATTTGAGGACCGGCCAGATTTATGTTTGGTTACCTGAGATCCATGGGAGGAAGATGAAGCCCTGGAAGACGTCGATGCCACGGATGCTGCATCGGAGGGAAAAGGGTGCTAAGCTTAGCAGCTCGGTTTTGCTGACCCCTCTTCGACATCATCCCACAGGCAACATACTCCGAGATGGAGTGGTCAGAACCTAAACATTTAAGGCACCACTCGTGGGTGTTGGTGACAGACATGGTACCGCCACACTTGGAACACTTTTGAAAACCCGAGGCGGGTTTTTCCATTCTGAAGGAAAAGTTGGGCCTAGTGTCCAAAATGGCACGTGGCACCCGACAGAGAAAAAATTGGAAAATCCAGAAAAAAAAAGGATTACAATTTTTTTTTTTGAAGAAAGAAAGAAAGAACTAGCGGTACCGGTATAGCGTCGAGGAAGGCAGACGCTACCACAAAAAAGAATGAAAAAGATGGGATAATTTCTGCGGTGACAGGAAAATGACCTGCTGGCTCCGCGGAAAACGAAGAACTGGAGAGAGGCAGTTGGGAAAGGCGGGAAGGCAGCAGGCAGGCGCTGTGGGATACTCCCAAAAGCTTTCTAATTGGATGCTGGGGAGTGTTCCTGCGCAGGCTCCGTTGGTACCAACGATACCCATAGGTGAAGACTACATTCCTGCTTGTTCCTGGAGATCTGCACTTTCAAGAATTTTAGTAATGAAGGGAAGAAGGGAGATGGGTCAATAGTTAGAAGGACAAGTAGGGTCAAATAAAGGTTTCTTGAGGAGAGGTGTGACCAGAGCATGCTTGAAGGCTGCAGGGAAAGTTGCAGTAGAGAATGATAGGTTGAGAATGTGTGTGATGGAAGAGGTGACAGAGGAGGAGACTGAGTTAGAAAAGGAAGACAGGGTAACAGATTGAGAGAAAAGTTGATATTGAAGAGGGAGAAGGGTGGATGAAGTTGATCTTGAGGGAAATTGGGATGAAGTCTTATGGACTTTGTCGTGAAAATAGTCAGCTAGGGTTTGGGCATAAAGTGAAAGGGGGGGGGGGCAAAGGCTGAGGTGCCTTGAGGAAAGAGTTGAGAGTTCAGAGTAGAGAAAAGACAACTGGGGTCAGAGGCAAGAGAGTTAGTTAGATGGACCTAGTAGTTTTGCTTAGCGAGTGCTATGGCAGATTGGAAAGAAGCAAGCATGAATTTGAAGTGAAGTAAAGTCAGAAAGGGAGCGTGATTTGAGCAAAATGCACTTAGCTGAATGGGCACAGGAGTGAAGGTAGTAGGTCGTTGAAGACAGCCAGGGCTGAGGTATCGTGTGCCTCACAGGACATAGGATTGTGGGGGGGGGGGGGGGGTAGGGGGCACAAGAATCCAGAGCAGAAGAAAGAGCAGTATTACAAGAAACTATAGCCTTATAAACCGAGTTAGAAGACGAAGTGGAGGAGAAAGATGGTGAGACGATAGTGGAGAGAGCTAATGGATTGATAGCATGAAGATTACTACAAAGGTAAGAGAAGAGTGGGCGAGATTGAGGTGGGGAGTACTAAAGAGTTAAGTCAACCAGGTGACTGACAGCTGAGATACGGAAATTAGAGGGTAAACAATTAGAGAAGAAAACAAGGTCAAGGCAATGGCCGTGCTGATGAGTGGGGGCAGAAGAGCAAACCTGAAGATTAAATGAGGAGGTAAGGGAAAGTAGTTTGGAAGCATAGGGGTCAGCAGGGTTATCAACATGAATGTTGAAGTCACCAGAATAAAGAAGGGAGAAGAAGAATCAAGAAATAAGGAAAGCCATGAGTCAAAGCTAGAGAGAAAGGTAGATGTGGACTTGTCAGGTGGTCAATAGATAGCAGGCCTGTGGCACCCAACATGATGGGAAATAACTGTATATTTCTGCCACATTTTCTTATTACTTGGAAATTTTCTCCCTCTCACCGCGATTCACAGAGTAGTCACTTGGAACTGACACCTCTATAATCAATGCTTTTCTGGTGTTATTCTCCTTTACCACTATATCTGGCTTCCTCGCATCCAGCTTTTTTAATCGGTCAGAATGGGAATATTCCAGATGATCATAACCTCCTCATTCTCTGTAATTCTTTTGGTATTATGATCCCTGTGCTTTTCAGGCACAGGGATGTTGTAGTGCTTACAGAATTTTCAATGGATAAGGCGTACTACTTTATTGTGCCATTCTGTATAGAAATTTTCTGCCATCAGAACTTCATAGTCAACTATGAGGTGAGTCACCATTTCCCAAAGCATCAACAAATGTTTGTTTTGCCAGTTTTTTCAATGCTCGCTGTAAACCATCATGTCCATAAGCCACTGTCTTGGGCTGCAACTATCAACATTGCATCCTTTGGTTTCAGTTTACCTCTCCTTAACCATTCATGTGATCGACAAAGGGTTCCTGGAATAACACTCTATTTCCCAATGTATTTGTGCATTTGCCACTTGTTGTTCCTTCTATTTTGATCGAATTCCTTGAAATATTTTTTCTCTTGTTTTGCAAATTACGTTACTTCCCTTCCTGTACAGTATATGCTGGTGGATCCTCACTCATTCCTTCTAGTTGTCGGAGCACCTGTCCAAGTTTGATGATGAAGACAGATTCTGGACGTCTACTTTCATATTTCACCAATCTAACCCAGTTCAGAAAAGCCGTGAAACATTACCTCTTCCTCTTACATTACCCGGATGACAGCACCACTGATCACTCACCATCCAGCTAGGAAAATCTATGCAAATGTCCAATCAATTCACATTGTACAGATGTAAATAGTTACCCCTGTTTATTTCCAAGTTCCTATTCCTGTTATTTGTAAACACAAATCAAGTCATTTGAAATGTGTATGTAAAATGTTCCATGTAAACCGCACTGATGGAAAATAGCGCGGTATATAAGAAAATGTAAATAAATAAATAAATATTTCAGCACTTTTTGTATATTTGGATCAGACAATACAGTTAGATAGGTCTGGAGGCTCTGTATGTGTAATCAATCTCACCAGGCCTAGCCCTCCTTCAGCTCTAGGAATGTACAGCCTTGGCATACACAGATTCTTGCAAATTACCTCATGGGTATGGAGTATTCTTGTTCGCACATCCAGTTTTTCTAGATCTTTAAGAGGCCAGTCCATAATCACAAAGCTGTATGTCAGTACAGGACTTGCCAGCTGATTGATAGTTTGTATCTTATGCCGTGATGTTAAAGCACTTTTCAATAATTATTTTAATATCCTGTAGTATTCTTTACTGATCTTTTCTCTCAGTAATTTCCGCTTGAGTGTCGTTCCTTCTTCATCACCAATATACTTATATATGCCTTCCTATTCAAGGTCCTTTATGTCATAGACTTCAGCAAGGGAGATGTTTTCTGTTTTTGCTCAATTTTCCTCTAAAAAAAAAAAAAAAGTTGCCTTAACACATTTGTCAAGGCCAAAGGTCTCCTGATGTCATCAGAAAAGTTTTCACCCCTCGGAGTTGCTCCAATTGTTGGTCACTGGAACTGTAGAGCTTCAGATCTTTATCTTTATCTGTAAATTTGCTATACCACCCTTTACTTTAGCAATGGGAAAGTTTACAATAAAACATATCATCTACAAATAATAAATAGGATGTTGTTTCTGGGTTGTTACCTCCTTTAGGATTCAGGCTAAATCCGTATCTCAAAGCACTGATGAGTACTCATTGGATTAAGTGCCACACAAAACAGAAAGGGCGACAGAAAATCCCCCTGAAATATTCCTTGCTGAATCTTAATGTTGGGAATGATGTACTGGCCATGATCACATTTCAAATAGACTGCAGTTTGTTACACCGTCATGGCCTATCTAGTCCGCCCTTCCACTACAAGAGTCCCTTTTTTCCTTGAGTTTGTCGCATGCTTTTTAAAATTTAGTTACTGTCCTCATCTCCACAACCTCCACTGGGAGACTATTCCATGCATCTACCCTCTTACTGTAAAGAAATATTCCTGCCTATTACTCCCAAGTCTATCCCCTTTCACCCTCTTCCTATGTCTCCCCGTAGCAGAGCTTGCTTTCAATTGAAAGAGGCTCTACTCTTGTGCATTTATGCCATGGAATATTTAAATGTCTCAATCATATCAACTTTGTCCCGCCTTTCCTCTAAAGTATATGGTGTGGAGGAGTGGTCTAGTGGTTAGGACAAGGTACTTCAGGCCGGAGGGCTGGGGGTTCAAGTCCCACCTGGGGACAGCAATCTCAGGCCAGAGGAACTGGGATTTCTAGTCCTATAGGCACTCCTTGTGGTCTTGGGCAAGCCACTTAACCCTCCATTGCCCATGTTCCCTTTAAGTATTAGCGTATGTGTCTCATATCCCCTCATGTTAAATGTATCCCCCAATTGACCGCTTTGACCCGGTGAAAAGCGGGATATAAATACAGCTAAATAAATAAATAAATATTAAGGTCTTTAAGTCTGTCCTCATATGCTTTATAATGAAGGCTATTAGTCACTTTAGTAGCCACCTTCTGCACTGACTCCAACCTATTTATATCCTTTTCAAGGTGCGGTCTCCAGAATTGCACACAATGCTCCAAATAAGGTCGCACCAAAAGACTTAAACAGAGGCATTATCATCTCCTTCCTTCTGCTGCCCATTCCTCTGCACCCAAGCATCCTCAAAGAGGCAAAACCTACCAGACAGCCCTTCCGCAATATCACTAACAAAGATGTCAAAAAGAATCGAACCAAGGACAGATCCCTGCCGCACTCCACTGGTATCCTCTTCCTCCTCAGAATGAACTCCATCTACCTGTACCCTTTGTCGCCTCCCACTCAACCAATTTCTAACCTAAAAAATAACTTTAGGGTCCATCCCAAGGGTGCTTAGTTTGTTTATAGGTCATCTGTGCAGAACAGTGTCAAATACTTCAGTGAAATCTAAATACACCACATCTAGGGCTCTCCTTCGGTCCATCTCCCTGGTCACCCAGTCAAAAAAAATGAATCACATTTGTCTGACAAGACCTGCCCCTGGTAAATGCATGGTGCCTCGGATCCTGCAATCAGTTGGACTCCTGAAACCTCACTATTTTCTCTTTCAGCAGTGTTTCCAATAATTTACTCACCACCGAAGTTAAAACTAATCAGCCTGTAGTTTTCAACCTCATCCTTATTTCTGCTTTTGTGTAAAGGGACCACATGTACCTCTCTCCAGTCGTCTGGCACCACCCCCAACTCCAAAGAGGCATTGAAAAGGTCAGTCAGTGGAGCTGCTAGAACATCCCCAAGTTCCTTCGGTATTCTTGGATGTATCCCATCTGGTCCCATCGCTTTGTCTACTTTTAGTTTAGCTAGTTCCTCAACGAACACAATCCTCTGAAATTTTTTTGAGATGCCCCCCGCTTTTGTTCCTGTTTGTGGGTGTTGTCTGAGGTCCTACTCCCGGCCCGTCATCTATGAGCACAGAACAGAAATATTTGTTAAGCAATTCCGCTCTATCCTCATCAGCCTGTACATATTCCTCCCCTTCATCCTTGAGTCTGACACTACCACTTTTGCCTTTCTCCTCTCAGTAACATATCTGAAAAATGTCTTATCCCCTCATTGTATTGCATTGGCTATTTCTTCTTCTTTTTGTACCTTTGCTTTCCTGACTACTTTGCCAGCCTCTCTTTCCAAATATAGATGCCTGTCTTCCTCTCTCTGATTTCTTGTATTTCATGAAGGCCTCCCTCTTTCTTCACATTTTCAGCTCCTCTTTTGAGAACCATGATGGCCTCCTTTTCCTTTTCATTCTAACAAAAAGGTTGGTTGCCCTTAAAATATCCCCTTTCAGTTTTTCCCGCTGTTTTTCTACATTCCCCAGCTGTTCCCATCCCCCTAAAGACTCCTTGAGACCCAACTTGGCAAAGTTAGTTGTCCTAAAGTCTAAGACTCTCACTTTTGAATGGATTTTATCAGCCCTAGTCTTAATACTGAACCACACCATCTGGGGATCACTGGATGCGAGATGATCTCCCACTATAACATCAGAAACACTTTCCTCATTGGTAAGCACCAAGTCCAATATGGCCCCCTTCACATGTGAGTTCTGTTACCAGTTGCCTGAATACTTCTTCCTGTAAAGAATCCAGGTTCCTGATCGTGTAGCCAGTCTAGTCCCGGACCTCTGGATTCCCTATCTCATCTAGCAGCTTGGAGACTGAGAAACTCCTCCTTTTTGTGACATCACCACTATATCCTCGCCGGATCCGCCTCCTGTCACCAGTTACCTCAGTCTCCAAGCTGCTGGATGGATGAGAGCCCGGTGGCCCGGGCTCACTGGAGTGACATTTGAGTTTAGACTTGGGTTTTTTCGGATAGTTTGACAGAGAATTTGGTCAATAATCTTAAGGGGCTGCATTCCAAATTTTTAGGATACTGTGTCTTTAAATTTGCAGGCAGGCCTCTTTCCCTCCCGCTAGCTGTTCTCTTTCCCACCGCTCCTCCTCCTTTCTGATCAGTCAGGGGAGTCGGTATTTCTTACCGGGAGGCAGGACAGCCTTCTTAGGGGCAAGAGGGCTGCTGTCAGCCAGTCACTTAGGCACGAAGCGGGAAGATTCCGGAGCGGAGACCAGCCAGCGCCACACAGAGGGCTGCCTGTCAGTGCATTTGGCTGGTACTCCACGATCGCATCAGACTCATCGCTGAGTCCAGAGATGCGACGTGCGCAGGTTTCCCAGGCGCATTGGAATCGCTCCAGGGCCGACGGCAGGCTTCACTCTGTTGAGCGAGGTGGGTGGCTTGCTCTATCGGCCGTGAAGGTAAGCGGCGTTAAATCTTGGCACGAAAGCTCTGCAGGCTCGGCCCGTGGCGCAGGCGTGGGTTTTCGGCGGGAAGCTGATTGAACTGTTAGGGGAGCTGGGGACTGCGTCAGAGTCCTGGAGCGACAGTTTTCTTAGCCGGCCAGAGTTTTCCTTTCAGTTAGCAGACTTAGCTAGGTCCATAAATAAATAAATGAATTATAATTAAACCATTTGAGATGAATGGTATTTTTCAAACATAGATGCGATCAGGTGGCTTCCCTCTGTCTGAGCCTTCGGTATTGGGCAGGATCGCTGCTCAGTCTTGGGGGGAAAAGCAGCCTTCCTCTGCAGGTTTAAAGCAATTTTTTGCCATGCCTTCTAAGCCCCAGTGTATGGTGTGTGGGGCTAAAAAGTGCACTGGTTCTGGAGTATGTAAAGGCTGTATTAGAGAGGCTTCCCCTACTGAGTAAGTCCGTGAGGAGAATGAGCAGGTACCGGGGGCTGCGGCTGAAGGCCCGCTCTTACAATCGGTGTGGGTGACACGGCCGGAACCCGTAGCGGGGCCATCTTCAGCCCCGGATGTGCCTCCCCCTCAGGGGGGATTGCCCAGGGACCTTTCTTCCATTTTTTCTCAGGAATCTTTTACACTTTTACAGCAGATGCTGTTGGGTAGTGCGCAACAGCAAAAAGTTCCCACGGACGCGGGCGGGCTCAAGAGGCCCGCGTCGGGCCAGCAGGCGATTGAACACTCCCACGGAGCAAAGTGACCGCGTTCCGAGGGGGATGCGGTGGAGCATTCCGTGACCTCGGAGGATCCCCTTTCGGAGGATGAGGGCCGCAGCATGGCTCCGGAGGACAAGCTGGAGGAAGGCGAACTCTCAGAGAGAGAGGACCAGGTGAGAGTTGTTAGAGTCTTCAGAAGAGAAGAACTACCGGCGCTTATTGGGGAGACCCTAAAAACCTTAAATATGCCGGTCCCAGGAGTAATGGAAGACGAGTGCTTAGAGGACCCCCTGTTGCAGGTCTTCTGAAAGACTCAAAGAGCCTTCCCGGTGCACAGGGTTTTTCAAGAACTGATTCAGGAGGAATGGAGTATTCCAGAAGCTCCGTTGAAGGAGTCCAGGGTAATGGGCCGGCTGTACCCATTGTTGGATCAGGATAAGGAGGTCTTTAAAGCTCCAAAGGTGGATGCGGCTGTCTCGGCATTAACCAAGAAGACTACTATACCCGTGGAGGGTAGTGCGGCTCTCAAGGATATGTAAGATAGGAAACTGGATGTGTTGTTAAGACAGATTTTTGATGTAAATGCGCTTTCAATGCAGGCGGCTATTTGCGGAGTGTGGGTGGCTAGGGCTTGCCTTCGCTGGTCGCAGCGAGTTCAAGGCGGACAGGACAGTGAGGGTTCCGCCAAAGCGGCCCGGATAGAATCCGGCGCGGCCTACTTGGCTGACATCCACTATGATCTTATGCGTGGATTGTCAAAGAGCATGGCGTCTGTGGTAGCGGCGCGGCGTTACCTGTGGCTACGTAATTGGGTGGCAGACAGCGCCTCTAAGGCCAGGTTAAGTAAGCTTCCCTTTAAAGGGTGTCTGCTGTTTGGGGAAGATTTAGAAAAGCTGATGAAGGACTTAGGGGAGTCCAAAGGAGGTAAATTGCCAGAGGACAAGCCCAGGACAGGCCGTGCAACTTCTACAGGCAAAGGACAGCCGCGGGATTCCCGCCGGTTCAGATTCCAGAGGTTTAACTCCGGCCAAAGAGGCAGGTTTCCTAACAGGGGCCAGAGTTTCAGGGGGTTTTGAGGAGCAGGGCGGAGCTTTGGTCCGTCCTCCGCCTCCTCCCTCAATTCCAGAAAGACGTAATGACCCAGGCTCCCTTGCTTCCCGTAGGGGGGCGGCTGCAGGATTTTTATTCTG
Source organism: Ichthyophis bannanicus (assembly GCA_033557465.1). NCBI lineage: Eukaryota > Metazoa > Chordata > Amphibia > Gymnophiona > Ichthyophiidae > Ichthyophis > Ichthyophis bannanicus. Next base: position 430,960,460 of record CM066034.1, on the reverse strand, counting down.
CCTGGGTCCATGTCACGTCAGATCAGTGGGTGCTAGAAGTCATTCGAGAGGGCTACGCACTGGAGTTCTTAAGACCAGTGCGGGAAGCCTTCGTTCGGTCCCTTGGCAAGTCGGCCAGCAAATGCGTGGCCATTCGGGGGACGGTGCAAAGGCTGTTGGCCCTCAAGCCGATAGTGCCCATCCCACCAGACCAATGCGGTACTGGTCGATACTCCATTTATTTCATCGTGCCAAAGGACGGAGGAGTTTGCCCGATTCTAGATCTCAAGGGCGTGAACCGTTGCCTTCGGGTTTCCCACTTCCACATGGAGACTCTTCGTTCGGTTATAGTGGCGGTTCAAAGGGGAGAATTTCTCACCTCCCTGGACTTGTCGGAGGCATATCTGCATATCCCGATCCGGCCCGAGCATCACAAATTTCTCAGGTTCGTAGTGCCGTGTGGACATTTTCAGTTTCGAGCATTGCCCTTCGGGCTGGCGACGGCGCCCCGGACCTTTACCAAGATCATGGTGGTGGTGGCGGCGGTTCTGAGGAAAGAAGGTATACTGGTACACCCTTACTTAGACGATTGGTTGATCAGAGCGAAGTCGCAGGAGGAGAGCGAGTCGGCTACGACCCGGGTGGTGTCTTTCCTAGAAAGTCTCGGTTGGACAGTCAATGCATCAAAGAGTCAACTGGTTCCATCTCAGACCCTGGAATACCTGGGAGCGCGGTTCGACACCCGAGTAGGGAACGTCTTTCTAACAGCAGAGAGGGTGCGGGGGTTTCGGAGGTTAGTCAAAAGCTTCTTGCAGGACAAGGCGCCCTCAGCGTAGCACTATCTACAGTTGTTGGGTACAATGGCGGCATCAATAGAAACGGTGCCGTGGGCTAGAGCGCACATGAGACCTCTGCAATCAGCGAGATGCACTATCCCAGAAGCTTCCTTTTCCGGAAGAGGCTCGCAAGTCCCTACAGTAGTGGTTGCTTCCAGCATTGCTAGAGTGCGGGAAAGCACTGGAAGCGCCAGCCTGGGTGTCCTTGATGACGGACGCCAGCCTCTTGGGCTGGGGAGCACATTGTCAAGGCCGGTTCTCGCAAGGACAATGGAACGCTCAGGAACAAGCATGGTCAATCAACAGGTTGGAACTAAGGGAAGTGATGCTAGCGCTGCAGGAGTTTCGAGCGTCTCTCGGCAGCAAAGCGGTTTGAGTATTCTCCAACAATGCCACGGCGGTAGCATATGTCAACAGACAAGGGGGAACCAGCAGTGTGGCGCTAGAGCACGAGGCCGAGGTTCTGTGCGAATGGGCTGAAGCGAATCTCCTAGATCTGTCGGCAGCCCATGTAGCAGGGGTGGACAATGTGGAGGCCGATTTTCTCAGTTGAGTAAGAGTGGATCCAGGAGAATGGGTGCTCCATCCAGAGGTCTTCAACATGGCAGTGCGCAGGTGGGGCGCCCCGGTCATGGATCTCATGGCGACTTTCGCCTCGGCGAAGGTCAGCCGCTTCTTCAGCAGATGGAGAGAAAGAATGTCAGAAGGCCTGGATGCCCTAATTCGGGACTGGCCAGTGGGGCAGCTGCTGTATGTGTTTCCACCGTGGGTCTTGATAAGCAGAGTGGTGCAACGCATCGAGCGACACAGAGGGCATGTCATTCTCATAGCGCCAGATTGGCCTCGCTGGCCCTGGTACGGGGACTTGGTGAGGTTGTTAGTGGCAAAACCCTGGCGGCTCCCCCCTCGAGCGGACCTGCTGGCTCAGGGTCCTCTCCTCATGCCACACGTGGATCGGTTCTCGCTTATGGCTTGGCTCTTGAAAGGGCGCGGCTAAAGACCAAGGGGTACTCGGTGGCGGTCATTTCTACCCTGTTGAAGGCCAGGAAGAGATCTACTTTGCTAGCCTATATTAGTGTTTGGCGGATATTCGAAGCAGGTGCGAAGAGAGACATTGCGAAGCGTTGAGAGCCCCTATCCCTCAGATCTTGGAGTTCTTGCAAGAGGGATTTGCCAAAGGCCTAGCAGCAGCCTCGCTGCGGGTGCATGTGGCAGCCTTGGCCTGCTACAGGGGCAGGCTAGGTGGACAAACGCTAGGTAGTCAGTGTGATATCAAACGATTTCTAAGAGCGGTAACTCTTGCTTGTCCGCCGTGTAGACAGATTGTCCCCAAGTGGCATTTGCCATTTGTTTTAGACGCACTGGTTCAAGAACCTTTTGAACCATTAGAGCGGGCGTCACTTAAGGATTTCACGCTAAAGACCGTGTTCCTGGTAGCCATCTGTTCGGCCCGTAGGATTTCCGAACTGCAGGCTCTTTCCTGTAGAGAACCTTACCTTTCGTTCTTCATAGCCAAGGTAGTCCTGAGGCCGGTGCCGGCTTTCCTGCCCAAGGTAGTATCGCCTTTTCATGTGAATCAGGAAATTGTTTTACCGGTGTTCTTAGAGTGCGCAGAGGATTCCAGTTCCAAAAACTTGCATCTCTTGGACGTTCGACGGGCTTTGAAGAAGTACCTACGTAGGACGGCCAGTTTTTGCAAGTCGGACAGACTTTTTGTCCTTTTCGGGGGACCACAAAAGGGAGAAGCGGCGTCTAAGGCTTCCATTACACGGTGGGTCAAAGAAGCCATTGCGTCAGCTTACGTGTTGAGAGGCAAACTGGTGCCGGAAGGGCTGAGAGCTCACTCCACTAGAGCGCATGTGGTTTCCTGGGCGGAATTTCGATTGGCATCGCCGGCGGAGATTTGTAAGGCGGCGACGTGGTCGTCACTGAACTCGTTTGTGAAACACTACCGGCTGGATGTTCAAATGGCGGAAGAAGCCTCTTTTGGATCGGCAGTACTGCAGGCTGCTCTTCCAGGTCCCTCCCGTTCTTGTTTCTTTCACTGCTCTGGTACAAACCAGAGGTCCGGGACTAGACTGGCTACACGATCAGGAAGATGAAATTAGACTTACCTGCTAATTGTGCTTCCTGGAGTGTGGCCAGTCTAGTCCCGTATCCCTCCCTAACATTTTTGAGCGATTACAGGTCTGACGTCCCTGGCTGGTTTACAGGTAAGAGCTGGATTTATCTCTGGGGGTCAGTGTTCACAGAAGGAGGGTTTTTCTTCTGCACAATAATCTTTTTTCCTTTACTGTGAATCTGTTTCTCAATTGGTGGTTAAGGGAGTGGCCTGTTCAAGGTTAAAGCCACGGTTCCTTTTTTGGTTGGGAGGGGTTCAGGGTTAGTGTATAGTTAGGCAAATATGTTATTACTTACTTGTTCCTCCGGTGAGTCTGCTTTGTCAATAGGGTACTGGTGACAGGAGGCGGATCCGGCGAGGATATCGTGGTGATGTCACAAAAAGGAGGAGTTCCTCAGTCTCCACTCTGCTAGATGAGATAGGGCACCCAGAGGTCCGGGACTAGACTGGCCACACTCCAGGAACCACAATTAGCAAGTAAGTCTAATTTCATCATCTCCTTGCTACTAGACGACACTGCAGCAGTGATGTGCCAATCAACATCCGGCATACTGAAATCCCCTATCAGTAGTACGTCCACTTTTCTGGCAATGCTGAGTAGTCTTCTATTAAATCTCTGTCTACGTCTTCATCCTGTGATGGAAGTCTGTATATCACGCCAACGCAAATGGATTTCTCTTTCCCTCTTTCTAGTTTAACTCACACTGCCTCCTCTCCCCCTTTTAAGCCCTGTATTTCCACAGCTTTAATATTATTTTTCACATATTGTGCCACTCCTGAATAATGTATAGCCTGGTATAGTTATATCCCATTCATGGTTGTCCATTAACCATGTCTCTGTAATTGCTACTAAATATACGTCAGCCTCCCCCATTAAAGCCTCATCATCTGGGATCTTATTTCCCATGCTACGGGCATTTATAGACTGCTTTCAAGATGTTGTCCTTTTTACCTATTTCTATAAAGGTATTTAATGTGTCATTTACCTGGGGGCTTTCTTCACCCATCCCCAAATGAATCTAGTTTAAAGCCCTCTTCAGTAGATTAGCTAGTCTGCTGCTGAAGACACAGTGACCCTTCTTGGACAGATGGATGCCATCTCTGCTCTGCAGCCCTTGGATCATCATCCCATGGTCCAGGAAATGAAAATGCTCTTGATGACACCATCCACGGAACCAAGCTTCTCTGCCCTGGCCTTTACCCTTAACAGGGAGAATTGAAGAGAACACTACTTGCGCCCCTACTCTATTAAACCAGGATTTATGTTATACAATTCAAAGCAATTTATTATCCAAAAACATGAGATGCTGTCAAAAGCTCTCTTAGTCCATGCTATACTGATATTTCTACTTTTCCTAACGCTGGCCATGATGGCCTTATTCAAAATTAACTTGTCTTTGGTTCCTCTCTTGTTGCCCTTTTGCTGTATTGCCATGATATTGTTGGACTCGATATGATCATATATTCTGTCTGCATCTATTGCAGTGAACAGCTTATAGATTGTAGGTAGACAAGTTATTGGTCTATAATTTTTGGGAATGTTACTTGGGTCATAAGAACATAAGACCATAAGACATGCCATACTGGGTCAGACCGAGGTCCATCAAGCCCAGTATCCTGTTTCCAACAGTGGCCAATCTAGGTCATACGTACCTAGCAATATCCCCAAAAGACACAGGTTCCACAAAGCTTGTACTGGGTCAAGCATTAATATCCTGGGTCCCTTTTTAATAGTGGTTTATGGACCTTTCCTCCAGGAACTTGTCCAAACCTTTTTTAAACCCAGCTATACTAACAGCCCTTACTACATCCTCCGGTAACAGATTCCAGAGTTTGATTACACGTTGAGTGAAAAAATATTTTCTCTTATTTGTCTTAAATAGTTTACCCTGTAGCTTCATTACATGTCCCCTAGTCTTTCTATACTCTGATAGCGTAAACAATTGATCCACGTTTATCCGTTCCACTCCATTCATTAATTTATAGACCTCTATCATATCTCCCCTCAGCCGTCTCTTCTCCAGGCTAAAGAGCCCTAACCTTCTTAGCCTCTCTTCATAGGAGTAGCCTTCCATCCCCTTCACCAATTTGGTGGCTCTTCTCTGTACTTTTTCTAATAACGCTATGTCCTTTTTAAGATACGGTGACCAGAATTGCACACAATATTCAAGGTGCGGTCGTACCATGGAGCGATACAGAGGCATTATAACATCCTTTGTTTTATTCTCCATCCCTTTCCTTATGATACCTAGCATTCTATTTGCTTTCTTGGCCGCCACTGCACACTGGGCGGAGGGTTTTAACATGTTATCCACGATGACTCCTAAATCTTTTTCCTGGGTGGTGGTTTCTAATGTGGAGCCTTGCATCGTGTAACTATAGTGTGGGTTGTTCTTTCCTAGGTGCATAACATTGCACTTGTCCACATTAAATTTCATCTGCCATTTGGATGCCCAGTCTTCCAATTTATCCAGATCCTCCTGCAGTTTTCCACAATCCTCTTGGGTTTTAACAACTTTAAACAGTTTTGTGTCATCTGCAAATTTGATAACCTCACTATTTATTCCCTTTTCCAGGTCATTTATGAATATGTCAAAAAGCAGCGGACCCAGTACAGATCCCTGGGGTACTCCACTATTCACCTTTTTCCATTGGGAATATTGGCCATTTAGCCCTACCCTCTGCTTTCTATCTTTTAACCAGTTCCTGATCCACAATAGTACACTGCCTCCTATCCCGACTTTTTAGCTTCGCCAAAAGTCTCTGATGGGGGACTTTGTCAAAAGCTTTCTGAAAGTCCAGATACACTATATCAACCGACTCACCTTTGTCTACCTGTTTATGCACACCTTCAAAAAAACATATCAGATTAGTAAGACAAGATCTTCCTTGTCTAAAGCCATGTTGGCTGTCTCCCATTAGGCCATGACTATCTACATGCTGTGTAATTTTGTTCTTTATGATGGTTTCTACCATTTTCCCTGGTACTGACGTCAGGCTCACCGGTCTGTAATTTCCTGGGTCACCCCTGGAACCCTTTTTAAAAATTGGTGTTACGTTGGCGACCCTCCAATCTTCAGGTATTACAGATGATTTTAATGAAAGTTCACAGATTACCAATAGCAGGTCTGCAATCTCATATTTCAGTTCTTTCAACACTCTGGGATGTATACCGTCCGGTCCAGGTGATTTGCTACTATTCAGTTTATCAAATAGTTGTAATATATCTTCCCGGTGTAGCGATATTTCTCTCAATTCCTCTGCAGTATCACCTTTAAATACCACTTCAGTCTTGGGTAACATCCCTACATCTTCCTCAGTAAAGACCGAAGCAAAGAATTCATTCAGTCTCTCTGCTATAGCCTTGTTTCCTCTTACTGCCCCTTTTACCCCTCTATCATCTAATGGTCCAATTGACTCTCTCACAGGCCTTTTGCTACGAATGTACTTGAAAAAGTCTTTATTTCGTGTTTTTGCTTCCGTAGCAAGTTTCTTCTCAAATTCCCGCTTTGCCTGCCTTATCAATGCTTTGCATTTAACTTGCCAGTGCTTGTGCTGTTTCCAGTTTTCATCATTTGGCTCTTTTTTCCATTTCCTGAAGGTTGCTTTTTTGGCAGCAACAGCCTCTCTGACCTCACTTTTAAACCATGCTGGCAGTTTTTTGGACTTTCTTTCACTTTTCCTAATGCGTGGAATACAGCTGGTCTGGGCTTCGAGGATAGTATTTTTAAATAACACCCAAGCTTGCTGTAAGTCTTTAACCTTTGGAACCGCTCCTTTTAGTTTTTTCCTAACTATATTCCTCATTCTATTATAGTCTCCCTTTTGAAAGTTAAAAGGTAGTACTGTGGATGCCTTTACTATCTGTCCTCCACTAATTAAATCAAACATGATCATACTATGATCACTATTGCCAAGTGGTCCCAACACCCTTATTTCTTGCACCAGATCTGGCGTTCCACTAAGGACTAGGTCCAGTATGGCTTCCCCTCTGGTCGGTTCATGAACCAGCTGCTCCAAGAAGCAGTCATTTATTCCATCTAGAAACTTTATCTCTTTAGCTTGTCCTGCTGTGACACTGACCCAGTCGATACCGGGGTAATTGAAATCACCCATTATTACTACTCTTTTGTGACTTTTGTTAGCTTCCTTGATTTCTTTGAGCATTTCATCATCCATTTGTTCATTCTGGCCAGGCGGTCGATAGTATACTCCAACTGCCATCATCTTCCCCTTCATAAATGGAATTTCAATCCATAGAGATTCTACAGCAAATTTTGTTCCCTGCAAAACTTTAATCCTTTCTGACTCAATGCCCTTTCTAACAGAGCGCAACCCCTCCACCAATTTGATCAGCTCTATCATTACGATATAGTGTGTATCCAGGTATCACAGTGTCCCACTGGTTATCCTCCTTCCACCATGTCTCTGAGAGTGCAATCATATCTAACCTCTCATTTAGTGCTATATATTCTAACTCTCCCATCTTATTGTTTAGACTTCTAGCATTGGCATACAAGCATTTTAGAGACTGTATTTTATTCATATTAATCTGGCTATTGGTAGGCAGGGGTAATTTGGAATCTTTATGCTCTGTCTGCTCCTTACTCAAGGGCATTTGGGCTACTATACTCCCTTTTGGAACCTCACTGCTTTTGGTAGTATCCTTCAAGGATACCTTTGTCCGAACCATGCACTCCTGGGTGACTGTCGGCTTTCCCCTAATTTCTAGTTTAAAAGCTTCTCTATCTCTTTTTTAAAGGTTAATGCCAGCAGTCTGGTCCCATCCTGCTTAAGGTGAAGCCCATCCCTTCGGAAGAGCCCCCCCTTTCCCCAGAATGTTCCCCAGTTCCTAACAAATCCAAAACCCTCATCCTTGCACCATTGTCTCATCCACGCATTGAGACTCCGGAGCTCTGCCTGTCTTTTGGGTCCTGCAGGTGGAACAGGAAGCATTTCGGAGAACGCTATCCTGGGAGTTCTGGATTTCAACTTCCTACCTAAAAGCTTAAATTTAGCCTCCAGAACTTCCCTACCACATTTTCCTATGTCATTGGTACCAACATGTACCAAGACAGCAGACTCCTCCCCAGCACTATCTATGATCCTATCTAGGCGGTGCGTGAGGTCCGCTACCTTCGCACCAGGCAGGCATGTTACCAGGCAATCCTCACGTCCACCAGCCACCCAGCTATCTACATTCCTAATGATTGAATCACCAACTATAACAGCTGTCCTGACCCTCCCCTCATGGGGACATGGCCCTGGAGAAACGTCCTCGGTGCGAGAGGGTTTTACATCACCTGGAGGACAGGTCCCAGTTACAGGATCACTTCCTGCCACACCAGGGTGATGCTCTCCTGTCACGTGACCTCTCTCCTCCATGGCAACAGGGATGCTGCCAGACTGGAGGTGGGACTTCAGGACTATATCCCTGTAGGTCTCGTCCATGTACTTCTCTGTCTTTCTTATGTCTTCCAGGTCTGCTACTCTAGCCTCTAGAGAACGGACTCGTTCCCTGAGAGCAAAGAGTTCTTTGCACTTAGTGCATACGTAAGACCTCTCACCAACTGGGAGAAAATCATACATGTGACACTCAATGCAAAAGACCGGAGAACCCCCATCTCGTTGCTGGACTTCTGTTTGCATCTTAGTTTAAAGCTTGTGTTTAGGTCTTTTAAATTCTGTATATAATAAGGATTGGTGTGGATGCTTATATCAATAAAAGTGTATCTAATACCCCTAATACACCATGTGTACCTGAAGCTTAAGTAATTAATCTCAGGTCCTCTGTGTATGACTGATTTGGATAATGAGCTGCACCTGAGAGCAGCCCCTTTCCTCTAAGATGTGCAAGTACCTATAAAACTACAATTACCTCAGGGGTGGGTGGGTGCTGGGGAGGGAGATAGGTCCTATTAAAGAGGGCAGTTACAAGGTACCCTGTGCTGAACCCTCAGCAGGGGAAAAGGGGGTACCACACAAAGCCCAGTTAGTTGAGAGAGGCAAGCTAAGTTATAGCTGAGAAGGCTGAACTAGCACACCACTAAGACAAACAATAAATAATTAAATAAACAGCTAGAACTCACAGCAAGGTGTCACAGGAGACAAATATCCACTTCTCTAGCAGAGCACTGTAAAAAGCACTGCTCTTCTCTGATAGCGTAGTTACTCACCTGTAACAGGTGTTCTCCAGGAGCAGCAGGAATCAGTCCTCACTTATGGGTGACGTCGGCGCCGACGGAGCCCTCGCGGAGCAATTTTCCCCAGCTTTCAAAGAAAGCCTTTGGGAATTGCAGCGCGCATGCGCGGTAGTCTTCCCGCCCGAAGGTGCCATCTTAGCCAGTCAGATGACATAGCTAAAAAAGACAGCATAAAAATTTGCAAAAAGAACATAAGCAGACGATTGCAACTCCAAGGGGAGGAGGGAGGGTAGTGAGGACTGATTCCTGCTGCTCCTGGAGAACACCTGTTACAGGTGAGTAACTACGCTTTCTCCAGGACCAAGCAGGAAGTCAGTCCTCACTTATGGGACTCCCAAGCTCAAGGCTACCGGAGACCCTAAGCACAAAAATGAGCTCCCTCTAGCTCAGCAGCACAGAAGGAAAGAATCTTCGCTGAATTATTACCCACCGGTAGCCCACATCCGGGATGGAGGGCAGGAGTTGCTCAGACCTCAAAGAGATTACGGAGGACTGCCTGTCCGAAAGCACTGTCCCTACGGGACTCCCTCTCGAGACAGTAATGGACCGCAAAAGTCTGGCTCGAAGACCAAGTAGCGGCCCGGCAGATGTCTGCCAGCGGAACAGAGCGGAGGTAAGCCACTGACGTGGCCTTGGCCCGAACACAATGAGCCGTGACTCGACTTTCTAAGGCGAGTCCGGCAGCCCCATAAGCCCAAGAGATACAGTCCGCAACCCAGATGGACAGAGTACGCTTGGAGACCGGGAGCCCCAATTTATTGGGGTCAAAAGACACAAAAAGCTGAGCAGCTTTACGGTGCTCCCGCGTACGGTCAAGGTAGAAGTTCAATGCCCTTCTACAGTCCAGGGTATGGAGGACCGTCTCAGCTCGGCTGGAGTGTGGTCTGGGAAAGAAGGTTGGAAGTACCACCTCCTGATTCATGTGAAAAGGGGAAACCACTTTAGGCAGAAACTTTGGGTGAGTCCGTAGGACTACCCTATTCTTGTAGAACCGAGTGTAGGGGGGATCAGACACGAGGGCCTGCAATTCACTTACGCGCCTAGCGGAAGTGAGGGCTATCAAGAACAGTGTTTTCCAAGACAGAAAACGGAGAGAACAGGTAGCCATAGGTTCAAAAGGCGGACAGGTGATCCGCTGTAAAACCACATTCAGGTCCCAGTCAGGTGCTGGCGGGCGGAGAGGTGGTTTAAGTAGAAGGAGACCTCGGAGAAACCTCGATACGAGAGGGTCGTTGGAGAGAGGTCTGCCGTCCACCGGCACATGATGTGCGGAAAGAGCACTGAGGTGAACTTTGACGGAGTTGGACTTAAGTCCCAGATTAGAGAGGTGTAGCAAGTACTGTAAGATCACTGACACCGGGCAGGAGAAGGGATCCTGAGACTGTTGGGAACACCAGAGTGCAAAGCGACGCCATTTAAGGGCGTAGCATTTGCGGGCAGAAGGCCGTCGCGAAGCCAAGACGACCTCCTCCACTTCCGCCGGCAAGAGAAGAGGAGCAAGGACTACCCTCTCAGCAGCCAGGCCATTAGGTTGAGAGACCTGAGGTTGGGGTGCAGCAGGGACCCCTGATCCTGGGTGAGGAGATCCGGTTGCACCCCCAGAGGGATTGGACCCTCCACCGCTAGTTGCAGCAGGAGCGGAAACCACGGCTGCCTGGGCCAGCGAGGGGCCACCAGGATCATGAAGGCCTTGTCTCGGAGAACCTTGAAAAGAGTCCGAGAGACTAACGGGATGGGAGGGAAAGCGTACAGAAGGCTCCCCGACCATGAGATCAGAAAGGCGTCCGCCGCAACCCGAAGGGGGTGAGGCTGACGAGAGCAGAAGCGAGGAAGCTGCCGGTTGTGAGGACTGGCAAAGAGATCCACCGTGGGGAGGCCCCACCTGAGGAAGAGCTTCTGAACGATCAAGGGATCCAGACGCCACTCGTGCGGCTGGAGGACCCTGCTGAGTTTGTCCGCCAGGCAATTTTCCTGGCCCGGGAGATAAACTGCCTTGAGGAGAATGCCGTGACTGACGGCCCAAGAGCAGAGCTTCTGTGCCTCCCGGCAGAGGAGGAAGGAGCCCGTGCCCCCCTGTTTGTTCACGTAGAACATGGCAACTTGATTGTCCGTCTGGACAAGGACGGACTGTTGGGAGGTCAGGTGGGAGAAAGCCTTGAGAGCTAGGCGGATCGCCCTGAGCTCCAGGAAGTTGATCTGCTGAGCAGACTCCCACTTGGTCCAGAGGCCCTGAGTACGCGCCTCCTGGCAATGTGCTCCCCAGCCCAGGAGGGATGCATCGGTGGTCAGCACCCGGGTCGGCTGAGGTGACTGGAAAGGCATTCCTAATACCAGGTTCGGCTGCCGGAGCCACCACCGGATAGACGAGACCAGCGGCTCGGAGACGCGCACCAGGTCTGCTAGGCCGCCTGTGGCTTGTCGCCACTGCCGGCGGAGACACCATTGAGCAGACCGCATATTCAGGCGGGCATTGGGGGTCACATGGACGGTGGAAGCCATATGGCCGAGCAGTCTCAGGAAGCGCCTGGCGGAGACCAGGGGCTGGCTGCGAAAGCGGTCGGCTAGGTCCATGAGCCGCTGAGCCCTGTCGAGCGGTAGGTACGCTCGCGCCTGAGGGGTGTGCAGCCTTGCGCCGATGAACTCGAGATCCTGTGAGGGGAGCAAAGTGGACTTTGCGAAGTTTATGACAAAGCCCAAGTGCTGCAGGAGAGTCACTGTGCGGCACGTGGCGTTGGTGACCTCTTGAGCGGACGCTGCTCTGATGAGCCAGTCGTCGAGGTACGGAAAGACATAGAGGCCGTGAAGCCGGAGACGGGCCGCCACGACCGCGAGACATTTCGTGAAGACTCGCGGAGCGGAGGACAGGCCAAAGGGCAGTACTCTGTACTGGTAATGATTTCCTGCCACCACAAACCTTAGGTATTGGCGGTGGCTTGGGTGGATGAGGATGTGCGTGTAAGCATCCTTTAGATCCAAGGAGCATAGCCAATCTCCCTGCTGGAGGTAGGGCAGAAGGATTCCAAGGGTAAGCATTTTGAACTTCTCCCGCACAAGGAACTTGTTGAGATTGCGCAAGTCCAGGATGGGTCGGAGGCCTCCTGTTCTCTTTGGTATCAGAAAATACCTTGAATAGAAGCCCTGACCTCTCAGGTGGTGTGGCACCGGTTCCACCGCCTGATCCTGCAGAAGACCTGCTAACTCCTGAAGGAGCAACTCCCTGTGCAGAGGGGGGCGCGGAGGCTCTCCCGGAAAATAGGAGGGAGGGACCTGATGGAAGTGGAGAAGGTAGCCCTCTCGCACGACCTGAAGCACCCAGGCATCTGCGGTGATGCTGGACCACCTGTCGGCGAAATGAACCAGCCGGCCTCCGGTGCTGGGGGGAACCAGCGGGGGGGGAGAGGCTATGCTGAGCGAGTCAAAAACCCCCACCCTGCTGAGCAGGGGCTGGTGGTGCAGGCTTGGGGGCTTGCTGCCTACGGGACCCGTTACCCCGTCCCTTGGCCTGCTGGCCCTGTTGGGGAGCTGCAGGGGCCTGATAATGGGGGTATTGTTTGTAGGCAGCTGCCTTCCTCGGGTAAAAGGTCTTTTTTCCCGAGCCCTTCTTTTTCTGGGAAGGGGCAGAGGTCTTCCTAGAAAGCCTGGTCCTGGTGAGAGTCTCAGTCTCAATTTGTGCAGCCTTTTCCGCCATGGGCTTGCCAAAGAGGTTTTCGCCTCGGCAGGGGACATCGACCAACTTGTCCTGTACCCAGGGCTCAAGGTCGGACGACTGAAGCCAAGCCTGTCGGCGGGCACCGATGCCGGCTGCGGCCACTCGAGCCGAGGCTTCAAAGCCATCATAGGCTGCTCGGGACATGAACTTTGAGCATTCCCGAATACCCGTGGACAAGGCTAGGAACCTCCGCAAGGGCTCCTCGGAGAGACCAGCGGAGAATCCGGCTAGCTCTTTAGCCAGATCCCTGAGATACATGCCCATGTATAGCTGGTAAGTCTGGACACGACAGGCGAGCATAGAGCCCTGGAAGCACTTTTTGCCAAGGCCATCCAGGTTACGGGCCTCCCTTCCAGGAGGCACCGAGGAGTGCATCTTCTGGCTCTTAAGACGATGCATGGCCGATTCCACTACCATGGAATGGTGTGGCAACTGCGCCTTTTGAAAGCCAGGGCTCTTGCGGACTCGATAGATAGAATCGACCCGCTTGCTCAGGACCGGCGAGGAGGCCGGACTCTCCCACATGCGGAAGAGTAGTCGTTCCAGCATAGGAGGAACCGGCACAGTAAAGTGCTCCCTCGCGGGAGAGTCATACTGGAGGGCATCGAGCTCTTCGGCTCGAGGCTCCTCCTCGGGATCCGCAGGGAAGGCCAAAGCCTTGGCCATATCCCTAACGAAGTCCGAGAACCGGGCATCCTCCGGGGGGGACTGCTTCCGAGGCTCGGACTCCGGAGAGTCCGATGGGACACACCGAGTCCGGAAAGAATCAGGTGACTCTTCTTCCTCAGACTCCCAGACCGACTCCGACGAGGACTCGGTGGGGTCGGCCCGGGCAGGGTGCGGCGCCAGCCGCCCCGACGCCGAGGGAGTCGGCGTCGGCGACCTCGGTCCCGAACGGGAGGCCGAGGGCGACCTCGACCGAGGATCGACTCGAGTTCTCATTGACTCGAGGATCGGCTCGGTCTCCGGGGTCGACTTGGACGTCGACGTCCCGGCGGTCGGGGCAGCGACGCCAGCGAAGCCAGCGAGCAGTGCCCGCTGCTGGTCCATGAAGGCAGACAGTCTGCTCTCCAAGGCCGTCAACCTGAGTCCGAGCTCAGGTGACCCAGCAGCCCCCGACTCGGGCCCCGACGGCGTCGGGCCCGACGTCGGCTGTCGCGGAGGCGAGTCCAGAAGGACTACAGGACTTACCCGGGCAGGCATCTCCGACTCCAGGCGAGGTCGCTTCGGGAGGTGTTCCTTCTCCAAGGACCCGGGGCGGCTGTCGGGGCTATGCGACCTGGCCCTCGCGGAGCCAGGAGCGTCCACCGACGCCGCCCTCGCGGGTTTTTCCTTCCGACGATGGTCCCCGGAGGGAGAACCCCGGTCGGAGGAGCTCCGGCGACGGTCCGAGCTGGAGCCTTTCGACACGGAGGCCTCCGACGAGGTCCGGGTACGGCTGGGGTCAGCGAAGATTCTCTCGCGCTGATGCCGCCGACTTCTCAACGCCTTCGAGGACAGTTTGCTGCAGGGCCCACAGATCAGTTCCTCATGATCTGGGCCCAGGCAGCGGAGGCAAAAGTCGTGTGTGTCGGTAAGTGACATATTTCGGTCACACCGACCACACCGCTTAAAGCCACTGGCAGCCATCGGGGGAAAAAGGGCCCCTGCGAGGTCAAAGGACCGGGCTGCCAGGGAAAAACGAAAACGAAAGCTGACTAAGTCAGAAAAACCGAAAAAACAGTTAGAGGACTCGAGACCGGCGTCGCGAGTCCGGGCGGGAAAACGACCGGCGTCGAACCGAAAGAAAAAAGTATAAAAGAAAGAGGAAAATCAACTTTTTCGCGGGGACAAGACGGGGACGTCTGCAGGGCTCCGCGGAAAAAAGAAGACTGGCTAAGATGGCACCTTCGGGCGGGAAGACTACCGCGCATGCGCGCTGCAATTCCCAAAGGCTTTCTTTGAAAGCTGGGGAAAATTGCTCCGCGAGGGCTCCGTCGGCGCCGACGTCACCCATAAGTGAGGACTGACTTCCTGCTTGGTCCTGGAGAACAGAAGGAGAAATGTTCTTTCTGTAGAAAGTCATTGTGCTTTTAAGTCTGGCTGCTTGAACAATTGATTTTTGCAGTTCGCCAGGTCTTGGTAGAGTGATGTTAACTGTTTGAACCAAAAGTTGGTTACTCCATCTTGGCCAGGGCTCTTCCATTTTGGAGCTAGTTTTAACCTGCTTTCCAGCTCTTTCATTTTTACTTCAGGCCATTCCATAGGTTTGATGTTTGCCAATATGCAGGGTAACCATTCTGCTTCTTGATTGCGCTCTATAGAGTCTTCATATTTTTCTCCAGAAGGTTTCTGTGTCGACTTTGGTCGGTGGTACTTTTACCACATTAATGCCCTTTCACAATTCCCTGTAGAATTATTTTGAGTTCTCTCTCCATAGCTTATTTTGATATCTTCCTTCTCTGTTTTCTTCATATCTTTGCAGTTTTTGTGTTTCTGGTGATACTTTCAATTTATTGTTGGAACATATACATTTTAGGTCTTCTTCTGTTAATGCGGCATGCTTCAGCTTGATGTCTTGGATCTTCCTTAATACCTTTGATGACCTTAATCCTTTGAGATACTCGTTTATCAGGGATACCGCCACATGCAATAATTGTATCTTTCCTTCAATGCGCTTTTTTCCAAGGAGGAACTGTTATTCTCCTCTTTTTTGCCTCGCTCTCCACTGGAAAGAGAGCAGCTCCATTACAAGCTCTAGTTCACACACTGAAACGGCTTGCTTTGTGAGTCCTGCCTTATATTTATATTTATTTATTTCTCATTAGTGTGCTCTATTACCTCATTTGTACTTTTTGCAATATTGTTCAGCTTTTCTCAGCTCTCTCTCTCTCCTCCTCTGCCTTATTACCCTTCAGCCTCCCCCCCCCCCCCCGGCTAACATTCCCTGTGCTCATTACCACTATTACTCACAGGTACACCCCTAATTCTCCGAGATCTCTCTCCTTCCTATCCTTCAAATATTTCTACTGTTCTCCTCTCCATTTCTCTCTTATGGCTCCACATTACTTTCTCTTCCTACTGTTAACACTCCATAATTATCTCACCTCAAACCAACAACCTCAAGCCCCGATTCCTTATTTCCCTTTTACCATCCCCACTTCTCCCAGCATCTTGTCATAATCTACCCTTTCATCAGCTCTTGAGCTTCACCATTTTCTCCCTTCTCTCTCTCTCAAACAACCTCACCCTTGTTTCCGCTGTGCTGTCTCCTCTTTGCCCTACACTCTTTTACTCCTCCTTCTGGTTTCTGTTGATATTGATCCCAATCTTGGCCTCCCTAGACTTTTCTCACATTACCATGACAGATCCTCGTGAAATTGCTCAAATCTTATTCATATCCCTTTCCTTTCCCCCTCCTCTCTCCCTTTCTCATGTGCCTTGTGGAATGCACACTCCATCTCAAATAAGCTTGCCTTTATTCATAATCTCTTTATCTCAAATGCTCTCTCATCTTCTTGCTCTAAATGAGATCTGGCTCCTCCCAGAAGACTCTGCTTCATTTGCTGCTCTCTGACATGGCAGCTATCAATTCTCCCACACACCTCGTCCTACTGGCCATGGTGGTGTTGGGCTTCTCCTTTTTCCCTCCTGCCAATTTCAACCCCTCCTCAGTCTCACTCCTTTCCTTCCTTTGAAGTCCACTCCATTTACCTTTTTACCCCACTACCACTCCGGGTATCTTTTATTTATCGACCCCTTGACAAGTCCACCTCTACCTTTCGCACTGAGTATGACTCATAGCTGTCCTCGTTTCTGGACTCATCTTCCCCCTCCTTTATTCTTGTGGATTTTAACATTCATGTTGATAACTCTTCTGACCTTTATGCTTTAAAATTCCTTTCCTTTACCTCCTCATTTAACCTCCAGCTTTGCTCTACTGCCCCCACTTATAGATTGTAGGTAGACAAGTTATTGGTCTATAATTTTTGGGAATGTTACTTGGGTCCCCCCTTTGGAAAGAGAAATGTTCTTCCTGTAGAAAGCTATTGTGCTTTTAAGTCTGGCTGCTTGAACAATTGATTTTTGCAGTTCGCCAGGTCTTGGTAGAGTGATGTTAACTGTTTGAACCAAAAGTTGGTTACTCCATCTGGGCCAGGGCTCTTCCATTTTGGAGCTAGTTTTAACCTGCTTTCCAGCTCTTTCATTTTTACTTCAGGTCATTCCATCGGTTTGATGTTTGCCAATATGCAGGGTAACCATTCTGCTTCTTGATTGCGCTCTATAGAGTCTTCATATTTTTCTCCAGAAGGTTTCTGTTTCGGCCTAGACCTTGTCTTCTTCTCTAATTGCTTACCCTCTAACCTCTGTACCTTAGTTCTTCCCTTATCTGACCATCACCTGCTAAGTTTCATTCTTCATCACCCCCCACCTCAACCTTGCATAGTTTCCTCCAACCTCTTTAGAAATCTTCATGCTACTGATCCACTGGCTCGCTTCACTACTGTCTCACCATCTCTTTCCTCCACTATGTCATCTGAGTCTGTTGATGTGGCAATAGCTTCCCATAACACTGCACTCTCCTTTGCTCTAGATACTCTTGCCCCACCCATGCCATGTCCTGTGAGGCATACTGTACCTCAGCCCTGGATGTTTTCCACTACCCGGAGGAACAAAAAAAACACCCCACCTGCAGAAAAACAGCACACAAAAAAGAAAGCAGGCAATGAGGGACCCTTGGAAGGAACAAAGGGTATTGAGGGGGTCAGCCCTACATGTGTTTCGGCCATACCGGCCTTCTTTAGGGGACTGTGACCACTAGTAAACATAAAAACAACATAAAAACATGTGATAAATAAATTAATAAACGAGCACTGATGACTTCCAAGTATACAGAATTAAATGATATAAAATTGTACATATAAATAATTAACACAATCAAAGTCAATAGAAAATAAGAAATAAAAACATCTAATAGATAATCGTTAAAAATAATAAAAAGCATAATAAACAAAGAGCATGCTGCATGCAACAGGAAAGGATAAAAGTTTGAGGTAAAAATTAAATTAAAAAAATATATAGATAGATATCAAACATAGTGGCAGTGATAAACAATGATACAGTACCTTATCAACAGATGAGTTGAAATGGACATAATGGTACTTGAGAGTGCAGAATAAAACACTAAAGACAGAACATAATGAAAATTGTTAAAAAGAGCCTTGAAAGGCAGTATAAGAGAAAAGGGAACAGAACAATTTGGAAAGGAGGAGTGAACAAAAATTGTAAATCCATTGGCAAAAAGGAGGGCAACCCAAGATTTGTAAAGGTGATATAAATCACTGTTGGTAAGAAGGCAAGTGGAGTGGCCATGAAAGAGGCACCAAACTTATTGCAAAACATAAATACAATAAAACATGGGTGTTAAAATAGAATTAAATGAAAGCCTTAGGATAATCATAGAGGTAGCATAGGACACACATGAAAACCTAATTATGTGAGCAGACTCCGATTGGTTCCTCAAAAGAAGGAAGGATCAGCCATAGTGATAGAACGGTGCTTCAAAAAAGAAGAATCATATGTGGAACTTGGAGTATGCACACATAATCACCGTAAAACAAAATAATATACTACCCATAAGAGCACCATTGCCTTAACATATTACAATGTTAGGTTAGACTAATTGCAAAGGAGGTATGGTGCAGTCTTCATCAAGAAATAAAAATCAGAGGTGTGCAGATGATCAATTGTCCGTGCTGTCCACTATATTGTATTTGTTATAAAATTAAAGGCATAAGAATACTTAGATAGGGGCATCGCATCAAGATGAGCAGGGTGTAAGACAGTGTCTGTGAGCCTTCCGACCTTATTAACTGTGAATAAGAACGCCCGTTGCCGTGCTCAACTGAAAACTTTGGTTTTAGCACAGGTACGCTCACATGGCTGCTTTGCTGGTATAAAGGCTCTTAGAAGTCTAAACTTAAGACTAAAATATTTTTTAATATAGTGAATTTTAAAAGAATCTTTGTAGTCAGAGTGGTGAACCGTGGACAGTTTAAACTCGCATGTATAACAAAAACCAAACCAAAAACTGCTGTTCTTTACATTGGAGGATTAAACTGAAAATTGTACAAGTAAAAATCAAAATAGAACATCCACGGAACTGTAAAAATAGACATACTCGCTTAAAGATCACTTCAAAAGGCAAAGAGAAAAGCAAAAGGACGTGCAGGACTGTGCTTACCTCCTACTTATGTGCTTGGAAATCAAACAGAGAAAAAAGCCAACACAAACGGCAGTTAAATACCATGAATCACCACACACATCAGCCAAATTTGCATAGAGAAGTAAAAGGAATTGATCAACAATCGTCCAGGGAAAGTAAAAGTACATGTAAAAAATCTTTTACTTAAAATAATTTAATGAAGAGAGTTCTTACAAATTGAGGCAATTGAGTTTATCTAAATAGTGGTTGTTAGGCATTGATAGCATTCCCAAAGAAGTATTACAGCAATCTGATGCAGCTGTTACCATACTTACAAGGCTCTGCCAAGTAATATGGAAGACAACATCATGGCCAACTGACTGGAAAAGATCTGTGTTTATACCAATACTAAAGAAAGGTGATCCAACTGACACTGGAAATTATTGCACAAACACTCTGATCCCACATGCCAGCAAGATTCTACTGAAGATTATTCAAAAGAGATTACAACCATATCTGGAACAAGAACTACCTGAAGTGCAAACAGGGTTCAGGAAAGGGCGAGGAAGGAGAGACATCATTGCGGATGTGAGATGGATCCTTGAAAAGACTAAAGAATACCAAAAGGATATCTATTTGTGCTTTATCGACTATAGCAAGACTTTTGACTGTGTAAACCATGAGAAACTCTGGGCCACATTAAGAAGCATGGGTATACCAGAACACCTGATCGTTCTCTTGCACAATCTGTACATTGTCAAGAAGCAACAGTTCAAACGGAACAAGGAGAAACAGAATGGTTTAAAATAAGCAAAGGTGTAAGACAAGGCTGCATACTTTCCCCCTACCTGTTTAATTTATATGCAGAACAAATCAGAGAAGCAGGATTGTATGAAGACAACAGAGGTGTGAAGATTGGTGGAAGACTCATCAACAACCTTCGCTATGCTGATGATACCACATTACTGGCTGAAAGTGAAGATGATCTGAAACATCTGCTTCTCACAATCAAAGAACATAGTCTCAAAATGGGCCTGCACCTTAATGTAAAGAAGACAAAGATCATGACAACTGGCATAATCAACAGGTTCATCGTTGAAGGAGAAGAAATTGAAATCATGAACAACTTTAACACATCGACAAACACAAAATTCTCGACGACAACCAACACGGATTTCGTCCCAACCATGGAGTCGAAACGCTACTGATCCATCTCTTCGACAGCATCCTAAGAATAATTGACAACACCAGGAATGGAATCATAATGATCTTCATCGACATCTCCTCAGCCTTCGACACAGTGGACCACAACACGCTCCTGGAAAGACTAAAGAACATTGGTATACACGGTATCACATTGAAATGGTTCCACTCGTACCTAACCGAAAGACAGCTACAGGTCAAGGTGGGACACATCACCTCCCGACCCATAAAAGTCCGACAAGGAGTGCCTCAAGGATCTGCGCTCTCAGCACTCCTGTTTAACATCTACATCCAACCAATATGCAACATCATGAAAGAGAACAACATTCAATACACAATCTATGCGGATGACATCATGATATACACCCCGATGTCAATCGACAACCCGGATTTCTCTAAGATAACAAACTGCCTTACCCAAATGACCAGTTGGTGTCAAAACAACAACCTTGCAATAAACTACAACAAGACTGAAGCTTTAATCATCACTCGGAACCAAGGCTTCATACACCCACCAAATATAAAGATTCAAAGCACTACCATACCAATAAGGTCAGAAGTGAGATACCTCGGGGTTACTCTGGACAATAAACTCAATCTCAAGCCACACATAGACAAGACCATCCAAAAAGCCTACTACAAGATGCGAATCATCAGGAGACTGAAACCACTCCTCGCCCCAGAACACTTCCGTACCGTCTGTCAAGCACTGATAACCCCACTACTGGACTTCTGCAATCCGATATACCTCGGACTACCAAAACAAGCCATCAAACCACTCCAACTGGCACAAAACACAGCAGCAAGAATCATATCCGGAACTGCAAGACAGGAGCACATCACACCCACCTTAAAGGACCTACACTGGCTTCCAATCGGTGCACGCATCAGATACAAAACTATCATAAACCTATTCAAGATAAAACAGCACACATCAGCCAACAGCCTGCACTCCCTCATACAACCAGACACCAGCACACGTCCTAGAAGAAAGCAAACACACAACCGCGTCAGCACCCCAAGTGAATACAAACACACACGCAAGGACACAACAGACAGAGCACTATCCATGGCTGCTCCAACAATATGGAACAAACTACCGGACGACTTGAGGGCAACCACAGACCTCAAAGACTTTAGAAAACAGCTGAAAACCATGCTGTTCATAGAACACTATGGACACATCACATAACCTAATTGACTGTATAGCAGCACATGTTAACCGCCTAACACTGTATGTATATAAATGTCTTTAGCACCACTGTATATAGCCCACATTGTACATAGCTCAAACCAATCCAACACATAATACAACACACACTAAACAAAATCCTCACCCTCACTGCATGTATAACACACTCACACTACCAGATTGTTTGCTGTGATACCACCTTGATTATTATGATAAGGCGGTTTAGAAATACTGTTAAATAAAATAAATAAATAAATAAACCTACTTGGATCAACCATCAATAAAGAAGCAACAAGCAGTCAAGAAATCAGATGACGCATTGCTTTTGGCAGAATGGCTATGAAAGACCTAGATAAGATTCTCAAGAGCAGAGATGTCTCTCTCCATACAAAAATTTGACTTGTTCAAGCCATGGTATTTTCAATAACATCATATGGATGTGAAAGTTGGACAGTGAAAAAGATAGACAGGAAGAAAATTGATGCCTTTGAATTATGGTGCTGGCGGCGAATACTGTGTATACCATGGACTGCCCGAAGAACAAACCAGTCGGTACTAGAGGAGATCAAACCTAAACTTTCTTTAGAAGCTCAGATGACAAGACTTCGACTTTCATACTTTGGACACATCATGCGGAGAGAGAGATCATTAGAGAAAGACATCATGCTTGGCAAGATAGAAGGTCAACGCAAAAGAGGAAGGCCAGCAACGAGATGGATCGATACAATAACAGCAATTACGGGTACCAGTCTGTCAACAATGAGCCGCCTGACTGAAGACCGAACACAATTTAGGATAGCTATCCAGAGGGTCGCCATGAGTTGACTCCGACTCAACGGCACATAACAACAAATAGTGGTACATAAAATTGTCCACTTTGAGTAAAACCAGATTGAAAACAAGGTGGCTTTAAAAGACTCAGTAGGCTAGTGAGCATTAATCTAAAACCATAGCATGTTATATAATGCACTAAAGTTGGAACATACAAACACAGACACCTACATGCAAAAAGGAAAAAGCTCTATAAAAAGATGGAAAAATCTACATAAGATATGCCATACTGGGTCAGACCAAGGTCCCTCAAGCCCAGTATTCTGTTTCCAACAGTGGCCAATCTAGGTCATATGTACCTAGCAGTTTCCCCAAGAGACACAAGTTCCACAATGCTTGTATTGGGTCAAGCATTGATATCTTCGGTCACTTCTTAATAATGGTTTATGGACCTTTCCTCCAGGAACTTGTCCAAACCTTTTTTAAACCCAGCTACACTAACAGCCTTTACTACATCCTCCGGTAACAAATTCCAGAGTTTGATTACACGTTGAGTGAAAAAATATTTTCTTTCATTAGTCTTAAATAGTTTACCCTGTAGCTTCATTGCATGTCCCCTAGTCTTTCTATATTCTGATAACGTAAACAATCGATCTATGTTTACCCGTTCTGCTCCGTTCACTAATTTATAGACTTCTATCATATCTCCCCTCAGCCGTCTCTTTTCCAGGTTAAAGAGCCCTAATCTTTTTAGCCTTTCTTCATAGGAATATCCTTCCATCCCCTTTACCATTTTGGTGGCTCTTCTCTGAACCTTTTCTAAAATCGCTGTATCCTTTTTAAGATACGGCGACCAGAATTGCACACAATATTCAAGGTGCGGTCTCACCATGGAACGATATAGAGGCATTATAATATCTTTTGTTTTATTTTCCATTCCTTTCCTTATCATACCTAGCATTCTATTTGCTCTCTTGGCCGCCACTGCACACTGGGCCGAGGGTTTTAACATGGTATCCACAATGACGCCTAAATCTTTTTCCTGGGTGGTGGTTCCTAATGTGGAACCTTGCATCGTGTAACCATAGTTTGGGTTGTTCTTCCCTAGGTGCTTAACCTTGCACTTGTCCACATTAAATTTCATCTGCCATTTTGATGCCCAGTCTTCCAATTTATCAAGATCCTCTTGCAATTTTTCACAATCCTCTTGGGTTTTAACAACTTTAAATAGTTTTGTGTCATCTGCAAATTTGATAACCTCACTCGTTATTCCACTTTCCAGGTCATTTATGAATATGTCAAAAAGCAGCGGACCCAGCACAGATCCCTGGGGTACACCACTATTCACCTTTCTACATTGGGAAAATTGGCCATTTAGCCCTACCCTCTGCTTTTTATCTTTTAACCAGTTCCTGATCCACAATAGTACACTGCCTCCTATCCCATGACTCTTTAGTTTTGCCAAAAGTCTCTGATGAGGGACCTTGTCAAAGGCTTTCTGAAAGTCCAGATACACAATATCAATCGACTCACCTTTGTCCACCTGTTTATTCACTCCTTCAAAAAAACATAACAGATTAGTAAGACAAGATCTTCCGTGACTAAAGCCATGTTGGCTGTCTCCCATTAGGTCGTGACTATCTACATGCTGAGTAATTTTATTCTTTATGATGGTTTCTACCATTTTTCCTGGTACTGACGTCAGGCTCACCGGTCTGTAGTTTCCCGGATCACCCCTGGAACCCTTTTTAAAAATTGGTGTTACATTGGCGATCCTCCAATCTTCAGGTATTAGAGATGATTTTAATGATAGTTGACAGATTACTGATAGCAGGTCTGCAATCTCATATTTCAGTTCTTTCAACACCCTTGGATGTATACCATCCGGCCCAGGTGATTTGCTACTCTTCAGTTTATCTAATAGTTGTAAGACATCTTCCCGATGTATTGATATTTCCTTCAATTCTTCCGCACCTTTAAATACCACTTCAGTCATGGGTAACATCCCTACATCTTCCTCAGTAAAGACCGAAGCAAAGAATTCATTCAGTCTCTCCGCTATCGCCTTGTCGCCTCTTAGTGCTCCTTTAACCCCTTTATCATCTAATGGACCAACTGACTCTCTCACAGGTTTTTTGCTACGAATGTACTTGAAAAGGTCTTTATTTCGCGTTTTTGCTTCCGCAGCAAGCTTCTTCTCAAATTCTCTCTTTGCCTACCTTATCAATGCCTTGCATTTGACTTGCCAGTGCTTGTGCTGTTTCCAGGTTTCATCGTTTGGCTCTTTTTTCCATTTCCTGAAAGATGCTTTTTTGGCAACAACAGCCTCTCTGACCTCACCTTTAAACCATGCTGGCAGTTTTTTGGACTTCCTTCCACTTTTCTTAAAGCATGGAATACAGCTGGTCTGTGCTTCCAAGTTAGTATTTTTCAACAACACCCAAGCTTGATGTACGTCTTTAACCTTTGCAACTGCTCCTTTTAGTTTTTTCTTAACTGTTTTCCTCATTTTATCATAGTCTCCCTTTCGAAAGTTAAAAGGTAGTACTGTGGATTTCCTTACTATCCCTCCTCCACTAATTAAATCAAAGGCGATCATGCTATGATCACTATTGCCAAGTGGCCCCAACACCCTTATCTCTTGCACTAGATCTCGTGTTCCACTAAGGACTAGGTCTAATATGGCTTCCCCTCTGGTTGGTTCATGAACCAGCTGCTCCAAGAAGCAGTCATTTATTTCATCTAAGAACTTTATCTCCCTAGCATGTCCTAACGTGACACTGACCCAGTCGATACCGGGGTAATTGAAATCACCCATTATTATTACTGCGCTGTAAATTTTGTTAGCTTCCTTGATTTCTTTGAGCATTTCATCATCCATTTGGTCATTCTGGCCAGGTGCTCGATAGTACACCCCCACTGCCATTGCCTTCCCCCTTTTATATGGAATTTCAATCCATATAGATTCTACAGCAGATTTTGTTTCCTGCAAAACTTTAATCCTTTCTGAGTCAATGCCCTCTCTAACATAGAATGCAACCCCTCCACCAATTTGATCAGCTCTATCATTACGATATAGTTTGTACCCAGGTATCACAGTGTCCCACTGGTTGTCCTCCTTCCACCATGTCTCTGATATTCCAATCATATCTAACCTTTCATTTAGTGCTATATATTCTAACTCTCCCATCTTATTCTTTAGACTTCTAGCATTTGCAGACAAGCATTTTAGAGAATGTATTTTATTCATGTTAATTTGGCTATTTTTAGACATGGGTAAATTGGGATCTTTAAGCTCTGTCTGCTCCATACTTGAGGGCATTTGGGCTACTTTACTCTTTTGTGGAACCTCTCTGCTTTTGGTAGTATCCTTCAAGGATACATTCTTCTGAACCATCCGCTCTTGGGCGACTGTCGGCTTTCCCCTAATATCTAGTTTAAAAGCTGCTCTATCTCCTTTTTAAAGGTTAATGCCAGCAGCCTGGTTCCATCCCGGTTAAGGTGAAGCCCATCCCTTCGGAAGAGCCCATCCTTTCCCCAGAATGTTCCCCAGTTCCTAACAAATCCAAAACCCTCATCTCTGCACCATTGTCTCATCCACGCATTGAGACTCCGGAGCTCTGCCTGCCTTTTGGGTCCTGCGCGTGGAACAGGAAGCATTTCGGAGAAAGCACAGTTACTTACCTGTAACAGGTGATCTCTGGGAACAGCAGGAATAAGTCTTCACATATGGGTACGTCGGTACCGACGGAGCTTGTGTGGGAACGCCCCCCAGCGTCCAATCAGAAAGCTTTTGGGAGCATCCCCTCAGCACCTGCGTGCTGCCTTCCCGCCTTTCCAACTGTCTCTCCTCAGTTGAGTTTCCTAGCTGAGACAAAGAGAGAGAAAGAGGAAAGAAAAGATAGATATAAAAATACAACTCCTAGGGGAGGTGGGCGGGTTGTGAAGACTTATTCCTGCTGTTCCCAGAGATCACCTGTTACAGGTAAGTAACTGTGCTATCTCCAGGAACAAGCAGGAATGAGTCTTCACATATGGGGACTCCCAAGCTAAGATGCCTGGAGCCCTAACATGTTGAAGATTGAAAACATGCTACACCTCATATAGCCAGGCATCCTGAGGATGGAGGGCAGAAGTTGAAAAGAGAGGAGCTGCAGAAAAAACAGCTAACCTAAGAAAGGACTAATCTGAAGAAGTCCTTGCATGTATGATCATTATCAAAAGATATATTGAAATGAACAATCACCATAATATTGGAATGAACAATCACCATATGACGCTCACCTACTGGATTGCAGGAAGTAGAGAGGCTGATGGAGTCTACTGGGAATCCAGTAGAATAATGTTCAAGGTGACCTCACTGGAGTGAAGGTGGAGGTCAACATCTGGAAGTGAGAGGTGACCCCAGGATTCAATTGGGGTAGCACAAACACTGCAGGTCTTCAGTGGGAAGCTTCAAGGAAAGCTGAAAACTCTTTTGGCTACAAAGTATTCAGAGGTAGGAGCAAAAGAGGAAGACTGACCGATCTGGACAAATAGACCTAGTCCTTGAGGGAGGAAAGGGTATGAGAAGAACCCCATACTCCCAGGGAAGGACAGATGTTTGAGGAATTGAATCTGAAATCCACTGAAGATCCACCATGTCTTTCCTAACTGGTGAGAGGTAGGAAGACATTGGGGCATGGAGCTTCAGGGATACGTAAACCTAGGATACGGTAGGGCTGTCAGTTCCACAGCAGTGGTTGTGTGCATAATATCCGAAACATACTGTGGAACAGTATGAAGCTGTGCAAGCCCACTGTCAGAAACATACAGGAAGGTAAACCTTCATGAGCATAGACAGTCAGAGAGATAAGTATGGAAATATATATCTTCCTATAATAAGTATCTGGAGAGATACACACATATATGCAGAGATATATGTATATATATATATATATATATATATATTGTCACCACCAGGTGGGCAGGCTGCCGCCTAGGGTTGCAGATCTGTGTCTGATGGTGATTAAGTAGTTGTAAACACGAATGGTTTAAGGTAAAAGGATTTATTTCCCCTCCCGGGGTCGGATTCTTCAGGTAATATAATACAATACTCAAAACAAATAAGCCATACTTTCTGGCAAAACACAAAGGAAATTATAACAGCTTTTTCTTGCTTCTTAAAGTAAAGAGTAAACGTTAAACAGGCAGAACTCAGCACATAGCTTTCATATGTGCAAAACAGCACTCTTCACTGATAGCGTTTTCCCTCTACACTATACAGCCTTTTGACTAGTGAAAAGACGTCACTTTATCAGAGAAAATCAATGTGCAGTCCATTGGGTCACTATCAAATGAACATTCACCGACTGTATCAATGACTATAGGCTTCTGCATACATTCAGAATTGTCTGAGTTCTCCTTGCCACAATACTTCTGCAAGTTCCCCTGTAACGTGCCGTCACAGAGTCTCTCTGCACAACTTCCTCTAGGGCTGGAATAACAGCTACCGTATTCCTCGGTGTTTGGGAGAGAGGGAAGCCACCATTCAGGGTTCTTAGAGTTTAATTCCTTCTGGCAGGTTCTACCCTTGGAACGCTTATAAGCTCTGACTTCAGGCTTTGCAAAAGAATATTCTTCTCCCCTGTTAACACCAGGTTTAAGCCTGCGGGGTTTTCTCTGAGGCTTAGGAACTGCTAATATATCTTCCTCAGACATGCACACATCTTCAGGGAAATACCTTTCTCTCTCTGGGGTTGTTAACTGCTCTCTCTTCAGCTCGGTGCTCAAATCCCTTGGCTGGGTGTTACTGCCCTGCCCCCACCTAGGATTTATCACACGAGGCTTCTCAGCGTTAACCCTGTAGGTATTTCTTTTATCAGCAAACTTTAACTTTCTACCAGAGTTATTCTCCAGGCTACAACTCTCAAATACATACTGTTTGTCTTTAGGCTTCCAATCACTCCAGTTGGAACGTTGCCTCTGAGCTCCAAACAGCTTGCAATCAGCAGAACACTTGCAACTGTTCTCTGACCTCACTGGCTGTTTTCTCCTGCAGTGCTCTGGGTAGTTTCTGTGGTGAACCCTTCCTGGTTCTGGCTCTGACTCACGTCCTGGGTCAGAGTCTGAAACTCCTCCTTCTTCCTCTAGGTCAGCTGGTTCAGCTAGTTCACCTAGTTCTCGTTCCACTCCGTCTACCCGGTCTCCTCGTTCTAACTCTGTATTTCCTGCATAGCTCTTATAGTGGCTATTAGCTCTTCCCCTTTCCAGGTGCATGCTATTAGGAATTGGGGAATGTTTCTCAGCTGGGCTTATTTGTAAACCCCGTGGCTGGGTTTGTTTATGTCACCCCTGACAACTGCTGCTCACATGGCCTGCCTGCCTGTCAGCTTCAAGACTAGAACTCAGTGAATCCTGTGTTTTTAAGGTAGGAAATGGAGCTTCTTCATCACTATATATATATATATATATATATATACGGGTATATAGATATATATATATCTATGATGAGATTTAAAGGGCATAGCATATGCACACTTAGCTGACAGACAGATACATCTATAGAGATGTATATAGGTATATATATATATATATATATATACCTGAATATATAGGTCTAATATAGATGCCTGCAATAAGCAGACAGAGCTATGCATTTCAGGACATTCACATGGAGATGTGAAAGGAAAAGATTCATCTAAGAACAAGGAGGTGGAACCTACTTGAGAAGATATATAGAGAATCTATTCCGCCAGAGATGATGGTAAAGGAATGCTATCCCGTGGATTACCAGGATGGTTACGTGAAAAAACAGAGGATAATATCAGTCTGTAAACAGCAAGTCTGGAGTCCTGTGGAACTCTAGCATGGTAAAAGGACAGAAACGCATAGAATGAGATACCAGGTTGACCTACGTGAGGGACAAAGGAGGTATCAGGCGTTTTTCAGATTAATATGTGCTGTCCTTGAAGTATGAGGATACCATGAGGACAAGCTGCAAGAAAAAAAAGAGTATATGCCCTAAGGAATGGGATAACTCTTAGAATTTCACGTGGAGAAGGCTTATGTCCTTTTCCCTCTCTTTTTTTTTTTAAAAGAAGAAAGTAGGGTATGAAGAACCCTCACAGTCATAGGGGATGACTGAAGAAGCCTTTTTCAACCATGATGGATAGCCATTAGAGAAACTCTATGCTCTCAAGCAAGGGCCCATAGTGGAAAGCTTCTCAGTAGGATTGCAGAGAGCATTATGCAGGAGAACTGGGATGTAGAACTGGCTGATGGAGAAAACTGACAGCCACGTCTACTATGTTGCCAAACCCAGAGATTGGAGATGGCAAGGGTAGAAGATAGTGTAAGGAGCCTGTAGTGAAAAGGAGTATCCAAGAAAGATGTAGAAAAAACTGTCTTGGAATCACTACTAAGGCCAGACAGGAGTGGTGGAAAAGTACCAGTAGTAAAGTACTGGAACTCCTACATGGGCAGCTACTGAATAGGACAACAGAGAGAGTCGGTCTTTGTCAAATAGAGAGAACAGACTGAACAAAGAGAGCAAGCTGTCTCTGTCTGCAGAGCTGCCCAGATAAAGAAGAGAGTTTACTCAGAAGAAGAAACTCTACAGTGAAAAGAAAGACAAGAAAAGTCTTCCAATGGTATGGTACCACTCTGACAGGGGAAACCCTGGCGAAGAGGGTAGATAAAAGCTGAAGAAGGACTTACCACATGGTAAGTCCCTGGAAGGAAAAAATTCATGCTGGTACAGAGAAACTATCATGTGATAGTTGCTAAACCTCTCTTCTAGTCAGGAAGAGGTGGAAAACTCTGTAACTTATAGACATGAATATCCTGACAGTTCAGCATACTGAAGAGTAAATGGATTTCCTGAGAATAGGAATCCCTGAGCAGAGTTTTGAATGGAAAAACAGTGAAAACCTTCTGCTGAAAAGAAATTAACTGTAGTTATAAACAGATTAATCAGAAACCTATGGTTACTGTGTTTATTCAGCCTGGCTAGAATTTGGATTCTTTAGACCAGGGCGAGACTTCCCCTGCTTGGGAACATCCGAATGATGGGCAGGAGAAGAGGAAAACCTCTTTCTTTTAGGGAAAGAAGGTTTGGTAGGGCATTTCCTACCTGCTGAGGAAGGAGAGGGCTTAGGATGGCCCTCAGAAACAGGAAGGTCAGTGGAGCAATGAGCAACCTGACATAAGATTTTCTCCAGTACAAGGAGTATTACTCAGTCTTTGTTGTGCCCATCTGCTCAAGTCTGATGCTTGGAGCCAGGCTTTACGACGTGCTCCTATGCTATAGCAGAAGTTCTGCTAACAGACTCAAAAGAGTCTAGGGAAGCACGAGAAAGAAACCAAGAGATATTTTGGCTATGACTAAGAAGTAAGGCATAGTCTGCAGCCTTGGGCTCTGATAGAAAAGGAGTCAAAAGAGATAATTTCTTTGTGACCTCCTGAAGGGATAGACTCATATAAAAAATATATGAGAGAATCCTTGTTGCCAGCATAGATGTTTGGAAGGTTTGACATCCAAAGGCATCCAGTGTTCTAAATGCACGCCCTGGCGGAAAAGAAGAATGTTTTTTCTTGCTTTTTACCTTCCTCATTGCTGATTCCACTACAATGGAATGATGGGGAAGCTGAGTCTTTTGAAACCCTGGAGAGGGGGGCACCTGATACAGAAGATCAGTTGCTGTAGGAGGTGAAGAAACCCTTAAAGGTTTTTCCCATACCCTCAGAAGAAGACTCTGCAAAGAGTGATGTAAAGGAAGGATTATATTTTCCTTTTCTGCAGAAAAACCCTGAGAAGACTCATAGCCAGGGATAGGAATATTAAGGAAGGTTGCCATGTTAAGGAGAAATTTCTGAAAAGAAGGATCTCCGATGGGAACCATCCCTGGACAGGCTAAGTTTGAAAAGGTAGCCTGAGCACCGGAGGAAGTACCTGTCCAGTGCAGAACAGGATTTGTAATGGATGGACACTGGAACTGGCAGTTATGAGTTGAGACAGTCAGTAGTGCATCATCCATGCCAGGTATCGACTCCAAACTAGGTATAGAGAGGAGTGATCCAGGTGAAAAAAGCATGGAAGGAGCTGGTTCCGATGATACTGCAGGTACCGGCATCGATACCGATACCTGTAGTTGTGCCGGAATCGAAGGGGAAACAGACATCGAAGCAGTCATCGGAGGCTGCTCAAGCGGTACCGAGGTAAGTAAAAACCCTTGGTGATTATCCTCGGTACCGTGCATGCGGAATCGGTAAACATTGGTTCCGAGACGCGCCAGTACCCAGTCCTCTAGACTAGAAATCGATTCTAGACTCGTCATCGAAGTAAGCGAGTCTATCGATGCATGCCTAGAGGGTACCGATGTCGGTGGTGGTATCGGCGGTACAGCCGATACTGGAAAGTCAATCTGGGACGTATCGGTCGGTCCCGAAGGTACCGAGAACGCCAGATGAGTGAAGAGTGGATCACTCAACACCGGTGCCGATGCCGGGGTATCGGTACCGCTCGAAGCGGATGCCACCACCAAGCATGGCTCAGGTATGTTCTGTGAGGGGTGAGCCCCAGGAACAACCTGAAACCTGAAATGCTTTGGAGCCCGAAGACTCCCACCGGGGTTTTAATGCCAATGGGGTCTTGAGGGTAAGGCCGGAGCCGTCAGAATGCTTAGCATGAGACTTACCACTCAAGAATTGGCTAGTCTTAACAGACTGTTTGTGGGTTACCTGATCCTGTAGAGAAGAAATGGCCAGTGCCCTGCCATAGGGAGGGAAAACGGTTATCGAGGGAAACTCGAAAGAGAGAATCTCTTCTCACAGCATTGTAGCCTGATGGTTCAGGGGAAAAAGGGTCAGGACCCAAACAGGTTAGACACCAGTTATTGGAGTCTAAAAAGAAAACTGTATTTCCACAGTGAAGACACTTCTTAGGAGAAGGCGGCTGCATGATGGAGAGGCCTTATAGGCCCAAAAAATTGTAAGACAGAAACTGAGGGAGAACTCTCCCTCAGTTTGAGAAAAAGAAAAGAAAAAACCCCTCCGGTGGTACCGGTGGCGGCGGGAAAACAGCCGCGACCACAAGAAAACAAGAATGAAAAAAGTAAAGAAAAAGGTTTCTGCGGTGACAGGAGGACGTCCTGCTGGCTCCGCGGAAAAACGAAAACTGAAGAGAGACAGTTGGAAAGGCAGGAAGGCAGCACGCAGGCGCTGAGGGATGCTCCCAAAAGCTTTCTGATTGGACGCTGGGGAGCGTTCCTGCGCAGGCTCCGTCGGTACCGACGTACCCATATGTGAAGACTCATTCCTGCTTGTTCCTGGAGATTGCTACCATGGAAGTTCTGGATTTCAACTTCCTACCTAAAAGCCTAAATTTTGCCTCCAGAACCTCCCTACCACATTTTCCTATGTCATTGGTACCGACATGTACCAAGACAGCAGACTCCTCCCCAGCACTATCTAAGACCTTATCTAGCTGGCGTGTGAGGTCTGCTACCTTCACACCAGGCAGGCATGTTACCAGGCGATCCTCACGTCCACCAGCCACCCAGCTATCTACATGCCTAATAATCGAATCACCAACTATAATGGCTGTCCTAACCCTTCCCTCATGGGCACATGGCCCTGGAGAAACTTCCTCGGTGCGAGAGAGTTTTACATCACCTGGAGGACAGGTCCTAGTTACAGGATCACTTCCTGCCACACCAGGGTGATGCTCTCCTGTCACGTGACCTCTCTCCTCCATGGCAACAGGGGTGCTGCCAGACTGGAGGTGGGACTTCAGGACTATATCCCTGTAGGTCTCGTCTATGTACCTCTCTGTCTGTCTTATGTTTTCCAAGTCTGCTACTTTAGCCTCTAGAGAACAGACTTGTTCCCTGAGAGCAAAGAGCTCCTTGCACCTAGTGCACACGTAAGACCTCTCACCAACTGGGGGAAAATCATACATGTGACACTCAATGCAAAAGACTGGAAAGCCCCCATCCCGCTGCTGGACTGCTGTCTGCATCTTAGTTTTAAGTTTGTGTCTAGATCTTTAAGTTCTTACTTACTAGGGGTTGCTATGGGTATTTATACCAACAAAACTGTACCTAATACGTTTAATATACCTTGTTCACCTGAAGCTTAATTAATCTCAGGTCCTTAGTGTATGACTGATTTGGGTAATGAGCTTCACCTGAAAGCACCTCCTGTCTTTTAAGATGTGTAAGTACCTATAAAGTTACGATTATCCCAGGAGAGGGAGGGAAATAGCACTTATTAAAAGAGGGCTGCTACACAGTTAAGACCAGAGGGATGCAATGTGTTGAACTGAAAAATAATTTTTTGTTCAAGTCTCAAAAGAGTTCATTCAACATCCCCACCTCGCCAATGGGGATGAATCTGCCGTAAAACCAAATATTTCAAATCATCGACTTTATGTCGGGCGGCTATCCAATGGTCAACTAAAGGTTTCTGGGGGGGGGGGGGGTGAGGTGTTTAATGCAGCTACGATGTTCGATTAATCTTGTCTTGACACTCCTGTTTGTTTTCCCTATATATAACAATTTACATGGGCACATGATCACATAGACAACATTTTCAGTATAGCATGTAGTGAAGCTGGTGAGTGTAAACCTGATAGCTGTTATGAGGTGTACAAAAAAACCCTTTTGGTCGTGATAGGGTCGCACACAGAGCAGTGCCCACAGCGAAAATGGCCCACAGTAATGGGTTGCCGACGGGCTACAGGGAGAGCAGAGGGAACAAGAAGACTAGAAAGGTTGGGATTCCTACCGTGAGCTATCATAACTTGCTGGAATGCAAAGGTTGGAAGTGTTTGAACAATATGCCATTCTTATCGTATAATGTCTGCAATTTGTTTGGACTTAGAAGAAAATAAAAGAGGACAGACAACCTTATCAAATGTAGGTTTTTCATGGGGTAGAAGCAATGTATCACGTGAAGTGTTTCTGGCTTGGTCATAAGCCTTCCTTATATATTTTAATGGATATTTCTTTTCTATAAACCGTTCGCAAAGTAATGTGGCATTATATTCAAAATTGGTCGAATCAGAACAAATTCTTTTTGCTCTAAGAAACTGACCGACTGGCGAGTTATTTTTGAGGGAGCTATTATGGAAGCTCTGAAAATGCAAATAATGATTGCGATCAGTATTTTTGCGAAACAGATCCGTATGGAAACCTTGTTCGCCTTTGATGACTTTAATGTCTAGGTAGGAAACCTCATGCTCACTGATATGGGCCTCAAACTGTAGATGAGGGTCAAGCAAATCAAGCCAATGTAAAAAGCTATCTAATAGGTCACGATTGCCATCCCAGATAAGAAGGGCATCGTCGATATAACGCTGCCACAATCTGATGTTATCTTTGAAAGCATGTGTAGTCAAGAATTTATTTTCAAAGAGAGCAACATAAAGATTTGCAATGTCTGGTGCCATAGAGAAGCCCATGGCCACTCCTTCAATTTGCAGATAAAACAGTCCATCAAACCAAAAGTTGTTGTTGCTCAATGCTAAATTTGCCAATTCTGTGAGGAAGAAGGTAGGGAATCGCTTAAATGTTTCTTCTCTCTGTAAAAAAACATCTTCCAACATAACCAACGCTTTAGTCTGGGGTATATTCGTATATAGAGATACAATGTCAAGAGTGACAAGTAGAAGATCACTGTGATATCCTGTGAATGTTTGTAGGATTTGAATAATGTGAGAAGAGTCTCGTGTATATGAAGGTGCCTGAGCAACAAGGGATCATAATATCACATCTAAGAATTGTGAAACAGGTTCAAAAAGAGACCCAATGGCAGATATAATAGGACGGCTAGGTGGATTTTGTAAAGCAGTTACTTACCTGTAACAGGTGATCTCTGGGAACAGCAGGAATAAGTCTCCACATATGGGTACGTTGGTACCGACAGAGTCTGCGCGGGAACGCTTCCCAGCGTCCAATCAAAGAGCTTTTGGAAGCATCCCACCATGCCTGCATGCTGCCTTCCCGCCTTTCCCAACTGCCTCTCCTCAGTTAAGTTTAAGCTGAGACAAAGAGAGAGAGAGAGGAAAGGAAAGAAAAGAAAGATAGAGATACAATTCCTGGGGATGTGGGTGGGTTGTGAAGACTTATTCCTGCTGTTCCCAGAGATCACCTGTTACAGGTAAGTAACTGTGCTATCTCCAGGAACAAGCAGGAATGAGTCTTCACATATGGGGACTCCCAAGCTAAGATGCCTGGAGTCCCAGCATGTCATAGGTTGGAACATGCTATCCCCCACAACACCAGGCATCCTGAGGATGGAGGGTAGGAGTTGAAGAAAGAAAGGCGCTGTGGAACAGCTAACCTAGCATAGGACTGCTGACAAGGAGTCCATGTGTGGATGATAATTATCATCAAATATATTGAAAGAAATATTGCAATATGGACCTCCCCTAACAGGATTACACAGCAGTAAGGAGGTTCATGGGATCTACTGGGGAACCCAGTAGAGGAACCTCAAGGAGGACCTCACTGTGAAGTGGAGGTAATAAACCTGTAGGAAAAAACAGTGGAGGTCAGATTCCTGAAAAGTAAGAGGGGACCCTGGTAAAAAACTGGGGTAGTACCAAAAACGGTGGGCCTTCAGCGGAAAGCTTTATGATAAAAGCCAAACTCTTTTGGCAACAGAGTGGCTCACCCTTGGGAGCAAAAAGAGAAGGCTGACCGAATTGGACAAACAGGCACAGTCCTTGTGGGAGGAAAAGGTATGGAAACCCCTTGTATCCCAAAAGAAAGGACAACGCCTGAGGCGTTAGAGCCTGTGATTAACTGAAGATCCGCAATGTCTCTCCTAACTGGAGTCAGCTAGGAGAGATACTGGAACATGGAGAGCTTCAGAGGTACCTAAACCTTAAGGTTATGGTGGAAGTTGTTAACTACCACAGAAGTGGTTGTGAGTGTAGAACCCCAAACATGCTGGATAGCATAGGTATGGGTAAAGCCCATCTGTCAGAATCATATAGCTATATGAGCCTCGACAGTCAGGTAGATAAATATGCAGAATACATATCTACCGATAATAAAATATCTCGACAGATACAGATATATATATATATATAAAACCATATAGATATATAAGAATATATCTATAGTGAGATATGAAGGGCATAAAATACACACAAATGATAGACATCTGTAAGATGTATGCTATAGATATGAATATATATGCCTCTATATGGGTGTCTGCAGTAAAGCAGACAGAGATATGCCTACAGAACGGTATTCACAGAGGAAATGTGGAGAGGAAAGATTCATCTAATAACAAGAAGGTGGAACCTACTTGAGAAGATATATAGAGAATCTATTCCCACTGGTTATGAGCTACAGGGATGCTAGGTAGTGAAATAACCAGGACGGTTACGTGAAAAGCAGAGGATGATATCAGTCTGCAGCCAGCAAGTCCCGAGTATTCCAGAACGCTAGCATGGTAAGTGAACAGAAGACGCATAAAAATGAGATACCATGCTGACCTGCTTAAGGGCAAAAAAGGTATCATGCGTTCTTACCATGAGGACGAGCTGCAAGGAGAAAAGCATATTCCCGATTGGAGATACTATGGACCAAAGCAGGGAATTGGCAACTCCTTAAGCTTTCACGTAAGAGAAGGCCTATGTCCTTTATATTAAAAAGGAGATAGTGAAAAAAGGGAGAACCTTTCTAGTCATGGGAGACATGACTGAAAAAGCCTTTTCCAACCATCTAGGATAGCTGTTGGAGAAAAAACCCTCCTGCTCTCTAGCAAGGGCCCATAGTGGAGAGCTTCTCTGTAGAATTGCAGAGAGCATGATGCAGGAGAATGAGGAGATAGAACTGGCTGCCCAACAAGCCTGTAGTGAAATAATTTCCAAGACAGAACTGACTGGGAACCACTACTAAGACTAGACAGAATGTTAGCGGAGGACAAATCTGGTTGCTGGTGGACAAGAACCAGTGGTCCAAACATTAAGGCCCCTGCATAGGCAGCTGCTTGCCAGACAGCAGAAAGAATCTTATTGTTTAAAAACAGAAAGAACAGACAGAACAGGAGTAGAAAACTCTGGACATGTCTGATGAACTGCCTCAAAGCAAGATTGAAAAAGAGGAGTGAACTCAGAGAGGAAAACTCCGCACTGGAAAAGTAACAAAACTAGAGAGGCTGAAGAAAAATCCCTCCAGTGAAGCAATACTGCTCTTACAGAGGAAAAGCTTGGTAAGAGTGAGATAGGCTATGGCCTAGCATGGCCTGCTACTATGAAAGGCCTGTAAGTTAGGCCTGGATCCTAACTCCCATTATAGCTAGAAAAGAACCAAAAATCTGTGGAAAATGAGAAAACTGTTTTAAAATGCTTAATAAGAAGTTTCCATGAATTCATAAGTCTTCTATTATTCTCTTGTGTGTGAAAGAACAGAAATGTTTCAATACAAAAAGCAACTAAAAACCATCCTATTCCAAGAACATCTCTGAATAGGAACCCCCCCTATTCCTCTCCAAGAACTCCAAACCAGTAACTATGCTATCTTGTCAGTCTCTATGTTCATCCCAAAATCATCAATGTTGAGCCCCCGGTGATGGCCCCCCCCCCACATTTGATCCCCCCCCCCTCTGTTATATGTTCCACCGCTTTGACCCGGTGAAAAGCGGGATATAAATACAGTTAAATAAATAAATAAATAAATATGCATTCCAGAAGCCGAAGTTAACCTTGCAGTAGAAAAGTAACGAGATTCAGAACTGTACCATTGTTCAAACAATCCTAAAGGAGGGGGCCGGTTGCTAGGCTCCAGAGGGATTTCTAATTGGACAAATGAAGGGAATGTATAATCAATGAGAAGTTTGCATGTATCGAGTTGGAACCAATAGAAAATTCTCATGTATCAAACTGAAAAAGAGGTATAAATGGTTATGTCTCTGTATAAACTTTTGCTCAGTACCTTTTGAAGCTTTGACTGACTGGGCCTTGTGCACAATAAACTGACTTGGACCCTGTCAATCGACTCCTGGACTTATTCATTGATTGCACTTTGCCACAGCATATTCTTGGTGCGTTGGCCGGGAAGTGCGAGTGGTAAATGGTACTCAAGTGAGTAATCCACGTAATTCGCCTTGAGGTTTGGCCCAGTTGGAACCGTGTCTGTCCGACCACGGGGGAAACCTCAGGCGCCGCCGGCCCCTTTGTGCCGGAGAGGGTTCCGCCTGCCTCGGCGGGCCATCGGGTCCAGCTGGCCAACACCTCCGACCCGGGGGAGTCCAGGTTCCAACTCAGAAGCTGGTGTGGTATCGAGGACCGGATCCGGTGAGTAGACATTTTTGAAGTATTTGATAGTCAGAAAGAATAGCCTGGGACAGCATCTTGCGTGCGCAAGACTGATTTGGTATATTTGGTATAGACTAACTGGGAAATCTCGCATGAGTATGCGCGAGACAAGGGAGCCTGATCACCTCCCATAAGGGCGGTCCTAGTAAGCTCCGCGTAAGGAAAGCGGAAGCTGAAGCCATCGACCCTTCTTGTTTGGAATAGTCAGTCAGAAAACCTGGGCACTTGAAATATGATATCTTGTTGAAATATGCTTGCGTGTGTATGTGAGAGGTCTTGAAATACAGACCAAGCGAGAGCGGACTCCTAAGTAGCACAGTTCCTGGCTGGGCGACCGCGCCCAGGTCGCGAACAGGAGGAAGCGAGTGGTGTTTGTCCCCCCCAGTGTTCTGTGGGCTGTACGGACCCCTTACCTACAGCCATACTACCTATCCTTATTGTTCGTTGTCTTGTATGTTATTACGTGTACGTAGGGATGTAGGGTAAGTAACGTACGCAGGTATGTTGAGTACGTAGGTAGTGTACATAAGTATGTTTAGATTATGGGAGGGACAGAGTCCACGCACACTCCGTTGGCATGTATGATCAAGAATTTCCGTAAAGGATTTTCGGGCGATTATGGTATAAAAATGACTCCATCCAGATTAAAAATGTTATGTGAAAGGGAGTGGCCCGCATTAGCTGCTTCATGGCCCCAAGGGGGCACCTTTGATTTTGAGACAGTTTTACGAATCCATCAGCTCATACTGAGAGCGTATCCTGACTAGTTCCCCTATATAGATTCCTGGTTAAGTGTATGTGAACAGCAGCCCTCATGGATGAAGTGCTGTTATGAGGAGCACTGTAAAATATTTGTAGCTACTACTAGGGGAACCAAAAAGGCTAAGGAAGCGAAGCCACCTGTGTATTCTGACCCAGTCCTCAGATATTCTGGATAGTTTACCCCGGCACCCACAGAAATTAGTCCCCACAGCCCCGCAACTTGAAGTAGAGCCCGACGAGGAGCCCCAGAAAATACTGAAGCAACAGCCTAAGAAGCACCCTACCCCGAGTGAAAGTCCCGAGTCAGGCCCAAGCACAGCAGGGGGACTAGAGTCCTCTGATGAGATAGAAAGCGGAAGCTCTCCTGCCAGTTCAGGGTCACCCACCAAGGAGACTAGTGCCCGGGAGCCTTATGATTTAAGAAGCGTAACTCCCAAGAAGAAGGAGAAAGCAGGGCACCTAATGCCATTACTCCAAGTGCCTGGAATTCCTGTTTTAAATGATCAGGGCCAGATGGCACCAGGACCAACCAGATGTACCCTTTTCTACCACAGATTTATTAAACTGGAAAACGCATTATGCTTCCTACACACCCAAGCCCCAGGAATTAACAGAATTAATGTCTAGCATTATGCAAACCCATCAGCCTACCTGGGCCGATTGTCGCCAGCAACTGTCCACCCTTTTCACTACTGAGGAGCGAGGCCGAATCGGGCAAGCAGCTCTCCGATGGTTAGAAGGGAACCCTGTAGAAAGGGGAGGAATAAATCCCCCGCAAGCAGCAGCTGCAGAATACCCCAATGAAGATCCCAGATGGGACCCAAATGAGGAAAGGGGGGCGGCGGCCCTTACCAGATTTCACCAGGCCTTATTGCAGGGCCTGAAGAAGGGAGGCCAGAGGGCCATGAATATCGGGAAAGTATCGGAAGTTCTCCAGGGTCCAGATGAGAGCCCAGTGGCCTTTTATGAGCGGTTGTCTGAAGCTTATAGATTGTATACCCCATATGATCCCACCGCTCAGGAAAATTTACGCATGGTAAATGCGGCCTTTGTTAGTCAGTCCCAGAGAGACATCAAGCGAAAATTACAGAAATTGGATGGATTTGCGGTTATGAATATAGCTCAGTTAATGGAAGTCGCTCAGAAAGTATTTGTGAATCGTGAAAATGAACGAGACAGAGAAAGTGAACGAAAGATGAAGAAGAAGGCAGATCTTCTTGCTGCTGCTATAACCGAACGACGTGGAGGAGGTATTCCTAATCAAAGGACCAGAGGACGTGGACGAGGCTGCGGAAGCGATAGGCCTCCATTAGGTGCGAATCAATGTGCCTATTGCAAGGAAGAAGGACATTGGAGAAATGAGTGCCCGCATCTGGACTCCGCCCCTGCAAGGGGAGGAGGGAGTCCCTGGAGGACCGGAGGAAGATTTCGAAGGAGAGGAGGAATGAATCGAACACAGTTCCAGCAGGAGAGGGAAGAAGCCATTGAGGGAGTGGCAGTAGCAACGGGCTATGACCTGGATGACATAGATGAAGACTAGGCCAGACCGGGCTCCAAGTTCACCCTGGGTCCCCAGGAGCCTATGGTCAGTTTAAAGATAGGGGACCAATACATGGAATTCATGGTAGATACAGGAGCACAACATTCAGTAGTAGCTAAGCCAGTAGCTCCTCTGTCCTCACGATCTGTCACCATTGTGGGAGCCACTGGAAATAAAGCCACAAAACCATTCTTGCAGAACCGCATGTGTGAACTAGGGGGACAGAAGATAACGCACCAGTTCTTGTATATGCCTGAGTGCCCTATTCCACTATTGGGCCGAGATATGCTTGCCAAGCTCCAGGCCCAAATATCCTTTGCTGAAGGGGGAGAAATGAAAATGACTGTGAACCCAAAGCCTGCTGGTGCTTGCTGTTCCCCGAGAAGAAGAATGGCAGTTCTATAGTGCACCTTCAATAAAGTCAACCAGTCCCTGTATATCTACCAACCTTATAGCCTCACCTGAAGTATGGGCAGAAGATAATCCACCTGGCCTAGCGAAGAACATAGCCCCTGTCATTGTCACCCTCAAGCCAGGAGTGGAACCAGTACATGTGAAGCAGTATCCTCTCCCTCGACCAGCCATAGAAGGAATTCACTGCCATTTAATGAAACTGCTGAAGTACGGACTTCTCATCTCAAGGAATGCCAGTCACCTTGGAACACCCCCCTTCTCCCAGTAAAGAAGCCTAGGACAGGGGACTACCGCCCAGTACAAGATCTAAGGCGAGTAAATGATGCAGTTGAAACTATACACCCAGTAGTACCAAACCCTTATTTATTTATTTATTTATTTATTACAAGTTCTTATATACCGCACTATTCGGCATCAGCGCGGTTTACATTATAACATAAAGACCATAACAACAAGCTGTTTGGTTTACATCGAACAGGAGTACAAACTTGGAGAACCGGGGTAAACTATATACATGAGATAATTACATAGAACAGAATAGAGTCTTATACTCTCTTGGGACTGATCCCCGCTGAGGCTACTCACTTCACCGTCCTGGACCTGAAAGATGCCTTTTTCTGTGTGCGTCTAGCACCCACCAGTCAACTTTTATTCGCTTTTGAATGGCAAGACCCCACAACAGGAAGGCGGGGTCAGCTCACCTGGACCAGATTACCCCAAGGATTCAAGAATTCACCTACTCTCTTCAGTGCTGCCCTGAATCAAGATCTCTCAAGTTACCCAGTGGACCCAGGAAAAAGGGTTCTTCTTCAGTATGTAGATGACTTGCTCATAGCCACCAACTCAGAAAGTGAACGCTTACAAGCTACTAGTGAACTTTGTATCCGGCATCTTTGAGAAGATACAAAAGTCTCAAGAGCCAAGGCACAACTATGCCAAACTGAAGTCAAGTATCTAGGATTCCAGTTGTCCAGTGGGATCTGACGTTTAGGACCATAACGCAAAGAAGCTGTATGTAATATCCCCACACCAACCACTAGGAGGCAAGTAAGAGCCTTCCTGGGGGCCGCGGGATATTGTCGCATATGGATCCCCAACTTTGCCCTGATGGCAAAACCACTATACCAAGCCACCAGAGGAATGGAAAAATCCCCACTAGATTGGGGACCTGAACAAGATGTAGCATTCCAAACTTTGAAAAAGGCCCTGATGTCATCTCCAGCTTTAGGTCTTCCAGATGTTCAGAAGCCTTTCCATCTTTTTGTCTATGAGTCACAAGGAAACGCATTGGGAGTGTTGACCCAACCTCTTGGTTCCTGGCAACGGCCAGTAGCTTATCTGTCAAAACAATTGGATATAGTTGCAAAAGGATGGCCTCCTTGCCTGAGAGCTGTTGCAGCAACAGCCCTTCTAGTGGGCGAAGCAGACAAACTCACACTAGGACAAACTCTTCAAGTCACCGTGCCACACTCTGTCCTGACTCTCATGGAACACAAAGGAAACTTCTGGCTAACCAATGCATGAATGTTGAAGTATCAAAGCATGTTGTGTGAAAACCCTCGGATACAGTTGAAAGTTAGTCAAGCTCTAAACCCTGCTACATTGTTTCCAATTGGTCCTGGGCCACCTGATCATAATTGCTTAGAAA
This sequence comes from Ichthyophis bannanicus, assembly GCA_033557465.1. Lineage (NCBI taxonomy): Eukaryota > Metazoa > Chordata > Amphibia > Gymnophiona > Ichthyophiidae > Ichthyophis > Ichthyophis bannanicus. Next base: position 430,917,585 of record CM066034.1, on the reverse strand, counting down.
CCATGGACACTGTATTCTCAAGTCGCCCTGATTTGACCGATGTCCCTCTAGAGGACCCAGAACGGACTTTCTTTGTAGATGGAAGCAGTCTGGTCATCAATGGACATCGTTGTGCTGGATATGCAATGGTGACCCTTGATCTGGTAGTTGAGTCCTCAGCCCTGACCCCAGGAACGTCTGCACAGAAAGCTGAATTGATAGCCCTCACCAGAGCCTTGACATTAGGAGAAGGACTCTGCATAAATGTGTACACAGATTCCAAATATGCTTTCACTACTTTGCATGCACATGGAGCCTTGTATAAGGAGCGAGGGTTGATCACCTCAGGGGGTAAGGACATTAGGTATGGGCCCGAGATATTGATGTTATTAGATGCTGTATGGGCCCCCAAACAAGTGGCAGTCATGCACTGCCGAGGTCATCAGACAGGAGCAGCAGAAGTCACCCGAGGGAATAGATTTGCAGATGCCACAGCCTGAAAGGCAGCCACCACAGGACAAGTTAGGACCCAAGATACTGTAATGCAGGCAGCCCTATTCCCTGTGCCCCTTAGTTCCTGGGCACCCCAATATACTACAAGAGAGTTAGACTATTATTGTGAAAAGGAAGGAGGAGTTTTAACAGAACAAGGTTGGATAGTACTACCACCCCCAGAAGGTAGTCCACCTCCAGGTCCTACCGTCATCCCTGAAGCATTAGGGCCAGCCTTTGTCCAAGCTTTTCATCAAGCCACACATTGTGGGAAAACAGCCATGAAGAAAGCCCTGAGACCCCATTTCTGTATTTCATTGCTAGGATCCTTGACTGCCTCAGTGGCACAGCAATGCCTGATATGTGCCAAAAATAATGCCAAACAAGGTCCTGTTCCACCCCCAAGAGTTCAGTCGGTAGGGGTGACCCCCATGAGTGATATACAGATAGACTTTGCTGAAATGCCCCGTGCAAATGGATATCACTATACGTTAGTGTTAGTCTGCACATTTTCAGGGTGGGCAGAAGCCTACCCCACCCGAACTGAGAAAGCCCGAGAAGTCACTAGGGTATTGCTCCATGAGATCATTCCCCGATTTGGAATACCATCAACTATAGGGTCAGACAATGGTCCCTCATTTGTATCTCAGGTGACTCAACAGTTAGCTCAAGCTTTGCAAATAAAATGGAAGTTACACACTGCTTACAGACCCCAGAGCTCAGGGAAAGTAGAACGAATGAATAGAACCCTGAAAACTCAGTTATCCAAGCTTTGTCAAGAAACACACCTGAAGTGGCTCCAAGTTTTACCCATAGCCCTTCTTAGGATACGTTCAGCTCCCACCAGATCCTTAGGAGTCTCCCCTTTTGAGATTTTGTATGGGCGACCTCCACCCATAGTGCAGGGAATAAAGGGAGACATGAGACAGATAGGATCTGAAATAACTAGACAAGAACTATTAGCTTTAGGTTCTGTTTTGCAGAAACTCCAAACATGGGTGCAAGACCGACTACCCATCAACCTGACCGAGCCTCTGCATCCCTTCAAGCCAGGAACGTCCGTGTGGGTGAAAGAGTGGAGAAAAACCCCGCTGGCGCCGCATTGGAAGGGACCCTACGTCGTCATCCTGTCAACCCCCACCGCAGTAAAAGTTGCAGAGTTCGAACCCTGGATCCACCACAGTCGAGTGAAGCCGGCAGCTGCTCCTGATCCTGGTCAATGGACATCAGTGAATGATCCCGAGACTCCATTGCGACTCACCTTGAGGAGACAGCCAGCTTTATAGAGAATCTTCAGCATCCACTTACGTCACGCGAAAGTGACCATCATTACAGAAACAGAGGAAAATTCAGCACAGTTCATTATCCTCAACTTTCCAGTTAACCTCCAGAGACTATAATCACAATGCTCTTCCACTATTGCCTTGTGGGAGTGGTGATCCTGGGAATCCTGGAAAAGACTTTTGCTCTACCCCCTTGTATAGCTTGCATAACCACCACCCGAACAGGACAAAAGATTACTCAAACTTTGCTCTATCATTCCTACTATACTTGCACTGGTACAGTCAGCCGGTGTGTTTATAATCCAAAAAAATTGCCAAATGCTAGATCTGTGAATAAAAATCCATTCAAAAAATCAGATCTCATAAATAGGACTAACAACTACTAACACTTACAACATAAAAACATGAAAAATCACTATTTAAATGTAGGAACATCCGTTAAATCAGGGGATGGAAAACCCCTTCATATAATCGGATCTCTCCCTTTAATCTTTTTTATTTTACTCAATCAATTCAACAGTCATTTAAAAAAATTTATAACACAGACCCAAAGAGCCACCATGCTAAGAAAAAATGTATGTTTTTCTTCCTCAAAAGACCAAATATTTAAGGTCAAAAACTTAGCTGGCAATGGGGTCCTGCAGCTGATGTTCACCATTCGAAATGTTCGTTCTAAGGCAGAACAACTCCCTGTTCATAAACAGCTCCTTCGAGAAAGCACGTCTTCAGGAAAAGCACATCATCAAAGCTTAGAAATTCACAGCCATAACCCAGCGCCGCGTTTCGGGTTCTCCAACCCTGCATCAGATGGTACAGAAACAGAAAGCTTTCTCGGGTTCTCCAACCCTGCATCAGATGGTACGAAAACAGCTAAGCTTCAAAATCCTGGCTGTTGATTCTTTCACAAAAGGTCCTCTCAAAGACAAGAATGGCGTGTTTATAATGGCACTGAACTGAACATTTGCACTAAGGGGAAAAGTAAGACTTGTTATAACCCTCGACAGAACCCATCCTACTATACATTTGAAATACGCTGGAATGATGAAGATGGAGCCATCCTGAATGTGACAAAACCCCTCACCAACCCCACAAAACCTATCACCCTGAACTTTGATGCTTGCGATGCAATCAACAAAAATGCTTACCACAGATGTGGGTCATGGGAGAGAGCATACTACCATGATGATCAATACATGTGTCCAGAAGGAGCCTATGGATGGGGAAAGTGTACAGGAAAGAATACTGCAGTCACCATCTACACCACTTCATCGAGACATGATTACTTTTGCCCAAAATGGGAATGTGTATATTTTGCTACCTGGAAGAATGCACCGACGGGACGAGATGGAGATCATCGCAAAGGCAGTCTAACAAAGATCAGACTACCAGAACCTAAGAAATGCCAGAAAGGAGCCTGTAATCCTCTACAACTCTTCATAGCCAACCCCAGCCACTGGAAGCAAGGATACAAGTTTGGGTTGCGTATTGCAGGAGGAAGTGTAGATCCTGGGACTATCTTATATCTGCAATTAAACACCAAAACCCATGTATCCTCACCCTATTGCATACATCACTCCTTCTATGAAGCCATGAAATCAGAGTTTGAAATTCCTCCTGCCTCCCAGAACTTATTTCTTGAATTAGCGGGGGCAGTTGCATCTAGTCTCCATGTTTCAAACTGTTTGTTTTGTGGAGGAACAACAATGGGAGACCAATGGCCTTGGGAGGCACAAGAACTGAACTATTCTGTTCCATATAATCAGACTAATATACACAATACCACAAGTGAATGGGTATTGGCCCACTCCATTGTGGGTAACTTATGTTTTTCTCGCTATGGACCAATGTTTAATATGGAAGTGGGGCAGCTGGTCTGTCTCAATCAGAAGTTCTACAACAGTACCACTAAGAAGACATCTTGGTGGTCCGGAGTCAACACTACTGAACCTTCCAATCCTCTAGTTCAATTCCCCAAACTTGCCAGTATCTGGACTAACTTAGCAGCATATAATTCCTGGCAAGCACCACCTGGACTGTACTGGATTTGCGGAACCCGAGCATATGCCAGACTTCCTCACCACTGGGGAGGCGCATGTGTATTGGGAACCATACGACCTTCCTTTTTCCTCCTGCCTTCATCCCAGGGAGAACAGCTGGGATATCCTGTGTACAGAAGTTGACAGCTGAAGGAGGCCTTGAAAATAGGCCAATGGGACAAATGGGATGGTGAAGAATGGCCCCCAGAAAGAATCATCGCATACTATGGACCTGCCACTTGGGAGCAGGATGGGACTTGGGGATATCGTACTCCGGTTTATATGATTAATTGAATAATACGTTTGCAAGCTGTTGTTGAAATAATAACCAATGAAACTAGTAAAGCACTAACCCTTCTGGCAAAGCAAAGTACACAAATGCGTACAGCCATTTATCAAAATCGTTTAGCTTTAGATTATTTGTTAGCAGCTGAAGGTGGGGTATGTGGGAAGCGGAATCTAAGTAATTGTTGTTTACAGATTGATAATAATGGGCATGTAGTTGAAGATTTAGCCATCCAGATGAGAGAGCAGACATTTGTGCCTGTCCAGACTTGGCACAGTTTAAAGATGGATGGGTGGTTTGGTTCATTGTTTTCTTGGATTGGTGGTCTGAAATCCCTTATGGTTATCGTACTATTCATATTAGCCATGTGCTTATTGCTCCCTTGTCTCCTACCCCTTTGCTTACACATGATAACATCATCAATTGATAACATTATAGAACGGAAGGCAGCTGCGAAAGTATTAGCTATGTGGCGATATTACCCTATACCCCACGATGATGATGCCATTACACCAGTATAATGTGTTGATTGACTAATGAATGATTTAATTCTCACCCTTGCTCACTTGCGGGTGAGAATAATCAAAGGGGGGAATGAGGTAGGCTATGGCCTAGCATGGTCTGCTACTATGAAAGGCCTGTAAGTTAGGCCTGGATCCTAACTCCCATTATAGCTAGAAAAGAACCAAAAATCTGTGGAAAATGAGAAAACTGTTTTAAAATGCTTAATAAGAAGTTTCCATGAATTCATAAGTCTTCTATTATTCTCTTGTGTGTGAAAGAACAGAAATGTTTCAATATATGCATTCCAGAAGCCGAAGTTAACCTTCCAGTAGGAAAGTAACGAGATTCAGAACTGTACCATTGTTCAAGCAATCCTAAAGGAGGGGGCCGGTTGCTAGGCTCCGGAGGGATTTCTAATTGGACAAATGAAGGGAATGTATAACCAATGAGAAGTTTGCATGTATCGAGTTGGAACCAATAGAAAATTCTCATGTATCAAACTGAAAAAGAGGTATAAATGGTTATGTCTCTGTATAAACTTTTGCTCAGTACCTTTTGAAGCTTTGACTGACTGGGCCTTCTGCACAATAAACTGACTTGGACCCTGTCAATCGACTCCTGGACTTATTCATTGATTGCACTTTGCCACAGCAAGAGGATAAAGAGAATGGAGCTGAAGAAGACTTACAAAGTAGTAAGTCTATAGAAAGGAAAAAGACATGCTGGCACAGGGAACTATCGTTTGATAGTGGTTATGTGATAGGCTATGGCCTAGAATAGCCTGTTAAGGTATGTTATGTAGTAGAGGCCTGTATGTTAGGCCTGAGTCCCCAACCCCCACTTCAGAATATTATAGCTGAGCAGAGCAAAACGCCAGTAGAAGTTAGAAAACCTGCTTTAAACTGCTTTGATAAGAATGCAAGACTTTTCCATTGAGCTTGTTATGTTATTCACAGATGTATTTCAGTAGCTTGTTTTCACACAGTTTCTGTGCTGCGGAGTGACCTTGCAAGCAGAATGTAAGGCAGAGTGTATTATGTCTAGAAACTGAGCCATGGTGAGCAGGGGGAGAACAGGTGGCTGGTCAGAGATCTCCATTGGATGGGGGTGAGGGGGGCCACCGGGACCAACGAGGAGTTTGTCTGTGTAGAGCTGATGAAGAAAGCTATAAATGCTGTTGTTTTGCTGAACTCCATGCTCAGACCATTTTGAATGCGACAAGTGCCTGAGACTGTGCACAAATAAACTGGTTTGAATCCTAGTAAATAGACTCCTGGTTTTATTCGTTGCGGGCACTTCGCTACTTCATATTCCTTGGTTCCCTGACAGGGAAGGTGGGGTACGTGAATGGTGCGCAAGTGAATACTACCACGTATTACTGCCTCCAGGTTTGGTCCGGCTGGAACCGCGGCTGACCGACAGCGGAGAGGATCCAAGGCGCCGCCAGTCCCCTTGCATCGGAGGGTTCCGCCCTGCTTCGGCAGCCTGCTGGGTCCGGCCGGCCAACACCTCGAACCCTGAGGGGAGTCCAGGATTCAACCCAAGGTGGAACTGGTTGCGCAGTGCATTAGCTACCGGATCCGGTGAGTAAAGATTTTTCTGGTTCTTAGTCAGTTAGCTCTGGGAAAGTCTCGAGACTAATATGGTATGGTAACAGGTAAAGGGAGTCTGATCAACTTCCAGGGCGGTCCTAGTAACCCTGCATGAGTATGCACGGGGCGAAGCCACTGACCCTTTTGGTTTGGTACATTTTGGTTTAGTCAGTTAGCCCGTGAATTTGGAATTTGGGAAATGCTAGCATGTTTGGTTGTATGAAGTGTGCTTGAGAGATCTTGCAATACAGACCAGGCGAGAGCGGACTCCTAAGTAGGGCAGTTCCTGGCCAGGTGACCACGCCCAGGTCGCGAAAAGGAGGAAGCGTCTGGTGTTTGTCCCCCTCATTGTTCTGTGGGCTGTGCGGACCCCTTACCCACAGCCATCCTACCCACCCTTTCTGTTTGCTGTCTTGTACGTCATACGTCATAATGGGAGGGGCGGAGTCCGTACAAACTCCGCTGAACTGTATGATCACGAATTTTAAGAAGGGATTTAGTGGTGATTATGGGGTAAAAATGACACCGACCCGCTTAGGAATATTGTGTAGTAGGGTGTGTCCGGCGCTGGACGCCGTGTGGCCACCAGAAGGTACTTTTGATATTCAAATTGTGTCCCGTGTGCACAAGGTGGTGCGCAGTTATGATCCCGAACAGTTTTCCTATATAGATTCCTGGTTAGATATCTGTGAGAAACAACCCTCTTGGATGAGGCGTTGCCGTGAGGGGCAGTGTAGAATTATGTTAGCAACTGCAACGAGAGTCCCTGCTAGGAAAGAACAGCCCCCTATTTATGTAGCCCCAGAGCCTCCCGAGATCCTGGGTTATCCACCCACATTCCTGTATACACCAGTCCCGTCAGCTCCATCAGTACCCCGAGTAGAGCCAGAGGTAGTGAGAGTACCTCTAGCCGAGGTACTTCCACCCGATCACCCACCTCCAACACCTGAAGACCAGATCCCTCCCCCAAGGAGAAGGCGGAGCCCTATTCCTGAGCAGAGCTCTGAAATGGAACCATCATCCCCTGAAGAATTCGCTAGCGGAGGGTCAGAGGCCAGTCCAGGGCCATCCACCAATCCAAGCGCCAGCAGCACAATTACCACCGGGTCCCCAAATCTGCGTTACGCCCTTAGAAGCAGAGCAGCGGGCCCGAGAGCAGTTCGCCAAATGCCACTGCGGCAAGTCCCAGGATTACCTATTGTAAATGAAGAGGGTCAGGCTGTGGTCGGACCGACCAGTCTAGTTTATGTGCCTTTCTCCACAACAGATTTAATGAACTGGAAAATGCATTATGCCTCTTATACTGAAAAGCCCCAAGATTTGACAGAGTTAATGTCCAGTATTATGCAAACCCACCAGCCCAACTGGTCTGACTGTCGCCAGCTCTTGGCTACCCTCTTTACTACTGAAGAGCAGGCACGGATAGTGCGAGCAACCACTCGATGGTTGGAAGAGAACCCTGAAGGCGGGAGAGACCTAAAACCCCAACAGGCAGCAGCTGTAGATTTCCCAAATGAAGATCCCAGGTGGGACCCAAATAGTGACGACGGAGAGAAGGCCCTCACCCGGTTCCGCCATGCCTTACTGCAGGGCCTAAAGAAGGGAGGGCAGAGAGCTATGAATGTTGGGAAAGTAGCGGACGCTCTTCAGTGCCCAGATGAAAGTCCAGCTGCTTTCTATGAACGATTAACTGAAGCCTATAGACTTTACACTCCATATGATCCAGCAGCCCAGGAGAATTTACGCATGGTGAATGCCACTTTTGTGAGTCAGTCCCAGGGAGACATAAAACGAAAACTGCAGAAATTAGAAGGATTTGCGGGCATGAACTCAGCACAGTTAATGGAAGTCGCACAAAAGGTATTTGTGAATCGTGATCAAGAATACAAAAGGGAAAGTGAAAGAAAGATGAAGAAGAAAGCGGATCTGCTCGCTGCAGCACTAGTGGAAGGACGCAGAGGAGGATATCCTAATAGAAGAGCCAGAGGATGGGGAAGGGGCCGAGGGAGCGTTCGGCCCCCCTTAGGTGCAAATCAGTGCGCTTATTGTAAAGAAGAAGGACATTGGAAGAATGAGTGCCCGAACATTAGCTCCACCCCCTGGAGGGGAGGCGGGAGCGCTAGGAGAGCGGGGGGGGAGGGGCGATTCCAGCAACGAGGGGGGATGCAGCGCACACAATTTCAGCAAGAGGCTGCCATAGAGGGAGTGGCAACCTCCGAGGACCATTTTATGGATGAGGACTAGGCCAGACCGGGCTCCAAGTTCGTCCTAGGTCTCCAGGAGCCTATGGTCAATTTAAAGATTGGAGACCAGCATATGGACTTTATGGTGGACACAGGGGCCGAGCATTCAGTAATAGCCAAGCCTGTGGCCCCTGTGTCCTCTCGATCTGTTACAATCGTGGGAGCTACAGGAACAAGAACCACAAGACCTTTTCTGCAGAACCGCGCCTATGAACTAGGGGGACAGAAGATAACACACCAGTTCCTGTATATGCCTGAATGCCCAGTTCCCCTGTTGGGCCGAGATATGCTCGCGAAACTCCAAGCACAGATATCTTTTGTTGAAGGGGGAAAAATGGAAATGACTATAAACTCAAAACCTGCTGGCCTGATGGTGTTAACTGTCCCCCAAGAAGAAGAATGGTGGTTCTATTTACCTATATCCACAGCAGCAAGCTCCTGTACACCTGCCAACATTGCAGCCCCGCCTGGAGTATGGGCGGAGAATAATCCACCTGGCCTAGCAAAGAATATCGCTCCTGTGCTTGTCACCCTTAAGCCAGGAGCAGAACCAGTGCATGTGCGTCAGTAACCCCTCCCACGACCCGCAATTGAAGGTATTCATTGCCACCTGAAGAAACTACTGCAGTATGGACTCCTTAGAGAATGCCAATCACCCTGGAACACCCCCTTTCTCCCAATCAAGAAGCCTGGGACAGGTGACTACCGCCCAGTGCAGGATCTACGTCGAGTGAACAGTGCAGTTGAAATCATACATCCAGTAGTACCAAATCCTTACACCCTCCTGGGACTGATTCCAGCAGAAGACACATATTTCACTGTTTTGGACTTAAAAGATTCCTTTTTCTGTATACGCCTGGCATCTGCCAGTCAGCTTCTGTTTGCATTTGAATGGGAAAACCCTACCACAGGAAGACGAGGACAACTCACTTGGACTCGATTACCACAAGGGTTCAAGAATTCACCCACTATCTTCAGTGTAGCTCTCAGTCAAGATCTGTCAAGTTACCCTCTAACTCCAGGAAAGAGAATCTTACTCCAATATGTAGATGATTTGCTTATAGCCACCAACAACGAAACTGATTGTGTGCAAGCTACCAGTGACCTCTTGCACCTCTTGAATGAAGCTGGATACAAGGTCTCGAGAGCCAAGGCGCAACTGTGTCAGACAGAAGTGAAATACCTGGGGTTCCATCTGTCCAAAGGAACCCGGAAATGAGGACTTGAGCGAAAGGAAGCAGTATGCCGTATCCCAACCCCCACCACCAGAAAGCAGGTGCGGGCTTTCCTGGGAGCTGCAGGCTATTGCCATATATGGATACCAAATTATGCGCTCATGGCAAAACCCTTGTACCAAGTCACAAAGGGAGTGGAACGATCCCCCTTGGAATGGGGCCCAGAACAAGATAAAGCATTTAAATCCCTAAAAGCAGCATTGATGTCATCCCCAGCTTTGGGACTACCAGATGTGCAGAAACCATTTCGTCTATATGTCCATGAGTCAAGTGGAAACGCATTGGGAGTCTTGACCCAGCCTCTTGGGTCTTGGCAGCGACCTGTAGCCTACCTGCCAAAACAATTGGATCCTGTTGCCAAAGGATGGCCACCTTGCCTGAGAGCTGTAGCAGCCACAGCCCTCTTGGTGAGCGAAGCGGACAAGCTCACTCTAGGACAAGAGCTCCAAGTCACCGTACCACATTCTGTTTTAACCCTGATGGAACATAAAGGAAACCATTGGCTCACCAACGCTCGAATGTTGAAATATCAAAGTATGCTATGTGAAAATCCTCGATTGCAATTGAGTGTCAGCCAAACTCTGAACCCAGCTACCCTATTGCCAGCCGGTCCAGGCCCTCCTGACCATGATTGCTTGGACGTAATGGACATTGTATACTCAAGTCACCCAGATTTAACTGATATCCCTTTGGACCACCCAGACAAAACTTTCTTCGTGGATGGAAGTAGCCTCATAATTGAAGGACAGCGATGTGCTGGTTATGCAGTGGTGACCCTAGACATGGTAGTAGAATCGTCAGCTCTGGCACCAGGAACCTCAGCACAGAAGGCTGAATTGATAGCCCTCACATGCGCACTCAAAATCGGAACAGGAATCAGCCTGAATGTATATACAGACTCCAAATATGCTTTCACAACACTACATGCCCATGGCGCCCTGTACAAGGAGCGTGGATTAATCACCTCAGGAGGCAAGTCTGTCAAGTATGGCCCAGAAATATTGACTTTATTGGAAGCAGTATGGGCCCCCAAACGCGTTGCTGTAATGCATTGTCGAGACCATCAAACTGGAGATGGAGAAGTGTCCCGAGGAAATAGATTTGCCGATGCCACAGCCCGAGAAGCAGCCATTGCTGGACAAATCACTACCCCTAGTGTAACAATTCAAGCAGCCATATTTCCACCCAGATATACCCAGACAGAGATGGACCATTACTGTCGACGTGAGGGGGGGCAACTATCAGAAACTGGATGGATAGTGTTGCCACCGCCTGAAGGGAGCTCACCCCCTGGTATGACCGTGATTCCTGAAGCTCTAGGCCCTGTCTTTGTCCAAGCCTTTCATCAAGCCACACACTTCGGAAAAACCAAAATGGCAAACGCTCTGAAACCATACTTTTATATCTCATTGCTGGGACCTCTGACCACCTCAGTAGCCCGAAGATGTGTGACTTGTGCCAAGAACAATGCCCGACAAGGTCCTGTCCCACCCCCAAGAGTTCAGTCAGTAGGAGTTACCCCCATGGGAAATATTCAAATAGACTTTGCAGAAATGCCACGAGCAAGTGGATATCGCTACTTGTTAGTCCTAGTCTGTACCTTTTCTGGATGGATTGAAGCTTTTCCCACTAGAACTGAGAAGGCCAGGGAAGTCACCAAAGCCTTGCTCCATGAGATCATCCCCCGGTTCGGAATACCTTTGACCATGGGGTCCGACAATGGGCCCTCTTTTGTGTCACAAGTAACCCAGCAGCTAGCCCATGCCCTGCAAATACAATGGAAGTTACACACAGCTTACAGACCCCAGAGTTCAGGGAAAGTAGAGAGAATGAACCGAACCCTGAAGTCCCAGTTATCTAAGCTCTGTCAAGAAGCCCACCTAAAATAGCCCCAAGCTCTCCCCATGGTTCTTCTCCGAATACATTCAGCCCCCACCACGCCATTAGGAGTATCCCCGTTTGAGATTTTGTATGGGAGGCCCCTGCCCATAATTCAGGGGATAAGGGGGGATATGAATCAAATTGGATCAGTAATCACTAGGCAAGAATTGTTGGCTCTAAGTTCTGTTTTACAGGGCCTTCATACCAGACATTATGCTGGCAAGATAGAAGGTCAACGCAAAAGAGGAAGGCCAGCAATGAGATGGATCGATACAATAGCAGCAGCTACGGGTACCAGTCTGTCAACAATGCGCCGCCTGACTGAAGACCGAACACAATTTAGGATAGCTATCCAGAGGGTCGCCATGAGTCGACTCCGACTCGACGGCACTTAACAGCAACAACAACACATACCTGGGTGCAAGACCGGTTGCCTATCAATCTAACAGAGCAGTTGCATCCTTTCAAGCCTGGAGCCTCGGTGTGGGTAAAAGAGTGGAAGAAGACACCGTTGGCGCCTCATTGGAAAGGGCCATATGTCGTTTTGCTATCAGCCCCAACAGCAGTTAAAGTGGCAGAAATCGACTCCTGGATCCACCACAGTCGAGTAAAACCAGCAGCAGTTCCTGAGAGTCGCCCCTGGACCTCGATCGCTAATCCTGCATCACCTTTGCGACTCACGCTGCGAAGACAAGATCCGTCGTCATAAAGACTTTGCCAACCTGCTCCTGGACATCAAAGAAAGAGACGTCCTTCAGTTTTGCTTTATCCACATTTCAGACTCTATCAATCATTATCTACCTACCTCAATCAACCATTACCTACCTCTGTCAATCATTTAGAGACTATGATCATGATGCTTACTAATTGTTGTTTCATTCTTGCGGTAGCCCTGGGACTCTTGAGAACCACTCTTGCTTTGCCCCCTTGTGCAGCCTGTATAACCACCACCCGAACTGGAATGCAAGTCACTCAGACTTTACTTTATCACTCTTTCTATACCTGTACTGGCATAGTCAGCCAGTGTATCTATAATGGTACAGAACTGAACGTCTGTACAAAGGGAAAAACACGTACTTGTTTCAGACCCCGACAGAATTCATCTTACTATGTCCTGGAACTAAGATGGAATGATGAAGATGGAGCCTTTGTCAACGCTACTAGTCAACTCTCTGATCCCACCCAACCTGCGTACCTGTATTTTGATGCCTGTGACTTAATTAACAGAAATAATTACTACAGGTGCGGATCATGGGAACAAGCTTACTATTATGATGAGAAATATATGTGTCCTGAAGGTGCATACAGATGGGGGATGTGCACTGGAATACACTCCCCAACAACGTATAGCAAATCATCAGAAGCAGACTACCACTGCCCGAAGTGGGACTGTGTGGACTATGCTACCTGGCCCGGTGGCCCTACAGGACAGACTGGAGATAATCGCAAAGCTATGCTGGAAAGATTACCCCTACTAGAACCCAACAAGTGCAAGAAAAGTACATGCAACCCCCTACGACTTCAGATCTTCAACCCCAGCCAATGGAAGCAAGGATTTCAATTTGGCCTGCGCATAGCAGGAGGTGGAAATGCTCCTGGAACCATCGTATTCATCCAACTGAATGTAAAGACTCATGTTTCTTCACCTTATCGCATACATCATACCTTCCATGAGGCCATGAAGGCAGAATTTGTAGTTCTCCACGCTTCGCAGAATTTATTCATCGAACTAGCTGGAGCTGTGGCCTCCAGCCTCCATGTCTCGGACTGTCTCTTTTGTGGAGGAACTCAAATGGGAGACCAGTGGCCTTGGGAAGCACAAGAACTGAACTATTCCGTACCATATAACCAGACTGATGTCCATAACACTACCAATGAATGGGTCCTCGCCCACTCCATAGTGGGTAAACTGTGTTTTGTACGGGCGGGACCACAATTGACTGCACTAGTAGGACAGTTGGTCTGTTTGAACCAGAAATATTACAATGCTACTACTGGGAAGACTTCTTGGTGGTCAGGTGCCAATACTCCGGAACCCTCAAATCCTTTGATCAGTTTTCCTCACTTGGCCAGGATATGGATGAATCTGGCTACGCATAACACCTGACAAGCTCCACCTGGACTTTATTGGATTTGTGGCACTCGAGCATATGCTAAACTCCCTGCCAATTGGGGAGGGGCGTGTGTTCTAGGAACCATACGACCATCTTTCTTCCTTTTGCCCCTATCCCACGGAGAACAATTGAGATTCCCTGTATACAACGGTCGACAGAAGCGAGAGGCTCTCAAAATCGGCCAGTGGGACAAATGGGATGCAACCTCTGAAGAATGGCCGCCAGAGAGAATTGTTTCTTACTATGGACCTGCTACCTGGGTTCTTGGGGCTACTGCACTCCTGTGTATATGTTAGACCCTATTATACGTTTGCAAGCTGTTGAAATTATAACCAATGAAACTAGTAGAGCACTAACCTTGTTAGCCAAACAAGCCACACAGATGCGTACAGCCATTTACCAGAATCGCTTAGCATTAGATTATCTGCTTGCAGCCGAAGGAGGAGTATGTGGCAAGCTTAATTTAACTAACTGTTGTTTGCAAATTGATAATGAAGGGCAAGTTGTAGAAGATATAGCCAATGACATGAGAAAGCAAACTTATGTCCCAGTCCAAACTTGGCATGGCTTGCAACTTGATGGCTGGTTTGGTTCGTGGTTTTCAGGTATGGACGGCCTGAAAACACTTGTATTGATTGTATTACTAATTGTGGCTGTTTGCTTGTGCATCCCATGCTTCCTGCCCTTATGCTTGCGTATGCTGAATTCAACCATTGATAGTATTATTGACCGTAAGGCAGCTTCACAGCTACTAGCAATGTGGGACTACTACCCTATTTATTTCTTTATTTTATTTATTTATTTAGTATACATTTGTATACCGCTACTTCCAGCGATCAGCAGCGGTTTGATTACAGATTGGAAATTGTCAATCATGACAGGAAATTTTTGAGGTATAAACACATTGATTAGACAGGAAAGCACAGCACACAGAGAACTATTTTACAGGGAACATGGACTATGGAGGGTTAAGTGGCTTGCCCAAGACCACAAGGAGCACCTGTGGGACTAGAAACCCCAGTCCTTCCAGCCCAAGGTTTCTGTCCTCTAGTGGGATTTGAACCCCCGACCTTCCGGCCCGAAGTACCTTGCCCCAACCACTAGGCCACTCCTCCACACCAAGAGATAGACCTCAAGAGATAGACCCTATACCACGGAGTGATCCCTCCACCCTAGTCTAAGGTACCATATGTGTGATTTGATTCTCACACTTTCTCACTTGTGGGTGAGAATAATCAAAGGGGGGAATGTGATAGGCTATGGCCTAGAATAGCCTGTTAAGGTATGTTATGTAGCAGAGGCCTGTATGTTAGGCCTGAGTCCCCAACCCCCACTTCAGAATATTATAGTTGAGCAGAGCAAAACGCCAGTAGAAGTTAGAAAACCTGCTTTAAACTGCTTTGATAAGAATGCAAGACTTTTCCATTGAGCTTGTTATGTTATTCACAGATGTATTTCAGTAGCTTGTTTTCACACAGTTTCTGTGCTGCGGAGTGACCTTGCAAGCAGAATGTAAGGCAGAGTGTATTATGTCTAGAAACTGAGCCATGGCTAGAAAGGCCTGAGCAGGGGGAGAACAGGTGGCTGGTCAGAGATCTCCATTGGATGGGGGTGAGGGGGCCACCGGGACCAATGAGGAGTTTGTCTGTGTAGAGCTGATGAAGAAAGCTATAAATGCTGTTGTTTTGCTGAACTCCATGCTCAGACCATTTTGAATGTGACAAGTGCCTGAGACTGTGCACAAATAAACTGGTTTGAATCCTAGTAAATAGACTCCTGGTTTTATTCGTTGCGGGCACTTCGCTACTTCAGTTAGACCTCTTTCCCTAGCAGGAAGAAGAGGAGAACCCTGTGCCCTATAGGCATGAACATCCTGACAGCTCATAGAACACAGAAAAAATGGATGTCTTTTGGGAAGAGATCCATGTCTAGGGTTTAGAATGAAAGCAGTAGATTGCCTCTATTGAGAAGAAGCAACTGCAGATTCTAACCCCCAGAGTCACAAGCATCTGATGAAGATTGATCAGAAACCCTGCGGTTGCTGGGTTTGCTGAGCCTGGTGAGAGGTTGAATTCTGCAGACCAGGACAATGCTTCCCTTGTTTGGGAACCTCTGTATGATGGGCAGATGATGCATAAAACCTTCTTCTCCTATGGGAAGAAAGTTTGGCAGGAGATTTCCTACCTACTGGGACAGAAGAAGGTGCAGAACAGCCCCTAGGAACAGATAAGTCAGTGGACAACTGAGTAACCTGACGTAAAGACTCCTTGTTGAAAAGATTGTCTCCAGTACAAGGAGTATGTCCCAGTCTTTGCTGTGCCCATTTGTCTAAGTCTGAAGCTTGGAGCCAGGCTCTACGTTGTGCCCCTATAGTTATAGCAGAGGTCCTGCTAGCAGATTCAAAAGAGTCTAGGGAAGCACGAGTAAGAAAGCAAGAGATATTCTGAAGATGCTTAAGCAGTGAAGAATAGCCTGCACTCTTGGACTCTGGAAGGGAAGGAGTCAAAAGATGTAATTGCTTTGTGACCTCCTCAAGAGATAGACTCATATAAAAAATATATGAAAGAATTCTTGCAGAAAGCATAGATGTCTGGAAGGTTTGACGTCCAAAGGCATCTAGTGTCTTAGACTCACGACCTGGCGGATAAGAAGAGTGCTTTTTCTTACTCTTTACCCACCTCATTGCTGATTCCACTACTATGGAATGATGAGGAAGTTGAGTCCTTTGAAACCCTGGAGAGGAGGGCACCTGATATAAAAGATCAGTTGCTCTGGAAGGTGGGGGTACCTTTAAAGGTGCTTCCCACATTCCTAGAAGGAGATCCTGCAAGGAATGATGCAAAGGAAGCATTATGTTCTCCTTTGCTTTGGTAGAAACAGAGCCTTGTGCAGGATCATGTCCAGGGATAGGAATGGCAAGGGATCTTGCTATATCCAGGAGGAAACTCTGAAAAGAGGGATCCCCAACAGGAATCTCCCTTGGACAGGTTAGATCTGAAGAACTAGCCTGAGCACCGAAAGAGCTATCCAAATATATAGGAATAGAAGATTCTGCACAGTGCAGTGTGGAATGCTTAAGGGATGGTCGCCGGTACTGGCTGTCAGGAGCAGCGACCGTCATTACCACATTGTCCATGCCAGGTATCGACTCCAAGCTTGGTATAGAAGGGAGCGATCCTGTTGGAAGAAGCATGGCAGGAGTTGGCCACAATGCTGTGGATACCGGTACCGATGCTAATACCGGTACCGATGTCGGAGCCGAGCCCAACACAGACATCGGAGCAGCCATTGGCAGTTCATTCGGTACCGAGGGAACCGAAAACCTCCGGTCCCTCTCCTCGGTACCGAGTCTCCGGTATCGATCGGTGTCGGTACCAAAGCGTGTTGGTATCCCGTCTTCCAGACTAGAGATCGATTCCAAACTCGGCATCGAGGGCAAAGAGCCTGATGAGCGAAGCATGGAAGGCACCGACCTCAAGGGTAAAGTGGACATCGGTACCGACTTCGGTACCGTGTCTGATACCGGTGGATGAAGGCCAACCAGTGGCAACTCAAACGGCCTCGGGGGAACCGAGAGTTGCGGATCCGAATCATCGGAACCGAGCCTTCGGTACCGCCGGGAGCCAGTACCAATTCCTCCAGACTGGAGATCGATTCGAGACTCGGCATCGAGGGAAGCGAGGCTATCGATGCACGTCTGGAGGGTACCGACGTCGGTGGTAGAATCGGTACTGGTACCGATAATGGAAAGTCAGTCTGGAGGGTATCCACCGGTCCCGAAGGTACCGAGGACGCCAGATGACCATCCCTGGTGAGGAGTGAATCATCCAACACCAGTGCTGATGCCGGGGTATCGGTACCGCTCGAAGCGGATGCCACCACCAGACACGGCTCAGGTATGTTCTGTGAGGGGTGAACCCCAGGAACAACCTGAAATCCCTCAAAGGCTTTGGAGGTTAGAGACTCCCGCCGGGGTTTTGAAGCCAGTGGGCCCTCGTGGGCAAGGCCGGAGCCGTCTACATGCTGTGCATGAGACCTACCACTCGAGGGCTGGCTAGTCTTAACAGACTGTTTGTGGGTTACCTGATCCTGTATAGAAGAAGAAAGGGACGGTGCCCTGACGTCGGAGGGAAACCGTGTATCGAGGGAACCTCGATGTTGAAAACCCCTTCTCACCAAACTGTTGCCTAAAGGCTCCGGAGGAAAAAGGTCAGGACCCAAGCAGGTTAGACACCGATATTGAGGGTCTAAAAATAAAGTTGTACCGCCACAGTCTGAACATTTCCTGGAGAAAGTGGCTGGCGGTTCCATGAAGGAAAAGAAGGAGGCCTGAAAGGCCTGAGAAACTATGAAGAAAAATATCCCTTGAAAAAGGAGATTTCACAGAAAAAGAAAAGAAAACACCGGCGGTACCGGTGACGTCGGGGAGACAGCCGCGACCACAAGAAAACTAAAGAAATAAAACAAGAATTTTCTGCGGTGACAGGAGGACGTCCTGCCGGCTCCGCGGAAAACGAAAAACTGAGGAGAGGCCGTTGGGAAAGGCGGGAAGGCAGCACGCAGGCGTGGTGGGATGCTTCCAAAAGCTCTTTGATTGGACGCTGGGAAGCGTTCCCGCGCAGACTCCGTCGGTACCGACGTACCCATATGTGAAGACTCATTCCTGCTTGTTCCTGGAGATTACGTCGTGCCCCTATGGCTATAGCAGAAGTTCTGCTAACAGACTCAAAGGAGTCTAGGGAAGCACGAGTAAGGAACCTAGAGATATTTTGAGCATGACTAACCAGTAAGGAATAGTCTGCACTTTTGGGCTCTTGAAGAAAAGGAGTCAAAAACAGTAATTTCTTTGTGACCTCCTCAAGAGATAATCCCATATAGAAAATATATGATAGAATTCTTGCTGAAAGCATGGATGCCTGGAAAGTTTGACGTCCAAAGGCATCTAAAGTCTTAGACTCACGACCTGGTGGATAAGAAGAGTGCTTTTTAGTACTCTTAACCCGCCTCTCTTAACCCGCCTCATTGCTGATTCTACAACAATGGAATGATGAGGAAGTTGAGTCCTTTGAAAACCTGGAGAGGGGGCACCTGATATAGAAGATCAGTTGCCCTAGAAGGTGGGGGTACCATTAAAGGAGCTTCCCACATTCGTAAGAGGAGATCCTGCAAGGAATGATGCAAAGGAAGCATTAAGTTCTCCTTTGCTCTCCCAGGAATATACAGAGATTCTATATTCCCTTGTGTAGGATCCTGTCCAGGTATAGGAATGGCAAGTGATTTTGCCATATCCAGGAGAAAAGCTTGAAAAGAAAAATCCCCAGAGGGAAATCCTTTTGGACAGGCTAGATCTGCTGAAGAACTAGAATTGGCACCCAGGGATCTATCCAATTGTATAGGAGTATAAGATCCTAAAGGGTGGAGTATGGTATCCTTAGAGGATGGTTGCCGTTACCGTACGAGTTCGGGACCAGCAACAGTCGGTAGCATATCGTCCATGCCAGGAATCGATTCCAGACTCGGTACCGAGGGAAGCGAGCCTGATGAAAGAAGCATAGAAGGTACCGACAATGATGGTAAAATGGATATCGGTACCGACTCCGGTACCGTATCTAATACCGGTAGACCAGCTGGTGGTGGCTCTAACGGTACCGAAAGAACCGTCGATGCCAAACATGGATCATCGGAACCGTGCCTTCAGTACCGTCTAGTATCGGTACCAAGGCGAGTCGGTACCCAGTCCTCCAGACTGGAGATCGATTCCAGACTCGGCATCGAAGGAAGCGAGTCTATCGAAGCACATCTGGAGGGTACCAACGTCGGTACTAGAACCGGTACCGGGATCAATACCGATACTGGAAGGTCGGTCTGCAGCGTATCCAATGGCCCCGTAGGTACCGAGGACGCCAGACTACGATCCTTGGTGAGGAATGTTTCATCCAACACCATTGCCGATGCCGGGGTATCAGTACCGCTCGAAGCGGATGCCACCACCGAGCATGGCTCAGGTATGTTCTTAAAGTTATTAAATATTATCTGTATAAAGTTACTAAATATTATCTGTATAAAGTTAAAAAACTATGTTCCATGTAATGTATACATTAGTGTACAAATTTGTTTACTTTGTTCCATGTAAACCGCCCCTGATCTCTGGAAGGGGCGGTATAGAAGAATTAGATAAATAAATAAATAAATAAATAAAATAAATAAAATAAATAAATCCCACATAGGCTTTGGAGGCTGAAGACTCCCACTGGGGTTTTAAAGCCAGCGAGTTCTCGAGGGCAAGGCCAGAGGCATCTCTATGCAGTGCATGAGATCTACCACTTGAGGACTGGCTAGTCTGAAAAGACTGTTTTTGGGTTACCTGATCCTGTGAAGAAGAAGAGGTGGTCAGTGCCCTGAAGTTAGATGGGGACCGAGTATCGAGGGGAACTCGATGCTGAAGACTTCTTCCCACCATACTGTTACAGGAGGGACACTCCGGAGAAAAGTGGTCAGGACCCAAGCAAGGTAGACACCAATTATGAGTGTCTAGAATAAGTTTTTTACCGCCACAGTTTGAACATTTCTTAGGAATAGTGGCTGGCGGTTCCATGAGGAAAGAAGGGGTAGGCCTAGAAGGCCGGGAGAAACCCCGTCAGGCACTAAGAGGGAAAAATTATTCCCTAGCAGGAATAAAATGAAGAAAAAAAGAAAGGAAACACCGTCGGGGAAGGCAGCTGCGCCCACAAGAAAACTAAAAAATAAAAGAATAATTTTCTGCGGTGACAGAAGGACGTCCTGTCGGCTCTGCGGAAAAACGAAAACTGAGGAGAGGCAGTTGGGAAAGGCGGGAAGGCAGCACGCAGGCATGTTGGGATGCTTCCAAAAGCGTTCTGATTGGACGCTGGGAAGCGTTCCCGCGCAGACTCCGTCGGTACTGACGTACCCATATGTGAAAACTCATTCCTGCTTGTTCCTGGAGATTGATTTATATATCTTGGGGAGAACATATATTGTGGGAACAACAGGATGTGAAACTGTGAGAAACCTCTTTTCTTTCTTTGTCAAGTAGCCTGCTTCAGTGCCTATATGAATAAGAGAATCGAACTTCTGTTTCAGAGAAGAAGTTGGATCTTTGTCTATTCTCACATAAAATGTCTTGTCTTGTAGTTGCCTCAATCTCGGAGATATAATCAGTCCTTTTCATGACAACTATCGCCCCTCCCTTGTCAGCTGGTTTGATAACCTCTCGTTGGTCGCGAGTAATATTATAAAATGTACGGCTAGGTTTTTCTTTTAACTCTTTGATAGCTTTAAGGACCGTTTTTTCAAAAATATCGATAGAGTTTGTACTGTTAGGTGGTAACCAGGAGGATTTGCCAAGGATAATGGACGCATCAATTGAGGTGGACTGAATGTTGACAAAAAAACTCCTTAATTTTAAGTTTCCGGACAAATTTGAAAAAGTACAATCTAGTGTTAAAAGTATCATACTGTGCGGTAGGGACAAAGGAAAGGCCTTTTTCCAAAACTTCTATCTGAACAGGACTGAGCGAGATGTCAGAGAGGTTGATAACATTACTGGTTACTCTCTGTAAGAAGGCTGGCAGGTTCCCTCTTGCCATCTGCATCCCCGTCCCAGGAAATGGGATTGATATCTAACCTGTGGTGGTCTGGTGCCTGATAATGATCCTTGTCCCGTGATTTGGAAGCATCCCTGTCCAGAAACTTAGGTTTGGAGGGTTTCTTCCCTCCTCCTTTCCAAAGTTTGTCCATAGAAAAATCCTGAGAGATGGGGCGATTGGATTGAAACAATGGAGCAGAAGAATCAATGGGCTCACCTTGACTCCTAATCCTTTTCCTAGTCGGACCAGCCTTAGAAGTATTATGATGATCATGGATAATGGATAATGATTCCTATTTCTGCAATGGTAATCTTCAAATGACCCCTTCCTCTTGCTCCAAGGATAGACATAGCCAAACCGGTAATCATCCTCGTCCCGCAGCATGCATCGCGGCTCTTCAGTGGAGCCGTGGCACCATGGCATTATGTTACCATAGCACCGCAGCTCCATTGAAGAGCCGCAATGCATGCTGCCGGAAAAAAAAAACGCTTATTCTCCACAGCCCAACCCCCGATATGGCCTCCTGTGGGGCATGTCCTCCAGCCCTCTCCGCCCCATCCACGCTCCAGCATTTTTAAAATGACATGTCCAGGGAAGTTATTCCACCTCATCAGCCCCTCTTGGCTCCATCTCTCCAGCAGCTCGCCCCGTCGCTAGGAGAGAGCTCATGCCGGCAGGTCATCTGCCGAGGGCTTGCCACTGCTGCTGATCCTTTGCCTGTCTTTTTTCCCTGCCTGCGGGAATCTTGCCTGCATGTATATTGGGGGCGCTTGTTGTTTTTGTGCCAATAGTTTGTGGGTACCCCAGGGGCCTGCCGCCCGTGCCCCGCAACAAGACGCCACAGACCCGGTCGGCGTCATACCTGGTCTCCTGCCTCTCAGAATCACCCATTCCTGCCCCAACACCCCTTAGAGGTGTGTTATATATCGCCCGGGCTTTACCTGAATACACTTACCGTATTAGTTGTGTCTTGTGATGGTCGTTGTTTGCTTTATAATTCGCTTTTATTAAACGTTTTCGGGCAGACACAACAAAGTGTCAAGAATTTGGTGATTTTGGCGGGCTTTTCCAATTTTTTTCTAACTTGCTTTCGAATTGGTTCAAAGGCCTTG
The DNA here is from genome assembly GCA_033557465.1 of Ichthyophis bannanicus. Taxonomy (NCBI): domain Eukaryota; kingdom Metazoa; phylum Chordata; class Amphibia; order Gymnophiona; family Ichthyophiidae; genus Ichthyophis; species Ichthyophis bannanicus. The sequence goes on along the minus strand of CM066034.1, from coordinate 430,895,221 downwards.
CCTTCGAATTGGTTCAAACCACTGTGACTTTTGCTTGTCTCTGCAATTTTATTTTGCCTTGCATTTGCGTTGATTCTACACTGTGTGCAGAATTTATTAAATCGCGTGTGGCGGTATTTGATTTTATCTGGTTTGCTGGACAGGTGTTTGAGTTTTTTTGATTATTGTTTGGTGGTATTTGATTATTGGTGCCAGTATGATGAATTCTTATTTTTACTTTTAGAACTGCATGTGTGGTTTTGGAATGATTTCTTTAAAAGGAAGAGCTACCGGTCAGGAAATATTCAGTTCTTTTAGACTTGTTTCCATCACTACTGATGGAGCAAGAGCAATGACAGGTGAGGTTAACGGTTTCATAGCCCTCTGTAGACTACAGGACGTCTTCCCAGATTTCCTTTCTTACCACTGCATCATTCATCAGCAGGTTTTGGCAAGCAAGAGACTCAATACAAAGACTGTCATGGACATCACTTTCAAAACTGTAAATTCAGTTTGTGGAAGATCACTTCAAAGATGGCTTTTCAATCTTACTCTTGATGAAGGGGCAGCGGAAATCATTTTGCACACAGATGTAAGGTGGCTAAGTAGGCACAAATTTCTGCAAAGATTTCGTGATTTGCTGAATGAAATAAGAAGTTTTTTTAAGGAGAGGGGAGATGACCAAGCAGAGTTGGAAGATGAGGAGTGGTTATGTAATCTGGCATTTCTCGCTGACTTTACAGGCGAACTAAGTGATATGAACCTTGAACTACAAGGTAAAAACAAATGCATTGGCGAGATGATGAGTACAGTTTCATCCTACAACAGCAAATTTGAGCTAATGATGATTGACCTTGCAAACAACACTTTTGATCATTTTCTTAATACGCAGGACCATTTGGACAATATCCAAATTTTATTTTTCAGAACAAGAAGTATGTGACAGAAATCTGTTCTGTTATCCAGGAATTCAAAAATAGATTCTGTGACTTCCAAAAAATTGGAACAATTGTGGAGTACTTGTCATACCCATTCAAAGTAGATGTGGACATAAAAGAAACTGCAGCTGCTATCAGTAAAAATTACTCATTGAACAAGCCATCTCTTGAAAACGAAATATTAACCCTTAAAAATGACATTTTTCTCAAGACCTGTGCTGAGCAAGAATCATTTTGGAAGCTAGTGCCTAGAGACAAATTTCCCAATTTGAGAAGATGCAGTGAAGTTGTACACTCCTGTTTTGATTCAACTTATTTGCGTGAATCTGCGTTTTCCCATCTGATAATGACAAAGAGTACACAACGTTCCAGCATGACAGATGAACATCTCCAGGATTCCCCGAGACTGGCCCTCATGCAATATTCACCCAACTTCAAAAAGCTGGTGGATGAAGTGTAGGCTCAGATGTCTCACTAATGCAATGTGTGCCCTTGAGTCAGTCCTGACTCCTGACGACCCAGAAACTCCTGGGTTTTCTTGGCAGTGTCACCGGAAGTAGATTGCCAGGCCTTTCTTCTGAGGCAACGGAGGGTTAAGTGACTTGCTCAAGGCCACAAGGAGTGCTAGTGGGACTTGAACCCTGGTTGCTTGGTTACCAAGTCAGTGTTCTAACCACTAGGCTACTCCTCCTCTCTCTCAAAATATTTAAGATTGTGCAAGATCAGCCTGGATCAATACGCGGCCTAAATTTAACACAAATTACTCAATAAAAGTTAAAGAAAGTTATTAAGACAGTTAAAGAAAATTACTACTCAATAAAACTAAGAAAAAATGTACTTTCCATTTCCCCTCGCAGTTTACTGGATCTTTGTCTCTCTGTTTTGTTTTTGCTTAATTTGCTTAACAGCTGATCACATCCAAGTAAATGACAGAAGGTTCATTAAAAAGGGGGGGGGGGGAATCCTCCAACTTTACTGGGTGAAAATGTAATTTGAAACTAATATGAAACTTAATTTTCATGGTGGTAGATCACTGGCACTTTTGGCCGGAAAAAATAGATCACGACCTGTTCGAAGTTGGACATGCCTGATATATAGTATCCGAACACCACCCTGCTTTTCCATTTTCCCAATAAGGAGCGTGATGGTTAGAGACTGGTGTAGTATTTGCAATGTTGCCTTTTCATAGGACCTATGACTGATTGCAGGATTGCTACTGTGGGAGCAGGGCCCAGGGTGGTCATTCTGCTTCCTAAGAATGGCCATGCATGTAAATTCTAGGAAAAAACACTGGAAAGCTTTTTGAGAAGATGGCCTGTACCGAATATTGGAAGTTTAGAAATAGGCCTGTGACTATCAGTGTTACAAGGATCTATTCTAGGCTTTTTCAGAATTGGTATAACAATCTATCTACACAAATTTGTTGGCAAGCTACCCTGAGCTAAAGAAGCGTGAATAATCTTCAGCAACCAAGGAGCCAAAGCATCAAACAAGATTTGATCAAAGGAGCCGAGATAGAATCTAAATATCAAGAAATAACGTATGTCTCATTAAGCCATGGTACACTCTTACCCTGCAAATATCATCCAGGTTTTAAGAGAGGCTGGCCTATTAGCCACAGTAGCATACCACTGCTCTACCTTCTCTGACACTCAGGGTAAATGCAAGATAATCACAGCCATCCAGGATTCAGGTGTGACCACTGAAATATTACTATTTTGACAAGGTCATCTAGGAAGGCCAGACATATTAATTAAAAAAAAAAAAACTTTCCCTTCAGATTACCTAACAAGATAAACTTCAGACCAAGGCACAGGCAGTGTTCTTAAACATTTAACTGAACAATTCCTATTCAGTGTAATCAATATCAAATTCAGAGCATGCTCCTGTCTTTATGTAGGAAAATTAACTAATTGGATATAGCTCAAATCCTGCAGAGAATATAAAATATCACTTGAGGCCTTAAATCTAGGCTGGTCTTTGAAAGGAAGCTTGTCTGTACAGGGCTGTGTACACTGTGAGCGTACTTAATACTATATTACTGAAAGCCCTCAGAAAGAGTTAACACCACAGATTCAGTAGCTCAGATATTCCAGGGCCTATTACTTAGCTAACGACCTTGAGAGACTCTACTGAAAAACTATGCTGAACTTTCACATAACAGAGAAACTAAGTTTGTTTATGATACTGGAAGTGCAGGGAAGATGTGAAAACTGCTTTCTTCCTACCAAGAAGAGAACTTAACTACTATCCCATGATAGTTTCTATCCCAACATGTATATTTTTTTCTTCAGCTGACTCACCATATGGTAAGTCACCCTTCAGTTCCTGTTTTTCTACCCTCTCATCCAGGTTTTCTCCTGAATGAGTGGTACCATACTGTACACCTTTCATTCCAGTGTAGAGTTTTTTCTTTGAATAAATTCTCTGGACAGCTTATCAGACAGGGACAGGACTTTTCCTCTCCCTTTGTCTGTTCTCTCTGTGTTTCACAGGAAGATTCCCTCTGCTGTCTCCTTCAGTTGCTGTTCATGCAGGAGTTCCAGTGATTGATCTACTGGTACTTTCCCACAAATTTCCAGTGCATCTAGCCTTAGTAGTGATTCCAAGATAGTCCTCATCTATCTTGGATAATCCTACTCACTTCAGGCTTCTCACATTATCTTCTTTCTGGCCATCTCCATTTCCTTGGATTTGGCAACACAGCTGACCTACAGTCAGTTTTCTCTCCTAATTCTCCTGCATAATGCTCTCTGCAATCTTCAGAGAAGCTTTCTACTATGGGCCCTTGCTAGAGAGCATTGAACTTTGTCTCTGATGGCTATTCCATATAGTAGAAAAGGCTTATCAGTCATTTTCCATGACTGTGAGGGTTCTCCACACCCTCTTGTCTCCTGTTATAATACAGGATATAAGCTTTTTCTGCGTGAATGTCCAAGGAGTTTCCCAATCCTGCAGGAATATGCTCTTTTTTCCTTACAGCTTGGCCTCATGCTATCCTACTCCTCATGGACAGCACATATTCTACTAGTAACGCATGATACCCCTGTGTCCCTCCAGTGGGTCATCCTGGTATCTCCCTCTATGCGTTTTCTGTCCATTTACCATGTCAGAGTTCTACAGAACTCACGACTTGCTCTCTACAGACTGATATTATCCTCAGTTTTTTCACGCAACCATCCTGGTTATTTCACTGGATAGCATTCCTGCACCCTCTTAGCCCGGAGGAATAGATTCTCTATATATCTTTTCAAGTAGGTTCCACCTTCTTGTTATTAGATGAATCTTTCTCCTTCACATCTCTCATGTGAATGTTCTTATGGGGCTTAGTTGCAGACATGTATCTTCAAACTTACATATTCATGTATGTATATATCTCTATTTATTTCTATACATACATATGTCTGTAAGCTGTGTGTGCATGGGTTATGCCCCTATATAATATATACACATATATATATATATATATATATATATCCCTCTATCTATGTATCTGTCGAGATGCTTTTTATAGGTAGATATGTATTACATACTATCTCCCTAACTGTCTCTGCTATAAAGGTTTTTACCTTCATAGAGGTTCCAGACAGTGGGTTTGCATATCTTTGTACTGTCCCTCACTATGTAGGGGCTGTTATGCACAAAACCACTACTGTGGTACTAGCAGCTTCCACTTTACTCTAGGTCTCGCTATCCCTGAAGCATCATGCTTCAATATCTTTCCTATCTCTCACCAGCTAGGAAAGACAATGTAGATCTTCAGTAGTTCTGAGGTTTCAGCCCTTCACACATCTGTCCTCCCTGGGAATACGGGCTTTTTTCCATACCCCTTCTTCCCTCCAGGACTGGGCTACTTGTCCAAATCGGTCAGTCTTCCTCTTTTACTCCTCAATGTCAATGACTCTGTAGCTAAAAGAGTTTTCAGCTTTTTTCCATAAAGCTTTCCACTGAAGACCTGCCGTTCTTATACTACCCCAGTTGACACCTGGGTCACCTGCCAATTCCAGATTTGGACCTTCACCCTCACTGCGTGAGGTCACCTTGAGGATCCTCTACTGAATCTCCAGTAGACTCCATCACGCTCTCTACTTCCTACAATCCAGTAGGTAAGATCCATTTTGTGATTGTTCATTAAATAATTTTAATGGTACTTATCATACATACCAAGGACTCCTCTCCTGTAGTCCTTAGCTTTGCTGTTTGCTTACAGCTCCTCTCCTTTTAACTCCTACCCACCATTCCTCATGGGATGCCAGAGATCCATGTGTGGAAACTGCAGTCCTGATCCAGGGACACACATTTTATGGGATCTCCCCCTGGCATCTCTAGCTAGGGAGTCCCCATATGTGAAGACTCATTCCTGCTTGTTCCTGGAGATAGCGCAGTTACTTACCTGTAACAGGTGATCTCTGGGAACAGCAGGAATAAGTCTTCACAACCCACCCACCTCCCCTAGGAGTTGTATCTATCTGTCTATCTTCCTTTCCTCTTTCTCTCCTTTTGTCTCAGCTATGAAACTCAACTGAGGAGAGGCAGTGGAAAAGGCGGGAAGGCAGTGCGCAGGCGCGAGGGATGCTCCCAAAAGCTTTCTGATTGGATGCTGGGGAGCATTCCCATGCAGGCTCCGTCGGTACCGACGTACCCATATGTGAAGACTTATTCCTGCTGTTCCCAGAGATCACCTGTTATAGGTAAGTAACTGTGCTTTACTCACCTGTAACAGGTGTTCTCCAGGGACAGCAGGAATCAGTCCTCACTACCCTCTCACCTTCCCTGAAGAGTTGCTATATTTGTCCTTCCCTTGCCATCTGCTTAGTAGGGCTCTAGCTCTGGGACCTGACTGAGCAAGATGGCACCCTTGGGCGGGAAGAGGACCACGCATGCGAGGCAGCAATCCCAAAGGCTTTCTTTGAAAAATGGGGAATTGTTACGCGCGAGCTCCGTCAGTGCTGACGTCACCCATAAGTGAGGATTGATTCCTGCTGTCCCTGGAGAACACCTGTTACAGGTGAGTAACTACGCTGTACATTTGATCTAGATTGGAAACAGGATACTGGGCTTGATGGACCTTGGTCTGACCCAGTATGGCATATCTTATGTTCTTATGTTTTTAGCACTATGAGATCAATAAATTAGGCTCATAAATCTAGGCAAATGAATGTTAGTCTTAAATTTTATAAGCATAACTTTTAAGCACCTAAATTAAGATGAATTTTCAGCTGAAAATATATGGACCATTATTCAAAACCCTTATCCACATACCCCATGGAGGGGCTATCCAGATAAGGGTGCTGAGAAAATTGTTCGCTATCAAAATACCTCCACAGACCATACAGGCACTATTTGGTTAGTGCAGGGGTTGTCTGTGGGTGGAGTGAGGGTTGTACCATCACTACCCAGATAAGTATAAGCTATATCTGGATAACGGCGATTCCTTATCATCCCTCCAGTCCAGTCCCTACCTCGGGGTAGTGTACCTCTTCCAGGAGCTTGGAGACTGAGCATGTCATCTTTTGATGACCTCATAGTACTTAGGCAGCTGGCCCCACCTACCAGCCCAAGTACGCTCAGTCTCCAAGCAGCTGGAGAAGGTAGTGAACCAGGGTGCTGGACTCACTGAAGGAACAACTAAGGTGCTAGTTTTTGGAGTTTTTGTTTTTGGGGATTATTTTGTTTTGTTTTTTTCCTTAGCCCATCTGGATCTATTGAGCTTAAAAAAAACCCAGGGAGGAAGTGTTCTGAGCCAGCCGCAGGTTATCGGAGCGGCAGGCTCTGGGCAGGACGGCCCTGACGCCCTCGAGGGCTTGAAAAGCAGCTTTGGGTGAGCCAGAGAGGTGGAGGAAGTGTTCTGAGCCAGCCGCAGGTTATCGGAACGGCAGGCTCTGGGCAGGACGGCCCTGACGCCCTCGGGGGCTTTCCTCCCTCTTACTTATTTTCCTGTTTTCTCTTGCGCGGATGAGCGCACGCGGGTGGCGCACATCAAAGGGGCGTACTACAAGGGGCATTTCTAGCTCCTTGTGAGCTCCTTGGAGCACCATCAGAGCAGCGGAAGAATGCAAGGGTGCAGTGTTTATACATGGGGAAGCGGAAAAAAAGAAGGTGGTAACGTCAGCAGCAACGGCAGCCTCGTCTTCTGTGGTGAGTGGCCCCATGGATCGACATTTGATACCTTTGGTGGGGGTTGCCATACCCTTAGCTGAGGGCTCCCCGTTTGAAAGTTCAGGGGGGCTTCTCTGAGCTCCGTGGACCGCACTCCACCCCCTCCTCCTCAGGGTTCCACTCCTGCTAAGTCTGCATGTAGCTCTCCGTTGGAATAGGACACTCTGGCTCCAGTGTTGAGGCCACTTATACCGGTCTCTTGGACTCCCCCTCAGGCTGAGGCTAAGGAGATTTTGGATTTCCAGGTCTCTTTGGCTGATGTTTGGAGGGTGGTGATACGGACAGAGAGTACCTTAGTATCTACGGTGACCCAGCTCTGTTCCTTTACCCAAGATGTAGTGGCAGGGCTGGTTCAGGTAGAAAAGGAGGTGGATTTACTTTGTAACCAAGTTGCTAAATGTGAATCATTGTGTCAGTCCCTACAGACAGCTCGGTCAGCAGTAGTGAAGAATAATATATTGCTTAATCGTAAGTTGGAAATGTTTGAGAATGTTGTAAAATCTAAGAGAGAAGAAAGTTCCATGATGGAGAGGCCTTGCAGGCCCAAAATATTTAAGACAGAAACTGAGGGAAAAATTTCCCTGAGTTTAAGAAAAAGAAAAGAAAAACGTACCGGTGGCGGCGGGAAAATAAAAATGGGTTATAATTTAGTTTTATAAACCGTGCTATTGATTCTTGCTGTCTTTTAGTTCCTTGGTGTGCAAAGAGGACCGTACCTAGCCCTGTGCAGCAGTGCAGGCGCACAAGGCGCAAAGGCTTGGGGGGCGCATTTCGGCTCTCTGCTGTTGCCCTGCTGCCGCTGGCAGAACAATAGCAGGCAGTTAAGATGCGCTCAAAGCCTTTTCGCAGCACTTTAAGCAGGTCTGGTCCCTCCCTCCTCCGACATGATGTCAGAGCAGGGAGGGACAGATCTGCTTAGAGTGCCGGCGCCTTTCAGATTGGGTGCATGCCCCCCCTCCTCCTCCCCATACCTCCGTCCAGTGCTGCCTGCTCTTTCCCTGCTGCCGGTGCCGCCATGAAAAAAACAGAGGGCAGCAGCAGCAGGGAAAGAGCAGGCAGCGCTGGATGGGGAGAGGGGGAGAGGGGGAGAGGGGGGCGTGCACCCGAGTTGCAAGTCGCATAAGCCGCGATTGCAGTTCGATACGGCCCTGTGTGCAAACATCTTGCATTTCCTCCATATAATCTAATCGGCTTTTTGATTTGGTTCAGTCTCTGATTGGATCTCTGAAAAAGCCCCGCCCCCTCTAAGGTGATTTGGGGGGGGGGGGGTGCCATCTCATTCTTCGCCTCAGGCAGCAGACTGCCTTGAGCCGCCCCTGCCTGCATCGTTTAACCATAGTTTGGGTTCTTTCCTAGGTGCATAACTTTGCACTTGTCCACAAATCTCATCTGCCATTTGAATGTCCAGTCTTCCAATTTATCAAGGTCCTCTTGCAATTTCTAACAATCCTCTTGGATTTTAGCAACTTTAAATAATTTTGTGTCATCCGCAAATTTGATTACTCATTACCACAGGATATGCTAAAAGCAGTTAGTGTAGCTGGGTTAAAAAAATGTTTGGACAAGTTCCTCATGGAAAACTCCATAACAGTTATTAAATTAAGGTAGACTTGGGGGAAAGCCATAGATTATCCCTGAGGAGTAGGCAGCATGGAAACTATCTATTTTCTGGGATCCTGCCAGGTATTTGTGACCTGCATTGGCCACTTTTGGAAACAGGACACTGGATCTTATGGGCCTTTGGCCTGGCCTAGTTTGGCAATTCTTGTGTTCTTATGAGATATTTGAGACAAGGCATAGAAAGGTGAGTTGGGGATGGGTGGAGAGATGGTTGAACCTATGAAGAATATGAAGGTGTGGGAGAAGAGGTAAGAGAGGAAAGAAAAAGATCAATGATAGAAGATGGAAATAGAGGAGCTGGAGAAGAGGTGAAAGTTGGGAGTATGGTAAGCTAAGTAGGGGATAAAAGAGAGAAGAAAGAGATGGAGTGACAGAGAAAGAGATGGGACTGTTGGTGAAGGAATAAAAGACAGAGGAAGGTTAATGAGAGCTGGGGAGTTGGTTAAAGTACAGAAGTTTGGAAAATGGAGTTCCAAGGAGGGGAAAGAGGGGATACAGAAGGCTGGGGAAGGAGTGAGATAGGGAAGGGAATAGATTGAATGGAGAGAAGTGAGAATGGAAAGTTAATAGGTCTAATAAGAGGTGAAAAATAAAGGTAGATTCAAGACAGGTGTAGAAAGAGTAAAAGGAGAAGTGAAATTAGTTGTGAATGTACAGGGAGATAAAGAAGAAAAATGGAGAAAAAAGGTGAAAAAGATCAAAGAGCAATGTAAGAAAGGAAGGCAGAAGATAGAAGAAACAGACTTTGGAAAAGATTTAGGAGAAGTCGAAAAATAGGAGAGTAGAAAGAGACCAGAGATGATTGTTAAGTGCCATCGAGTCTGTGTCACCTGATTACAGCCCTCTGGATAGCTATCCTAAACTTTGTTCAGTCTTCAGTCAGGCAGCTCATTGTTGACAGAGTGTCATCCATAGCTGTTGTTACTGTATTGATCCATCTCATTGATTGCCTTCCTCTTTTGCGTTGACCTTCAATCTTGCCAAGCATGCTGTCTCTCTCTAATGATCTCTCTCTTCGCATAGATGTATCCAAAGTAGGAAAGTTGAAGTCTTCTAATCTGATCTACTAAAGAAAGCTTAGGTTTGATTTCCTCTAGTACTGGTTTGTTTTTCAGGCAGTCTGTCTATGGTATACACAGTAGTCTTCACCAGCACTATAATTCAAAGGCATTGATTTTCTTCCTATCTTTTTCACTGTCCAACTTTCGCATCCATATGATATTCTTGAAAAAAACATTGCTTGGACAAGTCAAATCTTTGTATGGAGAGAGACATCTCTGCTCTTAATCTTGTCTAGGCCCTTCATGGCCATTCTGCCAAGAGTAATGCGTTGTCAGATTTCTTGACTGCTGGTTGTTTCTTTATTGATTACACAGGTACACTAAAAAAATTTTTTTTTAAACTGCCTCTAATGTTTCGATTGATTTTTACGTTTTTTGGTGTGCTGAATCCAAATCTGGTAACCAATTTGCTCCATCACGTACAGATTTTTTGCTACATTGGGTTAGCAGTTTGAGGTGAACGTTTCAGATTGAGTGCGATCGAGATAAAAGTTTCTTGGATGAATTCTTTATACTAATTGTTTAGTAGTTATTCAAATAAGAATAAAGAAAATTGTAACAAGGCAGCACATAAGAATAGAGTAATGTCAACAAAACACACTGTGATGGTAGCAAAATTGTCTGCACTTAAAACAGCCACATACATGTGCACAAACACTGAGCATATAAGAGCGAGGTTAGACACAAAGCAAAGCAAAGAAATGTGCAAAAAATGTTGTACAGGTATGTATGTAAGAATAGAAAACGCAAAAGCGCACCATTGCAATACATGAAGACAAACACCCGATGGTGTGAAAATAAAATTCTAATAAATGAGATCCGACACTGTGGTAATAACTAGCAAATTTTTATTTCAAAGTTTAGTAAAAACACGATATTTGTCAACACAGTTTAAATTTTAAAGTCATTCTTGGGTCAATCAATCTCCTGGTGGGCCCGTTTCTTCTTCCCCCGAATGCTTCTCTTGGTGCGCTGCTTGGCGTATTTTTCATCTGGGGTTTCCCGCAGCAGCAACCAGCAGAAGTCAGCCATCATAGTGGTGTTCCATCTTCCTTGGTACCTTCTCTCTGCGTCCTTGATGTCCTGGTGAAACCTTTCACCTTGTTCTTCACTGTACGCCCCCAAGTTTTCGGGAAAGTAGTTCACATGGGAGTGCAAGAAATGGACTTTCAGGCTCATGTTACAGCCTTGTTCTTTGAAGGCATTGAGCATCCTGGCAACAATATCCTTATAGTTCTCATCCCGCCTGTTCCCCAAGAATTTGAGAACAACATCCTTGAAGGAATCCCAGGCTTCTTTTTCCTTCTCAGACATCGTTTCAGCGAATGCTCCATCTGAAATGAGTTTCCTTATATCAGGGCCAACAAACACTCCTTCCTTTAGCTTTGCTTCAGAAAGTCGGGGGAACTTTGAGCAAAGGTACCGAAAGCACTCACCATCTTTTGGAAGGGACTTGATGAATTGCTTAATGAGACCCAACTTAATGTGGAGAGGTGGTAATAGAATTTTATCACGAGGTACCAAGCTCTCATGAAGAACATTTTTCTCACCGGGTCTCAAATACTCCCGAATTGGCCAGTCTTTTTTCCCCCAGTGTAGGTCGCGGGCCCGGCTATCCCACAAGCAAAGGAAGCAGGGATATTTGGTGAAACCGGATTGCTGCCCTAATAGCATGGATAGAATTTTAAAGTCTCCACAAATCATCCACTTATGCTCATCATAACGAATCTTCTGAAGAATCAGGGCCAAATTCTCGTATTTTTCTTGGAGAATAACAGAGTGAGCAATAGGAACTGAAGCGAATGTGTTGCCATTATGAAGAAGAACACCTTTTATGCTGTCTTTTGACAAATCAATGAACAGCCGCCATTCAGCAGGATCATACTTGAGTTTAAACTTTTCCATCACTCCGTATATATCGTTGCAAAATACCAAATCTTCCTCTTTGCTGAAATACTTCAAAAATTGTGTCTCGCGGTTGCGGTACCAATAAAAGTTGTTCCTGGTGACAATAGATTTTTCTGTTTAAGCCGAGAACCTAGCAGTTGGGCAGCATCTTTTGGGAGTCCTAAATCCCGGACTAAATCATTCAATTCAGCTTGGGAGAAAAGTTCAGGTTTCGGATCTGGTTCAGTTTCAAACTCGGAAGTACTGGACTCATCGGGAAAAGCCATCTGATGAGTCTCATCATGATCAGAACCGTCCACACAAATATGATCCAAAGATTTTGGTGGTTCAGGCACAGGTACTTCGTTGCTATGAGGCATAGGCCTAATTGCTGAGGGAAGGTTGGGGTAACTTATTACGTTCTTATTTTTTAAGTTGTATCCCTTCACAATGCAAGAGCAAAAATAGCAGTCACTGCTGTGGTCTCTTTGTTCACGCCACATCATAGGTATTCCGAAACGAAATGCTTGTTTTTTACCTTTCATCCATAAGCGTAGATCTTCCTCACATGTCTTGCACACTTTGTGAGGAGCCCACGGTTTGTCTTGATCGCCTAACTTCAAACCGAAATAGGCGAAATATACTTTTTTAATAAATGCAGAAATGTTCCTCTGCCACTTTTTCACGGTATATTCCCCACAAATAAAACAAAAACTGTCCGGAGAGTTGATGCAACCTCTGGCTCTGTGAGCCATCACAAATACACAGCACTGCAAACTACAACTGTAGTGAACCACTTCGGAATAAAGCTGGATTACGACTGAGCAAACAAAAGGTAATAATGAACTTGCAAGAAACTGAAATTTGACAGGAACGTTCATGTCGCAACCACCGTGTTTGAGCGAGTGAACGAGGCGAGGCGAACAGGAAAGAACATGCGCCAGCGCGAGTACTGGATTTAGCCCCCCGCCTCCCAATTGTCCTGTTAATGTATAAAATGAATACAAAACACTCTAAAATATCATGAGGGAGTGTTTCTAGTTAGTTAACCATTACAACCTCTATTTTGGGCCAAGAAAATAAACTGCAGTCGGCTAAAAAGAAATTATGTGAACATTCCTTATATGGGTAAGAAATCTAATTTTGCAAGAAAACGTGACGTGATGGAACATTTTGGCTATTTTTCCTGGATTCAGCACCCCAAAATCTATAGGAATCAGTTGCAAAACTGGAGGCAGTTTTTTGGTAGTGTACCTCTGTTATTGATCCAAGCAGATTAAAGTTGTCCACTATTTCTATTTCTTCTCCATCTACGATAAACTTAATGATTTTACCAGTTGTCAGGATATTTGTCTTCTTCGTGTTAATGTGCCTGACCCCATTTTAAAACTATATTCCTTTATCTTAAAAAGCAAATGTTTCAGATCGCCTTTGATTTCAGCTAGTAATGTGGTATTATCAGCATAGCGAAGGTTGTTGATGAGTCTTCCACCAATCTTCACACATTGGTAGTCTTCATACAGTCCTGCTTCTCTGCATACAAATTAAATTAAAGAGGTAGAGGGAAAGAATGCAGCCTCGTCATGCACCCTTGTTGATTTTAAACCTTTCTGTTTCTCCTTGTTTCATTCAAACTGCTGCTTCTTGATGAATGTAAACTTTGTGCAGGAGAACTATTGGGTGGTCCTGGCATACCCATGCTTCTTAATGTGGCCCAGAGTTTCTCATGATTTACATAGCCAAAAGCCTTGCTGTAGTCAATAAAAACAGTTATCCTTTTAGTATTCTTTTGTCTTTTCAAGGATCCATCTCACATCTGCAAAGTCTCTGTGCCTCCACCTTCTCCTGAACTTTGCTTGCGCTTTGGGTAGTTCTCATTTCAGGTATGGTTGTAGTCTCTGTTGAATGATCTCTAGTACAATCTTGCTAGCATGTGGGATCAGAGCGTTTGCACGATAATTTCCAAAGTCAGTCAGATCACCTTTCTTCAGTATTTGTTTAAATTCAGATCTTTTCCAGTCAGTTGGTCATGATGTTTTCTTCCAAATTTTCCGGCAGAGCCTTCTACTTATGGTAACAGACGAATCCGAATGCTGTAATAATTCAATGGGAATGCCATCCATGCCTGGTACTTTGTTCTTTGATGATGCTTTCAATGCTGTTTCGAATACATCTTTCATCACCAGTGGTTCCTGATCATAAGACCAGAGATTACCCCAAGAAAAAAAGAATTGCCCACACACAACTGCTAAAAGATGTTATTTCAGGCTTTAGTGATTGGATAAAGAATAAACTTTGCAATTTTCCAGGCCATGCTACATCTTTGTAACTGCAAACAAATGGAAAATGAGTCATGAGTTTGAGAGAGAAAGCAGTAACATGAGAGCATGGTCCACTGAAAGCTGGACTTATTTGGGATAAAGCAGTTCTTAGCATTACCAATGAGACTGAAAAAATGTACTACAGACCTCACAGACTTGCAACTGAGAATGGGACCGGCACACTGATAGTGTTAAAGCAACACCTCAGCCGTCTCTTTTCCAAGTTGAAGAGCCCTAACTTTTTAAGTCTCTCCTCATAGGGTTATCCTTTACTTCTGGAGGCTCTTCTCTGTACCTTTTCTAATTCTGCTATATCTTTTTTAAGATATGGCAACCAGAATGGCACACAATTTCAAGGTGCAGTTGTACCATAGAACGATAAGCATCAGTGAGGCGCGCATAGCTACTGCAACAAGCAACAGCAAAGTAACTCACTTGCAACCAAATCTGCTGCAATTAAGTACTGTGGGAATGCACATAAGCAAGTTAAGGGACACTGTCCAGCATATGGGAAAACATGTCAACTATGTGGTGGCCCAAATCATTTTGCAAGGATGTGTCTATCAAGGAGGAACAGAACACAGCAAGTAAGATGCATAAGTTGGAAGAGATAGTCACAGTCCAATGATGCAGATTTGTTCGATACTGATGCAATTTTCTCACAAGAGTGCCCTGGCACTATGTAAATTAAAGGACAAAAGTAGTTTGTGAATCTCAGGTTCAATAATGTGGACTGATGCAACATATAAATGTCACGTATCTGAAAGACAAAATGAGGGAACCCTAGCACCAAAGGCACTCCTGCAACCAAGTGGCACCAAACAAACTATGTTCAGGGGAACTCATGCCATCGTTAGGACTTTTTCACATGCAATGCAGCATACGTAGACATTAGTGAGAAAAAAAAGGAACTACAATTTTGAATATGAAAGATAAAAGAAGGGAGACAAATTAGCAAAGAAAATAGCCAAAGAAGTTAAAATCTAAACTAATCACAAGTACAAATAACCTTAAAAGCTTAAATGAAGTTAAAAGGTTAAGGAGCTACAGACATGAACTGGCCCCCAAATGCCACAAACAAATGATTTTTCAAACTGGCTTTGAAAGATTTGTATGAGGGGGTCAAGCCAGAGGTGAAGCATTCCACAAAGATGGAGATGCAAAAAAAAGCGGAATGATGAGTACTTTCAAGTTTTGCTCAGAAAACTGGTGGACTATATAAACGATTTCCATGGATAGAATACAGCACTCTGGCCAGGGTATGAAGAATTATGAGAGAGGCCAGGTATTTAGGACTCTTGAGTATAGAGCTTTATTTGTCAAGGCTAAAATTTAGAACCACATACGGTAAGAGATTGGGAGTCAGTGTTTTTAAAACAAAAGGAGTTATGAGATCAAATTTGCTAGCATGGCAAAGAAAACGGACAGCTGAATTTTGAATAGTTTACAAGCATTTTAATTTCAAAACTGACAGACTGGCCTAGATAACATTACTGTAGTAAAACAGATATAAAGATATAAAGTTTTTAATGCAGAGAATTAAAGGATGGTCAGAGTGTGAAAGCAAATCAGAAGCTATTGCTGTCTAGTTCAACATGTGAGCACCTTGGGTTGATCCAGTTCACCATTCATGCAGAGCTGAACCAGAAAGAACATTTGTGTAAGAGAATAGCCAGTTACTGCCTACAGTGATGTTTTACATGGCCTAGTGGAATCTATTCATTTTGAATTTGATCCCAGTGTTTCACCAGTATAATGTTTACCACATAAATTGAACTCTATGAACGTCTTTCAAATTTTCTAACTTATTAAAATATTTTTTTGTTGGACAACTAACAAGCCACATTGAATCATCAGTGTGATCAGTTGCTATCAGTCCATTTTACTTTAATAAATATATGAAAACTAAGGTAATGTTAATTTGTCAAAAAAAACAACAACAGGAACAATGTAATCCCGATCCAGACATAGCACTATGTTTCAAGCAGCTTGCATCATGGGAATATTTAACAAATGTCCAACTTATAAGACATCCATTGTGTAGATCCACAGAAGGAAGAGCTTCTGCCAAATAAACTTATTCATCAATTTTCTCTCCCAAAGCATATTTTCAGTGCTCCATCTACAAGTCATCATAAGATTTAAACGGACTCCTTGGTCATTCTTATTGGCTGAATAGCTCACTATATCCGGTTCCCACAGCAGGGGCTTCCTAATACTTTGAAAACTACAGCTCCCAGCATTCCAAAGAAAATATGAGCAAAAGTCAGAAGAAGAAACTCCACTCCACATCCCCAATTCATGCCTAATAAGACAGTAATATGTAATTTAAAGATCCAAAACTGTTCGTGGAAGTTTAAAAGTACATCCCAATCTCCTCGTCTCCATGTTTGGGGGATATAATCTATAGTCTGTCATTTCAAGGAGGAGAATGTATGTCCTACTGCCAAATATTGTGTGATCATTGGGACTGATACTGATCAGGTCTTTAAGAACAATTTATGTTCCACCAGATGTATTTTAAGTTGCTGACTGGTCCTCCACATTCACAACAGACTTCATATACCATATACGATGATGTATAAGTAGTATAATGTTGTGTCCGATATTCATAATTAGATGTAAATGCAATCTCAGGGGGTTCAGAAAATACAGGGTGTACTGAAAGGATATACAAATGTTTTCTAACTATAGTTGAAATTGTAGTAGTTTATGAAGAATAAGGTAGAACACAGGTTAAAGCACCTTTTTCTTTATTAGTCACATATGATAGTAGGGAAGAGCGAATCGTATAGCGTGCCTATGTCCTGCATATGTCTTTCCCACAATAGTTGTTATTAAAAATATTTTTTGTCAGACAACCAAGTTAGAAAATTTGGAAGATTTTGGGTTAAGTTCACAGGGTTCAACCTATGTCGTGACTTATATCCACGGCTGGTGCTAGGGTTTCTGGTGCCCCCCACCCCCACCCCTGCATCCTATAGATCGGCACCCCCTCCCTCATTATTATTAATGCTGGCTACACCTCACCCCCTTTTCCCCAAAACTCCTTTGTGAACTCTTCACATGATGCTATTATTTCTCCTTCAAGTCCAGTGTTGAAAGAAAATACTTATCATATTAACAGGCTGTGATAGTCCAAGAGCTTGCTAAATTTTAGAAATGGATCAAAAGAAAAACTGTACTGACAGCTCAAAAATATGCAGAGCCCTTGGATCCAGGGGTGGCTTATATAAAATTGTTGGTTTGCATGCTTCCTCTGAGTGTGGGCTGGTGTAGTTTTGGGTTTGTCCTATACTATGGTGGGTTAGGTGGGGTCTGCATTTGAGGGTTCCCATGGGTTACCAAAATGCTGTTTGAAGAGGTGGGTTTTTAGTTTTTTACAGAATGTGGTGAGGTCTTTGATTTCTCTTAGCTCATCTGGAAGGGCTTTCCAGAGAGTGGGAGCGAAGGGTGAGAAAGCTCTATTATTTGTGACTTTAATGGATTTTCAGTAGTCTGAGAGAATGGTGTTTTTATTGTATCCTTGGTTTTGATTGTGTCTCTACCTCTTTGCTGATTAGAGTGGTGAGGTGGGATGGGGCTATCTGAGGAGCATGAATGTTTTGTAATATATAGGCTTTGGACTGTGAGCCAGTGTAAATTGTATAATACAGGAGTGATGTGTTCTGATAAATTTGCATTCCCTTCTATTCGTGCTGCCATATGTTGTGCCATTTAGAGCTGTTTTAGGGTTTGTTTAGATAAGACTTGTATTGCACTGTTACAGAAGTTGATGTGAGGTGTAATGATTTCTTGGAGGACTGATCTGAAGTCATGGATGAGTAATAGAGGATGTAGCTGTTTTAACATTTTGAGTTTGTAGAAGATTTTTTGATTGATTGTTTTGTGTGTGTGGACATGTTGGGTGTCTGGTCTAGGGTGACCCGAGGTATTTTACTTCATTCTTTACTACTATTCTGTATCACTAATTCTGATAATAGTCGGGGGGGGGGGGGAGGGGGTAAAACTCTGATTTCTGGTAATATAAAGTGCTTCAGTTTTTCTAAAGTTGATCAGTAGGTTATGGGATTTGAGCCATTCTGCTGCTTCTGTGAAGCAGTCTGTAATTTGGTGCGGGATGGGATTGGAGATGTTGAACGGTAGATATAATATTATGTCATCCACGTATATGCGATAGTCTACTTTGAATTTTTTGAAGATCGTGCAAATGGGCTGAAGGTAAATGTTAAAAAGGAGGGCAGATAGGTCGGATCCTTGGAGTAGGCCTTGTTCTTGTTTATATGGTTTAGATGTATGTTGTCCGGATCTTACCTGTTGGGTTCTGTTAGAAAGGTATGACCATTGGAGTACTGTGTCTTTAACTCCTATTTGCTGTAGTCTGGTGAGCATCATGGAGTGGTTGATGCTGTCAAATGCTGTAGTAATGTCTAAAAATATAAGAATGAATGCTTGTTTAGTGTTGTCAATGCCACATATCAGTTTGTCAAGCAGAGCAAACAAAAGTGTTTTGATGCCATGGTATGGTAGGAAACCGTATTGGTGTTCATCAAGGAGGTGCGTGTGTATCAATGTGATCTTGGAGCTGAATTTGGACTATTTTTTAAATAAATTTGGCTTGAGATTGGATAAAAACAACCCTACAACGTACAGACCAATGAGTTGTTTTTTGGAATAGGGTGGATTATAGCATTTTCAGAGATGAAGGCATATGACCTTGTTTCAAGGAGGAGTTAATAATTGGAAGAATGAATGGGGAAAGCTCTGTTTTTGTGGTCTTTATCCAGCTGACCGTACATGGATCAAGACTGGATGTAGTTATGTTTATTTTAGTTATGATGTTACTGAGTCTACCTTCCTTGGTCTGAGAGAAGGTTGACCAGGTGTAATTTGGTGAATAAATTAGTTTTGGGTAAGAAAGTTGGGTCTACCACTTGATATTTTAGTTTTTCTTTATAGTAATTGGCCAAAATATGAGCATCTATGGTAGAGGTTTTTGGGACTTCATTTTTGGTGCTATGGATAAGAGATTTTACAATTTCGAACAGTTCCCTGGGGCAGTTAAGTGATTTTGAGAGTATGTTGGAGTAATATTCCTTTCTTCTTGTTGTTGATAGTGTCTTTGTAGTATTGTAGTGTGTATTGAGATCGTAGGACAGAGGATTTTGTATATCCCCATTTGCACTCAATTTTAAGCAGAGAGTTCTTTATCTTCTTTAGTTCTTGATTGTACCATGCTGCATGTTTTCTGGTGTTGATCAAACAGTGTTTTATTGGTGGCAGAGCTGGATAAGGCAACATTCCAGTTGGTTATGGCTTCTTTTAAGTTTGTTGGTTTCGGTTTTAGGTACTGGAGGGTTTGGTTTATGAAACTATCCTTTTCAAATTTCTTATATCTTTTGAGAGGTGTATCACATGTGGCTGCTGGAGGGGTGGGGGTGAGGGATGGGAGTTGAAATTTTATTATGTGGTGGTCTGACCAGGGATCGGCTGTATCTGTAGTGAGGTAGAATGGGGGGAGTTGTAGATTTTGGTATGAACACCATATCCAGGATGTTGCCTTTACTGTGTGTTGGGATGTTGATTGATTGATGGTAGTCCAGTCAACCATGGAATTTAGGAATGTAGTAGCATGATTGTGGTGTAGTGAGGCTAGGTTGAAGTCACCCAGTAGAATTAGTAGCCTTTTCCTAGAAGAAGAGCATATTGTTTCAGTTATGATATCTAGACTGTCAGTGTATATTCTTAATTATACTTTCCTCCAGTGAAATGAGAAAAAACTTGCATGCAGGCATCTGCATTGTCGGCAGAAACTAATATAATGGCTCAGTGCAAGTAATGTGGGTGCAACTAATGCCATCTCAGTGGGTGACCTTAGTTGGTCCTGCAGCCGTTTTTCCATGCTGAAATGTAATTTCAGGGGGGTGTATCTATCTCCCTGAAGTTAGCCTAAGGCCTTGCGCCAGTAAGGTGACCCATACATGTGTTACAGTACAGAGCTTAGGAAACATTATGTTAAATATGCCAAACAACAAAAGGGGCTCAACGGCACCAATGCAGCAGCTCCCATTTCCACAAAAACAACAGCAGTGACTTGGCGGCCCAAACACAGTATTTTCCACCTTCATCAAACAAGAAAGTCTCAGTGGCTCCTATGTAGCACATCCCATCCTCAGAAAAACAAGAGGTGGCATTGTGACCCCAACACAACACTTCTCACTTCAACAAACACCAAGAGGAGCTTTGGATCAGCGTGGTGTTAATGTAAATATATATTCCACAAAACAACAAAGGAAATGCAAGATGTTTGCACACCAAGGAACTAGAAGAAAAAGTGAGAACCATATCAAAGTTTGTAGCACCAAATTATAAAATTATAACTCATTTTATTTTGTTGTTATAAACTGTGTTCTTACTTCTATTTGAACATATATTCTGCATCAACAGAACCCCTTTCCTCAACAATGGATGCAGAAAAGAACCAGGACATTCACCCACAGAACTCAATATCTAAAAATAAATACATAAATAAATCTGATTCTGGTCATCTCACTAACAGCAAACATTCTCCAGTGCCAGGCATATTGTGAATAGAAAATCCTACAAAAGTCACAAAGGATCTATATAGCAAAATCTACCACACCATACCAGCACAAGCTTTCAAAACTCACATAAGGAGGTCATGTGGCGATGGAGAGATGAGCAGTCGTGTTTCTCCACTGTTCCTGACCCTGGCCAGCCCAAAGAGCACATTTACTTACCTGTAACAGGTGATCTCTGGGAACAGCAGGAATAAGTCTTCACATATGGGTACATCGGTACCGACGGAGCCTGCGCGGGAACGCTCCCCAGCTTCCCAAAAAGGAAAGCTTTTGGGAGCATCCCACAGCGCCTGCGCGCTGCCTTACCGCCTTTCCTAACCAGCTCTCCTCAGTTCGAGTTTAAAGCTGAGACAATAGAGAGAGAGAGGAAAGGAAAGATAGAGAAAGAGATACAACTCCTAGGGGAGGTGGGTGGGTTGTGAAGACTTATTCCTGCTGTTCTCAGAGATCACCTGTTACAGGTAAGTAACTGTGCTATCTCCAGGAACAAGCAGGAATGAGTCTTCACATATGGGGACTCCCTAGCTAAGATGTCTGGGAGATCCCCAAGGACATGAGACCATGGGAAGGGTTCTACGTCCTCCTATGGATCTCAGGCATCCATTCAGGGAAGGAGGGTAGGAGTTGTTTAAGAATGGAACAGGTGTTTGAGGACAGCCTGACCAAACAAGGCATCCCGGCGGGAGTCCTTGTCCAAGCAGTAATGGGCTGTGAAGGTATGAACTGAGGCCCAGGTGGCTGCTCGACAAATCTGGTCGATGGACACAGAATTTAGATGAGCCATAGAGGTGGCAATGGCCCTCACATTATGAGCTGTGACATGGCTCTCCAGAGTAAGGTTCTTACTCTGGTAGGCGAAAGAAATACACTGAGCAATCCAATTGGACAGTGTCCTCTTAGAGACTGGAAGTCCCAAATGAGAAGGATCAAAAGTAACAAAAAGCTGGGAAGACTTTCTATGTTGCTGTGTCCTGTGTAAGTAAAAAGCAAGAGCTCTTTTACAATCCAGAGTATGAAGATTCTTCTCTGCACTGGATGCATGAGGAGCTGGAAAAAAGACAGGTAAATATACCTCTTGATTAAGATGAAAAGGTGAGACCACTTTAGGCATAAAGTGTGGATTTGTCCTAAGGACTACCTTATCATGATGGAACCTTGTATAAGGTGGATTAGCCACTAAGGCCTGCAGTTCACTGATGCGGCGAGCTGAAGTGACTGCAATGAGGAAAATAACCTTCCAGGAAAGAAATTTCAAGGAGATCGTGGCTAAGGGTTCAAAAGGTGGCTTCATAAGCTGACCAAGAACCAAATTTAAGTCCCATGCCACCGGAGGAGGCCTAATGGGAGGTTTAGTTAAAGTTAGGCCTCTCATGAATCTTGCAATGAGAGGATGAGAGGAAATAGGGTGTCCATTGATGGGCTTAAGGGACGCTGCAATAGCACTCAAATGGACTCTTACTGAATTTGTTTTAAGTCCTGCATTGGAAAGATGCAGGAGATAGTCTAACAGAGAATTTAAAGGTAGTGCTAGAGGGTCAAGACCCTTGTCAGCACACCAAATGGAAAATCTTTTCCACTTAAAAGCATAGGAACGCCTGGTGGAAGATTTTCTGGAAGCATGGAGGATATCCTTCACTTGCTGAGAAAGATTCAAGCCTTGAAGGTCTAGGCCTTCAGTAACCAAGCTCTGAGGTGAAGGGACTTGGGGTTTGGGTGCCACAACGTCCCCTCCTCCTGAGAGAGAAGGTCTGGAGCAGCTCCCAAGTCCAGGGAGGGGGCTTGGGAGAGATGCAGAAGTAGAGGGTACCACACTTGGCGTGGCCAGCGTGGAGCTATGAGGATCATAGATCCTTGATCCCTCTGGAGTTTGAACAGAGTCTTGGGAATCAAGGGAATGGGTGGAAAGGCATACAGGAAGCCCTGACCCCAATGAAGGAGGAAGGCATCCTTGGCATGAACTCCCTGACATGGAATTCTGGAACAGAACCGGGGAACTTTGGCATTCCACGGACTTGCAAAGAGGTCTATGTCCGGGGATTCCCCATTCTTGGAAGATTCTGAGTACCTGATCCATGTGCAGGGACCATTCGTGTGGAAGCAGAACTCGACTGAGTCTGTCTGCCCAAGAGTTTTGGATTCTTGGGAGGTATACTGCCAGGAGATGGATTTGATGCTCTCTGGCGAAGGCCCATAATCTTAAATCTTCGTTGCAAAGCGACAGAGAGCCAGTTCCTCCTTGCTTGTTTATGTAAAACATGGCTACTTGATTGTCCGTATGAATGAGGACTGTCTTGTAGCTGAGGAGGGTATGAAAGACCTTGAGAGCTAGAAAAACTGCTCGAAGCTCCAAGTGGTTGATATGAAGAGAGGTCTCCTGTGGGGACCAAGTGCCTTGAGTGGAGAGGTCTTGTAGATGAGCTCCCCAACCTGTTTGGGAGGCATCTGTTGTGAGGGTTGCTTGGGGCAACAACTGTTGGAAGGGGGACCCCAGCAACAGATTTTGAGTGGACATCCACCATTGGAGAGACCAAAAGAGACGTTTGGAGGTTGCTATTTGGTCTGAGAGAGCTCCTGAAGCTTAAGTCCACTGGGTGAACAAAGTCCATTGAGCTGCTCTCATGTGTAGGTGAGCATAGGGTACCACATGTACTGTGGAAGCCATGTGGCCTAGCAGTTGTAGCATCTCCCGGGCAGTTAAGTGGCTCTTTGACTGAATCTGGGAGGCTAACTGCACTAGACGTTGGCAATGGGCCTGAGGAAGGTAGGCCCTTGCAGTGGTGGTATCCAACCAGGCCCCTATGAATTCCAGGGACTGAGTAGGGGTGAGCTGGGACTTTGGGAGGTTTACCACAAGTCCCAGATACTGCAGAATGCGCTTTGTGCGGTCCAGGGAAATCTGGGCCTCTGACTGAGATGGAGCTAGGATGAGCCGGTCGTCCAGGTATGGGAAGACAAAGATTCCCAGAGTGCATAGAAATGCAGCAACTATTGCCATGCATTTGGTGAATACTCTCGGAGCAGAGGCCAGACCAAAAGGAAGCACTCTGTATTGGTAATATTTTTCTTAGAAAAGAAAACGTAGGAATCTTCTGTGAGATGGATGGATGGATGAGGACATGTGTGTACGCATCCTTGAGATCTAGAGAACAAAGCCAATCCCGACTTTGAAGGTATGGAAGGAGAGTGCCCAGAGAAAGCATCTTGAACTTCTCCTTGCATAGAAATTTGTTCAATTCTCTGAGATCTAAGATGGGTCTGTATCCCCCTGTCTTCTTTGGAATGAGAAAATAGGGGGAGTAGAACCCTGACCCTTGTTGAAGAAGGGGAACTTCTTCTATTGCCCCTTGGGCAAGAAGGGTAGTCACCTCCTGACCTAGAAGGTCTAGAAGAGATGTGGGAGAATTGAAGTGTCTCACCATGGTGTGGGGAGGAAGGTCTGAGAAATGAAGTTTGTAGCCCTCTCTTGTGATGGAGAGGGTCCACTGCTCTGATGTGATTTGCTCTCATCTGGGAGCAAAATGAGCTAACCTTCCTGGAATGGTGAGAGGTTTTGGCTGTTGTAGAGCCAGAAAGGCTAAGTTCTCTAGCATAAAGTCAAAAACCCTGAGGAGGTTGGGACTGCTGAGTTGCAGCAGCCCCTGTAGACTTAGGCCTGGCCTGCTTAGGTTGCTGACGCTTAGTGGCAAAGCGACCTGTAGAAGATTGTTGGCCAGAAGTAGAAGGAAATCTGCCCTTTTTGAAAAAAGACTTTTTAAAAGTCTTTCTTGGCAGGAATGGAGGTTGACTTTGAAAGTCTATCCAGAGCAGAGTTCTCTGCATCTATTTGAGTGGCTTTTATTCGCCACTCTTTGCCAAATAGATTTTCACCTGTACAGGGCAGATTTCCTAAGCCATCCTGAACCCAGGGTTCTAAATCAGAAGCCTGGAGCCAAGCAATTCTGCGAGCAGCTATGGCAATGCCTGAGGCTCTGCTGGCACCTTCAAAGGAGTCAAAGGCTGCCCTGTTGGAAAACTTTGAAATGTCTTGAGTATGCTTAAGCCAAATGAGGAATCTGTCCCTTTTATCTTCTGGAAGAAAAGGGAGGAAGTTGTGCAGTTTTTCTGCAACTTCTTTTAGAAACATACCCATGTAAAGGCTATATGAGTTGATTCTGGCAATAAGCACACTGGCTTGGAAGATTTTCCTACCAAAAGCATCCAAGGTCCTGCATTCTCTTCCTGGAGGAGCAGAAGAGTGTCTCTTTGTACTCTTTATCCTCTTCATAGCTGACTGCACCACAATGGAATGGTGAGGAAGCTGAGTTTTCTGAAATCCAGGACAAGGAGGGACATGATACATAGTGTCCAATCTGCGAGAATGAGGAGAGAGAGTGAGAGGAGTCTCCCATAAATCAATCATGTGTTCATAAAGAATCTCATGAATTGGTAAGGTGACTGCCTCTCTAGGAGCCTTAGAGTATCCTAAAATATCTAATTTTTTTGCTCTAGGCTCTGATTCAGAGGTTACTGAAATAGAGAGTCCTTTTACTTCTCTTATGAAGTCTTGAAAGGACAAGTCCTCTGGAGGAGACATTCTTCTTTTTGGAGAAGAAGGCTCTTCAGGAAGGGCTATGGATACTTCAGGAGACTCATCTGATGAATCAGAATCACCAGAGGAATCGAAGTATCGCCTGTCAGGGTGCTCTTCTAACGCTCGATACGCGTATCGAGCAGTATCGACATCGGGCGTTCTCGGTACCGGATCGGTACCGAGAAGTAGCCCAGGACAAGGAACCGCTGCAGCCGGTATCCTGGTCGATGTCGATGCAGTCGGTACCGGTATCGGCGCTGGTGCCGGTACCGGAGCCGATACCAACAACGGAGTTTGTTGTGGTACCAGCGGCGTCGCAGCTTGAATGAAGGCCGTGATAGCCCACTGCATGGACAGAACATTCTGATCCATAGACGCCATGAATGCCTGGAAATCGGTACCGGGAAATTGTGCTGGTACCCCAGAGCATTCTAACAGGTGATCGGTCGAGGCCGTGCCATCGATGTCAACCTGTAACCCCATAGGAGGAGCTTTGGAAGCCGGAGCTTCCCGCCGGGGTTGTTTTGCTGGTGCAGGATCCTCGAGGGCAAGCCCGGAGGCATCTCGATGCTTAGAGGGAGATCTACCGTTCGAGGACCTGCTAGGTTTATGTTTGGTTACCTGAGATCCATCAGGAGAAGAAGACCTGTAAGATGTCGATGCTACCGACGCTGCATCAGCGGGAAACAGCACATGGAGCTTAGCTGCTCGGTTCTGTAAACCCCGTTTAGACATTAGAGAGCAGGACGGACAATCCGGAATGGAGTGTTCAGGACCCAAACATTTAAGACACCATTCATGGGTATCTGTAACAGAAATAGTACCGCTACACTTAGTGCATTTCTTGAACCCGGAGGCTGGTTTTCCCATGAGGGAAATTTTCTTGTGGGCCCTGAGGTCCAAGAAGAAAAATACACTAAGTGAGGAAAAGTATAGATTTTTTTTTTTTTTTTTAAAGAAAGAAAGAAAGAAAAAAGACCGGTGATACCGGTCCGGAGTCGGGGAAGGCAGACACGCGACCAAAGAAATAAAATAAAATAAAGAACTTCTTCAGCGGTGACAGGGCTCGACCTGCTGGCTCCGCGGCAAAGAAGAACTGAGGAGAGCTGGTTAGGAAAGGTGGGAAGGCAGCGTGCAGGCGCTGTGGGATGCTCCCAAAAGCTTTCCTTTTTGGGAAGCTGGGGAGCGTTCCCGTGCAGGCTCCGTCGGTACCGACGTACCCATATGTGAAGACTCATTCCTGCTTGTTCCTGGAGATTGCTGTATTAGAAGGTATTTCTACAGAGAAAGTGAGAAGCAGAAACTAAATAGTGGATGGCATCGAAAGTGGAAACCCATAAGGCAGCAAGTTGACCGCGCCGGTTGAGAAAGCTCCGAAAAACATGTGGCAGCCAACAATGGTGGAGTGCTTGGTGGGACAAGATGGCAGCAGTATGGCCTGTGAATCAGTGGCTCAATTAAGTGGCTCCCAGCTTTCAACACCCTTATTGTCGCATACAGGATTAAACTCAATCAGTGCAAGTGTAGAGACGGTCACTATTTTGGCAGCGATCAAACTAGCAATCAAGAGCTTTTGGTAAAATTGAATGCCATACAATTGAACTTCGGGAAGCCCGAGCAGAGATTCAAGTGGTGGTCACCAGAATAGATCAAGCGGAGCTGAGGATTGCAGGAATGGAGGAGGACCACTT
The DNA here is from genome assembly GCA_033557465.1 of Ichthyophis bannanicus. Classification (NCBI taxonomy): domain Eukaryota; kingdom Metazoa; phylum Chordata; class Amphibia; order Gymnophiona; family Ichthyophiidae; genus Ichthyophis; species Ichthyophis bannanicus. Next base: position 430,868,393 of record CM066034.1, on the reverse strand, counting down.
GTTTTGAAAAAAAGGACTCCTCAAAACATTCTGCTTATATAGTCAAATTACTAGCCATAATTGATGATCAAATATTTGGATAATAGGAGTCACAGAAGCAAGGGATCAGAAAAATAGGACTATGTGGATGGTTTACTGTGGGACCTATGTCAAGATCTGATATTGCCAGAGGAACAGGTTCATCTCCCAGGCAGACAGTGTACTGGCCAAACTGTTGAATTATATTTATTTAGACAGTTTTGTATACCACCTTATCCTTCAATCAAAGTGGTCACAACACACTTGGGGGATACATTTAACACAAGGGGATATGAGACACATACACTAATACTTACAGGGAACATGGGCAATGGAGGGTTAAGTGGCTTGCCCAAGACCACAAGGAGCACCTGTGGGACTAGAAACCTCAGTCCTTCTGGCCCAAGGCTGCTGTCCTCTAGTGGGATTTGAACCCCTGACCTTCCAGCCTGAGATAACTTGCCCCAACCACTAGGCCACTCCTCCCTTGCATTGAGAACTGATTATACGACAGGATTTTCCCGGATTATAGCACAGAGGTGGACAGAAAGTGGTAAGCATTTCAATAAGTTAAAAGGAGGCTACACCAACATGGAATCATTTATTTAACAGGTCTTTTTTATACCGCTTTATCATTTAAGTCAAAGCAGTTTACTTTGTAACTTAAACTTCATAATGTACATTAAACATGGGCATTGATAACTTGGCTTTTTCTGAGGCAATGGAGTGTTAAGTGACTTGCCCAAGGCCACAAAGAGTGCTAGTAGGAATTGAACCCTTGTCTCTTGGTTCCCAAGCCAGTGCTCTAACCATTAGGCTACTCCTCCACTCCAGTGCTGGAATAATGCCAGCACGCCTGTATCCTGCTAGATTGCAGATACTATGGCAGAGTGAGACACTGTTTTTCATGGATCCCAAGGAAGTGCAGCGCTTTCTCCGGTTACATATTCCAGATGACTCCTTGCTTGTGACAGCAGGCCTTTGCCGGATCCGCAAGAACTCTGATACATCTCAGGACTCGAATCGCAAAGCAGCAGCAGAGAGGGCCCACAGAAGAATAGTTGAGGAGTACACGCACAGTGACAAGGAGAGAAATGTCCTGACTGAACAAAGCTGATCTTACTTGTTAATCATAATGGCTCTCTCTTGGGTCTAGAATAAGATGTCAGGCGACCTGAAATTTTGGACTGCAGTGGTAATAATCTGCTTCAGTAGTGGAGCTGGCTGGGGAGGGAGGGGACTCAAGATGTGTTTTTGAGAGTTAATAGATGGGACATGGGGACCCTGAGAAGGTGTTATCAGAGCCCTGTGGGGAGGATGCACAAACATGTGGCCATCTGGTGGACAGCCATAGAGTGAGAGCAAGTCAGCCCATCTCCCACTCGGAAGTCCCCCTGGTATACCAGGGGTTCTCTTCCTAGTGCCACCAGACAGGCCTCCTCCCAAAGGGTTTTTTATGCCCCAATGATTATGGTTTGGTTGATTGTAAAGTGTTAAACAATTTATTGCTGGTGCATGAATGCGATGAAAGGGGGGAGGGGAATAAAACAGGAGGGGGGAGGGGGGATTTAAACATAACATTGCAGATAACCACTATTAATGTTTGTGGTCTCCAAACATCTAGGAGACAAAAGCTGGCATTTCAAGAGTTAGTGGAGGCTTCAGTCTGATATATATCTCCTGCAAGAAACCCATAAGCCCAAAGAATGGAGAGAGGATTAAAACGGAGTGGGTGGGGGAATGTTGACAGTCCTCAGGGTGCACTAATAGTGCAGAAGTGGCTGTCATGCTTCGGCAGGGGGTCTCATGCCAGGTGTTCAGAAAGTGGTGCATTATGGGAGGCCGAGTGGTGGCTCTAGAATTACAATGCTCTGGAACAGCTTTTTGTGGGGTAAATGTATATGCCCCTAACAAGGGCCAAGTCACTTTTAAGGACATCTTTACTAGAATTACGGGTTGGACAGCTCTGCCTACAATATATGGGGGCGATTTTAATATGGTTATGCAGTTCAGTACGGTTATGCAGATCGGTGATTTTAATATGGTTATTCAGATCAGTCTGGTTTGGTGGAGGGGGGGAGCACTGCGCTGTACTGGCCAACGATATTGTCTGATTGATATCTGGCGAATACATAATCCACAGCTGAGACAATATAGTTTTTCTTTATTTCATCGGTCATATTCACACCTTAATTTTTTTTTTTTTTGCTCATGCCCCGGTACATTTAGTTTTGGGAGGCAGGAGGAGTCTCAAATGGGAAGTAAAACCATAGAGATTAAATAACTCTCTTCTAGCAGATAAAGGAGTCATGCGAGACATGAAATGGGCTCTAGAGGAATATCTTTTGCTAAACAATACAGAAGAGGTTTCTTTGTTAGTTGTCTTGGTTGTCTTAAAGGCAGTACTGCGCGGCTCCCTCATCGAGACTGGGTCACATAAGAAAAAGGAGGGGACAGCTTAGTGCCGATCCCTGGAAAGAGTTGGCAGGCTTAGAAGCTGCCCACATGACCCAACCCTCCCCAAATAGAACTTCCCAGGTCTTGCTGAAACATGTGAAGCTGAATGCCCTTATAGAGGACAAGACAGAGATTCTCATAAAAAAAAGACCACTCAGCAGTTTTACTTCTGGGGTGGGGCAGGGGGGGGGGAGGGGGAAGCTAGATTGGTTATTGGCTTCAGTATTAAAGAAACGGCAAGCCCAAACTACCATCTTGCAGATGAAGGTTGACACGGGGCAGTTAAGACATGACCGGGAAGGGATAGAGCGGGTGTTTCGGAAATACTACTCCCAGTTATACACTTTGGAATGCACCAAGGGCCCAGACCGAATCAAGGAATACCTTGCCAACAAGGTACATAGGCATTTAAAAGATGATCAGTAGGAGTGGTTGGATGGGCCAGTAATGGGTTTAGATATGCAGAGAGCGATGCAGGGGATAGCCCTAGTAAGGCATCAGGCCCAGACTGGTTTCCATCCAAGTTTTATAAAACATTTGCCGGTGTATTGGCCCCCCTCCTGGCACAAGTTTTAATTATATCAGGGACTCAGGAGTGGTACCAGCTTAGTTTCTGGAGGCACATATTGTTGTGATACATAAAAAGGGCAAAGACCCAGTGGCAGCAGGCTATTATCATCCCATCTCCCTTCTCAAAGCAGATGCAATGTTAACGCGGGTGTTCCTGAGCGGCTTAACCAAATTGTGCCTGATATGATGCATTGTGATCAAACTGGGTTTATTAGAGGATAATGTCCGCCAAGTGCTGGGATTAGCGAGCCAGTGTGAGAAGGCGCAGAATCAGCTGGTGGTCTCTCTCATTTTAGATGTGAAGGCGGCCTTTGATTGGGTAGAGTGGCCCTATCTTATGCAGTCCTCGAGGCCTTTAATTTTGGCCCGGCCATATGGCAGGTGGTGGTGGGGGAGGGGGCTATGCAGTCATCCTATAGCTAGGTTGAGGATCAACGGGGTGCTTTCTTTGCTCACACTTTCCCTTTATGGGGTGTCAGATGGGGAGCATAGTCTGGTCAGACCATGCCCTAGTCCATTTAATTTTGGGAGGTAGAAGGGGGCTCAAGCAGGAAGTAAAACCGTGGAGATTGAATACCTCTCTTCTAGTAGAGTTGTGCGAGATGTGGAATGGTAATCAACAGAGATGCCCATTGTCTCTCCTACTTTTTGCTCTCTCATTGGAACCTTTTGTGCAAGCCTTGAGGCAGAATGAGGAGATCAAAGGAATGGGAGAAACAGAACAAACTTGCACTATATGCAAATAACATGTTACTTTTCTTTCTATTATAATGACACAGACTGAAAAGTTGTCACTTCCAGAGTGAAGTAAAACTCACAAGTTCAATAATCAAAAAATCACTCTACTATATCACAGTCATAATTTAATATCATATCATAGAACATTTCATTCACAGGCATTGAAGAGGAGAAAAAGCCTCAGAATACAAGGATTTGGCTAGGGTATATAAACACTTATGCCTACATCCACCACATCAGTGGCCAGAAAAAAACTCCTCTTCATTTAGTTATCAAACATATATCATTTATAAATTAATCTTTAGAACCAAACATCACTCTCCTCTAAAGCATGCCACCATTTAACTTAACTGAAGCAGTTTCATAATCACATCCAGGTATCCATCTGACACCCCGACACCAACCACTACGTCAACTGAACATTTCGCTTAGTGCTTTTTCAGGGGGTCCTGAACAGGAACATAATGCTGTAGAGGAGAGCAAATGCAAAAATCAAACACATACCTGTGCTAGAAAAATTCTTCGACAGACCCCAACCACATACCAGTTATCCCAAGCCTAGAACAAATAACTTCATTCATCCAACTTCCCACTGCCTGCTGTGCATAACATGTCGGCAACACAAATCAACTCTAACCATTCCCCCTAAAACAATATCAAGTATCACCCTACAAAACAGCCCAGCCATGCCTCAATACTCTGATCTAATTATGCGGTATAATAACCACCTAATCCTATACAGAAACACTAACTGCATCTATTTTTAAAAAAGGCTCATTGCTAAACTCCAGCAGCAAACACAAACTTATAACGTGCTTACTGGCTGCAAAAACATTAAGCTGCCAAACATTAATCCCACAAAAAACACACCCCACTGCCTGCCAAAAACCAAACATTTAACCACACTACAGCAAACCCTCTCTCAAAAATTAAAACAAAAAATAACTCCACTCACCCCAAACCGGCTTCTTACACAACTCGGCTTGCTCAGCAGTTCTAACAGGCCAAAAAACGCCACACATGAGCAAGGTTATACAGTGAGCCCATCACCCGCCCAACAGAACAGCGCACCTAGGCAGGAAATTAACCACATCCCCTTATCAACATACATACTTAAATAAGCAAACCTACTCAACAGTTCTAACTGGCAAAAAAAAAGCCGCACATGAGCAGTGCTGCACCCCGATCACATTATTCACCCAACACACGCCAGACCTCTATACCGAACCTTTTCTGCTTAAGCCATTCATACACAAAAAGAAGGTTAAATTAAATATAACCAAAGCACCACCCTCCCACTCATCATACACATAAGTGCCAATCAGTCTGAGCATTCAGACCTTTAGGATACACAGTATCTAAACGAAAAATTCATTTTTGCTCTCTCAAAAGCAAAAATTGCTCTCTATTCCGATCACCCATACCTGTCTATACTTGATCAATACAAAAACATTTAAGATCTGCAAATTCATGACCCTTTTCTTTACAATGCTGGACAATAGGGGCTTCCAATCTCTCACATCGCAAATGACTCTTATGCTCTGCTATGCGCAACTTAAAAGGCCGAGTGGTCTGTCCTATATATAACATGTCACAGGGACATCTAATCAGATAGACCACAAAGCTAGAATCGCAAGTTGTTTTATTATGCAACCAATATTTACGGTCTCTATAATTAAACACACTAACAGTTTCTAAGATCGCACAGATTGAACAATGACCACATGGTCTAATGTCCAACATGGGTCTCTACCATCCCATCCAACCTTTGTAACATACTTGGACTGAGCAAATCCTTCAAATTCTGATTACGAAACCACACACAACGAGGAGTAACATTCTGCAAACCTGGAACTATTCTTGTCACCCTAAAACACCGCTGGATTATTTGCTGTGTCCGATAGCTGAACAGAGAAATGTTAGTCACAAAATGTGTATATTCACCATCCCCTCTATCACGTTCCTTTCCGGAAGCAGACAACAGCTACTCTCGATTATTAAATCTAGCATGTCTATAAGCCCTGCCAATGACTTCTCGGAAGTACCCCCTCACCAAAAAAGGCTCTCTCAACTGCCTGGACTGGCTAATGAAACCTCCCATATCAGAGCAATTGTGACGATAACAGATAAACTGGGAAAAGGGAAGTCCTTCACGCATTTTTGGGGGATGGGCACTCGAAAAATGTAAATATGTGTTCTTATGTCTTTTTCCTATGTACAGAAGCTCCCCATCCCGACTCCTGTTTAGCCACCCATACATCTAAAAATGCAATATCACTTATATGATAACTGAGAGTGAACTGTATATTAGGGTGGAGGCTATTCAACCATTGATGAAACTCCAACAACCTTTCAATGGACCCCTCCTATATCAAAAAAACATCACTGATGAAACAACGCCATACCTTTACATGAGAGGAAAATGGAAAAACCGTTAACCATTGCCGCTCAAAATGCCCCATAAACAAATTCGCTACGGAAGGGGCAAATGTTGCCCCCATTGCAACTCCCGAAATTTGCTGATAAATAACACCCTCAAACCCCCAAAACCTTTTACTCATCGCAATCTCAGCTAAGATTCATAATACATTCTAACAAAGCTTCTGATATTTCGCCCCGTTGAACTAGGGTTTCTCGTATCACTATCAGGGCCTCACCTTGAGGGATACTGGTATACAATGCCGCTACATCTAAAATGGCTAACAGGACATTAGGGCATGCAGACAAATGCCTCGCTTCCTGCAATACACTCAAAAAATGAGTCATATTTTTTTAATAAGAAGGAATCATGGATAGAAGAGAGTGTAAAAAAGAATCAACAAAGTTTGAAAGTGGTTCCAAGAGGGTACTCTTGTAGACACGATCAGTCTCCCTAGAGGCTTTATCAAACTTTTGTGAATCTTTGGTAGCAAATAGAATCTGGCTATTTTCACGGAGGAAACATTCAGGGTAATCAAATGTTGAGACAATGCAGTCTTAGTCAAATCCTGAATATAAAGACGTAAATCTCCAGTTGGATCATGTTCTAAAGGAATGTAAGATGTTCTATCTTGTAATTGACAGAGAGCCTCCGCTACATAATCAGTCCTATTTTGAAGCACAATACCACCATCCTTGTCTGCTCGTTTAATCACCAACTCTCGCTTCTGTTAAAGTTCCTATAAAGCTTGTTGTTCTTCCAGTGTCAAAGCCCACCATCTCTTCCTGTGATTAGTTTGCTCTAACTTCGCTACTTCCTGTAAAACCAACTCTCGAAACACCAACAAAGCTGGATGGGTTGGACCAGGGGGACTCCAACTAGATTTCAATGGTAGAGCAAGCCTCCCTGGACAAACTCCAACTTTTTCCTGAAGCTCATTTGAACTTTGAAGTCCTTCAGGCTGCAACAACCCAAAAGGGTTTCTTCTTTCCTCACCAGTAGAAAGAAAATGCCCACAATTTCAATTTTCTCAACAATCGTTCAAAGTCAATCCGAAATTGAAAAGAATCAAAACACATCATTGGGACAAGAGACAGTCCCTTATTCAAAACTTGTAACTAAACCGATGTAAGGGATAAATTTGACACATTTATTACCAGTGTTTTGTTCATCTGGGACTGGTGACCCCTGCCTCTCCAGTCCACCAACCCAGATTGGTCATCCTTCCCCTGACCGGATAGAGCCGGATGCTGCTTCTTCTTGCTTTTGCCCTTCATTAAAAAATCCTCCCCAAGGGAACGTTCCCCCTGGGTATTCAAGGAATCATCAGAGGTGAATTCAAAATCAACCCGTCAACGACCTTGCTTGCTGTTCCTTCGATCAGGGTTCATCCACGGATACACATATCCAGTAGTGTAATCTGCTTGATATCTCTTCAATTTCTTAGCTTTAATCTTCTTCACCTCCTCTCTTAGCTGGTCAACCTGTCTCTTCAAATCCTCCTGTTGTTGTGAAAGCATTTCAATAGGTTCAGAACTTCTCAACATGGCAATCATATCATCAATTTCTTTACGTAAAGAAGCAATCATGTCCTTAGTTGTGTCGACCACTTGAACCATCAGGTCCAAAGAACGTTTATTCAAAATCTCTCTCAACAAAACTAGCCTCAGCCATTGGAAAACAGGATTCTTTATACATTCGCAAACCTCTAGGGATATGTTGTCTTCGAATGTATTCTATTAAAGAGGAACTATGAAGTTCGGTTCGTACCATTCGCTTTTGTAAGTTCAAAACAGTCATCCATGATGTTAAAACTTGGGACTCGCTGCCCTCTTCAAAAGGGATAACCTTTTCAATAGATCTTCAATGTGTCTGTCAGAAAAACCTAATGTATCCTGCCATAATGATTGACCCTCCACTGACTGAAAAGTTGTCACTTCCAGAATGAAGTAAAACTCACAAGTTATAATAATCACAGACATGGTACTTATGACCTCTAGCAGTGATTTCGTTTTCAGTTGATATAGTGTATCTGGACTTTCAGAAAGCCTTTGACAAGGTCCCTCATCAGAGACTTTTGGCTAAAAAGTCATGGGATAAGAGGTAATATACTATTGTGGATCAGGAACTGGTTACAAGATAGAAAGCAGAGGGTAGGGCTAATTGACCAATTTTCCCAATGGAAAAAGGTGAATAGTGGAGTACCTCAGGGATCTGTGCTGGGTCCACTGCTTTTTAAAATATTCATAAATGACCTGGAAAAGAGAATAACGAGTGAGGTTATCAAATTTGCAGATGACACAAAACTATTTAAAGTTGTTAAAACCCATGAGGATTGTGGAAAATTGCAAGAGGATCTTGATAAATTGGAAGACTGGGAATCCAAATGGCAGATGAAATTTAATGTGGACAAGTGCAAAGTTATGCACCTAGAAAAGAACAACCCAAACTATGGTTACACAATGCAAGGTTCCACATTAGGAACCACCACCCAGGAAAAAGATTTAGGCGTCATCGTGGATAACAAATTAAAACCCTCCGTCCAGTGTGGAGCAGCAGCCACGAGAGCAAATAGAATGCTAGGTATCATAAGGAAAGGAGTGTAAAATAAAACAAAGGATATTATAATGCCTCGGTATCATTCCATGGTGCGACCGCACCTTGAATATTGTGTGCAATTCTGGTTGCCATATCTTAAAAAAGATATAGAGTTATTAGCAAAGGTACAGAGAAGAGACACCAAAATGGTAAAGGGGATGGAAGGATACTCCTAAGAAGAGGCTGAAAAGGTTAGGGCTCTTCAACCTGGAAAAGAGATGGCTGAGGGGAGATATGATAGAGGTCTATAAATTAATGAATGGAGTGGAACGGGTAAACGTAGATCGATTGTTTACATCATCAGAATATAAAAAGACTAGGGGACATACAATGAAGCTACAGGGTAACCTATTTAAGACTAATAAGAGAACATATTTTTTCACTCAACGTGTAATCAAACTCTGGAATTTGTTACCGGAGGATGTAGTAAAAGCTGTTAGTGTAGCTGGGTTTAAAAAAGGTTTGGACAAGTTCCTGGAGGAAAGGTCCATAAACCATTATTAAAAGGGACCCCATACAAGCATTGAGGAACCTATGTCTTTTGGGGAAACTGCTAGGTACTTGTGACCTGGATTGGCCACTGTTGGAAATAGGATACTGGGCTTGATGGACCTTGGTCTGACCCAGTATGGCATATCTTATGTTATGTTCTTACATAACTGATACAGTAGAGTGATTTTTTGATTACTGAACTTGTGACTCTTTCTTTCTAGCCCACAGTGCTCCTTAGGGGAATTTGAAGGGGCATGGTTGGCTTTTGGAGAGGTCTCTGGGTACAAACTCAATACAAATAAGTCAGCATTATTGCCTTTTAATGACCCAGAAGCCCTGGTTGGAGAATTACAACAGCATCACCCATACCAGTGGGAATGGGCCTCCCTATCATATTTTGGAGTTCGCATTCTGCGGTCAGGGGATAGGCTATATGATTTGCATTGTCCTCCTCCCCCACCCCTACTTAAAAGAAAAAAAACAGAACCTATGGGACTGGTCTTTCCTGCCAGTATCTTTATTAACATAGATTAATGTCATAAAAATGAAATACTTCCCCGCTTTCTATATTATTTTCTGATGCTGCCATGCCCGACACTTTTTTTTTAGTGAACTGCATGGTGTCATTGCCAATTTCATATAGGCTGGTAGACAGACTAGAATTTCACTTTGGAGCTTGATGGTGCCTCGATCTCAAGGGGGCTTGTCTCTGCCCATTTTTAAAATGTACTATTTGGGAGCGCAGATTAGGGTGGTTTTCTACTGGTGGATATATAACCTGGTACAACATTAGGTGGTGCTTGAATAGACTCAAATGGAAGTTCCAGCAATGAAATACAAGGTGTGACAAAAAAACCCGAGACTGTCCCATAAATGTTTTATTACAAAATCTCCAGAGAAATTACGCATTGTCCCCTTCAAAGTAACAATTCGCTTCTGCCACGTACGGAAGCATTCGGTAAAGTCTTCCTCCTTGAGGTTCTTCAGCTCCCTCATCACAGTGGCCTTGATCTCTTTTACAGAGGCAAAATGAGTTCCTTTGAGCACAGTCTTCAGCCTGGGGAAGAGCCAGAAGTTGCATGGTGCGAGATCGGGGAATAAGGAGGGTGGTCGAGATCTGTGATCAGTGTGAGGCAGTTTTTGGCCAACAAACAGAGCGCGGTGTGTGCAGGCGCATTGTCCATGGTGGAGCAGCCACAACCTGTCTCTCCACAGAGCCCGCCTGCTGCGCCAAACCTGGTCATGAAGGCGATTGAGGACCTGCTGGTAGAAGTGCTGGTTGACTATCTGACCCTCAGGTACAAACTCATGATGGACCACTCCCTTCTGGTCAAAGAATGTGATCAGCATGAACTTGATCCTCGATTTGGATATACGTGCCTTCTTGGGTCTGGGTGACAGTTGAGTCTTCCACTGCAGGCTCTGTCTCTTGCTTTCAGGGTCATACTGGAAGACCCAAGTCTCGTCTCCTGTGATGATGTGGCCAACGAACTCTGGATCTTCTCCAATCTTCTCTAGCAAGTCTCGACAAACACTGACCCGGTGCTCCTTCTGGTCATCTGATAAAAGCTTGGGCACCATCTTGGCGCACACCTTCCGCATCACCAGCTCCTGCACCAAGATAGTCCGCAGTGACTCCCTGTTCAGGCTGAGCTCCTCAGCTATCATCTGCACCGTCAATCTGCGATCACTCTGCACCAGCTGGTTCACTCTGTCAATGTTCTCAGCCATCTTTGTCATCCTCTACCTTCTTGTGGCCAGTCTTGAAGCATTTGTGCCACTTGAAGACTTGCGGCCTTGACATTGCATCTTTTCCATAAGCCTTTTGGTGAAGTTGGAGACACTCAGTCGGGCCCTTCTCCAACAACCAGAAATTTAAAGTTGATTCTTTGCTCCGTATTTCTGCCACCTCCAGTTGTGTGACAAAGTGATGGAGCAGTGTGCTCCAAAAAAGCTGAAAAAGAAAAACGGAGTGAGAGAGATGAAAAATATTATAGCAGAATAGTGGCGAGATATTGCACAACACTGTGACAAATGGTTAGCCAATTGGCATTGAGTCATGGGCGTGGCTGCCACAGTCTCGTTTCTTTTTTGTCACACCTTGTACATTCCATTTTGGCCCCCTCTGCCGTTTTGCAGGGCCTCAGTGCAGCAGCCTATGGTACATGCCATCTTAACTGTTTGATAACGAGAAGTGAGATGGCTTTAGGTTCAATCCATTGGAGTCCCAATTGGCTTTTTTAAACAGATGGTTACTTGTTTCTCCGGATAACATGGACCCAGGTTGATTCAGATAGCTTTGGCTTAATAAGCTGGAGTGAACTAGATTTTGTGAAGAAAGATTGGTTATTGAACAGGGAAGAGATAAGGCAGAGTAGAACTCTCCCAAAGTATTTGCGGTTCTGCAGCTTGAACATTTTTTGGCTTCAAAAAGAGGTTGGTATTTTCAGGCCACTCAACTCTTGGTCTCTTTTCCAGCACCCTCAGAAGGGAGTGGAACTGCTGGTGCAGATTTATAGGCTACTTCTCGGGTGAGGAAAGAACCTCTAAAACTTGGCTGGGACGGAAGTGGTCAGAGGATATTTGGGGCTGTGTCTGGGAGAATACTCACAAGATGTCTTTGAATCAGTCACACTTAGACTTCCAATACAAGCTTTTGTTTCATATGTATATTGCTCTCTCACAACTACATGCGATGAACCTGGCCCATTCAGAGACTTATTGGAGATGATGTGGTTACAAACTACCCTATTTCACGTAATGTGGGAGTGTGCATTCATTAGACCATTGTGGGAGCAAGTTGACCAGATATGCCTTCAGATCATGGGTCAGAGATATGGAGATGACCCGGCTCTGTTTTTGCTGGGTATATCAGAAGAACCCCTGGTGACTTGCCTCAATATGGGTAACATAGTCAATTTCATGTTTATAGCAATGCAGCTTGTTTTGGCTGCAGGTTGGAAGAACCCCCACCCACCAACCATGAGAGACTGGCTTAAGAAACTAGCTCGAATCATGGCGTTGGAGGTGGAGCTGAGGATAGTAGGGAAAGATGAAACTGGGATGTGGCTACTTTGAAACAGCCTTTTGAGAGAAGGTGCTGCCTTCCCGCCTTTCCTACCAACTCTCCTCAGTTCAAGTTTAAAGCTGAGACAATAGAGAGAGAGAGTAAAGGAAAGACAAAGAGAGAGAGATACAACTCCTAGGGGAGGTGGGTGGGTTGTGAGGACTAATTCCTGCTGTTCCCAGAGATCACCTGTTACAGGTAAGTAACTGTGCTATCTCCAGGAACAAGCAGGAATAAGTCCTCACATATGGGGACTCCCTAGCTAAGATGCCTGGGAGATCCCCAAGGGTATGAGACCCTGAAGGGTTCCTCGTCTTCCTATGGATCTCAGGCATCCATTCAGGGAAGGAGGGCAGGAGTTGTTCAAGAATGGAACAGGTGTCTGAGGACAGCCTGACCAAACAAGGCATCCCAGCGGGAGTCCTTGTCCAAACAGTAATGGGCTGTGAAGGTATGAACCGAGGCCCAGGTGGCTGCTCGACAGACCTGATCGATGGACACAGAATGAAGATGAGCCATAGAGGTGGCCATGGCCCTCACATTGTGAGCTGTGACATGGCCCTCCAGAGAAAGGTTCTTACTCTGGTAAGCGAAAGAAATACACTGAGCAATCCAATTGGACAGTGTTCTTTTAGAGACTGGAAGTCCTAAATGAGAAGGATCAAAAGCAACAAAAAGCTGGGAAGACTTTCTATGTTGCTGTGTCCTGTGTAAGTAAAAAGCAAGAGCTCTTTTACAATCTAGAGTATGAAGGTTCCTCTCTGCAGTGGATGCATGAGGAGCTGGAAAAAAGACAGGTAAATATACCTCTTGATTAAGATGAAAAGGTGAGACCACTTTAGGCATAAGTGAGGATTTGTCCTAAGGACTACCTTATCATGATGGAACCTTGTATAAGGTGGATTAGCCACTAAGGCCTGCAGTTCACTGATGCGGCGAGCAGAAGTGATTGCAATAAGGAAAATACCCTTCCAGGAAAGAAATTTCAAGGAGGTAGTGGCTAAGGGTTCAAAAGGTGGCTTCATAAGCTGACCAAGAACCAAATTTAAATCCCATGCCACCGGGGGAGGTCGAATGGGAGGTTTAGTTAAAGTTAGGCCTCTCATAAATCTTGCAATAAGAGGATGAGAAGAAACAGGTTGTCCATTGATAGGCTTAAGGGATGCTGCAATAGCACTTAAATGGACTCTTACTGAATTCGTCTTAAGGCCTGCATTGGAAAGATGCAGGAGATATTCTAATAGAGAATTCAGAGGAAGTGCCAGAGGGTCAAGACCCTTCTGAGCACACCAAATGGAAAATCTCTTCCATTTAAAAGCATAGGAACGCCTGGTGGAAGGTTTCCTGGAAGCATGAAGGATATCCTTCACTTGCTGCGAAAGATTGAAGTCTTGAAGGTCTAGGCCTTCAGTAACCAAGCTCTGAGGTGAAGGGACTTGGGGTTTGGATGCCACAAAGTCCCCTCCTCCTGAGACAGAAGGTCTGGAGCAGCTCCCAAGTCCAGGGAGGGGGCTTGGGAGAGATGCAGAAGTAGATGGTACCACACTTGGCATGGCCAGCATGGAGCTATGAGGATCATAGATCCTTGATCCCTCTGAAGTTTGAACAGAGTCTTGGGGATCAAAGGAATGGGTGGAAAGGCATACAGGAAGTCTTGACCCCAATGAAGGAGGAAGGCATCCTTGGCCTGAACTCCCTGACACAGAATTCTGGAACAGAACCGGGGAAGTTTGGCATTCCACGGACTTGCAAATAGGTCTATGTCTGGGGTACCCCATTCCTGAAAGATTCTGAGTACCTGATCCATGTGCAGGGACCATTCGTGTGGAAGCAGAACTCGACTGAGTCTGTCTGCCCAAGAGTTTTGAATTCCTGGGAGGTATACTGCCAGGAGATGGATTTGATGCTCTCTGGCGAAGGCCCATAATCTTAGAGCTTCGTTGCAAAGCGACAGAGAGCCAGTTCCTCCTTGCTTGTTTATGTAAAACATGGCTACCTGATTGTCTGTTTGAATGAGGACTGTCTGGTAGCTGAGGAGAGTATGAAAGACCTTGAGAGCTAGGTACACTGCTCGAAGTTCCAAGAGGTTGATATGAAGGGAGGTCTCCTGTGGGGACCAAGTGCCTTGGGTGGATAGGTCCTGAAGATGAGCTCCCCAACCTGTTTGGGAGGCATCTGTTGTGAGGATTGCTTGGGGCAACAAAGGCTGGAAGGGGGACCCCAGCAATAGATTTTGAGTGGATATCCACCATTGGAGAGACCAAAAGAGACGGTTGGAGTTTGCTATTTGGTCTGAGAGAGCTCCTGAAGCTTGAGTCCACTGGGTGGACAAAGTCCATTGAGCTGCTCTCATGTGTAGACGAGCATAGGGCACCACATGTACTGTGGAAGCCATGTGGCCTAGTAGTTGTAGCATCTCCCGGGCAGTTAAGTGTTCCTTCGACTGAATCTGGGAGGCTAACTGTACTAGACGTTGGCAACGAGCCTGGGGAAGATAGGCTCTTGCAGTAGTGATGTCCAACCAGGCCCCTATGAATTCTAGGGACTGAGTAGGGGTGAGCTGAGACTTTGGGAGGTTTACCACAAGTCCCAGATACTGCAGAATGCACCTGGTGGTGTTCAGGGAAATTTGGGCTTCTGACTGGGATGGAGCTCGGATGAGCCAGTCGTCCAGATATGGGAAGACAAAGATTCCCAGAGTGCGCAGAAATGCAGCAACTATTGCCATGCATTTGGTGAACACTCTTGGAGCAGAGGCCAGACCAAAAGGAAGGACTCTGTATTGGTAATGTTTTCCCTGGAACAGAAAACGTAGAAATTTTCTGTGGGATGGATGGATGAGTATATGAGTGTACGCATCCTTGAGATCTTGGAAACAAAGCCAATCCTGACTCTGTAGGTATGGAAGGAGAGTGCCTAAAGAGAGCATCTTGAACTTCTCCTTGTATAGAAATTTGTTCAATTCTCGGAGATCTAGAATAGGTCTGTATCCCCCTGTTTTCTTTGGAATGAGAAAGTAGGGGGAGTAAAAACCTGACCCTTGTTGAAGAAGAGGAACTTCTTCTATGGCCCTCTGGGCCAGAAGGGAGGTTACCTCCTGATCCAGAAGGTCGAGGAGAGATGTGGGAGAATTGAAATGTCTCACCATGGTGTAGTGTAGAGCCAGAAAGGTTAAGTTCTCTAGTATCAAGTCAAAACCCCTGAGGGACTTGGGACTGCTGGGTTGCAGCAGCCCCTGCAGGTATAGGCCTGGCCTGTTTAGGTTGCTGACGCTTAGTAGCAAAGCGACCTGCAGAAGACTGTTGACCAGAAGTGGAAGGAAATCTGCCCTTCTTGTAAAAAGACTTTTTAAAAGATTTTTTCTTGGCCGGAGTGGAGGTAGACTTAGAAAGTCTATCAAGAGCAGCATTTTCTGCATCCATTTGAGTGGCTTTAATTTGCCACTCCTTGCCAAATAGATTTTCACCTGTACAGGGCAGATTTCCTAAACCATCTTGAACCCAGGGCTCTAGATCAGAAGCCTGGAGCTAAGCAATTCTACGAGCAGCTATAGCAATGCCTGAGGCTCTGCTGGCACCTTCAAAGGAATCAAAGGCTGCCCTGTTGGGAAACTTTGAAATGTCTTGAGTATGCTTGAGCCAAAGAAGGAATTCATCCCTTTTATCTTCTGGAATAAAAGGGAGAAAGTTGTGCAGTTTTTCTGCAACCTCCTTCAGAAACATACCCATATAAAGGCTGTATGAATTGATTCTGGCAATAAGCATGCTAGCTTGGAAGATCTTCCTACCAAAAGCATCCAAGGTCCTGCATTCTCTTCCTGGAGGAGTAGAAGAGTATCTTTTGGTACTCTTTATTCTCTTCATAGCTGACTGCACCACAATAGAGTGGTGAGGAAGCTGAGTTTTTTGAAATCCAGGAGGAGGGAGGGACACGGTACATAGTGTCCAATCTACGAGAATGAGGAGAAAGGGTGAGAGGAGTCTCCCACAAGTCAATCAAATGTTCTTGAAGAATTTCATGAATTGGCAAGGTACTGCCTCTCTGGGAACCTTAGAGTATCCTAAAATATCTAATTTTTTTGCTCTAGGTTCTTTTTCAAAGGTTACTGAAATAGAGAGTCCTTTAGCTACTTCTACTATGAAGTCTTGAAAGGACAAATCCTCTGGAGGAGACATTCTCCTTTTTGGAGAAGAGGGCTCCTCAGGAAGGGTGAGAGATACTTCAGGAGACTCGTCCGATGACTCAGAATCATCAGAAGAATCGAAGTATCGTCTGCCCGATTCCAAAGATCGATAGGCTTATCGATCGGTACCGACATCGGGTGTTCCCGGTACCGGGTCGGTACCGAGAAAGAGCCCAGGACAGGGAGCCAGAATCGGAATCCTGGCCGATGTCGATGCAGCCGGTACCAGTATCGAGGTTGGTACCGATACCGGCGCCGTTACTGACAACCTGGCTTGTTGTGGTACCGACGGCGTCGCAGCCTTGATGAAAGCCAGGATGGCCCGCTGCATGGATTGCACGGTGTGATCCATGGACGCCACGACTGCCTGGATGTCGGTACCGGGAGATTGTGCCGGTACCCCAGAGCAGTCTAACAGGTGATCGGTCGAGGCCGTGCCATCGATGTCAACCTGTAACCCCATAGGAGGAGCTTTGGAAGCCGGAGCTTCCCGCCGGGGTTGTTTGGCTGGGGCAGGATCCTCAAGGGCAAGGCCGGAGGCATCTCGATACTTAGAGGGAGATTTGCCCTTTGAGGACCTGCTAAAAGTATGTTTGGTTACCTGAGATCCATCAGGAGAGGAAGACCTGGAAGATGTCGATGCCACCGCCGGTGCATCCGTGGGAAACAGCAGATGGAGCTTGGCTGCTCGGTTCTGTAACCCTCGTTTAGACAATAGGGAACAGGCCTGGCAATCCGGGATGGAGTGTTCAGGCCCCAAACATTTAAGACACCATTCATGGGTGTCTGTCACAGAAATTGTACCGCTACACTTAGTGCATTTTTTGAAGCCAGAGGCTGGTTTTTCCATGAGGGAAAAATTTTTCGTGGGCCTGGAGGCCTAAGAGGAAAAATACACCAAGTGGGGAAAAAGTATTTTTTTTATTTTTTTTTTTAGAAGAAAAGAAAAGAAAAGACCGGCGGTACTGGTCCGGCGTCGGGGAAGGCAGACACGCGACCAAAGAAATAGATTAAAATAAAGAACTTCTTCAGCGGTGACAGGAACACGACCTGCTGGCTCCGTGGAAAAGAAGAACTGAGAAGAGTTGGTAGGAAAGGCGGGAAGGCAGCGCGCATGCGCTGTGGGATGCCCCAAAAGCTTTCATTCTGGGAAGCTGGGGAGCATTCCCGCGCAGGCTCCGTCGTACCGATGTACCCCATATGTGAGGACTTATTCCTGCTTGTTCCTGGAGATCATCCAAACACTTATTTGAAAAGCTGAACAGTACAGATCCCAAGTTTAAAAAACACCTGGCCTTGGTCACACACTCAGAATGCAGACCCCTCACCAAGTACAGAATAAGTGAACACAACCTAAGAATAAATATATGTAGATAAAAATTAAACTGCAGCCCCAAGAAGCCAGATTCTCCATACAATGCAACACCAGAGAAATTGAAAGAGATGCATTTCCCTGTGCTGTATAAAATATAAAGATTAAAAATAAAATTCATTTTTCTAATTTTGTCGTCTGACCATTTTATTCTCTGATCATGCTGGTCCCAATCTGAAGTTTCTGTTTTCCTGTGTCTTCTATTAGCTCTCTTTCTATGGTCCAGTCCATCTGCCATTTCTCATCTTCTCTTGTTTTCTTCACTTCATTTCATCGTGGCCATTGGTCTTTTCCCTTTAGCTTTCTTCCATTTATTTTTCTCTCTGTCCACTCAGACTTCACTACTCTTACTACCCAGTCCTCAATCCCCCTCTTTATTTATTTATTATTATTATTTATTTTTTTTAACTCCATCTACCTACCACTTTTCAACCTTCAACCCAGTCCTCCACGTCTTTTTTCTTGGTCCATTCTTCTCCATTCTCATTCATTCTCCCCCACACCGCATATTCCATCTCTCTTTTTCTCCCCCTCTGTCCTCCTTCCTTCCTGGGAAAAAATATAATGCAACAGTATCCCTGGTGTCTTTCTTTTTCTGAGTGAGTAGCAATAAGATCTCATAGCACCATCCCCAGCTTTATCTTTCTTTCTCAAAGACATCACGCAGCTGCCAGTGCTGCCTGTAGCATTCACCTCCGGTGAATGGCAGCCCCATACATTGGAAGTGAATGCTAAGGGCAGCATTGGCTGCTTTTGCTGACTCAGAGAAAGAAAGATGAAGCTGGGGATGGTGCTGCACAATGCTGGAGCTGCATGCACAGTGAGTTATGCCAGTTCCTGTGCCCATTCTCCGAGTCCCCACTTACTCTTCCCATACCCAGCCAATCTTAGATTTTGTCTTCTTTTCTCCCATCCAATTTTAAAATCTCCGCCTAAGTCCCAGTCCCTGCTCTCCCCATCTCCCTTTCCCCAGTACCACCTCCTACATCCCTTCCACCCAGCTGCTTCCTTCTGATATTCATTAATCCTGCCTTTCCTCCTTCTTACCCCAGCATTCATTTTTATGACCCTCCCTCTCAACTGTTCCCTCTATAAGCCCTTTTTTCTTCCCTCCCACACAAAATATATTTGTCCCCCTCTCCATCCTCACTTCCCCAGCATCTTTTTTTCTCCCCCCAGCCTCACCAACTTCCAGTACCCAAGCATCAGCTCTCTTCCAGTCCTCCCATCCCCCAGCTTCAGCCCATTTCCAGTCCTAGCCCCCTCAGTATCAGTCCCCCTCCAGTCCCAGTCCCTCCCAGAATCATCTCCCTTCCAGTCCCAGTCCAAGTCCCCCATCAGCCAGCATCAGCTTATTTCCAGTATCAGTCTTTCTCCAGTTCCAGTCCCTCCCAGCATCAGCTTCCTTCCAGTACCTCCATCCCCCAACATCAATCCTTTTCCAGTCCTGGCCCTCCAGTATCAGCCCCCTCCAGTCCCAGCCCCTCCCAGCATTATTTCCCTTTCAATAGCAGTCTCCCCATCCCCTATTTCCCATTTTAGCCCCCAGTCCTCTTACAGTGCCAGCGGCTCCCCCACACATGGCCTCTGTGTTGGTCCCATGCTTTTTTGAATATAGAAACATAGAAACATGATGACAGAAAAAGACCACAAGGCCCATCTAGTCTGTCCTTCCATAACAACAACTACAACAGTCCACTTTTTACCTTTAGAGATCCTCTGTGTTGGTCCCATGCTTTTTTGAATATAGAAACATAGAAACATGATGACAGAAAAAGACCACAAGGCCCATCTAGTCTGTCCTTCCATAACAACAACTACAACAGTCCACTTGAAGGAACCACATGCACCTAACCGGCTTCGGAGGGAGCTGGTGAGGCCCAAAGCCCGGCTCCCCAGCTTACCTCTCCACAGCCATGGGAGTAAACCGCTGTGAGAGCTTTTTCCTTTACTTTGCTAAGTCTTGTGCAAGATAGGAAGTGCCCCCTGTTTAACCTCCAGGAACTCAGCAGCGCTGGAACCCGAGACTTAGCATAATCGTGGGAGTACGGAAAATGCTCCTGTGGCTGTGTAGAGGTTAGTACGGGAGCTGGGCTTCGGGCCTCACCGGCTTTCTCTGAAGCCGGTCAGGCGCATGTGGAGCCCCTCGTGCCTGCACATGCCTAGAGCTGGCCCTGCTTGAGGGAGTGGGGGGTGTCTAGCATTGGCGCCCCCTGCTGTGCTTCCCCCCGCTTACTGGGTAGCGCCAGCCCTGCTTGTGTCTACACAATGTCCCTTTTCTGTGCTGCTTTATACATATTCCTTGGACCAGTATAAATGTTGCCACAAAACCAAAAGTGAAAGCGCCACTACAAAGTCATGAAGCTAATAATGGCTTTATCGCATCTGTAACTGAACAAACTGATTGGATCAACAATGTGGTCATAGTATAAAGCCTGAGAAGCTGAGAATTTGTACTGATCCAAAGTTTCTAAACCTTGTGCTGAAGAGATTGCACTATATCATGTATCCAACAGTGGCCAATCCAGGTTACAAATGCTGGTAGTATACCAAGAAGCAGATAGATTCCATACTGCTTATTACAAAGATAAGCATTGGATATCCCCCAGTCCACCTAAAATTTATAGACACTCCCCCAACTTTTTTAAAACCAAGATATGCTAACGACTTTACTACATTTTCTGGCAGTGAATTCCAGAGCTTAATAATGCGTTGAGTGAAAAAAATATTTTCTCTGATTAGTCTTACATAGTAACATAGTAAATGACGGCAGATAAAGTACCAGTATGGTCCATCTAGTCTGCCCAGTAAGATGGCAGGAGTAGGTGCACCTGCCACTCTGTGCAGGCCACCCCTCCCCATGTCTTTGTTTAGGGGTGAACCCACTGCTCCATGTAGGACACCCCTATTTGTTGAGAAATTAGATGGTTCAGTTTATTTTGATTTTATACTGTTGCTGTAAAGGGATCCACTGTGTCTGTCCCATGCCATTTTGAATTCTGTCACTGTGTTTGCCCCAACCACTTCCATCGAGAGGGCATTCCAAGCATCCACCACCCTTTCAGTGAAAAAGTATTTCCTGACATTGCCTTTCAATTTACCACCTTGCAGCTTCATGTTATACCCTCTAGTTTTACAGCTTCCCCGTCTTTTCCAAAGGCGGTGACAAAAGGCGACAAGGCGGTGGCAAAAGCCAGGAAGATGTTGGGCTGCATACAAAGAGGAATTAACAGCAGAAAGGAAGAGGTACTAATGCCACTGTATAAGTCACTGGTGAGGCCTCACTTGGAATACTGTGTTCAGTTTTTGAGACCATATCTTGCAAAGGATGTAAAAAGACTGGAAACTGTTCAGAGGAAGGCGACCAAAATGATTTGGAGCCTGCGTCAGAAGCCTTATGAGAAGAGACTGGAAGATTTAAATATGTACACTTTGGAGGAGAGGAGGGATAGGGGAGATATGATTCAGACCTTTAAATACTTAAAGAGAAATAATGAACAAACAAACCTCTTCCAATTATTTCTCTTTAAGTATTTAAAGGTCTGAATCATATCTCCCCTATCCCTCCTCTCCTCCAAAGTGTACATATTTAAATCTTCCAGTCTCTTCTCATAAGGCTTCTGACGCAGGCTCCAAATCATTTTGGTCGCCTTCCTCTGAACAGTTTCCAGTCTTTTTACATCCTTTGCAAGATATGGTCTCAAAAACTGAACACAGTATTCCAAGTGAGGCCTCACCAGTGACTTATACAGTGGCATTAGTACCTCTTCCTTTCTGCTGTTAATTCCTCTTTGTATGCAGCCCAACATCTTCCTGGCTTTTGCCACCGCCTTGTCGCACTGTTTTGCCACCTTGAGATCTACAGAAATCATCACACCAAGGTCTTTCTCCTGATCTGTGCACACCAACCTCTCGCCACCTATCGTGTACATATTTCCCTTGGATTTCTGCTACCCAAGTGCATGACACTGCACCTCTTTGCATTAAATCTTAATTGCCAAGCATTAGACCACTCTTCCAGCTTTTGTAGATCTTTCCTCATGTTAACCACTCCCTCGGGGGAGGCCACTCTGTTGCAAATTTTCATCTCATCTGCAAAAAGAGAGACTTTTCCATTCAGTCTTTCAGCAATATCACTCACAAATACATTGAACAGTGCTGGACCCAGAACCAAACCCAAGGGCACCCGCTAATCACCTTCCTTTCGTCCGAGTGAGCTCCATTTACCATCACCTTCTGTCGTCTGTCAGTCAACCAATTTCTGATCCAGTTTACCACCTTGGGACCCATCCCCAAACTACTGAGCTTATTGATAAGCCTCCTATGAGTAACAGTATCAAAGGCTTTGCTGAAATCCAGGTAGATGACATCCATCGCATGCCCCTGATCTAGTTCTCTGGTCACCCAGTCAAAGAACTCAATTAGATTTGTTTGGCAAGATCATCCTTCAGTAAAACCATGTTGCCTCAGATCTTGCAACTTGTTGGTCCACTATTCGCTCTTTCAGGAGTGCCTCCATTACTTTTCCCACCACCGAGGTAAGGCTCATGGGTCTGTAGTTTGTCACTACTTCCCTGTCACCATTTTTGTGTAGAGGTACCACATCAGCCATTCTCCAGTCCTGAGGAACTTCTCCTGTTTCCAAGGATCTGTTGAAAACATCCTATCGGCCCTGCAAGAACCTCTCTGAGCTCTTTCAGTATCCTGGGATGTATCCCATCCGGTCCATTGGCCTTGTCCACTTTCAGTCCTAACACATCACCTTCTGTGAATGCTGTGGTATTTACTTCATTCCCATTTTTAGATTTGGGAGTCACAGGTGGTCACAGGTGGTAGTAAAAACTGAGTAGAAGTATTTGTTTAGCAATTTCGCTTTTTCAATGTCACTTTCCACGAATCCGTTCTCAGCACTTCTGAGTCCTGCAATTCCACCTCTGATCTTCTTCTTTTCCCGAATATACCTGAAGAAAGTTTGGTCACCACATTTCACATCTTTAGCCATTTTTTCCTCTGCCTTTGATTTTGCTTTCCTTATTTCTCTTTTTCTCTTTGAGTTTGATCCTGTATTCATTTCTGTGTTCCTCTGTTTGAATTTTGAATTCAAACAGAGGAACACAGCTTTTGAATTTTGTGAAAGCTGTGTTTTTTATTTGAGCAGCCACTTCTTTGGAAAACCAAATAGGTTTCCTTCTCCTCTTGTTTTTATTTACTTTTCTTACATATTTATCTGTTGCCCCTTTTATTGCCGCCTTTAGTTTAGCCCATTGCAATTCCACTTCCCTTATCCCCTTCCATCCTGCCAAATCCTCCTTTAGGTACTTGGCCATTTTACTGAAATACTACTTTATAAGTAACCTAGTCTTTGTACTTCAGTCATCATTTCTCCAAGCTCAAGAGCCCTAACCTTTCAAAGTCTTTCCTCCCAGGGGTATCTTTCCATCTCCTTTATCATTTTGGTCATTGTTCTTTGTACCTGTCCTAATTCCACTGTATGGCGTGTTTTTTTTTGGGGGGGGCGCGGGGGGTTAGGGTTAAGATGTGGCAATCAGAACTGCATGCAATACTCGGGGAGGAGTTTAACCCAAGATGGCCGCGGTAGCGTTTCTTCGTGTCTTTCATGCCTAAGCAGAAGGGAAAGCTGAGGGTTGCTCCCTCTGCACCTCAGCCGCCCAGTTCGGGTCCAATGGACCGTTTCGTTAAAATACCCCCGGAGAAGGTGTAGGAGATTAGAGCCGGCTTGGTCGCGCCGATTACAGAAGATCAGCTGCTTCCGTCGGATGTTGATACTTCTCTCTCTCCTGCAGCGAGGATTCCACCGTGCCCTGCTGCCTTGGAGCCTACCTCAGCGGGTGTAATGTCGACGCCTCCCGAGGTGGGGGCGCCGGCTGATGTGGGGGCGCACGCTGGGAGTTTTGTCTCCTTGACTCCCGATAGTCTCACTGAGATTTCGGTTGGCAGTTTGGAACCGAGTACTCCGTCGGGAAGTTTGCCTTTGCGAAAATTGCCTTCCCTTACTCGCCCCAAGGTATTTACATTGGAGACTCTCTGGAAAGCTATTGCTACTCTCTCTTCCTCTATTAACTCTCAGACAGCCGTATTGTCCTCCCAGATCCGGGAGAATGCTGTTAATATCCAGGAAAATGTGGGAAGTATCCAGTCGGTTGTGTCTACTTGTGAACAGATTAAAAAAGATAATGTGACTCTTGGTGCTCAGCTTGCTACATTTTCAGATATGTCCTCAGCCTTGGTGAAGGAGAATGAAGTGCTCAAGTATAAGTTGGAAGTGTTAGAGAACGCTTCCAGAGCGTCTAACCTTCGGGTTTTAAATTTTCCTCGTCTCCCTGAGGAGACGGCCTTGGACATGTTTAAACGGTATATTATGGAAATTCTGAAAGTTCCTTCAGATTTAATACCACCTCTTAGTAAGGTATACTATCTGCCTTCCCGAAGAAAAGCTGAGACGTCTGTGGCTGTATCTACTGTGAACTTTGGCGTCCTGGATGTGACTGGTCTCCTGGAGGATACTGGGCGTTAAGTTTCCACTCCTATCTCGTCAACTCTCCTTGTGCAGTGTGCTTTGGTTTCTGACAAAGACTGGCTCCTAAAAATGTTCTTTAAGAAAAGATGTG
Organism: Ichthyophis bannanicus; assembly: GCA_033557465.1. Taxonomy (NCBI): domain Eukaryota; kingdom Metazoa; phylum Chordata; class Amphibia; order Gymnophiona; family Ichthyophiidae; genus Ichthyophis; species Ichthyophis bannanicus. The sequence goes on along the minus strand of CM066034.1, from coordinate 430,843,850 downwards.
ATACCTTTATGGGTTTTAGGATATCAATGTTTCCTGATTTAGTTAAAGAAACTCAAAGGCGGAGGAAGCAGTTTCTGCTTTATAAACCTGGGGTATTAAATATAGGGGGTACCTTTTTTCCTGAGGTTTCCTTGTAGATGCCTGGTGCTTATAGAGGGAAATAAGTATATTTTTTCTGATCCCATAGATTTGGGTAAATTTATTAATGCTAGACTTCCCGCTGTGTCCTCTACTGAGTAAACTGTGGATTTTTTACATCTGTATCCGCCATAAGTGTATCTCAGGGGTCTGTGGTCTATTGGGTTTTTCTTGTTAAATAGTTTCTGTTTAATATCTTTTCCAATTCTCTGTATTGGATGGGTGATGTCTCTCCTCCTCCTCCCCAAATATTGTGGACTACAACAGTGCATGCTTATTTACTTGTATTACTATATTTGCTTATGGGTTGAATGTTATTACCTGCGTACACTGTATTCGCTGTAAGGAATTATTTTCTTGCTATTTTTTGAAATTCTATAAATAAATAATTAAAAAAAAAAAAAAAAGAACTGCATGCAATACTCAAGATACAGTTGCACCAAGGAGCAATATAGAAGCATTATAATATCCTTTGTTTTATTCTCTATACCTTTTCTTTTAGTTCTTTACATTCTATTAGCTTTCCTAGCTGCCACTGTACACCGAGCAGAGGATTTCAACATATTAGCCACAATGACACCTAGATTCTTTTCCTGGTTGGCGACTCCTAATGTGGAACCTTGCATCATGCAGCAATAGTTTGGGTTATTCTTTCTTAAAATCATAACTTTATACTTGCTCAAATTAAAATTTCTTCTGCCATTTGGACACCCAATCATCCAATTTCTCAAGATCCTCTTGCAATTTCACAATTCTCTTCTGATTTAACAATTATGAATAATTTTATATCTTCTGCAAATTTGATGACCTCACTTGTTCCCATTTCCAGGTCATTTATAAATATGTTAAAAAGCAATGGGGGTTATTCCAAACCACGAATAGCAGGGATGGACGTCCCAACGAGCTGTAGGCCCCCAAATAACTTCCCAGCAGGTTGTGTGGGGAAGTTAGTCAGGGGCGTGGAAGAGGCAGCCCAGGGGGGGGGGGCGGAAAGTGGGCGGTCGCCAGCCCTGGATGTACAGGGCCGATTCTAATGTCGGCCCTGTACATCCAGGGCTGGCAAATTGGCCAGGGAGGTTATTCCACCTGGACGTTTTGGGGGGTTTTTCGATTCGGGGTGCAGAAGGGGCTGGGGGGGGGGCAAAGTTAATCCCCTGCAGCCCAACCCTGGCCTTAGGAATTAACTTTCTGGGGCAGCAGGAGGCATCACGGCTTTTAAATGGAGCTGCGGTGCCGTAGCAATGGGACGCCATGGCGCCGCTGCTCCATTTAAAAGCCCTGGCTGAGCTAGCCAGGAAAGCAATGTACATGCAGGCTGGAACTGAATCGCAGTCCCGGCCTGCACGTACAGTGCTGTTTGCGATTCTGATCCCGCAGGGCTGGATGTGCCCCGCGGGATCTGAATCGCAATCTCCTTTGTATGTCCGAAGGAGATCTATGTCGTGAATAGAATTGGGGCCAATGGGTTACTCTACTATTCACCTTTTGTGGAGAAAACTGACCATTTAGCCCTACCCTCTATATTTTGACTTTTAACCATTTCCCAGTCCACAACAGCACATTGTCTCCTCTCCAATGACTTTTTAATTTCCTCAAGAGTCTCCCTCTGAGTAACCTTGTCAAAGGTTTTCCGAAAATCCATATAACATTATAGTTTATTCACATCTTCAAAGAAATGTAGCTGACTGGTGAGGCAAGACTTCCCTTATCTAAACCCCACGTTAGCTTTATCCCATTAAACCATGCCTATCTATACCTTCAATAATTTTGTTCTTTATAAACTTTCTACCATTTTGCCTGGCACTGATGTCAGGATCAACAGTCTATAGTTTCTCCAGGAACAAGCACTAAGTCAGTCCTCACTTATGGGTGACGTCGGCACCAACGGAGCCTGCGCGGAGCAATTCCCCAGCTTTCGAAGAAAGCCTTTGGGATTGCTGCCACGTATGCATGGTCCTCTTCCCGCCCAAGGGTGCCATCTTGCTCAGTCTCCCTTTTTCTGCAGAGCCCTTTGGATGCACGTCCTCATCCCTCTGAAAATGTCTTTCATTTTTGGCCTGCTGGCCTTCTATTTTCTGATTGCACCAGTCCTCTACCATCCTTTCCCTGCTCTACCTTTTTAGAGCTGTTAGGGGACGTTTTTTCTTCGCCTTTTTGCCAACGGGCTTCGCGCCCTTTTCTTTTCCTAACCGCTGGCCACATGGGTCTTCGACCTTGCAGGGGCCATTTTTGCCCCTATGGCCACCGGATTTAAAAAAATGGGATAGACGCTCTAGGAACATGTCGCTTACGAACATTCACGACTGTTGTCTGTGGTGTCTCGGAGCTGATCATGATCTGGAGCTCTGCTCACTCTAAGAAAATGTTCTCTAAAGCCCTGCTCAGTCGTAAGCAGAAGCCAAAGACATTTTCCGAAAGGCGGTGGTGCCCTCGGTCATCTCTCCTCTGGTGGGGTCCCCCACTTTGGCCCCATGCTCTCGGTGGAACTCCGACCAGGGGCCCCCTGAGGTGGAGCAGTGCAAGAAGGAAGCCTCAAAGTCGCTGTTGGAAGCTCCCGACAAGTGCGAATGCTCCTGCGCTTGGTCGCTTAGCCCTCTTTGGCGTTCCCGAGAGTCGAAAAAGGAGCGGCCCTGCAAGGTACCCCGCACAGATACGGAGGCCTCCGGCAAAGGTGCCTGGTCTCCTGAGAGCTGTCCCGGTGAGGACCCCGTCTCCTCCTCGATGCCCAACCTGGTGACACTGGGGTCGGCGTCACAGGGCCCCATGCCCACATGGGAATCCCTCATGCTGGTGCTGGAATGCAGTATTTCTGCGCTCATCGCTTCCCAACAGGTGCTCACAGCCAGCTTCGCTGACTCACGCCCAGAGACTGTGGGTCGGTCGCGTGGGACATCGAAATCCATCCAGGAAACCCCTGAGAGCCGCGGGCCTAGTGAGGGTCCTCGACGTCTGTCTCGCTCACCCTCCCGTTCTTTGGGGGCGAGATCTTTCAGGGCCTCCGCCAAACAGGCTCCGGCCGTTGGACAGGGCAACCTGCCCAGCTCAGACTCCTCGACCGAATTCTCGGAGTGGGAGTCCGATGGGGACACCTCCCCAGAAACACATACTCAACGGGACCTTCTGTTGGACCACTCCCCTCCCGCATTCCAGCAGCGCTAGCCACCCGAGGACACCTATTTCCTGGTATTCATCCGGGATATGGCACGGGCTCTTAACCTGGCCACCCAGGCCAAGGAGGACCCTTGAACTGAAGAACTCGACATTCTTCAGTACGAGTCCCCGCCTAGGGAGTCTCTCACTGTTTTGGTCCCTCCCATTCTGTCCCAGTGCTGCTCCACATGTAGGAGGCACCCGTCTTGGTTCCCATCGTAAGTGCCTTGACACTATGTACAAGGTACAACGTGGTCCTGGGTTCAGAAAGACCCAACTTCCCACACCTCCATGGGGAAACAGAAGAGCCTGAAATTGCACTCGGCAGTCCCTCCGGGTCGAGAATCGATTGCCCTTGATGCCCTGGGCCGCAAGGCCTACCAAGGCTCCATGCTATCTTGTCGCATTCAAGCATACCAACTATACATGGGCATGTTCTTGCATGACTTAGCCAAGGAGCTTGGAGGTTTCTCCGTGGGCCTCAGCAGCTAAATAGGTTCAGTGCTCCACTGAAGTCCATCGCAGACTGCTCGAAATACCTCTCGTGAGCCGCCTACGATGGATTCGAGTATTGGCTTGGGTGGCAGCCGCGGGCATCGGGGCCTGCCGCCAGGCATGGCTCCAATCATCAGATTTTGAGAAGTGGGTACAGGAAAAGCTCCTGGATGTCCCCTGCCTTGGCAAGCAGCTCTTCGGCAAGCTGATGGAGGATACAGCCATGAAGATGGTGACTGAGTTCGTCACCAGAACCCATCTCTCATGCAAGACCTTCACTCTGCCCTGGAAAAAGCAACAGGCCAAAAAGCCTTTCTTTCTGAGGATGGCCTTCAATACCATGCCTACCCACCATACCTGACCACCCCCACGCCAACCACTCCAGCGCAGGTTAAGTCTGGCCAGGGGCATCGTAAGCCTAAAGGGCCAAAAGCCCAAACCATGGCTCCACCACAACCTGCACATGTGTTTTGATGCCATTGGCATAGCCCAACACTCTCTGGTGACGCAGCAGCCAGTGGAGGGATGCCTGTCTTCTTTCGCCCCTCTGTGGGCTTCCATCACCTCGGACACCTGGGTTCTCCAGGTCAACTGAGATGGCTATCACCTTTGCTTTGACAGGCTTCCACCTCCCTTCTCCCCGGCAGAGCCTCCTCGACTTTTCGCGCACCAGGTTTTACTGCACCAGGAACTACTGTCTCTCCTCGCCCAACGGGCAGTTGAGAAAGTCCCTCCGCACCTTTGAGGTCTGGGCTTCTATTCCTGGTACTTCCTTGTCCCGTAGAAGATGGGGGGGGGGGGTCTGCAGTCCATCCCCGATCTCTGAAAGTTAAACAAGTTCTTTGTGCAGGAGAAGTTAAAGATGTTATCCCTTGGCGTTCTGCTGCCCTTCCTCTGGCAGGGCGACTGGCTATGTTTCTTGAATCCAAAAGGTGCTTAGGCCCATATCTTAATCCACCCCAGCACAGGCAGTACCTGCACTTTAGGGTGTGGGGAGAGCACTTCCAGTACAGGGTGCTCCCCTTCAGCCTCGCATCCGCTCCACGGGTCTTCATGAAATGCCTCTCCGTGGTCGCTGCCTGTCTCAGGTGTCAGGGCGTGCCAGTCTTTCCCTACCTCGATGACTGGCTCATTACGGGATCCTCGGTCGAGGAAACCCGGCAAACAACATTGCACACAATCCTTCTGTTGGAAGGCATGGGGTTCTTGGTCAACTACCCAAAGTCCCACCTCGAGCCAGTGCAGGCCCTAGAGTTCATCGGGGCATATCTCAATACTCAGCGGGCGACCGCATTCTTGCCAGTGGATCGAGAAGACCGCCTCAGAGCCCTGGCGGCTCAGGTCCAAAACACTCCCCGAGTCACAGCTCGGACTATGCCACGCCTCCTGGGCCACATGGACTCTACCGTCAATGTGGTCCCCCATGCCCGCCTGCACATGTGGACAGCTCAGTGCCCAATGGAGCCTGTCCATCGGTCACCTCATGGACACGGTCAGAGACAAGTGAAGGTCGGGAAAGACCCTGGGTTGGTGGCAAAACCCCTGCCCTTACAGGCCCCACAGCATGACTAGGTGCTGACAACGGATGCTGCCCTGTTAGGGTGGGGAGCTCACTGCGGGCCGTTGTGCACACAGGGACAGTGGTTGCCCGAGGAGTCTCAGCAGCATATATACTTGCTTGAACTCTGGACGATTCGGTGGGTCCGGAGGGCCTTTGAGGACCACCTCAAGGGGAGGTCAGTACTTGTGCAGACCGACAACCGCATGGCGATGTTCTACGTCAACAAGGAGGGGGCACTGGATCGCGCTCCCTCTGCCAGGGAGCGGTCCTCCTCTGCTCCTTTGCCGTCTGACGGAAGATGTCCCTCAGAGCGGCCTACCTTCCGGGTCAGGAGAATGTCCTGGCGGACAGGCTCAGCAGGATCCTTCACCTTCACGAGTGGCCGCTGAATCCAGGGGTGGTGGGCTGGCTGTTCCTATGCTGGGGGATGCCAGTGATAGACCTATTTGCCAGTCCCCAGAATGCGCAGCTCCCACGCTTTTGCAGGCTGGTACCGCACCTGAGCAAAGAGAGTCCAGATGCATTCCTTCTGAACTGGTGATCCCTTCCCATCCCTCTCATTGCGAGAACCCTCTTCAAGGCTCAGCGGGATCAGGCATCATTGATCCTTGTAGCCCCCTCGTGGCCTCGGCAGCCCTGGTTCTCGCTTCTGCTCCAGCTGTTGACGAAGCCCCCTGTTCCCCTGGACTCTGCCCTGGGTTTGCTAACGCAGGAGGAGGGACGGGTACAGCATCCAAACCTAGCCTCCTTATCCCTCACGGCCTGGTGGCTGAATGGGTTCCCCTAGCTTCGCTGGCTCTCCCGGAGGAAGTCCTCCTCGCATCGAGGAAGGACTCAACTAGACGAGCCTACGCCTTCAAGTGACAACGCTTCTCGGTCTGGTGCTCAGGGCTCCAGATTGACCCATTCTTGGGCCCCATTCAATGGGTCCTTCAGTACCTCCTCCAGCTCTCGAGGGAAGGTCTGAAGTCTAACTCTGTCAGGGTACACTTGAGCACCGTCTCGGCAAACCACCTCCCTGTCAAGGGAAAACACCTCTCGGGGCAGCCGTTAGTCTCCCGCTTTATGCAGGGTCTTTTGCTATCCAATGCGCCCATCTGGCCCTCCCCTGGTGGAATGGGACCTGAATGTGTTGCTCATGCAGCTGACATGTCCACCATTCGAAATGATGCAATGTGCTCACTTCGGCACCTGTCCTGGAAGGTGGCCTTCCTGGTGGTGCTGACCTCAGCCCGCCGAGTCAGTGAGCTCCAGGCTCTCATGGCTGATGCCGCTTACACCAGGTTCTATAGGAATAGGGTGGTCCTCTGTACCCACCCCAAATTCCTGCCTAAAGTTGTCTCAGATTTCCATCTCAACTTCCCGAGACCCCACGCTGACCAGGCGTCGGCATCTCTTCACACCCTCAACTGCAGAAGAGCTTTTGCCTTCTATCTGCAGTGCCCCCAGACTCATCGCAAATCTGGCTGATTCTTTCTGATCTACGATCCCATTCGACCGGGACAGGCAGTTACCAAACGCACCCTCTCTGTTTGGGTGGTGGTTTGCATCGCCTTCTTTCACATGAAGGCTGGTGCCCCATTAGATCATCGAGTCACCGCGCACGGGGTTTGGGTCAAAGCAGCCTCGGTGGCCTCACTGCACCTCGTGCCCCTGATGGACATCTGCCAGGAGGTGACCTGGTCTTCCACAAATACCTTTGGTGCACACTACTGCCTTGAGAGGGAGTCCCACCAGGACAGTGCCTTCGGCCAGGCTGTACTCCATAATCTGTTTGGGGTATAAGCAACTCCTGTCCTCCAACCCTTCTTCATGGCTTCGCCTCAAGGACGCGGGCTCCTTTGGGCATCGGCTTCTGCTCACGACCTCGCAGAAGTGTTTTTTGGTTCGGTAGCCTGTAGCTGCGGAGTCCCATAAGTGAGGACCGACTTCCTGCTTGTTCCTGGAGAAAGTGTAGTTACTCACCTGTAACAGCTGTTCTCCAGGGACAGCAGAAATCAGTCTTCACTACCCTCCCACCTCCTCTGATGAGTTGCTGGATTTTTGTACTTCTCTTGCCATCTGCTTGGTAGGGCTCGAGCTAAGGGACCTGACTGAAACAAGATGGCACCCTTGGGTGGGAAGAGGACCACCCATGCATGGCAGCAATCCCAAAAGCTTTCTTTGAAAGCTGGGGAATTGCTCCGCGCGGGCTCCATCAGTGCAGACGTCACCCGTAAGTGAGGACTGATTCCTGCTGTCCCTGGAGAACACCTGTTACAAGTGAGTAACTATGCTTTCCCATATCACCCCAAGAACCCTTCTTAAAAATTGGTGCTATACATGCCTCTCTCCCATCTTCAGGTACTATAGACAATTTAAAGACCACATTAAAGGTAATCTAGAGCCAGGGTCATGGAAGTTATACACACTGTGACCCTTTACAGATGAGGACCCCATCCTCCACCTTTTGTGCCATGTTTCCATCTGGACTAGAGAGCTAGGGTGAATAGAAACATAGAAAAATGATCACAGAAAAAGACCACATGGCCTATCTAGTCTGTCCTTCCATATCAACAACTACAACAATCCCCTTTTTTCCTTTAGAGACCCTCTGTGTTTGTCCCATCCCTTTTTGAAATCAGATACTGTCCTCATCTCTACCACCCCCACTGGGAGACTATTCCATGGATCCATCACTCTTTACGTAAAGAAATATTTCCGCATATCACTCCTGAATCTATCCCCTTTCACCCTCAACCCATGTACCCTCATAGCAGAACTTGTTTTCACCCTCAACCCCCTATCCTTTTACGCCACAGAGGTATTTAAACATCTCAATCATATCACCTCTATCCCGCCTTTCCTCTAAGGTGTACAGATTAATATCCTTAAGTCTGTCCTCATATGCTTTATAATGAACACCACTAACCATTTTAGTAGCCACCCTTTATACAGACTCCATTCTGTTTATATCCTTTTGAAGGTGCGGTCTCCAGAACTGCACACAATACTCCAAATGAGGTTGCACCAAAGACTTATACAGAGGCACTATTCACCTCTTTTTTTCTGCTAGCCATTCCTCTCCATATGCACCCAAGCATACTTCTAGCTTTTGCCGTTGCCTTTTCTACCTGTTTAGCTATTTTAAGAACATCAGACACAACCACGCCTAGGTCCTGCTCTTCACTTGGACAAAAGTACTTCACCCCCTATACTATATTGCTCCCTTGGATTGCTGCAGCCCACATGCATGACCTTACATTTTTTAACATTAAATTCCATCTGCCAAATCCTAGATCATTCTTCAAGCTTAGCTAGATTCCTCCTCATGTTACCTGCACCTTCCTGGGTGTCTACCCTATTGCAGTTTTTGATATCATCAGCAAAGAGCAAACCTTCCACGACAGTCCTTCCATTATATCACTAACAAAGATGTTAAAAAGAATCGGACCAAGGACAGATCCCTGGGGTATACCACTGGTAACTTCCTTCTCCTCAGAGTGAGCTCCATTTACCTGTACTCTTTGTCGCCTCCCACTCAACCAATTTCTAACCCAGCAGTAACTTTAGGGTGCTTAGGGTGCTCAGTTTATAAGTCGCCTGTGAGGAACGGTGTCAAAGGCTTTACTGAAATCTAAATACACCACATCTAGGGCTCTCCCTCGGTCCAGCTCCCTGGTCACCCAGTCAAAGAAATCAATCAGATTTGTCTGACAAGACCTGCTCCTGGTGAATCCATGCTGCCTTGGATCCTGTAATCCGTTGGATTCCAGAAACCTCACTATTTTCTCTTTCAGCAGCGTTTCCAAAAATTTACTCACCACCGAAGTTAAACTAACCGGCCTGTACTTTTCAACCACATCCTTACTTCCGCTTTTGTGTAAAGGCACCACATGAGCCTCTCTCCAGTCCTTTGGCCCACTCCCTCCAATGAGGCATTGAAAAGCTCACAGTGGAGCTGCTAGAACATCCCCAAGTTCCCTTAGTATTCTAGGGTGTATCCCATCTGATCCCATCATTTTGTCTACTTTAAGTTGAGCTAGTTTCTCACAAACACAGTCTTCTGAGGTCCTGTTCCTGCTTCTTCATCTGTGAACACAGAACAAAAATATTTGTTAAGCAATTCCGCTTTATCCTCATCAGCTTCTACATATTCCTCCCCTTCACCCTTGAGTCTGACAATACCACTTATGCCCTTCCTCTTCTCATTAACATATGCCCTTCCTCTTCTCATTAACATCTCTGAAAAATGTCTTATCCCCCCATTTTATTGCATTGGCTATTTCCTCCTCTTTTTGAATCTTTGCTTTCCTGACTACTTTGCTAGCTTCCCTAAGTTTTTCTAAATATAAATTCCTGTCATCATCTCTCTGTGATCTCTTGTATTTCATGAAGGCCTCCCTCTTTTTCTTCACCTTTTCAGCTACTTCTTTCGAAAGCCATAGCGATCTCCTTTTCCTTTTACCTTTATTTACCATTTTAACAAAAAGGTTGGTTGGCCTTAAAATATTCCCTTTCAGTTTTGCCCACTGTTTTTCTACATTCCCCAGCTGTTCCCATCCCGCTAACGACTCCCTGAGGTTTTGGCCCATCTTGGCAAAGTTAGTTTTCCTAAAGTCTAAGACCCTCACTTTTCAATGGATTCTAACAGCCCTAATCCTAATACTGAACCACACCACCTGGTGATCACTGGATGCAACATGATTTCCCACTATAACATCAGAAACAGTTTCACCATTGGTAAGCACGAAGTCCAGTATGGCCCCTTCACATGTGGGGTCCGTTACCAATTGCCTGAATAGCTCTCCCTGTAGAGAATCCAGGATTTCCTTACTTCTAGATGATACTGCAGCAGGAATGTGCCAATCAACATCTGGCAGATTGAAATGCCCTATCAGTAGTACTTCCCGTTTCCTAACAATGCTGCGCATGTCTTCAATTAACTCTCCGTCCACCTCTTTGTCTTGTGAGGGAGGTCTGTATATCACACCAATGCAAATAGATTTCTCTTTCCATCTTTCTAGTTTAACCCACAGTGCCTCCTCTCTCCCTTTTAAGCTCTGTAATTCCAAAGCTTTAATATTATTTTTTTATATATAGTGCCACTCCTCCCCCCTTTCTTCCTACCCTGTCCTTCCTGAATAAAGTATAGCCTGGTATAGTTACATCCCAATCATGGTTTTCTGTGAACCATGTTTCTTTAACTGCCACTATATCCAATTCGGCCACTCCCATCAAAGCTTATTTCCCATGCTATGGGCATTTATACACACTGCTTTCCATATGTTACCCCTTTTACCCATTTCCATAAAGGTATTTAATGTATCACTTACCTGGGGGCTTTCACCTACCTGGGAGCCCTCTTCAGTAGATTATCTAGTCGACTACTTAAGATGCCTCAACCTTTCTTGGACAGATGGATGCCATCTCTGCTCTGCAACCCTTGAAACAGCATCTCATGGTCCAGGAAACCAAAACGCTCTTGACACCATCCACACAGCCTTGCATTCATCTCCAGGATGCGAGCCTCTCTGCCTTGGCCTTTACCCTCAACAGGGAGGATTGAAGAGACCACCACTGTGCAGCTATCTGCTTTATCCTCTGTCCCAGAGCCATGAGGTCACTTTTGATATGCTCAGAGGGATACCTGGCAGTATCATTTTTTCCGACATGGAACAGCAACATTGAGTAATAGTCAGTGAGTTTGATGAGTCTCGGCAAACTCTCCGTAACATTTTGGATTTTGGCACTCGGCAGACAGCATACCTCTCTGGACATCAAGCCTGGTCGGCAGATGGACGCCTCAGTACCCCTCAGAAGAGAGTCACCAACCACCACTACCTATCGTTTCCTTGTGGTCACTGATTCTGCAACTTTGGGGTACTTGAGCTCTGGTTCTAACCTTTCCAGGGATGCTTTCACCTCCTCCACTTCCAGGGCTGTATAATGGTTCTTCAATTCAAGGGCTGGAAAAGTTGGATTGGTGATTCTGCAGGCCCTGGTGACTTGTATCCAACCTACATCATTCTGTAGGCACCCATCTTCTCCTCTGCTGGAGAGCTTGGTTGCTGCAAGAAGCATCTCATCAATATACTTCTCACTGTCTTGAATGCTCCTCAGCCTCGCCACCTCCTCTCTGAGTTCCTCCACTTGTTTCCTAAGAGATTCAGCATGCAGGCAGCCTGCAGATGGAAATGGTCCTTCACCTGGCATTGGGACCTCTGTCTGGACAGAGGCAGAAGCTGTAACGGGGGCAACAGCTTTAGCGATACGATTTTTACCAGCCATTGTTCTGTTTGTGGAGCTTAGGTATCTGTTAAAGCAAGAGAGATCTACCAAAGTACGAGCCGGTTTCCCAGCTGTCCTTTCAGAGAAAAAGCAGTTAAATCTCTTTAATTATATTCAAAATGTGCTATGCGAAGTCCCTGTGTTTTGTTAATTGAGGAGGTGCTCTATAAAGCAAGACTGCTCAATAGAGGTGGATGGGAGTAGGGGGGATAGGGAGGGAACTAACTCCTGATTAGGTGTCAGCAGCTCCCAAGAGCTGAGAAAGTTACCAAAGCAGAGTTTTAAACCTACCCCACTAAAGAAAATATTTATCCTTTTAATCTAAAGCACCAAAAAGAATGTAACTTTGTTTTAAAAATGTACCAAAACACTTTTAAGAGCTCCCAGTCAGAAAGCTAGCAATTAAACCCCCCCCCCAGACACACACAAATTCTTATCTTTGTTTGAAATGTATAGCCCCTGTTAGGAATAAGGTATTTCTTCTCAAGCTGCACTCCCTCTTTTAAGCGGTGAACAATTTCTTTCTTTCTTTCTTTCAATCCTTCAATGAAGGCAGTTTACATCATAACTTACAATTTAAACTGGATATGTGGTAGGCGAAGGCCTATGATCCATGGTGTCTGAAATAAGCAGACAGGCCTAAACAGCTTGACCTGTAAATGAAGCCTGTGGAGAGGCCCAAAGGAATTACACATCCCCCAAAATGCTGCTACCATAGAACTGAAACTTAACTAAGCACAATTAAGCTTAGCTAGGCAGAATCGAAACTTAGAAAATATAGAAAAATAAGGTTTAATTGGTATTGATAAGAGAGTGAAGCTTCTGTGAAATTAATTAACTCTGCTGAAAGAAAGGTTACAGTGCCCTGCTTTCCCACATATTCCAGCTGGATAGCGACCTTGGAGGAGAGAAGTATCAAAGTTGGTGAACTGACCATTGTAATTGGGACTGAAAGGGGGGTAAGCAGGTGCTGAGCCCAGTCGAGGGACATCATTGGATAGCCATATCGGTACCGGAACCAATAGAAGGTGTACGAGGGGTTAACGGGACCAATGAAAAGTTTGCCTATGTCTAGAATGGGAAAGAAAGCTATAAAAGTTGTTGTTTTACTAACAGCCATTGCTCAGCCATTTTGAATTTGATTCTGCTTGAGACTTGTGCACAAATAAATGATTTGGACCTTCTGAACAGACTCCTGGTATCATTGGTTTGTCTGCGCTCTGCTGCTACATATTCTTATTTATTTTATTTATTTATTTAATAGTATTTATATACCGCCTTATCAAACAATCAAATCTTGGTGCGTTGGCCGGGAAGGTGTGGTAATAGAGGGTATATAGGGCAATATACCACGACTTTCCGCCTCAACAGGTTTGGTCCTGCCGGGATCGTGCCCTCCCGACGCGGGCTCGCTCTCTGGCGCCACCGGTCCCTTGTATAGGAGGGAGTTGGCCGGACCTCGGCGGGCGTCGAACCCGGTTGGAACCAACACCTCGAACCCGAGAGAGGGGAGTCCGAGGTCCAACTCATGCGCTTGCTTGGGAACTGGGAACCGGATCCGGTGAGTATAGTTTTGATTTGATATGTCTAGACAGATGAGACAGAGCAGAACTGCTGTTTGAATTTTGGAACTTGGAACTTGGAATTTGGAAAGAGAGCTTGATCACCTCTCAAAGACGGTCCGATTAACCCTGCATGAGTATGCGCAGGGCGAAACTATCGTCTTCTTGATTTTTGGAATTTGAACATAGCCTAGTCAGAAAAGACAGGATTGGGCTGTGTTTTTGGGATACGTTGCTAGCATGATTGTGTGAATGAAGTGTGAATGAGAGGTCTGGCAGCACGGACCAAGCGAAGGCGGACTCCTGAGTAACGCATTTCCTGGCCGGGCGACCGCGTCCAGGTCGTAAAAAGGAGGAAGCGACCGTCGTCTTGTCTTGTTATTTGTTTCCCTTATATGTTTCTAGGGCCGTGAGGACCCCTTACCCACGGTCCGCCCTCCTTTTCCCTTCTGTCTGTTGTTGCGCCACACATCGATATGGGAGGGCGGGGTCTACTAGGCACACTCCGTTAGAATGTATGATCACGCATTTTAATAAAGGATATTCAGGAGATTATGGGATTAAAATGACTGCGACCCGATTGCAAGTTTTGTGTACTAGGGAGTGGCCTGCACTAGATCCTATGTGGCCCCGAGAGGGAACTTTTACTATAGGAATTATTCAGTCAGTTCACCAGAAAGTGCGAGTAGCGCACCCCGATCAGTATCCCTATATAGATTCCTGGTTAAGTATTTGTGAGAGCCCGCCCCCTTGGGCAAAGCGCTGTTATGAAGAACAGTGCAAAATAATGTTAGCATTAAGAGATCAAACGCAGAAAACAGATCAGACTCAAAAGACAGGGACAGATGAGAAATCCAGACGGAAACCCGTCCTTGCAGATCCTGAGTCCCCGGAAGTGGTAACTAGACAGCCCCGAGCCCAGCATCCAGTAAGAGTGCCACCGCGTCCCGCCCCAGGACCACAGAGACAGCGGGAGCGGGACCGAACCCCAGACCCACCACCAGAAGAGCAGGCAAATAAGCTCACTCCAGATGAGGAGGATGACTCAACCGAGACTGAGGAGAAAGTTGAGTCTGAGGCAGAAGAAGAAGAGGAAGGGTCTTCCCAGAGCGATACTGATAGTATAAAGACAACCGTCAGTACGAGCTCATCAGTCAAAAGTAAAGCGTCCCAGACTAAGCGCACGGGCAAGAAGAAAGCCCCTGCCAGGAGAGTCTCTAAAATCCCCCTCAGAACCAGAAAAACCTCCACTGCAAAAATGATGCCTTTACGGCAAGTCCCGGGAGTGCCCGTAAGAGATGAAGATAATCATGTGGTGGCGGGACCCCTAAGTTTAGTATATGTGCCCTTCTCCACTACTGATTTGTTAAACTGGAAGACGCATTATGCTTCCTATACCAACAAGCCCCAAGAACTAACAGAATTAATGCATACCATTATGGAAACCCACCAACCCACTTGGGCAGATTGCCGCCAGCTCCTGTCCACCTTATTCACTACTGAGGAGCGGACACAAATTAAGCGAGCAGCTGTCGACTGGCTGGCAGATAATCCTCTAGCACCGGGGGATGGGGTAGGGATAGACAATCGAGAAGTGGCCCAAGGAGAATTCCCAAATGAAGACCCTCAGTGGGATCCGAATACAGAGAGAGGATCCAAATCTCTATCACGGTTTCGCCAAGGCCTTATGCAAGGTCTGCGAAAGGGGGGTCAGAAAGCCATGAATCTCTCCAAAGTATCCGAAGTTAATCAGGGAATAGATGAAAGCCCAGCAGTATTCTACGAGAGATTAGTTGAAGCATACAGAATGTATACTCCCTATGATCCAGATGCACCAGGAAGTTTATGCATGGTGAATGCTGCTTTTGTAAATCAGTCACAACCAGACATTAGACGCAAGCTACAAAAACTAGAAGGGTTTGTGGGCATGAATGCAACTCAGTTACTGGAAGTCGCTCATAAAGTGTATGTGAATCGTGATAATGAAAGACAGAAAGAATGTGATCGAAAGATGAAGATGAAAGCTGATTCTTTGGCTGCGGCCAGAGTTGAACAGAAAAGGGGAGGTTTCCCTAGTCGAAGGAGCAGAGGAAGAGGGTGGGGCCGAGGAGATGGCCGGCCCCTACTAAGCGTGAACCAATGCGCTTATTGCAAAGAAGAAGGATATTGGAGAGATACATGCCCGCAACTCGAAGATGCCTCTCAGGATGACGAAAATAATGCCCATTGGAGAGAAAGAGGAAGAGGCCGACCCCGGAACTGCGGAGGGGCCAATCGAGAACAATTTCAACGAGAAAGGGGGGAGGCCATACAGGCGGTGGCTGCAGCGACCTATGATGTAGATGAAGCAGTTTAGGACAGACCAGGCTCCGAATTCGCTTTAGGTCTCCAGGAGCCTATGGTCAGCATACAAATAGGAGACCAATTTATGGACTTCATGGTTGATACTGGAGCAGAACATTCTGAAGTAGATAAACAAATCGCCCCATTTTCCGCAAAAGCAGTCACCATTGTGGGAGCAACTGGTGCCAAAGCCACAAAACCTTTTCTCCAGAACCGTATATGCAATCTGGGAGGACAGCAAATAACGCATCAATTTCTCTATATGCCCGAGTGCCCAGTGCCATTACTGGGACGAGACGTGTTAGCCAAGTTGCAGGCCCAAATATCCTTTACTGAGAAAGGAGAAATGCAAATGACAGTAAAATCAAAACCTGCTGGATTAATGCTGCTCACTGTTCCTCGAGAAGAAGAATGGAGATATTATAGTAATGAGTCCGCCCAGGACACCTATTTTGAACATACTCTGAAAAGCATTGACGCCCCGCCTGGAGTATGGGCAGAAGGCAATCCCCCAGGCCTAGCCAAACATATAGCTCCAATAATTGTGAATCTCAAGCCTAGTGCCGAACCAGTACATGTCAAGCAATACCCCCTCCCAAGAGCAGCAATTGAAGGCATTCACCGCCACTTGTTAAGACTACTAGAGTATGGCCTACTAAAAGTATGTCAGTCACCATGGAACACTCCACTCCTGCCAGTAAAGAAGCCTGGAACAGGTGACTACCGTCCAGTGCAGGACCTAAGGAGAGTGAATGAAGCAGTTGAGACCATACATCCAGTCGTGCCAAATCCTTACACACTCTTAGGATTGATTCCAGCGGAAGCTACCCATTTTACTGTTCTGGATTTGAAAGATGTGTTCTTCTGCATAAGATTAGCCGCAATTAGCCAATTGCTGTTTGCCTTTGAATGGCAGGACCCTGTCTCCGGAAGACGGGGCCAACTCACTTGGACACGATTACCCCAAGGATTCAAGAATTCACCTACCATTTTCAGTGCTGCACTAAACTAAGACCTTTCAAGCTATCCAGTGGCCCCAGGGAAGAGAGTACTTCTCCAATATGTGGACGATCTGCTGATAGCTGCTGTATCAGAAAGTGAATGTATACAAGCCACCAAGGACCTCTTGCAGCTACTGGATGAGGCTGGATACAAAGTTTCCAGAGCAAAAGCACAGCTATGCCAAAAAGAAGTGAAATACTTGGGCTTTCGCTTGACTAAAGGAAGCCGACAATTAGGGCGAGAAAGAAAAGAAGCTGTGTGCAGAATCCCAACCCCAACTACCATAAAGCAAGTTAGAGCTTTTCTGGGAGCAGCAGGATATTGCCGAATCTGGATTCCCAACTTTGCTCAAATTGCCAAACCACTATATGATGCCACCAAAGGAGAAGAAAAGTCGCCACTAGAGTGGGGACCTGAGCAGGATGCAGCCTTTAAGACATTGAAGGAAGAATTGATGTCGTCACCAGCACTCGGATGTTCACAAGCCTTTCCATCTATTTGTGCATGAGGTGCAAGGGAACGCCTTAGGCATGTTGACTCAGAAATTAGGACATTGGGAGCGACCTGTAGCATACCTATCGAAACAATTGGACACTGTGGCCAAAGGATGGCCACCATGCTTGAGAGCAGTTGCAGCTACAGCATTGTTAGTGAGTGAGGCAGACAAACTCACCTTAGGACAAAATCTACGAGTCACCGTGCCACATGCAGTACTGGCCCTCATGGAACAGAAGGCGAATCATTGGCTCACCAATTCCCGAATGCTGAAATATCAGAGTATGCTATGTGAAAACCCACAGATACAATTGGAAGTAAGCCATGCCTTGAACCCAGCCACATTGATACCTGTCAGCGAAGAACCCCCAGAGCATGACTGTATAGAAGTCATGGATACTGTATTCTCAAGTCAACCTGATCTGACAGATGTGCCCCTAGAGAATCCTGATCAGACCTATTTTGTGGATGGAAGCAGTCTCATCATAGATGGACGACGTTGTGCCGGGTATGCAGTAGTCACCCGGGAGGAAATCATTGAATCATCAGCCCTGGCATCAGGCACATCAGCCCAGAAAGCAGAGTTGATTGCACTCACCCGAGCATTAGTATTGGGAGCAAAACGTTTGTTAAATGTGTACACAGACTCAAAATATGCCTTCACCACTTTGCATGCACATGGAGCTCTCTACAAAGAACGAGGGCTCATTACATCAGGAGGAAAATCGATCAAATATGGCCCAGAAATATTGATGTTACTAGATGCAGTATGGGCCCCAACACGTGTAGCTGTCATGCACTGCCGAGGACACCAAGCAGGTAAAGGAGATGTTGCCCAAGGAAACAGATTCGCTGATGCCTCAGCGCGAAAAGCAGCCATGACAGGCCAAATTTCATCACAAGCCATGCCAATGCAGGCAGCATTCTTTCCAGTACCCCTTAATTCATGGACGCCACGATATACCACCAAAGAATTGGATTACTACTGTAATAAGGAAGAGGGAGTGCTGAAAGATGGGTGGATTGAGCTGCCACCAACCGAGGGCAGCCAATCCCCAGGACGAATAGTGATCCCTGAACTATTGGGACCAGCCTTTGTCAAGGCTTTCCACCAAGCCACACATTATGGAAAAAGTGCTATGGAAAAAGCACTCAAGCCACATTTTTGCATTGCCTTGTTGGGAGCCCTATCAGCCTCAGTAGCACGCCAGTGTCTAATTTGTGCCAAGAACAATGCCAAACAGGGTCCCACGCCACCACCCCGAGTTCAGTCAGGAGGTGTAACCCCCATGCACCACCTGCAAATTGACTTTACTGAAATGCCAAAAGCCAATGGATACTGCTACTTGTTAGTGTTAGTTTGTACCTTCTCTGGGTGGGTGGAGGCTTACCCCACCAGGACTGAAAAGGCCCGAGAAGTTACCAAAGTTTTGCTGAGAGAGATTATCCCCAGATTTGGAATTCCAGTAGTAATAGGGTCAGACAATGGGCCCTCATTTGTGTCACAGATTACTCAGCAGTTGGCAAATGCCCTACAGATACAATGGAAACTACACACTGCATATAGACCTCAGAGTTCAGGGAAAGTTGAGCGAATGAACCGTACCTTGAAGGCCCAAATGTCTAAGCTTTGCCAGGAGACCCGCCTGAAGTGGCCCCAAGTGCTCCCAATAGAATACGCTCAGCTCCTGTGAAATCAACAGGATTCTCCCCTTTTGAGGTAGTGTATGGCAGACCCCCACCAATAGTGCAGGGAATTAAAGGAAGTTTAACCCAGATTGGTTCAGAAATAACCAGACAAGAACTTCTAGCTCTTAGTTTTGTTCTACAGACTCTACATGCGTGGATACAGGACCAGTTGCCCATCAACTTGACGGAACCAAGTTTATCTTCCTGTTTTATGTAAAACCGAGCAGCCTGTTGTTCTGGTCTTTGGTTATCTGTAAACCGCGCTGATTGTAAATAGCGCGGTATATAAAAAATTGTAATAAATAAATAAATAAATAACCCCTACATCCCTACAAGCCTGGTACCTCGGTGTGGATCAAGGATTGGAAGAAGACACCGCTGGAACCTCAATGGAAGGGACCATACACCGTCATCCTGTCTACCCCAACTGCAGTAAAGGTAGCAGAAATCGATTCCTGGATCCATCACAGCAGAGTCAAGCCAGCAGCCGTTACAGATTCCGAGCAGTGGACAGCAGTACAACATCCTGATGTACCCTTGCGACTCACCCTGAGACGGCAACCAGCGACCTAGACCCTTTTGGGATCATCCCAACAACCACAGTGCCTTGCAGTAGACAAGTCTTTCGAAGAGGATTGCTGTATCCAACACAGCAAGATTTGTTCTCACAAACTCCATGTGTGCGATTTTCATACACTAATTGATACTATATTGATTAACAATATTTAGAGCCAACTGTAGCTGATAAGTTGGCGTATGACGGACATTTTGAGGATCTTCAATCAACATTCAACACCCGTTGAATTGCTTCATTAGCAAACGGGACGGCGTTGTGCCAAGAAGAGGACGTTGAGGTCAAGATTTTCGAGTGAGGATTCAGAAGAACTCCAATCAACATGCATCTTTGTTTTTACTTTGTCCTGGTTGCTTGCCTGGGGGGCCTCGAACTGACTTATGCCCTGCCTCCATGTACTGCTTGCATTACTTCCACTCGAACTGGAATGAAAGTAACTCAGACTTTGCTCTATCATTCGTACTATACCTGTACTGGTAAAGTAACCCGGTGTATTTATAACACCACGGAACTGAATGTTTGTATCCAAGGTAATACTAAAGTATGCTTTAACCCGCATCAGAATCCATCCTATTATACTTTGGAGATACGATGGAATGATGCAGATGGAGCTTTGCTTAATGCTACACCCCCACTCACCGATCCCACACAGCCTGTTGTCCTATATTTTGATGCTTGCGATGCCATAAATAGAGATAGTCGTTCTAAATGTGCCAATTGGGAAAAATCTTACACTCATAATGACAAATATATGTGTCCGGAGGGAACCACTGGATGGGGAGAGTGGACAGGTAAAAGAGTCCTAGCATGGCTCTGGGACAGAGGGTGAAGCAGGTAGGTGCACAGGTGGTGTTCTCTTCAATCCTCCCTGATGAGGGTAAAGGCCAAGGCAGAGAGGCTCGCATCCTGGAGATGAATGCATGGCTGCGTGGATGGTGTCTTCGAGAGCGTTTTGGTTTCCTAGACCATGGGATGCTGTTCCAAGGGTTGCAGAGCAGAGATGGCATCCATCTGTCCAAGAAAGGTCAACACATCTTTGGTAGTAGACTGGCTAATCTACTGAAGAGGGCTTTAAACTAGATTCGTTGGGGATGGGTGAAGAAAGCCCCCAGGTAAGTGAAAGCCCCCAGGTAGGTGATACATTAAATACCTTTATGGAAATGGGTAACAGGGGTAACACATGGAAAGCAGTGTGTATTAATGCCCGTAGCATGGGAAATAAGATCCCTGAAGTTGAAGCTTTGGTGGGAGTGGCTGACTTGGATTTAGTGGCAGTTACAGAAACATGGTTCACAGAAAACCATGACTGGGATGTAACTATACCTGGCTATACTTTATTCAGAAAGGACAGGGTAGGAAGAAGGGGAGGAGGAGTGGCACTATATGTAAAAACTACTATTAAAGCTTTGGAATTACAGAGCTTAAAAGGGAGAGAGGAGGCATTGTGGGTTAAACTAGAAAGAGGGAAAGAGAAATCTATTTGCATTGGTGTGATATACAGACCTCCCTCACAAGAGGAAGAGGTGGACAGAGAGTTAATTGAAGACATACGCAGCATTGCTAGGAAAGGGGAAGTGCTACTGCTAGGAGATTTCAATATGCCAGATGTTGTTTGGCACATTCCTGCTGCAGTATCATCTAGAAGTAAGGAGATCCTGGATTCTCTACAGGGAGAACTATTCAGGCAATTGGTAACAGACCCCACACGTGAAGGGGCCATACTGGACTTGGTGCTTACCAATGGTGAGAGTGTTTCTGATGTTGTAGTGGGAGATCATTTTGCATCCAGTGACCACTAGATGGTGCGGTTCAGTATTAGGACTAGGGCTGTTAGAATCCATTCCAAGGTGAAGATCTTAGACTTTAGAAAGACTAACTTTGCGAAGATGGGCCAATACCTCAGGGAGTCGTTAGTGGGATGGGAACAGCTGGGGGATGTAGAAAAACAGTGGGCAAAACTGAAAGGGGGTATTTTAAAGGCAACCAACCTTTTTGTTAAAATGGTAAATAAAGGCAAAAGGAACAGGAGACCGCTATGGTTTTCGAAGGAAGTAGCTGAAAAAGAGGGAGGCCTTCATGAAATACAAAAGATCACAGAGAGAGGAAGACAGGCATCTGTATTTGGAAAAACTTAGAGAAGCTAGCAAAGTAGTCAAGAAGGCAAAGATTCAAAAGGAGGAGGAAATAGCCAATGCAATAAAATGGGGGGATAAGACATTTTTCAGATATATTAGTGAGAAGAGGAAGGGCAAAAGTGGTATTGTCAGACTCAAGGGTGCAGGGGGGGAATATGTAGAAGCTGATAAGGATAAAGCGGAATTGCTTAACAAATATTTTTGTTCTGTGTTCACAGATGAAGAACCAGGAGCAGGACCTCAGAAAACACCCACAAATAAGAACAGAAGCGAGGGACATCTTGAACAATTTTCAGAAGACTGTGTTCGTGAGAAACTATCTCAACTTAAAGTAGACAAAGCGCTGGGACCGGATGGGATACACCCTAGAATACTGAGGGAACTTGGGGACGTTCTAGCAACTCCACTGACTGACCTTTTCAATGCCTCGTTGGAGTCGGGAGTGGTGCCAAAGGACTGGAGAGAGGCTCATGTGGTGCCTTTACACAACAACGGCAGTAAGGATGTGGTTGAAAACTACAGGCCGGTTAGTTTAACTTCAGTGGTGAGTAAATTATTGGAAACGCTGCTGAAAGAGAAAATAGTGAGGTTTCTGGAGTCCAGCGGATTACAGGATCCGAGGCAGCATGGATTCACCAGAGGCAGGTCTTGTCAGACAAATCTGATCGATTTCTTTGACTGGGTGACCAGGGAGTTGGACCGAGGGAGAGCTCTAGATGTGGTGTATTTAGATTTTAGTAAAGCCTTTGACACTGTTCCTCACAGGCGACTTATAAACAAACTGAGCACCCTAGGGATGGACCCTAAAGTTACTGCTTGGGTTAGAAATTGGTTGGGTGGGAGGCGACAAAGAGTACAAGTAAATGGAGCTCACTCTGAGGGGAAGGATGTTACCAGTTGTGTGCCCCAGGGATTTGTCCTTGGTCCGATTCTTTTTAACATCTTTGTTAGTGATATAGCGGAAGGGCTGTTGCGTAAGGTTTGCCTCTTTGCGGATGATACCAAAATCTGTAATAGAGTAGACAACCAGGAAGGTGTAGATAACATGAGGAGGGATCTAGCTAAGCTTGAAGAATGGTCTAGAATTTGGCAGCTGGGATTTAATGTTAAAAAATGTAAGGTCATGCATTTGGGCTGCAGCAATCCAAGGGAGCAATACAGTATAGGAGGTGAAGTACTTTTCTCCACTAAAGAAGAGCGGGACCTAGGCGTGGTTGTGTCTGATGATCTTAAAGTAGCTAAACAGGTAGAAAAGGTGACGGCAAAAGCTAGAAGGATGCTTGGGTGCATACGGAGAGGAATGGCTAGCAGAAAAAAGGAGGTGATAATACCTCTGTATAAGTCTTTGGTGCGACCTCATTTGGAGTATGGTGTGCAATTCTGGAGACCGCACCTTCAAAAGGATGTGAACAGGATGGAGTCGGTGCAGAGGGTTGCTACTAAAATGATTAATGGCCTTCATTATAAAGCATATGAGGACAGACTTAAGGATCTTAATATGTACACCTTAGAGGAAAGGCGGGATAGAGGTGATATGATTGAGATGTTTAAATACCTCCGTGGCATAAATGTTCAGGGAGAGAGCCTCTTTCAATTGAAAGCAAGTTCTGCTACGAGGGACATGGGATGAGGGTGAAGGGAGATAGATTCAGGAGTGATATGCGGAAATATTTCTTTACGGAAAGAGTAGTGGATCCGTGGAATAGTCTCCCAGTGGAGGTGGTAGAGATGAGGACAGTAACTGAATTCAAAAAAGCATGGGACCAACACAGAGGATCTCTAAAGGTAGAAAGTGGACTGTTGTAGTTGTTGTTATGGAAGGACAGACTAGATGGGCCTTGTGGTCTTTTTCTGTCATCATGTTTCTATGTTTCAAACGAATATAGTACAGCCCCAGTTGCAGATTGCCCGAAATGGGAATGTGTTTTCTATGCTACATGGAAAACTGGTATGATAGAGAATATCAGGGACAATCGAATGGCTGCCTTAACTAAGCCATATGTGAAGAATATACAAAATTGTAAGAAAGGTGCCTGTAACCCATTAGAGTTGTTTATACGTAATCCTAGTGCATGGAAACAAGGATATAAATTTGGCCTACGAATTGCAGGATCTGGTTCAGATCCAGGAACCATTGTATATATAAGATTAAATACCCAAGCTCATCGATCATCCAGGTACCATATCCATAACACTTTCTATGAAACCATGCATGTGAATAAGTTTGACATCCCCCATCCCTCTCAGAACTTATTCCTGGAATTAGCTGGAGCAGTAGTATCTAGTCTCCATATTTCAGATTGTTACTTTTGTGGTGGGACACGAATGGGTGACCAGTGGCCATGGGAAGCCCAAGAATTGAATTTCTATGACTTATAATCATACTGAATTACATAAGACTACAAGCGAATGGGTATTGGCACACCCAATAGTTGGACGGCTTTGCTATGCCAGAACTGGACCTCAGTTCAGTCTGCAGGTGGGACAGCTGGTCTGTCTCAGCCAAAAGTTCTATAATGACACCACCAAACAGACGTCCTGGTGGTCAGGGGTTAATGCATCTGAACCCCCCAATCCATTAGCAAAATTCCCTGAGCTCGCCGACTTATGGACTAATCTTGCCCAGCCCCATGCCTGGCAAGCCTCACCTGGCTTGTATTGGATCTGTGGAACTCGAGCATATGCCCGACTCCCTATACACTGGGGAGGGGCGTGTGTCCTAGGGACCATTAGACCTTCTTTCTTCTTGTTACCCACAGAACATGGAGAACAATTAGGATACCCAGTATACACTAAGAGACAGAAGAGAGCAGCCCTACAGATAGGCAAGTGGCAGAAATGGGATGGCGATGATTGGCCACCTGAGAGAATAATTGCCTATTATGGACCTGCCAATTGGAACGAAGATGGCATGTGGGGCTATCGGACCCCTGTGTATATGATTAATCGTATTATCCGCTTACAAGCAGTAGTTGAATTAATAACTAATGAGACTAGCCAAGCACTCACACTTTTAGCTAGACAAAGCACACAAATGCGTACTGCCATATATCAGAATCGCTTAGCATTAGACTACTTATTGGCAGCTGAAGGAGGAGTATGTGTTAAACTGAATTTAACCAATTGCTGTTTAAAGATAGATGATAAAGGTCAAGTAGTTGAAGAGATTGCTGAAAATATGCGAAAACAAGCGTACGTGCCAGTACAGACTTGGCATGGTCTTAAGATTCCTAACTGGTTCGCCTCTATCTTCTCAGGTTTAGGAGGACTTACTACTTTCCTTATGCTCATATTAGTAATTATAGCTGTGTTTTTACTATTACCATGTATAATTCCATGTTGTATGCGTTCTATTAACAGTGCTATTGAAAACACAGTAGAGCGGAAAACTGCAACTAAGATTTTGGCCTTATGGCATCCTCGGCCTACTATATATGGTCGCAACCCGACCCCAGTATAATCGAATTAAGTGATTTAACTCTCACACCTTATTAAGTAATAGAGTGAGATTAATCAAAGGGGGGAATGTGGTAGGCGAAGGCCTATGATCCATGGTGTCTGAAATAAGCAGACAGGCCTAAACAGCTTGACCTGTAAATGAAGCCTGTGGAGAGGCCCAAAGGAATTACACATCCCCCAAAATGCTGCTACCATAGAACTGAAACTTAACTAAGCACAATTAAGCTTAGCTAGGCAGAATCGAAACTTAGAAAATATAGAAAAATAAGGTTTAATTGGTATTGATAAGAGAGTGAAGCTTCTGTGAAATTAATTAACTCTGCTGAAAGAAAGGTTACAGTGCCCTGCTTTCCCACATATTCCAGCTGGATAGCGACCTTGGAGGAGAGAAGTATCAAAGTTGGTGAACTGACCATTGTAATTGGGACTGAAAGGGGGTAAGCAGGTGCTGAGCCCAGTCGAGGGACATCATTGGATAGCCATATCGGTACCGGAACCAATAGAAGGTGTACGAGGGGTTACCGGGACCAATGAAAAGTTTGCCTATGTCTAGAATGGGAAAGAAAGCTATAAAAGTTGTTGTTTTACTAACAGCCATTGCTCAGCCATTTTGAATTTGATTCTGCTTGAGACTTGTGCACAAATAAATGATTTGGACCTTCTGAACAGACTCCTGGTATCATTGGTTTGTCTGCGCTCTGCTGCTACAGATACAATGAACTATAAAGAAGGGGGTTACCAGAGGGATTACTGCATAGTCAAATTGTGCTACAGGTCTTGCCTCCAACACCTCTACCGGGAAGAACTACATTAGATGGAAGCAGGATCCATGCAAGGATATGAGGCGTCCTAGGTGAACCTCATTCCTAGCACCACCCTGCTTCAGTCTCCACCCGCAGACCGACAACCGCATGGTGAAGTCTCCATCCGCATTGCTGTCTTTTCTACCCCTTCAGGCTATACAGCGACAGCAATACTTTTAAAATGTCACTGCGGTGCTTGCCTTCACCTTCAGCATTACGGTGCTATTTGTGATTCCATCCTCCTCCAATTCCACTTCTAACCCCATGCAAACAGGAAGTGAAATCAGCACAAACAGCACCACTGTGTTGGAGGTGACGGTAACTTCAGCACAGAGGTCCCGTTTTAAAAGTATCACCGCCACTGTACATACTGGAAATGGGGCAATAGTGGCAGACATAGAAGCTCTCAGACCATTGGCATTCTAAGTGACAGTCCTGGTGGGAAGAACTGATTTGTTGTATTACTTCAGATTAAACTTGGCCTTCATGTGTCACATCATGACCCCTTGTGATTTCCATTAGAGCTGAACCAAAATAACGCTTAATTAATGTTGGGAAATGTCAAAGCACATAGTTCAACTGCAGATTTTATTTAAATTATATAGTACTGCTATTCTGAAAAACAGGCAATGGCACCATCTGTCTATACTACATCCTTGATTCTAAGGCTAACAATCTCTTGTGGCTTTCACCACCTTTACAGTTTAATTATTTGTAGAAATTATTAAACATAATGCCTGTAAAAATACCAAAAGAGCTTCTGGAATACTGATTAACAGTTCAGGATTCCATGCTTGCACCAGGGCCGGCCCGTCCATTGAGCGAGAATGTTTTTTGCACAGGGCCCCGCGTTTCAGGGGGCCCCGCGCAAAAAACATTCTTTTCGAAAAGTAAAATTGAAAAAACAAAACAAAAACCTGTCTGCTGCCGCGGTCGGGGCCGCCGCGGCAGAATCGAGCGTGCCGCGGGGCCCCCCTGTGCACGGCAGAGCCTGCCCTCCCCTGTAGCAGCTCTCTCTTTGGAGCTGAAGTCAGACGCGCCGGCTTGCAGAGCGTGAGGGAGGAGTTTCTCCCTCGCTGCTCTGTTAAGCCCGCGGGGGCTGATGGGAAGTTCCCATCAGCCCCCGCGGGCTTAACAGAGCAGCGAGGGAGAAACTCTACTCTCGCGCTCTGCTCTGCAAGCCGGCGCGTCTGTCTTCAGCTCCAACGAGAGAGCTGCTACAGGGGAGGGCAGGCTCTGCCGTGCACAGGGGGGCCCCGCGGCACGCTCGAGTCTGCCGCGGCGGCCCCGACGGCGGCAGCAGACAGGTTTTCTTTTTATTTAATTTTCCCTGGGCTGGGCTGGGCTGGGCTGGGCTGGGGGGGGGGGTGTTGTTGGGGGGCTTAGGGGCTGGGCGGGGCGGGGGTGGGCGGGGGGGGGGTGGTTAGGACTGCTAATGGGCTGGGCTGGGCTGGGGGGGGGTTTGTTAGGACTGCTAATGGGCTGGGCTGGGGGGGGTTGTTAGGACTGCTAATGGGCTGGGCTGGGCTGGGGGGGGGGTTGTTAGGACTGCTAATGGCTGGGCTGGGCTGGGTTGTTAGGACTGCTAATGGGCTGGGGGGGTTGTTCGGACTGCTAATGGGCTGGGCTGGGTTGTTAGGACTGCTAATGGGCTGGGGGGGTTGTTAGGACTGCTAATGGCTGGGCTGGGCTGGGGGGGTTGTTAGGACTGCTAATGGGCTGGGGGGTTGTTAGGACTGCTAATGGAATGGGCTGGGCTGGGGGGGTTGTTAGGACTGCTGCTGGGCTGGGGGGGGTTGTTAGGACTGCTAATGGGCTGGGGGGGGTTGTTAGGACCGCTAATGGGCTGGGCTGGGGGTTGTTAGGACTGCTAATGGGCTGAGCTGGGGGGGGTGTTAGGACTGCTAATGGGCTGGGCTGGGCTGGGCTGGGGGGGGGGGTTGTTAGGACTGCTGGGGGTGGGGGTGGGTTGTTAGGACCGCTAATGGGCTGGGGGGGTTGTTAGGACCGCTAATGGGCTGGGGGGGGGGGTTGTTAGGACAGCTAATGGGCTGGGGCTGGGGCTGGGGGTGGGTTAGGACTGCTAATGGGCTGGGGGGGTGTTAGGACTGCTAATGGGCTTGGGGGTGGGGGTGGGTTAGGACTGCTAATGGGCTGGGGGGGTGGGGTTAGGACTTGAGGTGGGCTGATGGGGGGGGGTTTAGGACTGGCAATGGGCTGATGGGGTTAAGACTGGAAGTGGGCTGATGGGGGGGTTAGGAATGGTAATGGGTTATAGGGGGGGGCTTAAACTGAAAATGGGGTGATGGGGGGGTTAGGACTGGAAGTGGGTTGATGGGGGGCTAGGACTGGTAATGGGTTGGGTGGTTGCTATGACTGGAAATGGGCTGAGTGGAAGGGGAGGCTTGAACTGCAAATAGCTGATGGGGAGGGAGCTTGGAATGGAAATGGGCTGTGAGGGAAGGGAGCTAGGACTGAAAATGGGCTGATGGAGCAGCTAGGATAGGACTGGAAATGGGCTGTTGGGGGGAGCTAAGATTGGAAATGGGCTGTGGTGGGGGCTTGAATTGAAATGGACTCATGGAGGGGCTAGAACTGAAAGTAGGCTCATTGGGGGGGGGGGCTTGGACTGGAATTGGACTGAGTGGAGGGGAGCTATGATTTGACATGGGCTGATGATGGGGCTAGGAAATGACTAGAAATGGGCTGATGGGGGGCTAGGATTGGAAATGAGCTGATGAAGGGACTCAGACTGAAAATGGATGGGGGAGCTAGGACTGGAAATGGGTTAATGGTGGGCTAGGACTGGAAATGGGCTGATGCAGGGACTAGAAGGGAATGGATGCTGGGTGAGACTGGAACTAGAAGGGAGCTGATGTTGGGGGAGGATTAGAATGGGATGGGGCTGGGAGAGTAAAATGGAGAGGGGAAAAATATTTTGTGTGGGAGGGATGAAAAATCTACAATTGGCCTGGTATTGGGAGAGTAAGTGGGGATTGAGGATGGAGGGGTAAAATTTGTGTGGATGAAATAGGAATGAGGAAAGAGCAAAAGGAGAAAGATTAGTATGTTAAAGCAGATGTAGAGAGAGAGAATGGAAAAAAAAACTAGAAGAGAGAAGAAAGAACAAATGGACAGCAGACGATGGACAGTTAGCAGAAAACATGAAGAAACCAGAAGAAAGTGGCTGGAGCAATTGCAACTGAAAAAAAATGCACAAAAGGTAGAAATATCTCTTTATTTTGAATTTATTAACTGGAATATGAAACCTCTAGGAAATGTGCATCATTAACGTCTGTGCTTTGTTTGGTACAAGAGGAAATTAATTTATAGTTTTATTTCTACAGTGTTGTTGTACTTCCAAGTTTGGCTTTTGGGGTTCCCAGTTTAATTATTGCCTTCCTGTTTCTAAATTGTGATTCCTTGTTTGGTGATGGTCTATGTTCTGCATGTGTAACTGAGCTGATGTATTCTGTTTATGTAATTCCTATTTGACATTGCCACTTGTTCTCTTTCCCCAGTATTCTCTGAAATGTATTGGTTTAATATTTGCAGTGTTGCCTTTTGATAGGTAGGGTATGGTGCTTTGTGAGTCCTGGTAATGCTGTCAGGATACGGCGGGTTTGCTATGGGTTCTAAATGGGCAGCGTTTGTAGTAGTTCCTAATGTGCCTGGCGGTTGGCACTGGATTATAGTAATGTAGAAATCTTTTAGTCTTTCTTTATCCATACACTCATTAAGAGACATGTTTACTAAAAGTTAGTGTATGGTAACATTATGCAAATATTTATGCAAATAAGGCCCCTTATGCAAATGAGGCCCCGCACTGAGTCTCCGCACATGGCCCCGCACCCCCCTTGGGCCGCCCCTGGCTTGCACTAATCATAGTCATAGGAATTCTTGTTAAATTAGCTCTTTATGTATGAGCATACAGCATTTCCACTCAATTTAGCAGCTTCTGTATTTCCAAAAAGTTGAAATCCTTTTTTAATCTTATTTTCAACAAGAACTTCATCCCTGGCTCCCTCTCCCCCCCCCCCCCACCCCCTATTAGTTAATCTCCCTCCAATGCTGCCTTGAGTTTGCCCCCTAGTGTTGTCTCATTGCTATTCAAACGCAAAAACACGAGTCAAGAAAGTTTGTGACATAAGAACATAAGATATGCCATACTGGGTCAGACCAAGGTCCATCAAGCCCAGTATCCTGTTTCCAACAGTGGCCAATCTAGGTCATACGTACCTAGCAGTTTCCCCAAAAGACACATGTTCCACAATGCTTGTACTGGGTCAAGCATTGATATCCTGGGTCCCTTCTTAATAATGGTTTATGGACTTTTCCTCCAGGAACTTGTCCAAACCTTTTTTAAACCCAGCTACACTAACAGCCTTTACTACATCCTCTGGTAACAAATTCCAGAGTTTGATTACACGTTGAGTGAAAAAATATTTTCTTTTATTAGTCTTAAATAGTTTACCCTGTAGCTTCATTGCATGTCCCCTAGTCTTTCTATATTCTGATAACATAAACAATCGATCTAGATTTACCCGTTCCACTCTGTTCATTAATTTATAGACTTCTATCATATCTCCCCCTCAGCCGTCTCTTTTCCAGGTTAAAGAGCTCTAACCTTTTTAGCCTTTCTTCATAGGAGTATCCTTCCATCCCCTTTACCATTTTGGTGGCTCTTCTCTGAACCTTTTCTAATAACGCTATATCCTTTTTAAGATACGGTGACCAGAATTGCACACAATATTCAAGGTGCAGTCTCACCATGGAACGATATAGAGGCATTATAATATATTTTATTTTCCATTCCTTTCCTTATGATACCTAGCATTCTATTTGCTCTCTTGGCCACCGCTGCACAGTGGGCCGAGGGTTTTAACATGTTATCCACAATGACGCCTAAATCTTTTTCCTGGGTGGTGGTTCCTAATGTGGAACCTTGCATTGTGTAATCATAGTTTGGGTTGTTCTTCCCTAGGTGCATAACTTTGCACTTGTCCACATTAAATTTCATCTGCCATTTTGATGCCCAGTCTTCCAATTTATCAAGATCCTCTTGCAATTTTCCACAATCCTCTTGGGTTTTAACAACTTTAAATAGTTGTGTGTCATCGGCAAATTTGATAACCTCACTCGTTATTCCACTTTCCAGGTCATTTATGAATATGTCAAAAAGCAGCGGACCCAGCACAGATCCCTGGGGTACACCACTATTCACCTTTCTCCATTGGGAAAATTGCCCATTTAGCCCAACCCTTTGCTTTCTATCTTTTAACCAGTTCCTGATCCACAGGAGTACACTGCCTCCTATCCCATGACTCTTTAGTTTTGCCAAAAGTCTCTGATGAGGGACCTTGTCAAAGGCTTTCTAAAAGACCAGATACACGAAATCAACAGACTCACCTTTGTCCACCTGTTTATTCACACTTTCAAAAAAACATAACAGATTAGTAAGACAAGATCTTCCTTGTCTAAAGCCATGTTGGCTGCCTCCCATTAGGCCATGACTACCTACATGCTGAGTAATTTTATTCTTTATGATGGTTTCTACCATTTTTCCCGGTACTGATGTGAGGCTCACCGGTCTGTAGTTTCCCAGATCACCCCTGGAACCCTTTTTAAAAATTGCTGTTAAATTGGCTATCCTCCAGTCTTCAGGTATTAGAGATGATTTTAATGATAGTTCACAGATTACTAATAGCAGGTCTGCAGTCTCATATTTTAGTTCTTTCAACACCCTTGGATGTATGCCCTATGGCCCAGGTGATTTGCTACTCTTCAGTTTATCTAATAGTTGTAATACATCTTCCCGATGTATCGAAATTCTTCCGCACCTTTAAATACCACTTCAGTCATGGGTAACATCCCTACATCATCCTCAGTAAAGACCGAAGCAAAGAATTCATTCAGTCTCTCCGCTATCACCTTGTCGCCTCTTAGTGCCCCTTTAACTCCTCTATCATCTAATGGACCAACTGACTCTCTCACAGGTTTTTTGCTACGAATGTACTTGAAAAAAAATCTTTATTTTGCGTTTTTGCTTCCGCAACAAGCTTCTTCTCAAATTCTCCCTTTGCCTGCTTTATCAATGCCTTGCATTTGACTTGCCAGTGCTTGTGCTGTTTCCAGGTTTCATCGTTTGGCTCCTTTTTCCATTTCCTGAAATATGTTTTTTGGCAACAGCCTCTCTGACCTCACCTTTAAACCATGCTGACAGTTTTTTGGACTTCCTTCCACTTTTCTTAAAGCGTGGAATACAGCTGGTCTGGGCTTCCAAGATAGTATTTTTCAACAACACCCAAGCTTGATGTAAGCCTTTAACCTTTGCACCTGCTCCTTTTAGTTTTTTCTTAACTATTTTCCTCATTTTATCATAGTCTCCCTTTCAAAAGTTAAAAGGATTTCCTTACTATCCCTCCTCCACTAATTAAATCAAAGGCGATCATGCTATGATCACTATTGCCAAGCGGCCCCAACACTCTTATCTCTTGCACTAGATCTGGTGTTCCACTAAGGACTAGGTCTAATATGGCTTCCCCTCTGGTCGGTTCATGAACCTGCTGCTCCAAGAATCAGTCATTTATGTCATCTAGGAACATTATCTCCCTAGCATGTCCTGCCGTGACACTGACCCAATCAATACCGGGGTAATTGAAATCACCCATTATTATTACTGCGCTGTAACTTTTGTTAGCTTCCTTGATTTCTTTGAGCATTTCATCATCCATTTGTTCATTCTGGCCAGGCAGTCGATAGTACACCCCCACTGCCATCGCCTTCCCCTTTTTACATGGAATTTCAATCCATAGAGATTCTACAGCAAATTTTGTTTCCTGCAAAACTTTAATCCTTTCTGACTCAATGCCCTCTCTAACAAAGCGCAACCCCTCCACCAATTTGATCAGCTCTATCATTATTATATAGTTTGCACTCAGGTATCACAGTGTCCCACTGGTTGTCCTCCTTCCACCATGTCTCTGATATTCCAATCATATCTAACCTCTCATTTAGTGCTATATATTCTAACTCTCCCATCTTATTTTTTAGACTTCTAGCATTTGCATACAAGCATTTTAGAGAATGTATTTTATTCATATTAATTTGGCTATTAGTAGACATGGGTAATTTGGGATCTTCAAGCTCTGTCTGCTCCATACCCGAGGGCATTTGGGCTACTTTACTCTTTTTTGGAACCTCTCTGCTTTTGGTAGTATCCTTCAAGGATACATTCTTCTGAACCATCCGCTCTTGGGCGACTGTCGGCTTTCCCCTATTATCTAGTTTAAGAGCTGCTCTATCTCCTTTTTAAAGGTTAATGCCAGCAGCCTGGTTCCATCCCGGTTAAGGTGAAGCCCATCCCTTCGGAAGAGCCCCTCCTTTCCCCAGAATGTTCCCAAGTTCCTAACAATCCAAAACCCTCATCTCTGCACCATTGTCTCATCCACGCATTGAGACTCTGGAGCTCTGCCTGCCTTTTGGGTCCTGCACTTGGAACGGGAAGCATTTCGGAGAACGCTTCCCTGCAAGTTCTGGATTTCAACTTCCTACCTAAAAGCCTAAATTTAGCCTCCAGAACCTCCTTACCACATTTTCCTATGTCAATGGTACTGACATGTACCAAGACAGCAGACTCCTCCCCAGCACTATCTAAAACCTTATCTAGGTGGTGCGTGAGGTCCGCTACCTTCGCTCCAGGCAGGCATGTTACCAGGCGATCCTCACGTCCACCAGCCACCCAGCTATCTACATGCCTAATGATCGAATCACCAACTATAACGGCTGTCCTAACCCTTCCCTCATGGGCAGTGAAAGCCAGTACTAAGATCAGTCTGTTAATATGAGGATACACTAAAACAATATTCTCTAGAACAGAGGAGTAAATACAGTCATGAAAGTTAACATGTGAAGGGTAATTTTATAACCAGGCACTAATATCAAGCACTTAGAACATGCCTGTCTTAAGTCTATTTTATAAAATGGGAAATAGATGTCTGAAACACCTGCTAAAATCTAGGAGCAAGCACTTACCCCAGCTCTACTGTAGAGATGGTGTAAATGCACATGCCTAGATTTTTGAAGAACATAGATAAGTTACAGTACTTCATAACTTATGCGTGTAGATTTGGAGTCCACCCAAGCTCCACCTCTATGTACATCCAACCCGAAAGTATGCGTCAATGGGCAAAATAGTGATTGGCTAAAGTACACATGTAAATCATTGAAAAAAAGATGTGCTTTTAAGGTGCATAACTATTTGTCAGTGCTAAATTTTACATATTTAAGATGAATTGAAATAATAATGTGCTAATGAAGTAGCACATGGCTAAGTATCATTTGCCAAATGGAGTGAACAATGCACCAACATTGAGAAGGATAATTTACCTATAAAACATGTAATATATCACTGTAACCAAAAACGTATTGGTCTTGTTGTTTTGGAGGTCTCAAGTAAAAA
This sequence comes from Ichthyophis bannanicus, assembly GCA_033557465.1. Classification (NCBI taxonomy): domain Eukaryota; kingdom Metazoa; phylum Chordata; class Amphibia; order Gymnophiona; family Ichthyophiidae; genus Ichthyophis; species Ichthyophis bannanicus. The sequence continues at coordinate 430,809,713 of CM066034.1, read as the reverse complement.
TCTCATTCACAGCTTTGAGAGTTTTTCAGGTGTTTGGGAACACTACAGTACCGGTACTCTAGTGACTAATGGACCAGAAGGCCTGTAATCTAGTTCTTCTTTAATGCTGCTCTCCATCAAGTCAAGACATGTCAATAGAGGGTGCAGAAATGTCACCTGAACTTGCTTCCCTCCAGTGACTGTAAAAGCTATCATTGTGGCATACCACTCCCTCTGTATTTCACCACAAATATTGGGCCTTATTGACCCTGTTCCCTGAGTTCATAATAATTCCCATCACATACCTTAACATGATAATGGGCATCCAGTAGGATGTTAGCTGGCTTCAGGTCCAGATGTAGTAATGGTGGTGACATGCAATGCAGGAAATTCATTCCCACTGCAGTCTCATGAATGATACGAAAGCGTAATTCCCATGGCAAAGGCTCAGATGCGAGGAGCTTCTCTAGTGACCCTGTTTCCATGTATTCCATGACCAAGCCAACAGGTTCTCTGCAGATTCCATACACAGGAAGAATATAGCGGAACTTGGCCATTTCCATTTTCTTGGCCTCATCCAGCAGCTCTATACGCTCCCTAGAAATAAACACAACCCAAACAGGATTAGAAGTGCCATCCCATATACTTCAAAGCAGGTGCTGATATATTTTAGACAAGACTCATTCTTTGCTTCTAGGATTCTTCCTACATCTGCTGTTCCCAATTTGACAAGAGCATGCAACAATATATTTTAGAGAACATAAGAACATAATCACCATACTGAATCAGAGAAAAGGTCTATTAAGTCCAGTGTCCTGCTTCCAACTGTGGCTAATCCAGGTCACAAGTATCTGGCAGAATCCTAAAAAAAGTAGCCAAATTCCAGGCTGCTTGTCCCTAAGGATATCTTACAGCAGTAAAACATAGTACTGATGGCTGTAGGGATATATTGCAGCTGTGAGACACAGAAGAGGTATTTATAAACACAGTAATGCGTTTACCACATTCAGTAAACAAAGCTGCTATACACAGCCAGAGTACTTGTGAACTGGATATCACACAGGCACCCCACCTCCACGCCTGCTTACTACTACTGTTTACCATTTGTAGAGCACTACAAGGCATACGCTGCACTCCGCATATAGATGTATAAGATACAGTCCCTCTCACGTGCACACAAACAACCGATTTGGTCACCCTATCTTTGCACCATACACACAAACACACGTACCTCAGTCCTGCATGCTACTTACTCAAAACAACCCATCACCACATCCCATGCACAGATAAGCATATCACCGCTGCATACCACACACACAGAGAGACATTTGCTATCTGAAGCTATTACTGTTGTTGCCTACATATTTCTGTCTAAAGATGCCATGTTGGATCTCTGACGCAGGTCTCACAAGACTTGAGAACAAGAGACTGGTACATGAGACAATGGGGGAGGGGAGCACAAGGAATTAACAAGCACAGGCTCCTAATATTTTGGCCTGGCTCCTAAAACCACACAATTTGTCAAGGCCTGACAGAGAGACACAGAATATGATGGCAGCTAAGGACCATAAGCCTCATCTAGTCTAACTAGTTTCATTACTGGTGCAATAAGAATATAAGAACATAAAATATGCCATATTGGGTCAGACCAAGGTCCATCAAGCCCAGTATCCTGTTTCCAACAGTGGCCAATCTAGGTCATACGTATCTAGCAATTTCCTCAAAAGACACAGGTTCCACAATGCTTGTATTGGGTCAGGCATTGATATCCTGGGTCCCTTTTTAATAATGGTTTATGGACCTTTCCTCCAGAAACTTGTCCAACCCTCTTTAAACCCAGCTACACTAACAGCCTTTACTACATCCTCCGGTAACAAATTTCAGAGTTTGATTACACGTTGAGTGAAAAAATATTTTTTCTTATTTGTCTTAAATACAGTAGTTTATCCTGTAGCTTCATTGCATGTCCCCTAGTTTTTCTATATTCTGATAATGTAAACAATCGATCTATGTTTACCCATTCCACTCTGTTCATTAATTTATAGACTTCTATCATATCTCCCCTCAGCCGTCTTTTTCCAGGTTAAAGAGCCCTAACCTTTTTAGCCTTTCTTCATAGGGGTATCATTCCATCCCCTTTAACATTTTGGTGGCTCTTCTCTGAACCTTTTCTTTATCTTTATTCGCATGATTTGATAAACCGCCCAAGCCGGGGCATCAGGGCGGTGTACAATACAAAAAAGCAATGGCTACAGAGAAAACAAAGTCAGAAAAGGAACGCCAATAATGACAGGACAGAGAGGGACAGATATAACGCTATATCCTTATTAAGATACGGCGACCAGAACTGCACACAATATTCAAGGTGCGGTCGCACCATGGAACGATACAGAGGCATTATAATATCCTTTGTTTGATTTTCCACTCCTTTCCTTATGATACCTAGCATTCTATTTGTTCTTGGCTACCGCTGCACACTTGGCAGAGGGTTTTAACATGTTGTCCACAATGACGCCTAGATCTTTTTCCTAGGTGGTGGCTCCTAATGTGGAACCTTGCTTTGTGTAACCATAGTTTGGGTCGTTCTTCCCTAGGTGCATAACTTTGTACTTATCCACATAAAATTTCATCTGCCATTTTGATGCCCAGTCTTCCAATTTATCAAGATCCTCTTGCAATTTTCCACAATCCTCATGGGTTTTAACAACTTTAAATAGTTTTGTGTCATCTGCAAATTTGATAACCTCACTCATTCCCTTTTCCAGGTCATTTATGAATATGTCAAAAAATAGCGGACCCAGCACAGATCCCTGGGGTACACCACTATTCACCTTTCTCTTTTGGGAAAATTGGCCATTTAGCCCTACCCTCTGCTTTCTATCTTTTAATCAGTTCCTGATCCACAACAATACACTGCCTCCTATCCCATGACTCTTTAGTTTTGCCAAATGTCTCTGATGAGGTACCTTGTCAAAGGCTTTCTGAAAGTCCAAATACACTATATCATCCGACTTACCTTTGTCTACCTGTTTATTCACACCTTCAAAAAAACATAACAGATTAGTAAGACAAGATCTTCCTTGTCTAAAGCCATGTTGGCTGTCTCCCATTAAGCCATGACTATTTACATGTTCAGCAATTTTGTTCTTTATGATGGTTTCTACCATTTTTCCCGGTACTGACGTCAGACTCACCAGTCTGTAGTTGCCCGGATCACCCCTGGAACCCTTTTTAAAAATTGGTGTTACGTTGGCCATCCTCCAATCTTCAGGTATTACAGATGATTTTAATGATAGTTCACAGATTTAGCAGGTCTGCAATCTCATATTTCAGTTCTTTCAACACCCTTGGATGTATATCATCCGGTTCAGATGATTTGCTATTTTTCAGTTTATCAAATAGTTGCAATACATCTTTCCGATGTATCGATATTTCCTTCAATTCTTCCGCACCTTAAAATACTACTTCAATCATGGGTAACATCCCTATATCAATGCTATAAACTCTTGTTGATCTCTGGTTTCCTTTTTTGTACTATCAAGGATTTTCTGGGTTTATCCAAGAATGATGGGGTGGGGGAGGAGAGAATGTGTATGCTGTTGAGATTTACATTAGAAAATGGTCAGGAGAGCTATATGCAAGTCCGGAGAAGGGCTGATGTAATATCTTTTCATGGAGTAGAGCTAATGTAATGTGTTTTCATAGTGGTCAAAGAAATAGAACCGGTGAAAGACCAGACCATATACACAATAATGATCTTCAGTAGAAATTTTATTGAAAGGACTCAACTTGGCCAAGTTTACAAGATTGTGAGTAGGCTACAGTATTAGAGTGATTGTGACATTGTTTTTAGAAAACAATATACACAAGATTCCATCTTCTTCTACATTCTGTTTCCCTTTTCCCTCCCCCCTGCCTTTCCTTCCCCCTTCATTTTCATTTTCCCCTTCCTCTTTTTTTCCTCTTCCCCTCCTTATTTTTTTTAAATAGCATGTATTTTTAAGTGCTTTTGCTTTTTATATTTTGTTGCCCATGTTTTTATTTTAGTCTATATCTTTTATCGTATTGTTCCTCCAAATATTGCTGATTTTATGCTTTTTGGTCTTTTAGATATTTTATGTATATCCGAGATACTGACGTTGATATTTCTGAAGTAAATTGGTAAAAGTCTATTTTATGTGAGTATATTTAATGAAGGATTAGTGCATAGTTATAATTTATCGATTTCCAATTTCTGCTTTTCACTTTTTAATTTTAAAGTTTTTGAGAGAAGCAAGAAATTCATTTTTACTACATCACTGGTATACTAACATTTAAAATAATCAGGTTGGCCGTGCTCTGTTTTTTCTGGTTTTAAGTTCATTACTTTTAAATCCCCTAAGTATACAATGAGGCTAGAGAAAACAGACCAGTTTTACATAACATGGAACTTTTTTTGTATCATATATGGTCATTGTATATATTTTTTATGTAATGTTTTAATTTTATCTGTTAATGACTTTTGTGTATATGATATGTAGACCCCTGATGCAGGTGCTTTTGCCGAAACTTGGCCAAGTCGAGTCCTTTCAATAAAAGTTCTACTGAAGATCATTACTGTGTCTTCCTCCGGTTCTATTTCTTTGCCTTTGGACTTGGTTACTACAGAGGTTCCCTTCTCTTCCTTTCTGAAACCTTCCTCCAATAGGGAAGAGGTGACAAACTACAGGCCGGTATGCCTTACCTCTGTGGCAGGAAAAGTAGCATAGGTACTACTAAAAGAAATTATAGTGAACTTTCTAGAATCCAGTGGGTTGCATGATCAGAGTCAAGTTGATTTTACTAAAAGACAATCATGGCAAAGAAATTTGATTAAGTTCTTTGACTGGGTGACGAGGGCATGCGATGAATGTGATCTACCTAGATTTTAGTAAAGCCTTTGATACTTTTCCTCATAGAAGGCTTAACCAAACCAAAAGGAGAAGAAGGTATCCGCAAAGTGGCAAAAAAAGCAGAAGCGGAACACCAGAAACCAGGCCCGACACAGAGAAAATAGTAATATATGCAAAAATGCTTTATTGGTAGACCCAACTAAAACGTTTCGGCCTGAGGCCTTCTTCAGGGTTCTAAAACAAAATAAAATAACAATTAAAGCTATACATACACAACACATAATACATACAAAATATAAAATTATACATACATAATACAGCCATATGTGAATGCAGATGTAAAATTGTGCATACTAACAATAGAAAAAATTGTATCAGCACATGTATATATAAGCTCAATATGAGTTTGATATAAGTATATGTATATAAAAGAACTAAACATAAAAGCAAATACATTACCACAAAGGGAAAACACACAACGTATAAGAGGGGCAAGCAACTCTTCCCAATCTGCATAAAATAAAGAAGAACATAAGAACTTTTTATTGGAGTGACAAAAATTCCCCAATTAGAAAGTAAAAAACTTAAAAAGGCAATGCAGTGACCATAAAAAGATTTTAAAATGAACAGCAAAAAAATAAATAAATAAAATATAATTCTAGAGAGTGGATTTCATATATAAAGGTGACGTCTAAAAAATATCCACACAAGTGTAAAACATAATACATCCATATTAAAACGCAAATATGAGACTGTACGTATTGGTAATAAAAATACTATCAGCACATGTGACTATAGGCCCAATATGAGTTAAGTTTAGGTATATGTGTAGAAGAACAGGACATAAAGGAATACATAACCACAAGAAAAAACAAACAAAGAAAAAAACGTGTAAAACGAAAAAGCCACTCTTACCAATTTGCATAAGTTAAAAGACAACATAAAAACTTGAGAGAAAGCAAAGTCCCCAAATAAAAGATTGAACAGCAAAGATGAATAAGAACATAATTCTAAAAAGGGTATCTCATAAATCAAGTGACATCTAAAAATGTATCCACACGAATGTGATAAACTTTGGGACTCTACAAAACCTTAAAATGCCTGACTATAACAGGTTATGCAATCTTAGTGAATAAACGTAGAGAGAAGAAAACAAAAAAGGCTAAAAACTGAAGAAGCTATCCGATAATATTGATGAACAGATGAATAATTATACAACTATATACAGCTTAATTAAGGTATTGGAAAAACCACCACTTGACAGAAATGAACTAAATATAAACATTTTTGACTAGCGGGGGAACAAGATACCGTAATCAGGAGACACCACATAAATGCAAGGGAAAACATACTATAACGATAAACAATGTGGACCAAGCAAAACAAAAAAGAGAATGTATAACCAACCGAAGTTAAATCAAGCGGAAGGAGAGGGCTGTATCATCATAGTATCTTAAACAAGTAAACATAAGTGGTACTGGACAGACCAAATTTGTGTTCACGGCCAAAAGACCCACCACAGCCATAATTCCAAACTTTAAGCAAGAGCTGTCACATACACACGAAAGCAAATTGTGTTCTGCAACAAAGAAAAAGAAAGAGAGACCAGTGTATAAGAGAGCCAATAGTTCGGACCAGGCATCGAGGAACCAAAAATAATACCAGTGCAAAAAACAGAACAAAAAAGTAACCTTATCACAGTGTGATCTCCGATAAAAACGTATTTAATTAATGGCGAACATAATTGCCATTGTGTACGGTTCACACTAGAAAACAGAAAAGAATCACTTTTTTTATATAAAATGCTGTTTGGTTTCAGACGAACACGTTTGCTATTGTATGCACGGCAGGACACAACAACAACCTCACTTAGAACTCCGCGATCAGAAAAAGAAACATATAAAAGAAAGGGTGGGGCTTCTACAGGACAGAGACGGCAAGGTAACACAATTATACTTATAAAATAAGAAAAAAAGACAAGAGTGCTAATATATTGATAAAAAACATGACAAGGGAACATATATAATAAAAAGTATAATAAAAGTGTCAAGTGGGAATATCTACATCATGTGCATGTATGGAAGGGTATGATAAATAATAGCAATTTAAGTTAATGAAATAAATATGTAAAAGAATAAAACATAATGGTACAGACACACCCACAGAGGTGAGCATATTAAATCACAGAAAAACATAGTATTCAATCTCTTTATTTAACCCTTTTGGGACCACTGTATCAAATAGGAAAATGTATCTCTGTTCCTCTTGGATTAACCTACGGTCACGGTCCCCACCCCGAGGGGGGTTGTTGATTTGCTTAACAACAAAAAACTTTATATCATCAAGAGTATGTTGTAATGAGGACCAATGTTCTACCAAGGGGGCTATCATAATTTTTCTTTTAATGCAGCTCTTGTGTTCTTGAATGCGTGTCTTGATTGGTCGGATGGTTTTACCAACATATAAAAGGGGGCAAGGGCAAATAATGACATATACTACATGCATAGAGGTACAGTCAGTTCTAGTGTGCAGCTTGTATTGTACATGAGTGACAGGGTGTGAGAAGACAGATAGGGTAATAGTATGCTTACAAACCGAGCAATTGTTACATTTAAAATGTCCTTTCTCTCTAGAAATAAAATTTGAGCACTGGGGCATATAAGAGGAGACTAATTTGTCGGCCAAATGATGTCCTCTATTATAAGCAATGGTAAGACGCTGATTAGAGAAACAGGGGCTAGTTTGGAGGATGTGCCAATGAGCCTTTAGAATTTTCTGTATCCTCCACGAAAGATGTGAAAACTTAAGTACACAGACAAACTTATCATCTGAAGGTCTTTCTTTTGGTAAGAGTAATTCCTGTCTATTAGAGGCACAGGCCTGACGGAAACCTTTAGTAATGCAATCCATTGGATAGCCTCTAACTTGGATAGCCACCCATGGCTGTGGTGGGTCTTTTGGCCGTGAACACAAATTTGGTCTGTCCAGTACCACTTATGTTTACTTGTTTAAGATACTATGATGATACAGCCCTCTCCTTCCGCTTGATTTAACTTCGGTTGGTTATACATTCTCTTTTTTGTTTTGCTTGGTCCACATTGTTTATCGTTATAGTATGTTTTCCCTTGCATTTATGTGGTGTCTCCTGATTACGGTATCTTGTTCCCCCGCTAGTCAAAAATGTTTATATTTAGTTCATTTCTTTCAAGTGGCGTTTTTTCCAATACTTTAATTAAGCTGTATATAGTTGTATAATTATTCATCAATATTATCGGATAGCTTCTTCAGTTTTTAGCCTTTTTTGTTTTCTTCTCTCTACGTTTATTCGCTAAGATTGCATAACCTCTTATAGTCAGGCATTTTAAGGTTTTGTAGAGTCCCAAAGTTTATCACATTCGTGTGGATACATTTTTAGATGTCACTTGATTTATGAGATACCCTTTTTAGAATTATGTTCTTATTCATCTTTGCTGTTCATTCTTTTATTTGGGGACTCTGCTTTCTGTCAAGTTTTTATGTTGTCTTTTAACTTATGCAAATTGGTAAGAGTGGCTTTTTCGTTTTACACGTTGGTTTTTTCCTTGTTTGTTTTTTCTTGTGGTTATGTATTCCTTTATGTCCTGTTCTTCTACACATATTCCTAAACGTAACTCATATCGGGCCTATAGTCACATGTGCTGATAGTATTTTTATTACCAATACGTACAGTCTCATATGCGGAGTGGAGGAGTGGCCTAGTGGTTGGGGCAAGGTACTTCAGGCTGGAAGGTCGGGGGTTCAAATCCCACTAGAGGACAGCAACCTTGGGCCGGAAGGACTGGGGTTTCTAGTCCCACAGGTGCTCCTTGTGGTCTTGTGCAAGCCACTTAACCCTCCATAGCCCATATTCCCTGTAAAATAGTTATCTCCAAGTTATAATGCCCTGTTCAATGTAATTTCAGTTTGTTCAATGCAGAATAGCACAGTATATAACAGAATGTAAATAAATAAAATATTTGCGTTTTAATATGGGTGTATTATGTTTTACACTTGTGTCGATATTTTTTAGACGTCATCTTATATATGAACATGTAAATAGTTACCCTATGTGGTCCAAGTTCTAACTCCTGTTATAATGTAAACTCAAACAGTCTTGACTGCACTGAGCTCTCGTTGTTGAATGTAAACCGCACTGATAACAAATAGCGCGGTATATAAGAATTGTTAAATAAATAGAAATTACACTTACCTGGTAATTGTAGTTCCTGGAGGGTCCAGTTTAGTCCTCCACATCAGGGTAGTGCACCTCCTCCTGCAGCAAGGAGACTGGACCAATCAAATCCTTTCCCTGTGAGGATGTATACCGCTGGAGCTCCCATCAGCCCCCCAGTGAACTGTTAACAAGCAAACCTAAATGAATAATATGTAGGTATAACAGAAGGAAGACCCCTCCCCAAAATAACTCGACTCCTTCCCCAAACGAGGGAGCCGTAACTGTGCACATCGCGTCCACTTGGACCACTGAATGAAAGAAAGGCACTGCCACACCATCAAAGAAAAAGAATCAACGAGGAAAAGAGAGCGGAGAACCCCGAACTCGAGGGACCCCAGATAAAGCGCTTAACCAGCTCTCTCTCACACCGTATCTTAGCGCGCCGAATGGAAAGGAAGAATCTCTCGGGAGGGATTGAGGACTAAACTGGACCCTCCAGGAACTACAATTACCAGGTAAGTGTAATTTCTATTTCCTGAGCGGTCCTCCAGTTTAGTCCTCCACATCAGGGATGTAACAGAGCAGTATCTAACGGGAGGGACCAACCCAACCGGCGCGCAGAACCGCCGAACCAAAGCTAGAATCTCTGGATGCCAGCACATCCAGCTGGTAATGCTTACTAAAGGCATGGAGCGACGACCGAGTAGCCGCTCTGCAAATGTCCACCAGCGGAACCAAACAGTGCTCCGCCCATGACGTCGCCTGCGCCCGAGTGGAATGGGCCCGCAAGCCCAACGGAACTGCACGGCCATGTAAAATATATGCCGACGCAATTGCCTCCTTAATCCATCTAGCAATGGAAGACCTTGCCGCAGTCTCTCCCTTTCGCTTACCACCAAACAGGACGAACAGGCGGTCCGTCTTACGAACCGACTCGGTAGCTCTGAGGTATTGGCGGAGCACCCGCCGAATGTCCAGACGATGCAACCCGTCAGACGCGTCCGACTCCCGGGAGTCAAAGACCGGGAGAAAAACGGCTTGATTCAAATGAAAGGGAGAAACCACCTTAGGAAGAAAGGAAGGAACAGGATGCAAGACTACTCTGTCTTTAGAGAACGATAAGAATGGCTCCCGACACGAAAGCGCCTGCAACTCCGAGATACGTCGAGCCGAACAGATGGCCACCAAGAACACAGTCTTCAACGTGAGATCCTTGAGGGACGCAAGGCAAAGAGGCTCAAAAGGCTTCTGAACCAAGGTTTGTAACACCAAATTCAAATCCCATGGAGGAATCGTAACCCTGAGAGAAGGACGCAGCCGAAGCACGGCCCTCAGAAAACGTTGCACATCCGCGTGAGTTCCCAGAGGAACCCCAAAGACCTTACCCCTGTAACACGCTAGGGCCGCCAATTGCACTTTCAAAGAACTTGCAGCAAGACCCTTGTCAAAACCGTCTTGCAAAAAACTGAGAATGGCCGGAACTGAAGCCGTCGAGGCCCAGAGATCGTGCCGCGAACACCAATCTTCAAAAATTCGCCATACGCACACATACGTGAGCGAAGTAGATGCTTTGCGCGCCCGAAGAAGAGTGGCAATAACAGCTGAAGAATAACCTTTCCGCCTCAACCTAGTCCTTTCAATGGCCATACCGTAAGCGAGAATCGATCCACCTGCGGCATCCATAGCGGCCCCTGAATCAAGAGGTCCTGCAAGAGCGGCAACCGCCATGGAACCCCATCGAGGAGTCGAATCAGATCCGCATACCACGTACGTCTGGGCCAATCCGGAGCCACTAGAAGAACTTTTCCCCGATGCGCCTCTATGCGCTGAACCACTCGACCGATCAATGCCCACGGAGGAAAGACATAGATGAGGCCGGAAGTTGGCCATGGGTGAATGAGAGCGTCTATGCCCTCGGACATGGGTTCTCTCCGCCTGCTGAAGAACCGAGAGGTCTTGGCCGACAGAAAAGTCGCCATGAGATCCATGATCGGCGGCCCCCATCTGCGGACTATTTGTGCATACACCTGCGGGTGGAGCTCCCACTCCCCGGCATCCACCTGCACCCTGCTGAGGAAATCCGCCATCACATTCTCCTTTCCGGCGATATGTACCGCCGAAATGGCTAGAAGTCGAGGTTCCACCCACTGGAACAACATGTCGGCCTCTTCCTCCATCGCTCTGCTTCCGGTGCCGCCCTGACGATTGAGATATGCCACCGTAGCCGAGTTGTCTGAGAGAATCCGCACCGCCTGGCCGACCACTGAGGATTCGAACGCCAGAAGCGCCCACCACACCACCCACAACTCGAGGCGGTTGATCAACCAAGAGGCCTCCAGGAGTGACCATTTCCCCTGTGCGAAACGACTGTCGCAATGGGCTCCCCAGCCCGCCAGGCTCACATCCGTTATCACCGGCATCCAGACCGGCTGCTCTAGAGGAACTCCCGCTAGCAACGCCTTTGAGCTCAGCCACCATCGTAATGACTGCCGCACCCGCCTCGGACAAGGCAGCCGGCGGCTCAGGGAATCCGTTTGGTTCGACCAACGCTGCAACAGGGCTCGTTGTAACGGACGCATGTGAAACCTGGCCCAGGGGACTACATCTAGAGTCGCCGCCATCGTTCTCAAGACGCGAAGGTACCACCACGCCGACGGTGCCGGGAACGCTAAAAATTTGCGAACCAGAAGGCGCAAAGCATGAGCTCGGCGGTCCAGCAGAAACACCAGTCCTTGCGCCATATCGAAACGAACCCCGAGATATTCGAGGGACTGAGTCGGCACAAAATGGCTCTTCTTCTCGTTGACCACCCAACCGAGACTCCGCAGCAGAGTAACGACTCTGCCCGTGGCTTGCAAACTCTCCCGCTCGGTCTTTGCTCGGATTAACCAATCGTCGAGATAAGGGTGAACCAAAACACCTTCCTTCCGCAACGCCGCCGTGACCACCACCATGACCTTGGTGAAAACACGGGGCGCTGTGGCCAGGTCGAACGGCAACGCTTGAAACTGGTAATGACCCCAAGGAAGGGCGAACCGCAGGAACCTTTGATGAGCTGCTCTGATAGGAATGTTGCCAGTAGCCAATGTTATCACTTTGCCAATAACTAATGTACTGTTGCCAGTAGCCACTATTTTTACTGTTGCCAGTAGCCACTATTATTAGTCAACATCTGTTAGACCACTATGTGACTATTTCTCAACAATTCCTATTAGAAATCACCTCTTGCTGTAATACTTTATTTGTATAATCATTATACCATCCCAACCATCACTTTAATGTGATCCTCAGTAGGTCCTAGCTTTTCAGACCTTCTAGCATAGCCCATTGTATTTAAACAAGCAACTTTTGCTGTTTACTGCTTACTGTGCCTGTAACTTAAATTGCATATCAACTCTATCAATCTGCTGCACTACCTACTGTATGCTCATAGCCAGTGATAGTCTATCTACTCCATTATTTAAGTGCTATACCCACTGTGTTGCAATCTCATCTATTAGAAACAACATATCCCACAATCACTTAGACTACCATTGATACCTCTCAGATTGTCTTACAAGATATATTTATACACCACAACGAAAAGTCCAGCTTGAAGACATCCCTTAGAAACCCTCTACCCTAAATTCAACAGCAAGTTAAAATGACTCCCACTATCACTGCCTCATTCAGCATCCTACTTCTCATTCTAGGATGGATAACTGAATCCCTTGCATTATCACACGCACCACAACAAATTCCAATCCTACAAAGACACACCCATAGACAGGCAGAAGCCCCATATCCTCCCTTGAGAGTTGATACACAACCACGGCACTCACACTTGTTACACATAGCTCTCCAAAATACCAAGAAAATCAAGCAACCGGAACCCCCTCAAGCGCTAAACTGTGCCCTTATCAATGCTCGGTCAGTCCGTAAGAAATGGCCAATCGTTACTGATTTAATATCTACTTATAACCTGGATATTCTCATGATAACTGAAACCTGGTTATCTGACACAGATAACATAATCATCAACCAACTCATACCCAACAACGTCTCCATCCACTCCCGCCATAGAAAGAACAAAAGAGGAGGAGGAGCCCTCATACTAACCAAGACCGACCTTCAGTTTTGCACAATAGACTCTACAAGCTCAAACAACCTAGACATTCTTTCCATCGCCAATGATCAATGTTCCATCAATCTTCTTTACAGAGCACCCTCACCATCCTCCGATGATCTTCCCAACATCCTAGACTTAGCAGCTAACACGGTCCAACACAACAATCCAAATTGGTTATTAGGAGACTTTAATCTCCCTTCTCTGCACTCCAGCCATGCCTCAGCCCTCCTAGAAGCAATGGATGAACTAGGATACAGGCAATTAATCAAAAGTCCCACACATTCAAAAGGGAACACCCTTGACATGATTTTTGCTCCTCTATCAGCATGTGAATCAAACAACGATCTTGTAACAGTACTGATCCCAGTACCATGGTCAGATCACAAGTTAATTAACTTCAACATTCCCTTAAACCCTAACACCCCACATAACAGAACCTCTAACAACTCCACAAAGACAACATCTCGAAGTTTCCGAGCCTTCGACAAAGAACTCATACTTGCACAAACTAACCCTCTCTACGAAGACACCATGCTCAACCTGGAAAACCTGATTGCATCATGGAACAACAACCTCAGCTCTATTGCACAAAAACCACATGATAGCAAGACCTCAAGAAACAGAAAACATGCACCATGGTTCTCTCCTGATATGCAGACATCCCTTTTATACCTTCGAAAACTCGAGAAACGATAGGGCCGATCTCACTCCACAGATGACCAGACAGCCTACAACACACAACTCTCGGCCCACAGAAAAGCAGTCCTGACAAAAATGAAACAATTCCACACAGATACACTCAAAAGATCCCTAAACAAACCACGAGATCTTTTCAACCTAGTCAAATCCCTATCGAAAGAACCATCACCATGTCCTCCTGAGGAGATCCACCCACAAACCTTCGCGGACCATCTACAATCAAAACTATTACAAACAAACAAAATCGCTGCCTTCAAGCCTCAAGACACCACCTGCCTAAACTATCTCTCAATGTTCTCAACACCACCCAAGAAACATGTGGAAGATACCATTGCAGCCATCAACACTACCACTGCTCATACTGACCCTTGTCCAGCTTACTGGATAAAGAATATACGCAGTGATATCAGTCCATTAATCACAAGAATGATAAAACTATTGTTCACAACCGGATCCTTCCCCTCAGCACTCAAACAAACTTCAATTAGACCTCTTCTAAAAAACCCCAAGCTTGACCCTAGTAAAGTGGAATCATACAGACCCATAGCTAGCATACCATTTCTAGCTAAGATATTTGAAAAGGAAGCACAACGACAAATTCAAGACCACATCGACACTGCATCCCCACTAGACCCCCATCAACATGGCTTCAGGGAGTTCCATGGTGTGGAAACCCTTCTGATCTCCCTTCTCAATAATATCATCACATGTATTGACAACATCCACCAAGGCTGTGTACTTATTTTCATAGACATAGCTGCAGCCTTCGACTCGGTACACCACGGCCTGCTCATAGAACGTCTAAAAGAAAAAGGCATTAATGGCCTCGCCCTTGATTGGTGTAGATCATACCTTGAAGGAAGGTGGCAGCAAGTAAGATCAAGATCAACAAAATCAGAGCCCTTCCACCAAGACCAGGGCATTCCACAAGGCTCATCATTATCATCTCTCATGTTTAACATTTACGTTCAACCTGTCTGTAACATCATCAGGTCCTTCAATGTTCAATGTCAGATATATGCAGATGACATCCTTCTCTACATGCCATTCTCCACAAAGCAAATGGACCTCTCATCTATCATTGAATGTTTTAACGCAGTATCAGAATGGTTTCTATCTCAAAACCTCCGCATTCAACATAAAAAAACTGAGGTACTCTTTATCACAAAAAATCAGAATTTTACTCCACCACCTCATATAAAAGTGAGAGAAGCTGAACTCCAAACGAAGTCAACAATTCGATACTTAGGAGTCACTCTAGATGAACACTTGGACATGAAGCTACACATATCCTACATTGTCAGAGCCGTATATTTCAAGATCCGGACACTCAAACACCTCAGATCCTTATTGGACCCAAGTGACTTCCGGACTGTATACCAAGCTCTTATCCTACCCCACTTTGATTTTGCCAATGCCATTCTCCAAGGCCTCCCACAGTCTACTTTGAATCCCCTACAACTAGCCATGAACACCGCTGCTAGAGTTCTATCTGGAACATCGAGATTTGACCATAAGAACATAAGAACATAAGATATGCCATACTGGGGCAGACCAAGGTCCATCAAGCCCAGTATTCTGTTTCCAACAGTGGCCAATCTAGGTCATATGTACCTAGCAGATTCCCCAAGAGACACAAGTTCCACAATGCTTGTACTGGGTCAAGCATTGATATCTTCGGTCACTTCTTAATAATGGTTTATGGACCTTTCCTCCAGGAACTTGTCCAAACCTTTTTTAAACCCAGCTACACTAACAGCCTTTACTACATCCTCCGGTAACAAATTCCAGAGTTTGATTACACGTTGAGTGAAAAAATATTTTCTTTTATTAGTCTTAAATAGTTTACCCTGTAGCTTCATTGCCCTAGTCTTTCTATATTCTGATAAGGTAAACAATCGATCTACGTTTACCCGTTCCACTCCGTTCATTAATTTATAGACTTCTATCATATCTCCCCTCAGCCGTCTCTTTTCCAGGTTAAAGAGCCCTAACTTTTTTAGCCTTTCTTCATAGGAGTATCCTTCCATCCCCTTTACCATTTTGGTGGCTCTTCTCTGTACCTTTTCTAAAATCGCTATATCCTTTTTAAGATACGGCGACCAGAATTGCACACAATATTCAAGGTGCGGTCTCACCATGGAATGATATAGAGGCATTATATCTTTTGTCTTATTTTCCATTCCTTTCCTTATCATACCTAGCATTCTATTTGCTCTCTTGGCCGCCGCTGCACACTGGGCCGAGGGTTTTAACATGGTATCCACAATGACGCCTAAATCTTTTTCCTGGGTGGTGGTTCCTAATATGGAACCTTGCATCACGCCCATCTTAATTCAGCTCCACTGGCTCCCAACACATGGAAGAATTCTATTCAAAACTCTGATGCTTACTTTTCAAGCCATCAACGGCATAACCGCTTCATCACTAGTTAATCTAGTTCAGCCCACCTAACAGATCCAGAAGATCCACAGCAGCAAACACTCTAACTATCCCAAGTGCATCAACAAAATGCACACTAACAACGTCAAACAGGGCTTTCAGTTTTTATGCTCCCAAGCATTGGAACACACTACCACCAGAAATCCGAGCCATTACCGATCTCACACACTTCAGGAAGGCACTAAAACATTACCAGATCAACCATACTCCACCATAGCCACACCTTTTTCTCTAGAAACCACTGTATATTAGTCCCATTCTTAACATCCGTCCATAGGTGCATAACCCATTATGCAAAGCTTACTGTTACATATGTAAATAGTTGATGTGCATGTTTCCCTAAGTTATCCAAGTTATATTTCCCTGTTCTCTGTAAAACTGATTTTTGTTCATTATGGTTCGTTGTTCCTTGTGAACTGCGCTGATACTAAATAGTGCGGTATATAAGAAATTAAAATAAATAAATAAATAAATGTGCAAGTAGGCCTCCGAAAGATCGAGAGACGTCAGGAACTCTCCCTGACGTACCGCCACTAAGATGGATCTCAGAGTCTCCATGCGAAAATGAGGCACTCGAAGGAAACGATTCACTTCCTTGAGATCTAGGATAGGACGGAGAGAGCTGTCCTTTTTTGGCACCAAGAAATAAATAGAGTACCAGCCCGCACCGAGATCGGCCTCCGGGACGGACACCACCGCCCCCAAGGCCAGCAGGCGGTTCAATGTCAGGTGCACGGCTAACACTTTTTGAGGATTCTTGCAAGGCGACAGCACGAAGGCATCCGGGAGCGGACAAGCCAGCTCTAAAGTGTACCCCTCTTGGATGATCTCGAGGACCCACAGGTCTGAAGTTATCTGGACCCAGGAAGAAAGAAAGTGACGAAGACGACCTCCGATCACCTGACCCTCTTCCGGGGTCCACCGCATTTCATTGCGGCTTGCGACCAAATGAAGAGGACGACGAAGCAGAGGCAGACGAGAATCCTCTACCTGCTCCTCGAAACCCTCGAAACTCCGAGGATCTAGCTGCCAGCTTTCCGCGTTGGAAACCCCCAAACCTGGAAGAGCAGAATCTGCGAAAGTCCCGAAATGGACCTCTAGCTGATGACACAGCCCTATTCTGCCGCGGCTTGTCCTCTGGCAGCCTGCCGCCTTTAGACTCGCCGAGGTCCTTGACTAACTTTTCGAGATCGTCCCCGAACAAAAGCTTGCCTTTAAAGGGGAGCTTGCTGAGGCGCGCTTTAGAAGACCCGTCAGCAGCCCAATTACGAAGCCAAATGGACCTGCGCGCCACTACTACGGAAGCCATGCTGTTAGCCAAAGTCCGGATCAAATCATAGTGAACATCCGCCAAATACGCGGACCCCAATTCTAAGCGGGTAACTTCCAACAACCCTTGTTGGTCCAGACGGGAGTCCTGACGCAAATGCTGAGCCCATCTCAAACAGGCCCGAGAAACCCAGGCCCCACAAATAGAGGTTTGTAAGGCCAAGGCATTAGTCTCAAAGCATGCTTTAACAAACCATCCACCTTTCTATCCTGGTTGTCCTTCAAGGCCGCACTGCTCTCAACCGGAATTGTAGTCTTCTTAGTTACCGCCGAAACCGCTGCGTCAATGCGTGGCGAACGAAACTTTTCCTTGTCCTTGTCCGCCAGAGGGTAGAGGCAATTCATCGTCCTGATACCCTTCAAGCCGGAATCAGGGTGATCCCATTCAGCCTGAATCATCTGATCAACTACTCGATGAACCGGGAACACCGTCTGAGAATCTCGGACCGCTTGAATGAGAGGGTCTTCCAAAACATCTTCCTCTCCGGGTCGCCCGACAGTCAGATTCAGGGCTTGTAAAGATTCTGTAATTAGGGGAATCAGTTCTTCTTTGCGAAAAACGTGGATGATCCGAGCCTGTTCCTCAGGTTCCGGAATCTCCCCTTCCTCCAATTCATCGATCCTGTCTTCGGGCTCCACATCAGACCATTCCGGCTCTTGCCATGCCATATCCGGAAGGTCCATGTCTGACACCCGGGGACGCTTGGCCGCCTTAGGTGTATCCACTCTCGCCCCCTCTGCTTTGAGAGATGGCGGAGCCGGTGGGACCGCGCACAGCTCAGATCCTTTTCCCAAGCATCCCCTTTGAAAAGCTTGGTGCATAAGAAGCACGAAATCAGGAGAGAAAGCTCCCCAGAAAACTTCACTAGGACCCCCTGCCTGCGAACCCCCTGGCGCAGACGAAGTAGGAGGAAGGGAAGGTACAAGAGCCCCTGGAACCAGCACCTCAGCACTTGAAACTGGAGGATCCACGGCCTCCAAAGGCACACTGGCCTCCATTGTCTGCAGTGGATCCTGTGGATGGCAGGCGCAGCCTTTGCAAACTCCCGTGTCAGAGACAGAGCCTTTGCGGGACCCACAAATCACACACTGCGGCCACCGGGACATGGAGAGAAAAAACCCTCAACAGGGGAGAGCTGCCACAAGAAGAAGGCAGGCCAGACTACAAACAGGACTGCAGAACAGCCACAGCCCGTCCCGAAATGAACTGTTTCCGGTTTTTTTTGTTTTTTTTTTGTTTTGGTACTGTTGACCCAACAAAACAAATTCACCAAGGCCCTATTGAGCCAGGCCGCACAGTGCAGGACACGCCGCAGCATGAACCCTGAAAGAAAAAGCGGGAGCCGAAATTAAAATGGCCGCCGAAACCTCGACGAGACTAAAAAAAGGCGCGAAAAAAAGTAAAGAATGGCAAAACAAATAAAATTAAAATTAATTAAAACAAAACAAACCGCAGCGATCTTGCTGACCTAATTCCTCTGGGCACTGTACAATCAGCCACGATGTCCCCGCAGCCACGAAGTTGTAAAGCAACGGAGCTGACAGAAAAAAAAATGATCAAGCTGCAATGGCCCCGCAGTGTGAGGAAACACCGACCGGAGCGCTAAGCGATCTGGGGTCCTCTGAGACGTGGTAAAGTTGCCCGCAAAGTAGGAGATGGTGAGTGTGGCCAGATTCCTCCTCCGAGCTTTCATGGAGGGGAGATCACAGGCTACTGAACTGCAGCCGACGTGCCGTTGCCTAGCAGAAGGCAGACGGGCAGTGCAAGCTCGGCTCCCTCCTCTACAGGCATTTAAAGGCACAGACCCCCTAGACTGCAATAAACAAAAAAAGGCACTACAAGGTGCAAAAGGGATGAAAACAAACAAAAACTATTAAAGTCCTAAAACCCAAAGTGAGCCCTGAGTAGGCTCACACGCCTCCTGCTGCAAGGAGACTGGACACACTGGGGGGCTGATGGGAGCTCCAGCGGTATACATCCTCACAGGGAAAGGATTTGATTGGTCCAGTCTCCTTGCTGCAGGAGGAGGTGCACTACCCTGATGTGGAGGACTAAACTGGAGGACCGCTCAGGAAATAAATAAATAAAAATGAAATCCACTCTCTAGAATTATATTATTTTATTTTATTTTTTTTTTGCTGTTCATTTTAAAATCTTTTTGTGGTCACTGCATTGCCTTTTTAAGTTTTTTACTTTCTAATTGGGGAATTTTTGTCACTCCAATAAAAAGTTCTTATGTTCTTCTTTATTTTATGCAGATTGGGAAGAGTTGCTTGCCCCTCTTATACGTTGTGTGTTTTCCCTTTGTGGTAATTATTTGCTTTTATGTTTAGTTCTTTTATATACATATACTTATATCAAACTCATATTGAGCTTATATATACATGTGCTGATACAATTTTTTCTATTGTTAGTATGCACAATTTTACATCTGCATTCACATATGCAATTATGTATGTATAATTTTATATTTTGTATGTATTATGTGTTGTGTATGTATAGTTTTTATTGTTATATTTTATTTTGTTTTAGACCCCTGAAGAAGGCCTCAGGCAGAAACCTTTTAGTTGGGTCTACCAATAAAGCATTTTTGCATATATTACTATTTTCTCTGTGTCAGGCCTGGTTTCTGGTGTTCCGCTTCTGCTTTTTTTTCCTCATAGGAGGCTTATCAAAAACTGAGCCACCTGGGGATGGGTTCCCAGGGTGGTAAACTAGATCAGAAATTGGTTAACTGACAGACGACAGAAGATGGTGGTAAATGGAATTCACTCAGAAGAAAAGAAGGTGGATAGTGGAGTGACCAGGGATTGGTCTGCGACAAATACTGTTCAGTGTCTTTGTGAGTGCCTAAGGACTGAAGAGAAATGTTTGCCTGTTTACAGATGACACGAAGATTTGCAACCAAGTGATCTCTACTGAGGGAGCGGACAATATGAGGAAAGATCTACAAAAACTAGAAGAATAGTCTAATGCTTGGTAGTTAAGATTTAATGCAAAAAAATGCAGAGTCATGCACTTGGGATGCAGAAATCCAAATGAATTGCATGTGATAGGGGGTGAGGGGTTGGTGTGCATGGATCAGGAGAGGGACCTCTGAGTGATAGCATCCAAGGATCTTAATGTGGTGAAATGATGTGACAAGGCGATAGCCAAAGCAGGAAGGATGCTGGGTTGCATACAGAGAGGAATAACCAGTAGAAAGGAGGAGGTATTAATGCCCCAGTACAAGTTGTTGGCAAGGCCAACCTTGGCATATTGTGTTCGGTTTTACATAGTAACATACTATATGACGGCAGATAAAGACTAGTATGGTCCATTTAGTCTGCCCAGCAAGGCGGCAAGAGTAGATGCACTGGCCACTACGGCAGGTCACCCCTCCCCATGACTTTATTTAGGGGTGTACCAACCGCTTCGTGAAGGTCACCTCTATTTACTGAGATATAAGAGATAGTTATGTTTGTTTTGATTTTATCCTGTTGCTATAAAGCGATCCACTGTGTCTGTCCCATGCCATTGTGAATTCTGTCACTGTATTTGCCCCACCACTTCCATCGGGAGGGCATTCCAAGCATCCACCACCCTTTCAATGAAGAAGTATTTCCTGACATTGCCTTTCAGTTTACTCCCTTGCAACTTCATGTTATACCCTCTAGTTTTACAGCTTCCCCGTCTTTGGAAGAGGTTTGTTTGTTCATTATTTCTCTTTAAGTATTTAAAGGTCTGAATCATATCTCCCTTATCCTGCCTCTCCTCCAGAGTGTACATATTTAGGTCTTCAAGTCTCTTCTCATAAGTCTTCTGACGCAGGCTCCAAATCATTTTGGTCACCTTCCTCTGAACCATTTCCAGTATTTTTATGTCCTTTGTGAGATATGGTCTCCAAAACTGAACACAATATTCCAAGTGAGGCCTCACCAGTGACTTGTACAGTAGCATTAGTACCTATTCCTTTCTGCTGCTAATTCCTCTCTGTATGCAACCCAGCATCCTTCTGGCTTTTGCCACTGCCTTGTCACACTGTTTCGCCACCTTGAGATCCTCAGAAACAATCACTCCGAGCTCCTTCTCCTGGTTCATGCACACCAGCCTTTCACCCCCTGTCTCATACAATTCACTTGGATTTCTGCTTCCCAAGTGCATGACAGTGCACTTCTTCACATTAAATCGTAACTGCCAAGCATTAGACCATTCTTCCTGTTTTTGTAGATCTTTCCTCATGTTATCCACTCCCTCAGGGAAGTCCACTTTGTTGCAAATTTTCATGTCATCTGCAAAAAGACAGACTTTTCCCTTCAGTCTTTCAGCAATATCACTCATATTGAACAGTACCAGCCCCAGGACCAAATTCTGGGGGACACCGCTAATCTCCTTTTATCCGAGTGAGTTCTGTTTACCGTCACCTTCTGTCGACTGTCACTCAACCAATTTCTGATCCAGTTCACCACCTTGGGACCCATCCCCAAGCTGTTGAGTTTATTGATAAGCCTCCTCTGAAGAACAGTATCAAAGGCTTTGCTGAAATCTAGGTAGATCACATTCATTGCATGCTCTTGATTTAGCTCTCTGGTCACCCAGTTAAAGAACTCAATCAGATTTGTTTGGCAACATCGTCCTTTGGTAAAATCATGTTGCCTCGGATCATGCAACCTGTTGGTTTTGAGGAAGTCCACAATTTGTTCTTTCAGGAGCTCCTCCATTACTTCTCCCGCCCCGAGGTAAGGCTTACTGGCCTATAGTTTGTCACTTCTTCCCTACTGCCACTTTTGTGAAAAGGTACATCATCAGCCCATCTCCAGTTTTGTGGAACTTCTCCTGTCTCCAAGAATTTAAACATCCTTTAATGGCCCTGCAGAAATCTCTGAGCTCTTTCAGTATCCTCGGATGTATCCCATCCAATCCCATGGCCTTGACCACTTTCAGTTTTGCAAGCTGCTCTAGCACATCATCTTCTGTGAATGGTGTGATATCTATTCCATTCCCGTTTGTATATTTGTCAATCACAGGTGGTCCTTCTCCTGGATTTTCTCTAGTAAAAACAGAGTAGAAGTATTTGTTTAGCATTTTCGCTTTTTCAATGTCACTTTCCACAAATCCGTTCTCTCCATTTTTGAGTCCTGAAATTCCACCTCTGATTTTCCTCCTCTCCCAAATATGCCTGAAAGAAGTGTTGTTGCCACACTTAACATATTTAGACATCTTTTCTTCTGCCTTTGATTGTGCTATCCTTATCTATCTTTTTGTCTCTTTTAGTTTGATCCTGTATTCTTTTCTGTGT
This sequence comes from Ichthyophis bannanicus, assembly GCA_033557465.1. NCBI lineage: Eukaryota > Metazoa > Chordata > Amphibia > Gymnophiona > Ichthyophiidae > Ichthyophis > Ichthyophis bannanicus. Next base: position 430,786,814 of record CM066034.1, on the reverse strand, counting down.
TCCGCTGTTTGCGAACTTTTGAATTTTGTGAAAGCTGTGTTTTTTGCCTTTATTTGTGCAGTCACTTCTTTGGAGAACCAAATAGGTTTCCTTTTCCTCTTGTTTTTATTTGTTTTCCTTAAATACGTATCTGTTGCCGCTTTTATTGCCTCCTTTAATTTAGCACATTCCAATTCCACTTCTCTTATCCCCTCCTACAATAGTGGAGAAGTGGCCTAGTGGTTGGGTCAAGGTACTTCAGGCCAGAAGGTCAGGGGTTCAAATCCCACTAGAGGACAGCAACCTTGGCCAGAAGGGCTGGGTTTTCTAGTCCCACAGGTGCTCCTTGTGGTCTTGGGCAAACCACTTAACCCTCCATAGCCCATGTTCCCTGTAAAATAGCTATCTCCAAGTTATAATGCCCTTTTCAATGTAATTTCAGTTTGTTCAACCACCTTGATATCATGAAAGGCGGTATATAAGAAATGTTAAATAAATAAATAAATAAAATAAAACTCATCCTCCAGGTACTTGGCCATTTTGCTGAAGTCAGTGTTTTTAAAGTCTAGGACTTTGAGCTTGCTGTGATTGGATTCTACCTTGGCTTTTATTTCAAACCACACCATGTGATAATCGCTGCTGCTCACATGGGTGCTCACCTGGATAGTCGACACGTTATCTCCGCTGGTGACCACTAAATCCAATACTGAGCACTCCCTGGTAGGTTCCATCACCATTTGTCTAAGTAATGCATCTTGGAAGGCATCCACAATTTTTTTTTTTACTTATTTATTGAACATTTATTTATATACCGTTTTTCTGCAATTCAAAACGGTTTACAATGAACAAATTGTAATGGTGTATCTACAGCTGTTTTACAAGGAACACCAACGGTTTGAACAATGGTATATTTTTTTAATAGAGCTATTTAGATATTTACAATGGGGGATGAGAGGTAGGGGGATATGGACGTGGAGGGAGGAGGCAGGGAGGAGAAGGGGGTTTAATATTTGATTAGATTTGGATGGGGTTTATTTTAGATTAGTATTGGAGATCTGGTGGGTTATGGGGGGCAAGGTAAAGTATTTGCTAAAGAGAAAGGTTTTAAGCTTTTTGCGGAATTCCGAATTACTTCTTTCCAGATTTGCAGTAGGAATACTCAAATCCACATCGGGTAGTAAAGTCACCCAAATATGATCACTTCCCCCCTTCATAGCTATCTTTGCAATATCAGCAATCAATTTGCTATCCATTTCTTCGGTTTGAGTTGGAGGCCTGTAGGACTACACCAGTACAGATGACAGTGCCATCTCCTCTTTCCAACACAATCCACAGCGTTTCTTCTTTTCCCCCACGTCCCTTGCATTTCAGCAGCTTTAATATTGCTTTTAAACACATAAGGCTACTTTTCCTCTTTTTCTACCCTCTCTCGCTCTTCTAAATAGAGTATAGCCAGTTATGGCTATATCCCATTAATGCGACTCGTTCAACTATGTTTCTGTAATGGTCACAATGTCCAAGTCCATTTCCACCATTAGGGCTTCCAGATCTGGAACTTTGTTGGCTAGGCTTCAAGCATTTGTGCTCATTGCTTTCTGGCATTCATTGACTGGCTTATCTGTGTTTTGCATGGATTTTTTTCTACATGCCCCTTCCCACTTGCCATTGATGTGTGGTTTAAAAGTGTAGCCGTTTCCAATGTCATTTTGCTGGGAGTGACGTCCTGAACTTGTCCTTCTCCATCACCCCCTTTCTCTAGTTTAAATGCCTGTCCACATACTGCCTGAATTTTTCACTTAGGATTCTTTTCCCTGAGACGGAGAGATGCAGTCCATCAGCACAGTATAGTCTCTTGTTGATCCATCTGGACACCATATCTCACAAACTTGAAACAGTTCAGAAGAAGGCGACCAAAATAATTATGAGCCTTTGCCAGAAGATGTATGAAAAGAGACTTGAAGACCTAAATATGTATACCCTAAAGGAGAAGAGAGACAGTGGAGATACAGTTGTGGTCATTACTGGCACACTTGCATTTTAGATAGTTGTGAGAAATAATTGGAAATATTTCAATTGTATGTCATCATGATATTTTGATAATATGTCCAAAGGTATACAACAACAACAAAAAAAGAAAAGATGTCTGTGCAACTTAGACATAGTAATTTCTAAGAAAAAAAAACAAATTATGACCTGGACAGGATTAATGGTGTACTTCACTAATATTTGGTTGCACTACCCCCAGCAGAAATGACAGCCTTCAAACGTTTCTTGTAGCCATCTAAAAGTTTCATACTGTCTGCTGGTAGTTTCTCCCACTCTTCAACAGCGATTTGTTCCAGCTCATGAATGTTTCCAGGATTCCTTTTACCAATAACAGATTTCATCTTGTTCCAAAGGTTCTTGATTAGATTGAAATCAGGACTCATTGTTGGCCATTTTAAAACAGTCCATTTGTTCCTTTTTAACCATTCTTTTGTATTCTTGGATATATGTTTTGGGTCATTGTCCTGCTGGAGGACCCATGACCTTCGATGCAGACCTAGCTTCCTGACACTAGGTAGCACATGTCACTCCATAATACTTTGGTAGTCCTCTGACTTCATGATTCCTTTAATACTTTATTTATCCAGATTTGTATTCCACTTTCTCCTTCAATCAAAGTGGTTGTTTACACAGATTGGGACAACATTAACAGGGTGACAGGACGTATATAGAGACTATAGTGGTTGGGCAATCGTAGATAGGTGATAGACTACCGTAGATAGTGGATGTGGTTATGATACATAGTGGTTGGTGTCATTACATTCTGGCTAGTGAAGGGTCTTCAGGATGTTGTGTCATAGCATTCCATAAATAGGTAGGTTTTTAGGGATTTACGGAGTCCTTGAGGTCCTTCATTGCCCGCAGTCTGTCTGGGAGGGAATTCCATAGGGCTGGTGCCGAGAGGAATATGGCTCTGTTGGAGATCACTTGCCTTGTAAGGTTGGAGTCCAAGACCTTACTCGGACCCTGAGCAGAGGTCCCTTCTCCGGGATCTGAGACTGTAAACTCCTTCAAGAGCATGCCCTGTGTCACAGAAGCCTGGCTCTCAACCGGCTGAGAAAGCTTTAAAGTATAAGCCCTATGCAGCGCCAAAATAAATTCCGGGGAAAAAAGAGAGTCCAAAGTCCGCTGCGCTGCAGCCGCATGGCTGGAGTCCTCCACAGATTGAGATTTGTGGGACTTAGATTTTCTTTTGCCTGCTCGCTGTAAACACGCGGGAGCAGCAGCCAACTCAGGAGACAGCATGGCCGCCGTTCCCACCTTAATTACCGGCTCCTGAGGCTTTCCCCCAGACAGATCCACGGAGCTAGGGCCCTCCATACCGCGAAACGCCAACCAGCGAACAACAAAAAAAACCCCAAACAAAACCGGAGGATTTGAAATCTTGACGGAACCGCTCAAAAGCGGGCAACGGCTCTAACCCGCGCGCCCGCCAAACCGCCGGCTCTCACAGAGGAATAAAAACCAACAACTTGAATTGAACCGCAGAGCCAAGAAAACCCTAATTACTAAGGCGGCCCGATCCTCCACCGACGAGCCGCTCATCTACCTGCAGCCTTACTGAAGCAGCTCCCGACTCCTGGCACCCGCTGCTAGCGGACCACGGAGCCAACAAAGATCAGCGTCAGGGGGAGGATACTGGGGCTCCCAGCTCCTCACTACCACCCCCGATCGTAAGCAAACCTCCTGAGAGCAGGCTCTGCCCCCAAAACCACTGAAATCCAGCCAAACGCTGAGGATCGCTTCTTTTTGGTCTTTCCCCCCCCCCCCCCCACTAAGGGGGCACCTCTTGCTATAGGACCCCGCTAGGATCAGTGAGCAAGGGTCTTAATTATTTGGACCTATCTCCAAACACAAAAATAACTCTGCTTGATTCCAACTTCGTTTCTCCTGGGAGCCAGCCAGAGACACGTCCTACACCGCTGCTGAGGACTGAAGACTGGCTTCCTGACACTAGGGGGAGCTATGGGAGCTGTCAGTTAAAGTTTCAGCATTCAGTCCTCAGCTGCTGGAGATGATTGGCAACCCAACTGTACTTGGACTGGCCCGGAGAGACGAAGAGGAACAGCCTCACGATATTATGGAATCCCCACCATATTTAACTGTAGGAAGATGTTTTTTTTCCCTTATAAACTAACAACCTGGCTAAAGGAACACAATCTCCATATCAATCATTCTAAAACGGATATATTAATAGTAACTAAAAATCAATCCTACATACCTCCAACACACATCACTCTCCAAAATCACAACATTACTATAAAAAATGAAGTGAAATACCTAGGTGTCACCCTTGACTCACACCTTAGTATGGATACACATATTAGAAACATCACTAAGAAAATCTACTTTAAACTCAAAATTTTAAAACAATTACGTCCTCTTGTACTTCTACATGATTTTCTGAGCATTGTCCAGGCCATCATCACACCACACTTTGATTTCGCAAATCTCACCCTACTAGGAACAACAAAACAAAACATTAAAAGACTCCAACTTGCCCAAAATGCAGCAGCAAGAATTGTAATGAAGGTTCCACCATTTGAACACATTACCCCTATACTAGCAAACCTTCACTGGCTCCCAATTCAATCCAGAATAAATCACAAATTGATTATCACTACATTTAAGGCTCTAAATACAATGGCCCCAGTCCCCTTAACAAAACTTATCACTAAAGACACATCCCAAACTACGCTACGGAGAGGCCACACGAATAGAATTAGGATCCCGAAAGAATTCACAACTGCTAAAAAAACTACTAATAAAAAAGCGTTCTCACATGCAGCTCCCACCCTATGGAACTCCCTCCCTGAAGAAATAAGGGCATTAAATGATGCAAAGGAACTCCGCAAGAAATTAAAAACATATCTATTCATCTCCCATTTTGGCACACTTGAAAATACCTTACCTCTAACAGGTAATGGTTAATAGCGACCTAGGGTACACCAACTCTAATTCTCCTAGCTAACTACAATTACAATTAAAGTCGATTTAATAACTACTTGTAAATCTTGTAAATAGATATATGTAATAGTTCAAAATATGTAAATAGTTCGATTGTTATTTAACAAATTTTACCATATTTAGTCATTCATGTTTAATGCATTTAGCAAAATTGTACCTAGTTAACAAATGTTCCATGTAAAACAGCAAAATTGTACCTAGTTAACAAATGTTCCATGTAAAACAGACTTGTAAATCTGTTCATTCCTTGTTCAATGTGAACCGCACCTGATCTGTGGAAGGTAGCGGTATATAAGCAACTGTTAAATAAATAAATAAATAAATAAACTTCATTTCTTTGCCTGTAAATGTATCGCTGATCTGAATTACCAAAGAGGCCAAGTTTGGTTTCATCTGTCCACAGAATATTTTCCCAGAAGGACTGTGGTTTCTCAAGGTGGGTTTTGGCAGAGAATAGGTGCTATTTTGTCTGTCTGAGCATGGGGATCCTCCTTGGCCTTCACCCATGAAATTCTCCTTTGTTTAGTTCGTGGCATATGGTGTGGGTTGAAACCACCATTCCAGGTCAGCCTTAAGCTCTTTCATGCATGGTAGTTTTCTAACAGTTCACACTAACCTTCAAAGAGTGGTTGATTAATTTTCCTCTTCCCACCACATTCTGGGAGATTCTTGACAGTTCCATGAGCAGAAAACATCTTAATTACATTGTGAACGGTAGACACGGGAAGTAAAAGATTTTTGGAAATGGCCTTGTCCCCATTTGAAGTTTGATGTTTGGTGATAATGGCTTTTCTGATGGTTAGTGCCACTGGATATCCGTGGGTGTTGCTGCTATATGCCCTGATGCTAGTCTGTTAGCATTGGGGCGGAGTGGAGGGATCACCCATTGCTAACCAGGCAGCGGCGATATTGAGCTGCTGCGCAGTTAGCAACCCGTGGGTAAAGTAAAGCGCAGCAAAAGCTGGCCTAACTTTACCCGCGTAAGCTAATTGGACAGCAGGTCAATAATGGCTACTGCCTGGATAGCTTCCAGCTTCTGCAGTGACCCAGATATTCAATGCCAGATATGGTCTTGGCATTGAATATCCGGGTTAGTTTTCAGCGGCGACAGCCAGTGCCGCTGAATATCGCCCCTCCCCTCCCATGTTAGTATGTTAGTTTCCAGCCTATGTGACTTATATTCTCTTCCTGCTTTTCAGGAGCTTTATATTAAGTGTGTTAGCATTATTTTTCTAAACATCTAATGTAGATATGGTTGCTGGCCAATTTCTCACTAATATTTCATGCCTTTTGCCTTGTCATGAAATGTGGGCTTCTTCTAGTAAAGGCACCCTTCCATGTCAATAACAGGAGAACACATGAGCCCTCTGAAAAAGAGAAGAAAGAAAAGATGAAAACGCAATAATATTCTGAGCCAAGGAGTAGAAAGTATGCTTGGTGGCTTCTCTGACATTCCTGAAGGACTCCGTTGCAAAGTATACTCTGCCTGAAAGCTCTCAAAGGAGTTAAGCTACCAAAGTTCTACCAACTAAGCAATGGCTGGAAAAAATCCAATTGCTAAAGCTGTTGTCCCTGTTACAGCTTCTGCCTCTGTCCAGAGAGATCCCAATGCCAGTTGAAGAACCAGTTCCATGTACAGGATGCCTGCATGCTGAGGTTCTCGGGTAATAAGTGGAGGAGCTCAGGGAAGAGCTGGCGAGAGTGAGAAGCACTCGAGATGGTGAGAAGTAGTACATTGACAAGATGCTTCTTGAAACATCCAGAGGTGGAGATGGGAGGCTACAGAAGGAAGAAGTTTTTTTTTTATTATGGTTTAAGCATTTGATATACTGCCCTTTACTGTGTTTATCAGAGCGGTTTTAATGAATCACCAGAGCCTGCAGTATCAGCACTCCAAATCCTCCAGCCCTTCAATTGAAGAACCAGTATGCAGCCCTGGAAGTGGAGGAAGTGAAAGCATCCAAGGAAAGGGAAGAACCACAGCTTGAGCACCCCAAAGTTAAAGAATCAGTCACCACAATGAAGCAAAAGGGTAGTGGTGGTTGGTGACTCTCTTCTAAGGGGTACTGAGATTTGATATCCAGAGAGGTGTGCTGTCTGCCAGATGCTAAAATCAGAGATGTTACAGAGAGTTTGCAGAGACTCGTCAAGTCTACTGACTATTATCCTATGTTGCTCATCCATGTCAGCACAAAATGATACTGCTAGGTACCCTCCGAGCGTATCAAATAGGACTTCACGGCTCTGGGATAGAGGGTGAAGCAGATAGTTGTGCAGTTGGTGGTCTCTTCCATCTTCCCTGTTGAGGATAAAAGCCAAGGCAGAGAAGCTTGCACCCTGGAGATGAATGCATGGGTGCATGGATAGCGTCATCCAGAGCGTTTTGGTTTCCTGGATCATGGGATGATCCAGGAAACATGCCTATCAAGTAATTCAAATGCTCTTACACAAACTGGTATTATTCCAATTATATGCTCTCATATTAACACACACAAACTATATCACAAAGCACCCCATGACACACACATATGGAGTCTAATCTACATAAACCCCATTCCACTAACCTCCCACCTGACACAGTCTTGCCCCGACAAACCCTCATCACTTAAATGTACATACATAAATGCAAGGTCCATAAAAAAGAAGATACCAATCATTGTAGACAACATAAATTCAGTCAATCCTGACATAATATTTGTTACTGAAACAGGGCTTCATGAACCAGACAGCGTTCTACTAAATCAATTATGTCCCTCCAATTATAGAAACATGACGACAGAAAAAGACATGGCCTATCTAGTCTGTCCTTCCATATCAACAACTACAACAGTCCACTTTTTACCTTTAGAGATCCTCTGTGTTGGTCCCATGCTTTTTTGAATTCAGTTATAAAATATTCCATACCCCCACAGAACATGGGGGAGGCACTCTGATGATAATAAGAGACTCATTAGAACCACAACTTCTCAACTCTGGTACTACATTTGACAATGACCAGCTAATAATCAACAGTGGAAACCTTGCGCTATACCTATTATACAGACCACCAACGTCCGACCCTGAAGGCCTAGCTAACATTGACGATATTGTTAACATATCCCCAAAGAAACAGGTTGTCCTACTTGGAGATTTCAATCTCCCTTCAGTGCAAAACATACGAGCATCCACTTTCACTTATGCAATGGAAGAGTTAAACTTTAGACAAATCATAACAAACCCTACACATAAAAAAAGGAAACCTCCTAGACTTCATATTTTTACCTCATGAAATTCAATTACTCTCTAGCATCCCTGGTCAGACCACCAACTCATTGAATTCACTCTTGAAATTAAAGTACCCCAAACCAACTCAGATTGAAGTCACCCCAAAATATATTCTAAATTCAAACATTTTGATTAAAAAAAACCTTCACAGATGTGCTCCTCAGGTCCTTAGACTTAAATACAAATGATATGGACACTCTGGTAAGCAAATGGAACACTTCCATTAACATAGCTACTAAGCTGCAGAACTCGCCAAACATCTCTAAAAACCCTTCCAAACAATGATTCTCCCACAAGCTGAGATTAATGAAAAGAGAACTGAGAAAGCTAGAACAATCCTGGAGGGCCATGAAAACTTCAGACAACAGAGACAAATACATGTACATGCTCTCCAGATATCGGCACCACAATAACCTAGCTAAAAAGGACTATCACACTAAGCTACTTATGAAATCAATTAATAAGCCAAAAGATCTGTTCTCTATTGTTAAATTCCTCAACACATCCAAGTGCCTCCGCTGTAACGCCAGACATATCATCCCAAACAGGGGTGGCCCAAGAGGGGTGCGGGGCCATGTGCGGAGACGCAGTGCGGGGCCTCATTTGCATAAGGTGCCTCATTTGCATAAATCTTTGCATAATGTTACCATACACTAACTTTTAGTAAACATGCCTCTTAATGAGTGTATGGATAAAGAAAGACTAAAAGATTTCTACATTACTATAATCCAGTGCCAACCGCCAGGCACATTAGGAACTACTACAAACACTGCCCATTTAGAACCCATAGCAAACCCGCCGTATCCTAACAGCACTACCAGGACTCACAAAGCACCATACCCTACCTATCAAAAGGCAACACTGCAAATATTAAACCAATACATTTCAGAGAATAACAATACATGACCTACTGGGGAAAGAGAACAAGTGGCAATGTCAAATAGGAATTACATAAACAGAATACCTCAGCTCAGTTACACATGCAGAACATAAACCATCACCAAACAAGGAATCACAATTTAGATACAGGAAGACAATAATTAAACTGGAAACCCCAAAAGCCAAACTTGGAATGTACAACACCACTGTAGAAATAAAACTATAAATTAATTTCCTCTTGTACTAAACAAAGCACAGACGTTAATGATGCACATTTCCTACAGCTGACATATTCCAGTTAATAAATTCAAAATAAAGTGATATTTTTCTACCTTTTGTGCATTTTATTTTTCAGTTGCAATTGCTCCAGCCACTTTCTTCTGGTTTCTTCGTGTCTTCTGCTAACTCTCCATCGTCTGTTGTCAATTTGTCCTTTCTTCTCTCTTCTAGTTTTTTTCCATCCTCTCTCTACATCTGCTTTAACATACTAATCTTTCTCATTTTCCTCTTTCCTCATTCCTATTTCGTCCACTCAAATTTTACCCCTCCATCCTCAATCCCCACTTACTGTCCCAATATCCGGCCAATTGTAGATTTGTCTTCCCTCCCACACAAAATATTTTTTCCCTCTCCATTTCACTCTCCAAGCTCCATCCCATTCTAATCCTCCCCCAACATCAGCTCCCTTTTAGTTCCAGCCCCACCCAGCATCCGCTCCCTTCTAGTCCCTGCATCAGCCCATTTCCAGTCCTAGCCCCCCATCAGCCCATTTCCAATCCTATCCTAGCCCCACCATTAGCCCATTTCCAATCCGAGCTCCCCCATCCATTTCCAGTCCCGAGTCCCTCCATCAGCTCATTTCCAATCCCAGCCCCCATCAGCCCATTTCTAGTTCTTTTCTAGCCCCACCATCAGCCCATGTCAAATCCTAGCTCCCCTCCACTCAGCCCATTTCCAATCCAAGCCCCCCATGAGCCTACTTCCAGTTCTAGCCCCTCCATGAGTCCATTTCAATTCAAGCCCCCACTACAGCCCATTTCCAATCTTAGATAGCACCCCCAACAGCCCATTTCCTGTCCTAGCCCCCCCCACTCAGCCCATTTCCAGTCCTAGCTCCCTCCCCTCACAGCCCATTTCCATTCCAAGCCCCCTCCCCATCAGCTATTTGCAGTTTAAGCCCCCCTTCCACTCAGCCCATTTCCATTCCAAGCCCCCCTTCCACTCAGCCAGTTCCAGTCCTAGCCCCCCCATAGCCCATTACCAGTCCAAATCCCCCCATCAGCCCACTTCCAGTCCTAACCCTATCACTCCATTTTCAGTCTTAGCCCCCCACCCCCATAGCCCATTACCAGTCCTAACCCCCCATCAGCCCACGTCCAGTCCTAACCCCCCCAAACATAACCCCATTTCCAGTCCTAGCCCCCCATAGCCCATTACCAGTCTTAACCCCCTCCCCCATCAGCCCAGCTAGATAAAGCACAGTTACTTACCTGTAACAGGTGATCTCTGGGAACAGCAGGAATAAGTCTTCACATATGGGTACGTCGGTACCGACAGAGCCTGCATGGGAATGCTCCCCAGCGTCCAATCAGAAAGCCTTTGGGAGCATTCCACAGCGCCTGCGTGCTGCCTTCCTGCCTTTCCCAACTGTCTCTCCTCAGTTGAGTTTTAAGCTGAGACAAAGAGAGAGAGAGAAAGGAAAGATAGATAGAGAAATACAACTCCTAGGGAAGGTGGGTGGGTTGTGAAGACTTATTCCTGCTGTTCCCAGAGATCACCTGTTACAGGTAAGTAACTGTGCTATCTCCAGGAACAAGCAGGAATGAGTCTTCACATATGGGGACTCCCTAGCTTTAGATGTCAGGGAGAGATCCCAGAAGTTGTGTGTCCCTGGAACAGGGCTGCACTTCCCCACCTGGATCTCAAGCATCCCATGAGGGATGGTGGGTAGGAGTTGATTAAATATGGAACAGGTATTTAAGAACAGCCTGACCAAACAAGGCATCCCGGCGGGAGTCCTTGTCCAAGCAGTAATGGGCTGTGAAGGTATGAACGGAGGCCCAAGTGGTTGCTAGACAGATGTTGTCGATAGACACAGAGTTCAAATGAGCCATTGAGGCTGCCATGGCTCTCACATTGTGAGCTGTGACATGGCCCTCCAAAGAAAGGTTCTTGGCGAAAGAAACGCACTGGGCAATCCAGTTAGAAAGTGTCCTCTTGGAGACTGGTTGTCCAAGATGAGAAAGATCAAAGGCAACAAAGAGTTGGGAAGACTTTCTATGTTGCTGTGTCCTTTGTAAGTAAAAAGCCAGAGCTCTTTTACAGTCCAGGGTATGAAGATTCCTCTCTGCACTTGATGCATGAGGCCCTGGAAAAAAGACAGGTAAGTAGACCTCCTGGTTGAGGTGAAAAGGCGAGACCACCTTAGGCATAAAGTGTGGATTTGTCCTAAGGACCACCTTGTCATGATGGAACCTTGTATAAGGTGGATTAGCTACGAGTGCTTGCAATTCACTAATGTGACGTGCTGATGTGATTGCAATGAGAAAGATAACCTTCCAAGAAAGGTATTTCAAGGAGGTAGTAGCTAAAGGTTCAAAGGGTGGTTTCATAAGCTGACCAAGAACCAAGTTTAAGTCCCATGCCACCGGAGGTGGTCTGATGGGAGGATTTGTTAAAAGGAGGCCTCTCATGAATCTTGTTATAAGAGGATGAGAGGAAATAGGTTGTCCATTTATAGGCTTAAGGGAAGCTGCAATAGCACTCAAATGGACCCTTACTGAATTTGTCTTAAGGCCTGCATTAGACAGATGAAGGAGATACTCCAGCAATGATTCCAGAGGTATGGCAAGGGGGATAAGACCCTTTTCAGAACACCAGGTGGTAAATCTCTTCCACTTGAAAGCATAAGAACGCCTAGTGGAAGGTTTTCTGGAAGCATAAAGAACATCCTTCACTTGTTGAGAAAGATGAAGATCTTGGAGATCTAGGCCCACAGCAACCAAGCCCTGAGATGCAGAGACTGGGGACTGGGATGCCATAACCTTCCATCCTCTTGAGAGAGGAAGTCTGGAGCAGATCCTAACTCTAGGGAGGGAGCTTGAGAGGGATGTAGAAGCAGAGGGTACCACACTTCCCGTGGCCAAAGTGGAGCTATGAGAATCATGTGGCCTCTGTCTCTCTGAAGCTTGAACAAGGTTTTGGGAATTAGGAGAATGGGTGGAAAGGCATACAGGAAGTCCTGACCCCAGTGAAGGAGGAAAGCATCCCTTGCCTGAGCCCCCTGAGCTGGAGTTCTGAAACAGAACCGGGGAAGTTTGGCATTCCACGGACTTGCAAAGAGGTCTATGTCCGGGGTTCCCCAAATTCGAAAAATCTTGGATACCTGGTCCATATGTAGGGACCACTCGTGTGGAAGCAGAACTCAACTGAGTCTGTCTGCCCAAGAGTTTTGAACACCTGGAAGATAAACTGCCAGAAGATGAATGTGATGCTCTCTGGCGAGGGCCCACAGTCACAAAGCTTCGTTGCAAAGCGACAGAGAGCCAGTTCCTCCCTGCTTGTTTACATAGAACATGGCTACCTGATTGTCCGTGTGGATAAGGACTGTCTTGTGGCTGAGCAGGGTGTAGAAAACCTGCAGAGCAAGGACGATTGCTCTGAGTTCCAAGAGATTGATATGTAGACGTCTCCTGTGGGAACCAGATGCCCTGGGTGGAGAGGTCTTGAAGATGAGCTCCCCAGCCCACTGGAGAAGCATCTGTTGTAAGAGTTGCTTGGGGTAGAGGCTGTTGAAAGGGGGACCCCAGCAACAGGTTTTGAGAGGACTTCCACCACTGGATGGACAAAATGAGGCGACTTGTGTTTGCTAATTTGTCTGACAGGCAGCCTAATGCCTGGGTCCATTGGGTGGATAAAGTCCACTGAGCTGCTCTCATGTGAAGGCGAGCATATGGTACCACATGTACAGTGGATGCCATGTGGCCCAGCAACTGTAACATCTCTCGAGCAGTTAGTAGGGGTTTTAACTCTGCTTGAGAAGCTAACTGCACCAAGCGAAGGCAACGGGCCTGGGGAAGATAGACCCTTGCCTTTGTGGTATCCAGCAACGCCCCTATAAACTCCAGGGACTGAGTAGGGATCAAATTGGATTTTGGGATGTTTATTACCAGCCCTAAATACTGAAGGATACGCATTGTGCAGGTTAGAGAAGTCCTGGCCTCTGATTGAGTGGGAGCTCGAATGAGCCAGTCGTCCAGGTAAGGGAAGACAAAAATTCCCAGGGTGCGCAGGAAAGCAGCAACCACTGCCATGCATTTCGTGAACACCCTTGGTGCAGAGGCCAGACCAAAGGGGAGCACTTTGTATTGATAGTGCTTTTCCTGAAAAAGGAACCGAAGGAACCTTCTGTGAGTTGGATGGATGAGAACATGAGTGTACGCATCCTTGAGATCTAGAGAACAAAGCCAATCCTGACTCTGAAGGTATGACAGCAGAGTTCCTAGGGAAACCATCTTGAATTTTTCCTTGACTAGGAATCTGTTCAACTCTCTGAGATCTAAGATGGGTCTGAAGCCCCCTGTTTTCTTTGGAATAAGAAAATAGGAGGAGTAGAACCCTTGCCCTGTTGTTGAAAAGGCACTTCCTCTATGGCCCCCTGGGCAAGAAGAGTGGCAACCTCCTGCTCCAACAGGCTGAGGAGGGAGGTTGGAGAATTGAACTGGTGCACTCTTGTGAGAGGGGGCAAGTTTGAAAAATGAAGTTTGTACCTCTCTCTTATGATGGAGAGTGTCCAATGCTCTGCTGTAATTTGCTCCCATCTGGGAGCAAAGTGACATAACCTTTCTGGAATGGTGGAGGGCTCTGGTCCTTCTAGAGCCAGGAAGGCTACGTTCTCTAGCAGAAAGTCAAAGGCCCTGAGGGGGCTGAGGTTGCTGGGCTGGAGCAGGCCTCGCAGCCTTTGCTTTGCTCTGTTTAGAGGATTGCTGACGTTTGGAAGAGAACTGAGCTGCAGAAGATGCCCGCTGACCATAAGCAGGATAGAATCTTCCCTTTTTAGAAAAAGGTGTTTTCTTGAACAACCTCTTCTTAGCAGGAGCAGCTGTGGATTTGGATAGTCTATCCAAAGCAGAATTTTCAGCATCCATCTGATTGGCCTTTGCTTGCCAATCCTTACCAAACAGGTTTTCACCAGTACTCTTCAGATACAAACGGACTTAAAGTCTGCAAATGGTCAGTGACTTCTTTTAAGAACATTCCCATGTAGTGACTATAGGAATTAATTCTTGCAGCAAGCATGGAAGCTTGGAAGATTCTTCTTCCAAAAGCATCCAGGGTTCTGCATTCACGTCCTGGAGGATTAGAAGCATGTCTTTTGGCACTTCCAATCTTTCTCATTGCAGACTCAACCACAAGAGTGGTGAGGAAGTTGAGTTTTATGGAAACCAGGACAAGGAGGGACACGATACATGGTATCCAACCTGTGAGAATGAGGAGAGGTGGTTAGAGGTGTTTCCCACATCCTCAAGATGAGATCATACAGAATCTCATGAATAGGTAAGGTAGCTGCCTCCTTAGGAGTTTTAGGATATTGTAAAATATCTAACTCCTTGGCTCTGGGCTCTGTCTCAGGTGCCACTGTAATAGAGAGACCCCGAGCCACCTCTCTGATAAAGTCTTGAAAAGACATATCCTCTGGAGGAGACATCCTTCGTTTAGGAGAGGACTCCTCCTGTGGAAAAAGCATCACTGCATCGACTGACTCTTCAGAATCCTCAGAGTCATCAGAGGAATTGAAGTATCGTCTGTCCGGATGCTCTTGCAAAGCCCGATACCCGTACCGACTGGGATTGGTATCGGGAATCACCGGTACCGGGGTATCGGTACCGGAGAGCTTTAGAGGACAGAGTACCGGCATAGCGGACACCGATGCCGATGTCACCGGTACCGGAATCGGTACCTATGGCGATGCTAGAACCGGTACCAGCGGAGTAGTCTGTTGCGGTACCACGGGCATCGATGCCACAAGGAAAGCCGCCAGACTGCGTTCTATGGACAGAATCCTCTGATCCATTGATGCCGCCAATGCCTGGAAGTCGGTACCGGTGGAGGCCACCGGTACCCCAGAGTATGGCACCAGGAGATCTGTCGAGGCCACGCCATCGAGATCATCCTGGAACCCCAATGATGATGCTTTAGAGGCCGAAGCCTCCCGCCAGGGTAATTTTGCCGGTGCAGGATCCTCTAGGGCAAGGCCAGAGGCATCTCGATGCTTAGATGGAGATCTACCCTTCGAGGACCGGCTGGATTTATGTTTAGTTACCTGAGATCCATGTGAGGAAGAAGAAGCCCTGGAAGACGTTGATGCCCCCGAAGCTGCATCAGAGGGAAACAGGGTACTGAGCTTGGCAGCTCAGTTCTGCCGACCTCTTTTAGACATCATGGAACAGGACACACAATCTGTTATGGAATGGTCAGGACCTAAACATTTTAGACACCAGTCATGGGTGTCGGTGATGGAAATAGTACCGCCACATTTTGTGCACTTCTTAAAACCTGAGGCAGGCTTTTCCATATTTAAGGGCCTAAGGCCCAAAACTCAAGTGCACCTGAAGAAAAAGAACGGAAAAAAAGGTGGGGTTTTTTTTGTTTTTTTTTACAAGACGAAAAGAACAAAGACCGGCGGTACCGGTACAGCGTCGAAGAAGGCAAACGTGACACAAAAGAAAGAAAGAAAAAATAAAGAAATTCTTCTGCGGTGACAGGAACACGACCTGCTGGCTCTGCGGAAAAAGAAGAACTGGGAAAGGCGGGAAGGCAGCACGCAGGCGCTGTGGGATGCTCCCAAAGGCTTTCTGATTGGACACTGAGGAGCGTTCCCGCGCAGGCTACGTCGGTACCGACGTACCCATATGTGAAGACTCATTCCTGCTTGTTCCTGGAGATTAAAAAAAACACAGACCGGCTGCTGCTGCCGCCGTGGCAGCGGCAGAATCGAGCATCCAGCGGGGCACCCCCTGCCCTGCAGAGTTCTCCCCTTTCAACATCAGCTCCCAAAGCGCGGGCTTTTCAGAGCCGCGAAGGGAGAGCTTCTCCTCCCGCGGCTCTGTTAATCCTGCCACGGGGCTGATGGGATTTCCCATCAGCCCCGTGGCGGGATTAACAGAGCCACGAGAGGAGAAGCTCTCCCTTCACGGCTCTGGTAGCTGACGCTGAGGGAACTGATGCTGAAAGGGGAGGACTCTGCAGAGCAGGTGGGGCCCCGCGTGGTGCTCGATTCTGCCGCTGCCATGGCGGCAGCTGGTCTGTGTTTTTTTATTATCTAGCTGGGCTGATCGCTGATGCTTTTTACGCGGGGCCCCCTGAAACGCGGGGCCCTGTGCAAAAATCATTCTTGCTCAATGGACGGGCCAGCCCTGATCCCAAACTCTCACAGACTTTTACATGTCTAAAATAAATTCCCCAACACATCTACCAGTCCATGCACAATCAGCGCATTAACACCCACCGATCCCTGGGAAATGTTCCATCCAATACTTCCAGAACCTCTTAAAAAGGTAACTGCAAATATGAATACTACAACCTCCAATACTGACCCTTGCCTAGTTAAATGGATCACGGATTAAATTTCTTTATTAGCCCCCTTCATACTAGATTATTGCCAACAAACCACTTTCTCAAGCGTACATGCCTCGTGAACTTAAGAGCTATCATTCAACCAATAGAGGACAGCAACCTTGGGCCAGAAGGACTGGTGTTTCTAGTCCCACAGGTGCTCCTTGTGGTCTTGGGCAAGCCACTTAACCCTCCATAGCCTATGTTCCCTATAAAATAGTTATCTCCAAGTTATAATGCCCTGTTCAATGTAATTTCAGTTTGTTTAATGTAAACCGCACTGATGCAGAATAGCGCGGTATATAAGAGAATGTAAATAAATAAACAACAATAAACAATACTAAAAAACAAAACCTTAGACAAAACAAATCCAGCTTCCTATAGACCCATCTCTAGTCTCCCTTTCCTTTCCAAAATTATAGAAAAAAACATTTGCAACTGCAAGAACACATCGCCATCTATGCCCCACTGGATGATAACCACTTTGGATTCAGGCCATACCACAGTATTGAGACATTAATGCTGGATCCACCCACAGGACTATGCAATTTACATGCAATCTAAAATGTGCAAGACCAACAAAATATTAATACCAGACCCTCCTGATGAACAAGACTACTCAGTATCACTGGCATCCTTCTCTACTCCCTCGAAGAAAACTATTGAAGATACCATCCTAGCTCTAAACACAACCACTGCACACACAGACCCTTGCCCTGCGCACTGGATAAAGGACCTGCGATGTGACATATCCTCAACTATAGCAAAAATCTTAAACTATTCCTTCACCACTGGCTCTTTCCCATCTACGCTCAAGCAGACCTCTGTAAGACCACTGCTAAAGAACACCAAACTTGATCCTCAAAAGGTAGAATCTTATAGGCCCATATCTAGCATACCTATGCTAGCTAAAATCATCGAGAAAATAGTGCACAGGCAACTACAGGATCATATAGACACATCAGCCCCACTGGATCCAGCTCAACATGGTTTCAGAGAGTCGCATGGAGTAGAAACACTACTCACAACACTCCTCAACAACATAACCTCAGGTATGGATAACATACGCCAGGGCTTCGCTCTTGTCTTCCTAGATATAGCAGCGGCCTTTGACTCGGTTTGCCACGAAATTCTCATCTGCCGGCTAAGGGAAAAAAGCATCTGTGGAACAGCACTCGAATGGTGCAAATCTTACCTGTCCGATAGATGGCAGCATGTCAGAGTCGACGGGGATACATCTGAACCTTTCCAACAAAGTCAAGGTGTACCCCAAGGATCCTCTTTATCTGCATTGATGTTTAATATATACATCCAACCCATCTGCGACATCATCAGATCCTTTAATGTCAGTTACATGATATATGCAGATGATGTGCTACTATATATGCCAATATCACTGGATTGCCTAGACCTTACCCCGTAGACTAACTGCTTTGACACCATATCAGAGTGGCTCCTATCACAAAACCTGAGAATACAACACAAAAAGACGGAAGTCCTGTTCGTCTCGAGGAACACCAACTTCACCCCTCCTAGTTGTATTAACGTAAAGGATGCCCAACTCCAAGTTAAACTGGCAATACGCTACCTGGGAGTAACGCTGGACCAAAACCTTGACATGAAGAACCACATAGCCAACACAGTCAAGGCAATCTACTTTAAAATCAGATCCCTCAGACACCTACGCATGCTACTTGAACCGGATGATTTCCGTACCATTTATCAAGCCCTTATACTCCCCCATTTCGACTTCTCAAACTCCATACTACAAGGACTCCCCCGGTCCACCCTGAACCCCCTGCAATTAGCCATGAATAGTGCAGCGAGGGTACTCCTCGGGGCATCCAGGAGAGATCACGTAACACCCCTTCTAAAACAGCTACACTGGCTCCCCATTCAAGCAAGGATCAGTTTCAAGACCTTACTGCTAACATTCAAAGCGGCTAAGGGGCTCACCTCTTCCTCTCTCTCCAACCTCATACAACCACTTGCACCAAACAGGCCACGAAGAACAGCAGAATTAAACACACTAGTTATCCCAAATGACACCACAAGATTGCACTAGATCAACAGCCAACAGAGCCTTCCAATTCTGCGCCCCATCTCTATGGAACACCTTACCAGCACAAATCAGAGCAATACCTAATCTAAGTCAGTTCAGAAAGGCTTTAAAGCATTTCCTCTTCCTTAAATATCTCAATGACAGCTCCGAACATAACCCCCAGGTGAATAGCAGAAGTGGTCAAACAGATAGACCCCCGCAACAGGCCAACTTCACAATGTAAATAACTAGTTGTTCCATATACTATTGTACCACTGTTGTATATAGTTAACCAGGATATCCTTTATCAGATAACCCTGCATTGTATTTAGTTTCCCCTATTTCGCCAAGTTATACTTCCTGTTAAATGTAATGACCAGACATATGTAAACTGTCGGATGTTTTCTGTTCAATGTAAACCGCGCTGATGTCTAATAGTGCGGTATATAAGAATTCTTAATAAATAATAAATAAAATAAATAAAATAAAGGGAATTTATATCATCAACCAGGCCTACATACTATTATTCCTAGATATAGCCGCTGCATTTGACTCGGTCATACTCACACTTCTAATATAAACACTAAGATAAATAGGTCTAAGCAACCTAACACTTAAGTGGTTTATCTCCTATCTCTCATAAGAACATAAGATATGCCATACTGGGTCAGACCAAGGTCCATCAAGCCCAGTATCCTGTTTCCAACAGTGGCCAATCTAGGCCACAAGTAGTTAGCAATTTCCCCAAAAGACACAGGTTCCACAATGCTTGTATTGGGTCAAGCAGTGTTATCCCGGGTCCCTTTTAATAATGGTTTATGGACCTTTCTTCCAGGAACTTGTCCAAGCCTTTTTTAAACCCAGGAACACTAACAGCTTTTACTACATCCTCCGGTAACAAATTCCAGAGTTTGATTACACGTTAAGAGAAAATATTTTTTTCACTCATTAGTCTTAAATAGGTTACGCTGTAGCTTCATTGCATGTCCCCTAGTCTTTCTATATTCTGATGATGTAAACAATCGATCTACGTTTACCCAATCCACTCCATTCATTAATTTATAGACCTCTATCATATCTCCCCCCTTAGCCATCTCTTTTCCAGGTTAAAGAGCCCTAACCTTTTTAGCCTCTCTTCATAGGAGTATCCTTCCATCCCCTTTAGCA
The DNA here is from genome assembly GCA_033557465.1 of Ichthyophis bannanicus. Classification (NCBI taxonomy): domain Eukaryota; kingdom Metazoa; phylum Chordata; class Amphibia; order Gymnophiona; family Ichthyophiidae; genus Ichthyophis; species Ichthyophis bannanicus. Next base: position 430,766,857 of record CM066034.1, on the reverse strand, counting down.
TTTTGGTGGCTTTTCTCTGTACCTTTTCTAATAACGCTATATCCTTTTTAAGATACAGCGACCAGAATTGCACACAATATTCATGATGCGGTCGCACCAGGGAACGATATAGAGGCATTATAATATCCTTTGTTTTATTTTCCATTCTTTTCCTTATGATACCTAGCATTCTATTTGCTCTCTTGGCCTCCGCTGCACACTGGACCGAGGGTTTTAAGATGTTATCTACAATGACGCCTACATTTGTTTTCCTGAGTGGTGGTTCCCAATGTGGAACCTTGCATCGTGTAACCATAGTTTGGGTTGTTCTTTCCTAGGTGCATAACTTTGCACTTGTCCACATTAAATTTCATCTGCCATTTGGATTCCCAGTCTTCCAATTTATCAAGATCCTCTTGCAATTTTCCATAATCCTCTTGGGATTAAATAGTTTTGTGTCATCTGCAAATTTGATAACCTCACTCGTTATTCCCTTTTCCAGGTCATTTATGGCTATGTCAAAAAGCAGCAGACCCAGCACAGATCCCTGGGGTACTCCACTATTCACCTTTCTCCATTGGGAAAATTGGCCATTTAGCCCTACCCTCTGCTTTCTATCTTTTAACCAGTTCCTGATCCACAATAGATCCACAATAGTACATCACCTCCTATCCCATGACTTTTTAGTTTTGCCAAAAGTCTCTGATGAGGGACCTTGTCAAAAGCTTTCTGAAAGTCCAGATACACTATATCAGCCGACTCACCTTTGTCTATCTGTTGATTCACACCTTCAAATAAAACCATAACAGATTAGTAAAACAAGTTATTCCATGTCTAAAGCCATGTTGGCTGACTCCCATTACGCCATGACTATCTAAATGTTGAGTAATTTTGTTCTTTATGATGGCTTCTACCTTTTTTCCCGGTACTGACGTCAGGCTCACTGATCTGTAGTTACCCGGATCACCCCTGGAACCTTTTTTAAAAATTGGCGTTACATTGGCAATCCTCCAATCTTCAGGTATTACAGATTATTTTAATCATAGTTCACAGATTATTAGCAGGTCTGCAATCTCATATTTCAGTTTTCAACACCCTTGAAAGCATACCATCCAGTCCAGGTAATTTGCTACTCTTCAGTTTATCAAATAGTTATAATACATCTTCCCGGTGTATCGATATTTCTTTCAATTCTTCCGCAGTATCACCTTTAAATACCACGTCAGTCATGCGTAACATCCTTACATCTTCCTTAGTAAAGACCTAAGCAAAGAATTCATTCAGTCTCTCCACTATAGCATTGTCCCCTTTTACCCCTCTATCATCTAATGGTCCAACTGACTCACAGATTTTTTGCTACGAATATACTTGAAAAAGTCTTTATTATGCGTTTTTGCTTCCACAGCAAGTTTCTTCTATAATTCTCTCTTTGCCTGCCTTATCAATGCCTTGCATTTAACTTGCTAGTGCTTGTGCTGTTTCCAGTTTTCATTATTTGGCTCTTTTTTCCATTTCCTGAAAGATGCTTTTTTGGCAAACAGCCTCTCCTCACCTTTAAACCATGCTGGCAGTTTTTTGGACTTCCTTCCACTTTTCTTAAAGCATGGAATACAGCTGGTCTGGGCTTCCAAGATAGTATTTTTAAAGACCCAAGTTTGATGTAAGTCTTTAACCTTTGCAACTGCTCCTTTTAGTTTTTTTTATTTACTCTTTTCCTCATTTTATCATAGTCTCCCTTTCGAAAGTTAAAAGGAGCCCAAAGAAGATTCATGAGCCTCCCCCATATGTCCAAAAGTAGCAAACTGCCCAGAGATAGCTTTAAGCCATTCCGATATTGATTGCTCAATCCTATGAAGTGCATCCCAAACAGATTCAAAAGAAAAAACTGAAGGTCTCACCAAAACCGACTGAGCTACAGGGCCCGAAACAGGTTGCTGCAAACCAAGCAAGACCAAAGGCAGAACATTAAATCACTCCTCTCATGCTATGTTTGCAGCCCAGATTCTACAGCTCTCACCTCTCCTGCAACGCTGGCAGATACCTCTAAACCCCGGCAAAGATGTCACTTGCCGCAGCCTCGATCACCGCACTTGCAGGCTTCACAGGAGAAAACCAGCACTCTGGGCTGAGAGAAACATCAGGCCCTGGGCTGGGAAGGAGTCCATCTTCCACCCTCGTACCTGCCACTGGGCCTCCCGGCGTCACCACATCTCCACCGGACACGAGGAAGGAATCCATTGGCCCATTTAATACCGGTTGCCCCGACAGGAGCTTGACTTTCTGCTTCATTCCAGTATGCGGTATCAAGAAGAAAAAAGGTAAATTGAAAAGGAAATGCCACTGCCAGAGATCCTCAGTGTATACCTGCTTGTGTCTCTGCCAAATTGATTTCTCCCCAGAACCAGGGCAGACAAAGATCTTAATATGTATACTTTAGAGGAAAGGCGGGATAGGGGCGATATGACAAAGAAATTTAAATACCTCCATTGCATAAATGCATAGGAGGGTCTCTTTCATTTGAACAAGAGGACATAGGATGAGAGTGAAAGGGGATAAACTCAGGAATAATATGCGTGGAATAGCTCCCAATGGAGGTGGTGGACAGGAGGACAATATCTGAATTCAAAAAAGCATGGGACAAACACAGAGGATCTCTAAAGATAAAGACACAACTATTGTAGTTGATATGGAAGGGCAGACTAGATAGGCCATGTGGTCTTTTTCTGCCATCATGTTTCTATGTTTCAGCTATGGATTCCAAAACAAGAATAGAAGAATGGTAGACTAAGATGGAATCTTCTGCTTGGAAATAATATGATAAAAGACTTGACCTGAAGAAAGGAAAGCAGGGCCACGGAAAATATGCATTTAGATAGTGAAAAGTATTAAAGAATAAACAAAACATTTCCAAAAGACGACGCAACTATATAACAGATATGAAATGACATTGAAAGAAAGAAATTTTAAAAGCAACGTCTGGAAATATTTTTTCATGGAAAGGGTGGTGGATGCCTGGAATGCCCTCACTGGAGGTGATGGGGACAAACAGCAATGGAATTCAAAAAGTCATGGGATAAACAAAGGATCCCTATATAAACAAGTCAAAACGTAAATGACATTCATACTCCAAAAAGCATAGTAACAGATGATCTCCGGGAACAGTAGGACGGAGCCTGCGAGGGAACTCTCCCCAGCGTCCAATTAGAAAGCTTTTGGGAGCATTCCACAGCGCCTGCGTGCTGCCTTCCCACTTTTCCCAACTGCCTCTCTCCAGTTGAGTTTAAAGCTGAGACAAAGAGAGAGAGAGGGAAAGAGAAAGAGATAGATAGAGAGATACAACTCCTAGAGGAGGTGGGTGGGTTGTGAAGACTAAATTCCTGCTGTTCCCGGAGATCACCTGTTACAGGTGAGTAACTATGCTATCTCCAGGAACAAGCAGGAATGTAGTCTTCAAATATGGGGACTCCCTAGCTTTAGATGCCAGGGAGAGACCCCAGAAGTTGTGTGTCCCTGAGAAAGGGCTCCACTTCCCCCCATGGATCTCTGGCATCCAACCAGGGATGGTGGGTAGGAGTTGATTAGGTATGGAACAGGTGTTGGAGAACAGCCTGACCAAACAAGGCATCTCAGCGGGAGTCCTTGTCCAAGCAGTAATGGGCTGTGAAAGTATGAACCGAGGCCCAGGTTGCTGCTCGACAGATGTCGTCGATAGACACAGAGTGCAGATGAGCATTGAAGCTGCCATGGCTCTCACATTGTGAGCTGTGACATGGCCCTCCAGAGGAAGATTCTTACTCTGATAGGCAAAGGAAATACACTGAGCAATCCAGTAGAGACAGTGTTCTCTTGGAGACTGGAAGTCCCAAATGAGAAGGATCAAAAGCAACAAAGAGTTGAGAGGACTTTCTATGTTGCTGTGTTCTTTGTAAGTAAAAGGCTAAAGCTCTTTTACAGTCCAAAGTATGAAGATTCCTTTCTGCAATTGATGCATGAGGCCTTGGAAAAAACACAGGCAGGTAGACCGCTTGGTTTAGATGAAAAGGCGAGACCACCTTTGGCATAAAGTGTGGATGAGTCCTAAGGACTACCTTGTCATGATGGAACCTTGTATAAGGTGGATCAGCCACTAGTGCTTGCAACTCACTGATGCGACATGCTGATGTGATTGCAAAGAGAAAGATAACTTTCCAAGAAAGGAATTTCAATGAGGTAGTAACTAAGGGTTCGAAAGGTGGCTTCATGAGCTGACCAAGAACCAGGTTTAAGTCCCATGCCACCGGTGGTGGCCTAATGGGAGGCTTAGTTAGAAGAAGGCCTCTCATAAATCTTGCTATAAGAGGATGGGAGGAAATAGGTTGTCCATTTAGAGGCTTGAAAGAAGCTGCAATACCACTCAAATGGACTCTTACTGAGTTAGTCTTAAGTCCTGCATTGGATAGATGAAGGAGATACTCCAGTAATGATTCCAGAGGTATCACAAGGGGGTTAAAGACCCTTCTGCGAACACCATATGGTAAACCTTTTCCACTTGAAAGCATAAGAGCGTCTTGTGGAAGGCTTCCTGGAACATAAGAACATAAGATATGCCATACTGGGTCAGACCAAGGTCCATCAAGCCCAGTATCCTGTTTCCAACAGTGGCCAATCTAGGTCATACGTAACTAGCAGTTTTCCCAAAAGACACAGGTTCCACAAAGCTTGTACTGGGGTCAAGCATTGATATCCTGGGTCCCTTCTTAATAATGGTTTATGGACCTTTCCTCCAGGAACTTGTCCAAACCTTTTTTAAACCCAGCTACACTAACAGCCTTTACCATTCCAGGAATGGTTTTTGTTAGCTGAAGGATGTCAACACTTGAAACAGGGCTGTGGTCCTGAAACGTGCACGTCGTGTATATGCTTGAAGACAACATTGTGCAATTTTGGAGGCAACGCTTCAACAGGATAAAGCCATTACAGATAAGATTTTGATTAAAAATAGAATAAAAATAATTAAAAGGGAACAGGCCGTCTGGTGTGGGTGGATATCCATTCCTCCCTCCTCCGACAGGTTCCGACAATAATGATAGTAAATAGGGTTCACGTTGTTTGGTGATTTTTTGGAATAGAAAATGTACTATGGCAACAAATCTCCTCTGTGCCAGCTCTCCACCCCAATTCAAATGTCAACTTCTTAGCTGTCCCTTCAGCAAGTCCTTGTCCTGGAATCACATCTCACCAGCTGCATGGAGACTGAGAAGCATAAAGGATATCCTTTACTTGCTGAGGGAGGTTAAGATCATGGAGATCTAGGCCTTCAGCAACCAAGCCCTGAGGTGCAGAGACTGGGGATTGGAATGCCATAACGTTCCGTCCTCCTGAGACAGGAGATCTGGAGCAGACCCTAACTCCAGAGAGGGAACTTGAGAGAGATGTAGAAGCAGAGGGTACCACACTTGCCATGGCCAATGTGGAGCTATGAGGATCATACGGCCTCTGTCTCTCTGAAGCTTGAACAGGGTTTTGGGAATTAGGGGAATGGGTGGAAAGGCATAAAGGAAGTCTTGACCCCAGTGAAGGAGGAAAGCATCCCTTGCCTGAGAGCCCTGAGCCGGAATTCTGGAACAGAACCGGGGAAGTTTGGCATTCAACGGACTTGCAAAGAGGTCTATGTCCGGGGTTCCCCAAATTTGAAAAAACTTGGCCACCTGGTCTGCATGCAGAGACCATTCGTGTGGAAGCAGAACTCGACTGAGTCTGTCTGCCCAAGAGTTTTGTATGCCTGGAAGATACACTGCCAGGAGATGAATCTGATGCTCTCTGGCGAGGGCCCATAGTCACAAAGCTTTGTTGCAAAGCGACAGAGAACCTGTTCCCCCCTGCTTGTTCACGTAGAACATGGCTACTTGATTGTCCATATGAATGAGGACTGTCTTGTAGCTGAGTAGGGTGTGGAACACTCAAAGAGCAAGGAAGATTGCTCTGAGCTCTAAGAGATTGATATGTAGATGAGTCTCCTGTGGAGTCCAAGTGCCTTGGGTGGAAAGGTCTTGCAGATGAGCTCCCCAACCCATTGGAGAAGCATCTGTTGTGAGAGTTGCTTGGGGTAAAGGTTGTTTAAATGGGGACCCCAGCAACAGGGTTTGAGTGGACTGCCACCATTGGAGGGACAAAATAAGGCGATTTGTGCTTGCTATTTTGTCTGACAGGCACCCTGATGCCTTGGTCCATTGAGTGGATAAAGTCCACTGGGCTGCTCTCATATGGAGGCGAGCATAGGGAACCACATGCACGGTAGATGCCATGTGGCCTAGTAGTTGTAACATCTCTCGAGCAGCGTGATGAGGTTTTAGCACTGCTTGAGAAGCTAACTGCACTATGCGAAGGCAACGGGTCTGAGGAAGATAGGCCCTTGCTTTTTTGGTATCCAGCAAAGCTCCTATGAACTCTAAAGACTGAGTGGGAATTGGACTGGATTTTGGGATGTTTATGACCAGACCCAAATACTGAAGGATACGCTTTGTGCAAGATAGAGGAATCCTGGCCTCTGGCTCTGATGGGGCTCGAATGGGCCAGTCGTCTAAGTAAGGGAAGACGAATATTCCTAGAGTGCGAAGAAATGCTGCTACCACAGCCATGCATTTCGTAAACACCCTTGGTGCTGAGGCCAGGCCAAAAGGAAGCACCCTGTACTGGTAGTGCTTTCCTTGAAAGAGGAACCGAAGGAACTTTCTGTGAGTTGGATGGATGAGAACATGAGTGTACGCATCCTTGAGATCTAGAGAACAAAGCCAATCCTGACTCTGAAGGTATGGCAGCAGAGTTCCTAGAGAAATCATTTTGAATTTCTCCTTGAACAGGAATTTGTTCAATTCTCTGAGGTCTAAAATGGGTCTGTGTCCCCCTGTTTTCTATGGAATAAGAAAATAGGGGGAGTAAAACCCTGTACCCTATTGATGAATGGGTACTTCTTCTATTGCCCCTTGGGCAAGAAGCATAGTGACCTCTTGATCTAACAGATTGATGAGAGAGGTCTGAGAATTGAACTGTCTTACCATCATGGGAAGGGGCATGCACGAAAAGTGAAGCTTGTACCCCTCTTTTATAATGGAGAGTGTCCAATGTTCTGCTGTTATCTGCCCCCATCTGGGGGCAAGGTGACACAACCTTCCTGGAATGGTGGAAGGCTCTGGATCCTTGAGAGCCAGGAAGGCTAAGTTCTCTGGATGAAAGTCAAAGGCCTTGTGGAGGCTGAGACTGCTGAGACGGTTGAGGCTTAGCAGTCTTTGCTTTCCTTTGTTTAGGTGATTGCTGACTCTTTCGGGCAGGTTGACCTGCAGAACGTCCCTGCTGGGAATAAGAGGGATAAAACCTTTTCTTCTTGGAGAAGAATGGTTTCTTGAAAGATTTCATTCTTGCAGGATCAGCTGTGGCTTTGGATAATCTATCCAAAGTAGAGTTGTCAGCATCTAATTCATTGGCTTTCTCTTGCCAATTCTTGCCAAATAGATTCTCACCTGTACAAGGGATATTGCCCAGTTTGTCCTGCACCCAGAGCTCCAAATCGGATGCCTGGAGCCAGGCAATTCTACGTGCACCTATGGCAATGGCAGAGGTTCTGCTTATGCACTCAAAACAGTCAAAAGCTGCACGGTTGACAAACTTAGAAACATCCTGGGCATGTTTGACCAGTGTGAGAAAATCCTGTCTTCTATCCTCAGGAAGAAGAGGGCTCAAAACCTCTAAATCTCCTGTGACTTCCTTAAGGAACATTCCCATCTATAAAATATAGGAACTGATCCTTGCAGAAAGCATGGAAGCTTGGAAAGTACGACGTCGAAAGGCATCCAAAATTCGACACTCACATCCTGGAGGATTGAGGCATGCCTCTTTGCACTCCTGATCCTTCTCATAGCTGATTCCACTACAATAGAGTGCTGAGGAAGCTGAGTCTTTTGGAATCCTGGACAAGGAGGCACTCGATACATGGTATCCAGTCTATGAGAGTGAGGAGAGGTGGTTTCCCACATTCTTAGCATGAGATCATGTAAGATCCTGACCCAGTATGGCATATCTTATGTTCTTATGTTCTTAAGTCTTCTACATCAGGTCTCGGACCGAAGGTTTCAAGCTGCTCAAAGGTGGGTGAACAAGGCTATAGCTAGAAGTAACCAGAACCCAGCATGGAGCAAAGAACCGTGGCTGAACAGCAGAGAGGAACCAAGGCAACTGAACCAGGGAGAGATATCCCATACTAGCGGTACAGACATTCCTTACCGGGAAAATCAGTGCTGGAGGGAGGTCCAGGGATTTCCCCACAGCATTCACCGAGGAACAGATTGTGGGAGTTCAGAGCCAGACGTATATGCTTTAGAACAAGAGGATATGCAAGTGGACTGTGCGGAGCAAAGCTCCATATCAGGTGAATTGCCAATGGATTGTACATTATGCCAGACAGAAGCTATGAAGGTCTGTTGATAAGAAATGCTTGATAAAGAAAGGTCTTGAGAAACAGTGTGAATGAACCTAGTTTTGTTTTGCTAAGAAATACCTACCAACTCAAGAGACTGTTGCCAGCTTCTACATATTTATGTTTAAAGGAGCAGAAGGTAAA